>CM029385.1:13520051-13725051 GCA_017165825.1 Hepsetus odoe | reverse complement strand
TACGTTTAGCAGGAACCGCTTTAATTGCATTATAAACCTTCCAAACATTAGTTAATGAAAAGGTACAAATCTGCCTCTCCTCTCCTAAAAACATGCTTAATATGCAAAATTGGACCTCATGGGCCTTGTTGTTCCTTTGAGGGTAAATGAACTTTATTTGTACTGTGTTGGAAAAGGTTCATCTGCACAATCTGTTTCTTTTTAAAGAAAAATTAAAATACTTATAAGTAATAATTATAAGTTAAATATATATATAACTAAGATTATTATCTGCATTTATACAATTAATACAACACACACGCATACACACACATAAAAAGCCTTTTATGGACACCATAAGTGGTTTAACACCTTTATTTTTTGGTTTGTATGACTCCAGTTTCTCGATTTCTTTAATCCTGGCTACTATTTCATCTTGAATCATTATCTGAATGAAGTAACACCTCTTTCACTTTCACAGAAGATTAATGTTCTGCAACAGTGGTTAGGGACTAGGCCCCAGTGTCGGAAGGTTGTGGGTTCAAATCCCAGACCAGTAGGTTGCACTGAGGCACACCTGAACAAGGTGCTGTCCCCTTCACTGCTCCCTGGGCGCTTTTAACAGCTGACCCTTGCTGAATGCTGTGTATGGGTACAAAAGCATAGGTTCCATTTCCTTGTGTTTCGCTGTGCTGTGTTTCACAATGGCAAACAGTCACTTTCACTTTAAAAGTCTTTGTGAGTTCTGAGTCATTGTGAGTTTTGTGTGAATCAAGTTTTGTCTTCTTCCCTTCTCAGACACTTTCCTCTCTCCATCAAGCCATTTCCCTTCCTCACTCTACTGATTCTTCTCATCACTCAGTGACTGAGTGTGTTAATTGTCTAAAAATGCAAACTTGGGCTTTTGAACACTGTAGAGTCACCCACAGATGGACCATGGGTGCATTGCATAGGCTGGATTGTCCAAACACAATCCAGCCTGTGCCTTGAGTAGACTATGGGTATGTGTGTGTGTGTCATATAGAATACTTAAGTGGTTGACATTGTAAGCACCCGGGGTGTAAGGCAGTAGCAAATAGAGGCATATTTCACTAATGAGGTTCTCTCTTATGGGTTTGTGGCTAAAATGTAATTAGCAGAAGTGGATATTTAGCTGCTCACATACTGACATTTCCATAAGAAAAAAATGGAGGGTGGTGGAAATGAAATAAACAAGCTGGCAGCAGAAATGAAACTCATTTGAATATGATGTCCAGAGAGGCCTTTTTAAGTTTTTTTTTCAATAAGAACTTACTACTTCAACACAGTCCTCAGTGCTGATGCCTGTAGCATGTGAGTCAGCTTCGTTTATTTGGTTTGCTTTTATTATCATTTTTTTTCTTCCCCTCCTTTTCCCCTTTTTCACCCGATCAGTTTGTGCTAAATACTAATTAATGAATGCTTAGTGCTGGTGCCCTTTCTATTGGGTCCCTTTGGTATAAACAGTCGTTAATGGCGTCCCATCTTTATAGGGGCCGTCATCAGTATTCTGCCGCATGCCTCGGAGGAGGGTGCAGCGCAGCGGCCGTGGCCGGAGCAGCCGCATTTGGAACGGGTGTGAAAGGACCTGGGAATGCACACAAGTGATATTTGTGAGCCGAGATCAAAAAGCATTTACCTTTAGATGTCTGCCTGTTATGAATATTCAATGGTCTTATTGAAATCTAATTTAGGTCTCCTTATCTCTGGGGTCTTTTAATCAGTGCACACAGCCCGAGGGCAGATGTGATTGACAGCCAAACTTTTGGAGAGAGAGAGAGCGAGAGAGAGAGAGAGAGAGAGAGAGAGGGGGTGGGGGGAGAGGGACAAATGAAGTGGATAGAAGGATGGGTTTGTAAACCTCTGTTTTGAGACAAGGGGAAATAAAAGCAAAAAAAGGGTGCTTTTGTGAATATAAACTTGCAGAGTCACTACCAACATCTCTAACTTGTTGCGACAGCCATGAAACAAGTGGCCTAAACTGCCTTCCCTCGTAACTTCAGACTTCATTAACTTAGCTGCGTTAGGCTTCTCCATTAAACAACACTGGGCCCTTTAATCACTTATGCATACTATTCAGTGTAAAACGACTGCATGTATAATCCCCTCCAGACTGGCCTGTTAACAAGAACAAATGAGAGACTTTTTCTAAAACGCGGAGGATCAATCCCTGGTCACCAAAGCTCTTAACTCATGAAGAGGCTTTGTTATCAAGAGGTCTCAACACTTAAACTGTCCTACTCCTAAGGATATCCAGATATGTGTAATTGCTTTTGGTATCACAATGATGCTTCTGTGAAATCCTTTGGAATGTTCTGTCAGAATGCGTAATTTACTCATAAATTCAGAATAGTATGCAAATAAAGACGCTATATGTCTAAAAGTATCCAGTCATGTTCTCTGGAATGATGGAGCTCCATCCAATACCTTTGAGATGCGTTGGAGATTCATTTGTGGTCCAGAGATAATCTTCAGTACATCAGTACCTGACCTCAACAATGTTCTTATGGCCGCTATCAAATCCTCACAGCAATGTAGAGGTTGTAATCGCAGCAAAGAGGAGCAAACTTTGAGATCAAAAGATGAATATGAGATTAGATCAGATTTTCAGATTTTATTTTAAAATCACATAGAATATAGTACTTTTGTAACTGTCCAACCAGTTTTCCAAGTGAGCAAAAGTACTGGCACGTGGGAGGCTGACAGGTGTTTGTTGTTGGAGGGGTTTCCTGTTAGACTGATTGTTGAAACTATAAATACAATTAACGTCTTTAGATACTGAATCTTAGCTTTGGATTTCACATTTGAAGATTACTGTGAACCAACCTGAAGACAATAGAGTTATCTATGAGGGAAAACCATGCCATTTTGAACCTGAAAAAATCTTCTGAAGCATTTCACAAACATTCATTGTTAAGTTTTGCTTTGTTTGCAACAAACAACAACTAATAGAAGCTGCAGTCAAAATCTGGACACCATGACAAAAGAAGAAACCAACAATATTGTGAGGTCAGTAGGCCACACTAATTTACTTGAAAACTTTCTGTACTTCTGCTCACTTGCATGCGTGCTCTGACACAAATGTGCCATGTTCTATGTAATTTAACATGTAAATCCATTTACATACATATACAAATACATGAATACAAATTTATCCACACGTAAATACCAGGAAAACAGAGCTCTCATGTCATTTACAAATTTATCATTTAGAGACAAATGTGTTTAATGCATAACAAAAACAAATAAATTAAAACATTTGCCTACCTATCATGCAGATCAGATTTAAACATATACAATGAAAACTGAAATTGTAGATTTTTTCATTTTCTCTTTATAAATATAACTGAGCAGAAAGTGCTTTGCTTTAAGCCAGCACTTCAGACTAATGGAGTGTGAGAGATCGAAAATCTGAATGAGTAGGGTCTCTGAAACTGCAGATTCCATCTTGCCAATTGTCACTTAATTTTAGCTCTTTTGTCCCAGTCATTTCCAGCCATCTTTTTCTCTGTTTAAATTGTTTAAATTGTGTGTGTGTGTGTGTATATATATATATATATATATATATATATATATATATATATATATATATATATGGGTGCCTTGCTGACAGTGGTTTAGTGTAATGCGTGCGCAGGTGTGAGGTCCAGTCCCGAAGGGGTCCATTAAAATTGTGCCCCTCTCTCTGCCTAAGCCACAAGACTTTATCTTTAACACTGGCCATATGTTAACCAGGAGGCCAACAGCTGACTGAGTTTAATTGACAGAAATCAACATATCTGGCACTGTGTGTGTGTGTGTGTGTGTGTGTGTGTGTGTGTATGTGTATATGAGAGAGAGAGAGAGAGAGAAGAAGGGAGGGAGAGGAGGGGGCAGTGATAGGATATGATTGGTCATGATCAGGTCCACAGTCACTACACAGGAGTAATAAACAGTTCATGGAGGAGCAGAGTTTAAACTGGGCTTGGCACACTGAGGGAGAGAGAGGGAAGTCATTCTTCATGTCATCATATTTAATTATTTTCTCACAGAGGATAAGTTTTGTTGATGTCCTTCATAATCATATTTGACTGAAAACACTGGCATCATGAGATCGGTTGTTGTTGCTTTGTGTCAGAGGCCTTTTCATATTCTGTCCTGCTCTGCACTCTAAACGCAACACAGAATATAAAAAACAGTTCTGGCCCTGTAGGATCTCTAATACAGCTTTTTTTTTTCCTTCTCCCAAGGGAGAAAATGCTGTTTTCTACCTTGTGTACTTCAGTCGGGAGTTGTAGAGACTAAGCCGCAGTCAGATTCAGCAGGGCAGCTGCCTCATACATTTCTTTAAAAGAACATTTCATTGTTTTACTTATTATTCAGCTAAGTGCATGCTTTTAGCAGAAAATACTGGGCAAACATTGCATTATAAGGATACAGAACTGCATCCAGTTTTAGATCACAACCATACTTCCAGTAGTGAAATGTGTTTGGCTGAAGTAAATCATGACATTATACTGTATATGTTTTTACTGAAAGTGTTCAGCGTAAACTCTGTTGCCACTAATTAGTTTGATATTCAATTGCCTTTACCATCTTGATGAAAAAGATAGAAATACAATACTTCCAGCCTAGTCCTTTATTTTATTTCACACATTTCAACAGATAATCTTCATTAGGAATACTGTAGGCAAGGACTTGGCTCAAGGCTTGGCTTAAGATGGAAATAAAATTTAAAAAAGTATTGTTTAGAGTTATACATATATGACTCTAAATGGTAAAGAAAAAGTCCAGTGGGCCTGTAGGTGTGTTTGGTTCATTAGGATGCAGCTCACTCTGTGTGAGGAAAGGACATTGGCTGAGACGAAGCCGACACAGTGACACTGTCATTAGCTTGATGTTAATTAGTAATTAACGAGGCTGTTTCTTTCATGCACATCTTCCGCTCCTCTGACAGGCTCTTTACTGCTTCGTCTCACTAAAAAACCAATAACAAGGAGGGGGTGGGGGGGGTCCTGTCCCATTTTCATTTTCCTGGCTGGCTAATTAAGTGCTTTGACCATCACTTTAAAGATATTTAAGGGGCACAGAGTTATGAAGCATTACAGCCAGCTGTGAGATTGTTCAGGAGTCTCAAAATGTAAAGGCTGCTTAGTCTGGCCCAACTGGACAAACTTTGACACTAGCCTGCAAGACAGTGAGGTTAAGTCCCAGACTTAGTTTGGTAAATGTGGCTACTGAGAATTTTAAAAACATTAAATGAGACTTAGCAATTTATCCAGGATCCTGTTAAAATATGATGCATTCCAGTGTTGTTATGCTGACAAGAATCTGGAGTGCTGCTTCCAAAAAAAGTGGAAAAAAAGGCTTTTGTCTACACTTGACCTCTGTGTTGGCCTGCTGCAGTAATCCTCCTGGCCCAGTTTATTTATAAAATCAACTGTGCTGGCATGAAAAGTGTGACAGAAGTGTGGGTCTGGTCTAAGGGACGTGAGTCAGTGAACATGTCCGCACCAGACGCTAATTTACACACCCATGCTGCCACCTTTTAACCTGAATCCTTATGCCTATTCATAGATATCTGCTATTTATGACAGTTATCTAACAAAATGCTGTAGGCTAAGATACATGAATGTTTATTCATCCATATTTATCTAAATTTGTCTTTGGGTTTCATTTTTATGCGCTATGATAAAATTCTCTTCCTGGCAGTGCTTCTACTTCTAAGGGTGAGTCTAATGTGCCTGGACTGCACCCATTTTAAAAGCACATACATACAGACCACACACACACACCTGTGTCAGGAGAGGTCTGGATATTGTCGCCTGTCTATCAAATCGGAGGAGATGTTAACAGCATCGGACTCACAAAGCCTGGGGAAGTTCTTTTCCACAGCAATTCCTTTAACGTCAACTCAAGAGCGAGAGACAGAGGGAGAGTGAGAAGACAAGGATGGCAAGAAAAGTGTTTGAGTCTGAATGCGTGTGTGTGTGGTATACAACAGCTTGCTAGCCTTGAGGGCAGCTGAAGACCCATGAATACCTCTCCTCTCTCTTTTCTTTTTCTCTCTGTCGTTCTGTCTCTTTCTCCAGCTTTCACACCTTCTGCTGATTTATGCTTAGTGGCTCTCATCTTATTACTGGCCTGCTGTTTAACTTACATCACTAGAGTGGGTGTTTGGGTGCATGTTTTTAGAGGTTTCTGGAAGTTAATTTTACACTCATGTTCCATACACCTGTCACGCACCTTGCACTGGCTAAAGGGCTGTAAAAATGACAATAGTTTGGGCGCCCCGGTCAAATGATATCAAAGTCCAATTAGCAAAACCAAAAGGATTCTTCTGTATTAAGACCTGCGTAACATAAAACTAATCGAGGTATGACACTGAACGCTATATGCTTCTTGTTCTTGACCTACCTGATTACCTGATCTGTGGGCACGTTTCAGAGATTTTCTTTTTCCACTTTTTAGCCCACAGCGACAGCTCTGCTGTAAATATAGTTATTTTAACAAAAAAATTGATCATTATATTGTGAAAGCTCTTCCGATATGTGTGAATAACTTCTGAAAAATGCACACATTACTATATTGTTTTTTTCTTCTTGATAGTTGTATAGTAGTTATTAGATTCTTGTAACTGATTAAAATACTGAAATGAAGTATTATTCATTATTATCTTCAGCTCTCTTAATCTTTCTGTTTCTAACATTTTTTTACATTTATTTTTTAATCGGTTCTTAAAAAAAAACTGAGACCCAACATCACATTTTGTTCATGGATCTGCAACATTTTTACACTACTGGAAACAGTGATTTCAAACCTCTGAATGGTTGTAAAGCTCAAGCTGAACTCCAGGCTTAGAGCTCCCTCAGTAGGAGCAGGTTTTCTTAGCTAGCTAGAGTCAATAAATCTAGTCTTTCCAATAACAGAGACGATACTGGAGCTTTCTACAGGATATAGTTTACTTTATGCTTACGTTATTCAGCTTTAGTGAGAAGTTCTAGGAGAACCTACCAATCTATGAATCAACCTTACAGAAATGTAATAACAAAATTTGGTAACAGATGCAATGTGCTGATACAGTACCTGTCGCTTTTGATGAGATGTCCAGACTATGACATCCCAGTCCTCACTTCATTCTGTACACACTACACAAATTAAACTTATCCAGCATGAACGATGTCAGAAACTGGTCCTTAAAGCCAGGGTCTCTACTTGTCTTGGGTGATGACACAGGTTCGCTCAATCTGCCCTGGACTCCTGATCTTGTCCCCCCTTGCCCACCGTTACAGTAACGGCTGCGGCCATCTGTCTCCACGCTAACCTGAGCGAGTCCCGTGAGAGGGGTGACTGACGCCTGGCCCGTGGCACACTTGCCTACTGCCAGCTCACCAGCATGGCACACAGTGGCCTGCCATATGGTGCCACCCCATACATCCAGAGAGTGAGAGGGATAGAGAGAAAGGGGGAGACCTGCATGCCCATTCACACTGATAAGGAGCCTGTATTTCAGTACGGTGAGGTCCCATAATTGTAATTAAAGGGTACAGGTATTTAGTGGAAGTGTGGGTGAGGCGCTATTACTGGCCAAAGTTGGAGTAGAAAACAGAAGATAAACCTCAGTACCACCAATTAGAAACAATGTAATCCACAAACACATAAAAAAAATGTTACAAACCATTTCTCATTCAGGTTTTGGTTTTTTTTTGTTTTTTTTTTGTGGAAATAGTGATTGGTAGTTCATGAACTCTTCATGAACTGTCAAACTATAAATTTAGCACAATGCTGCCACTATGTGGTAGACACCAAGAACTTCAAGAACCCTGTATTTAGTGTCCACTTTTTATAAAATTGTTGTGGGCAAATATTTGAGGCTACATTTTTTTCTAACCTTTTGAATGTGTCCGTAGTTGTACATTGACAATGAAATCAAGTCAAAGTACTTGGGCTTGATAAAAATAATTTTTATTTTTCAACAAAATATGTTTACAAATATATGGATCTTAACAGGAGAATACTGCATTTACCTTTCATAATCATATGATTTTCTTTTAAAGAATATTAATATAATCAGTAGAGTTTTCCACGATGTCAGAAAGCTCTACTGGTGTAATCAGGATGATATAACAGGTCAACACTACGATACTGATTCATATAATCTATATATCATTTTAAAACATGTTTCTAAATTAAGAGGCCATACTTCCAATGACTTCCACAGAATAAATATAACTAATCATTATCTCTAGATAATCACCTGGCAAATCATTATTCCCAACCCTAAGCTCTATATTCCCAAATATAGCAAATACTTTATCCGTCATCGTCTCATTTTTGCATATGACTATCATATAGTTTCAAAAGAAATGAACAAATAATAACTAATCGATCCAGAGATAAGAATGTTTTTTCCTTTTCCTGCAATATTTTGGAAATTAGAGGCTTTGTCCAAATAGTAACACTACACACTTACATAATTCAGAGATACTACTGATTATTATTTGGTAATAAGTCATTTTAGAAATGTTCCACTGTAATGGTGTAGCTGAAAGAAGTCACAGCAGGCCGATACCATGGGAATTAAAATGATTTGTTGCAGGACTGCACCAGCCAAGGCAGTATGTAGTGAAAAAGCATGTCCTTTTGTGTGATCCAAGCTTCTTGTTTCAAGGTTCAAGTACCTCACAAGCTTTTGTAACAAAAATATTTCAGAAATATAAAAATTATTCACTATTATATCTTAATTATTATCCTGGCCACCTGCCAACGCAACCTGCTGAGGACCTCCTTGTGCCCTCAAAACAGTCATATCATTAAAAACCACGGACAGGTAACATGAGGTAACATTGATTTCCATGTAACACTAACACCTGTCATGAAGTGATACATATTATGCATATTATCATCATGTTTATTCTATTAAGAAATTTAAATAAAAGATTGCATTTAGAAAGGTCTCTGGGAACATGTACACATTACATGAGCATAAGAAAAATAACGATGTCCTTCACAATGCACAGAATTTGAGGTTTTCTCCTATATTTCTTTTCTAGAATACAGTCAGTTTCTCAGACAACGATTGAACAAAGTCCTAGACAGGATTTTGAATGGAAATTTTGCATTGAGAGCAAAATATTGTCCATTTATGTCTGAAAACTAACCCCTAGACTTTGTCTGGCACTTAGGCTTTCAGTAACTGTGGATGAGTAAATAAGCAGTGATAAGCACAATGAGTTGTAACAACAAGCACTACAGCCCCGGACTATAGCCCAAAAATGAGATGGATTACTGACCAATCTCCTACCAGTCCACATGTATGGTCCTGAAAAGATAAACTTTATGCTTTCAAGCGAAACAAAAACTATGTCTCTCTTTGGCCACATCATATTCATATTTTCAAAGTATTAACCTATTCTATACATGTTATGTTGCCTATATGTTGCCTCCTTTCCTGACCTTAGGTCCATTTTCTCCTATTTATGACAATGATAAATAAAAATAGTAATAAATATGCATGACTAGAACACATTCAAAACATATTTGGTCTTAATAACTTCTGAAATTATAACAATGGGAAAATAAGGACATTGACAGTTCTCACTCTAGCAAATTCCAGTCCACACTCATCTCAGTAAGCAATTTTTTTTGTTTCTCTGCCAAAAAAGAAACAAATTGATATCAGTAACTGAGGGAAAAACTAAACTGATCCTCATCAACAGCTCAACCCCTGCTGCATCCCTTGCTAAACTACCACAAAAACACTACACAGTCCACAGATTCCTTTGTGTTCTGTCCAAACTGTGTGACATGTTGGAGCAACTTTGGAATTTGAAATACTAAGACAGTAATGGCTGAGGATAATGTAGAGGACAATTTTTCAACAAAAAAAAAAAAATGTCTGTGAATGAAATGAAGAAAACAGCTGTCTGACTGGCTTTGTAATACACAGTCCATTATAAGCCTTAATCTTTGGTCCTCTGTATATTGACTGAATTACATTTTACAATCTTAACATTTTCCATAACTGGTCCCATGACATTTGCAATCCCCTCCACTTGGTGGAAGAAAATAAAGCATTAATACTGATGGGTTCAGAAACCTGTGGCAACCTCTGAAGTTCCCATTAACAGACCCCACTGAAACAGTCATCCTGTCAACCAGAGGGAAGTATGCATAGACAGCAAAGATCCTCATCTCACTTCCACTGACATTACCACAGAACCGTAGTGTCTTCCTCTGTAAAATGTGTTCATCAGGAAGTTTTTTTGGAATTCTTTTTTCCGGAGAATCAGATGTGAACATTGTGATAGCGCCCCTTTAGGGCATCAATATCCACTCTGCGTGCCTCGGCAAACATAAGGAAAGTCCCTAAACCCAACAGGTTCACCACGGTGATTAGGGCGAAAACAGATGCCCACGAGCCAGTGGCCTCGATTAGGTAGCCTGAAAAATACACCATGATCACCCCTACAGAACAGATACAGAGCACTAGTTACTACATAATACTTACCAAAACATACAGATAAGCACAAAATACTTTGCTGCACATCTTTGTGCTGTTATTTATAGCATTGGTTATTAGATCAAATATAAGCTCTGGGTAAATGACCTAACCACAACTCTGTTGTTACCTGAAAATGCACCGCAGGTATTCATCACACCTACAGGAGAAAAACAGGGATATTATTCAAATATGCTGCACATATGGTGTGAACTGTCAGTAAAGGCAATCGTACATACCAAAAAGGGCTCCAGCACAGGATGGTGCAAGATCCTGTACATTCACTGATACCCCACTGCAGAAACAAAGAGAATATTATCACAGATAAAATCATTTACATGTTGAAGTGATACACTTCTAAAGGAGGTGCTAGCAGCTTAAACAGAAAAGCATGTGTACCTGTGGCTGAAGGTGGTGAGACCCATAGTGGCAGAGACAAAGGCCACAGCCATAGGGAAAGTGGTGGTTCCGCAGAGAAGCAGAGTAAACACACTGGATACACCCATAGAAAAGAACTGAGAAAAAATATTGAAACATTAAGATTCCTTACTATTTTACACTTTAGGGAAAAGCGTGTAAACAACAGCGTGAGAGGGCTACCTGCATTAGCTTCCTAACTGAAGCCGTATCGAAACCTACAACAGACACACAGAGAGATAAGGAGAAATACTACATCAGTGGCACTAAAGAGGCATTTTTTTTGCAGCTTTATGGGACCACAACATTTACAGCACAATAAAAGTCCAGCAGACCCTTAGGATTGGTTGAAACGATCAACTGAACATTGTTTGTCACATATTTAATGCTAATTACACACCACAACACTGACACAGCACAGAAGGAATGACGCAAACAAACTGTTGATCTTCTGCTAGAGCTGAAGTGACACATGGCACAGTGTGCATGTGTGTATGTGTGTGTGTTGCCTTATACCCTGACTGATGAGATGATCAGACAGGCAGCCACTGAACAGAGAGGAGGGAATGGCCACAAACCACGGGATCACGTTAAACACCCAACCCTAGACACAAACACAATCAGTTAGATTACTGATGATATATATATATATATTTATATAGAGGTCACAGGGAACAACAGCAGCACACACATACTTTGACTATTATATTGTTTTTTTTTTGGAAATAAAGGTTTGCAAAAAGAATTTAGACGCTGTACTCATTTTTTTTTAAGAACATGCCATTCTCTACTCAGTCCATGCAGGGCACATATAGAAACAGGCCTTAAGTTTTGACCATCATGCATGTGAAGTCACATTGTTTGACCCAGTTACAAATGTACTCCCCCACTACAGCAGTAGTGTACTTATTCATGCTCACGATATGAGGATCTTTAAAATGGTCACATAAAATAACGCAAAACCTTCTGCATCCTTAATGCAAAATAAATGTAGAACAGGGGGCGCTTTCCTGGATTCTAATAAATATGATAATATTTAAGTAGCCCTCCATCTCTCTTTTTCTAGGGATTTAAGTGATAGTTTGTCAGTTTTACCCATTAGTGGCCTTTTAGCTTTGATTCTGTATAAAAGAATAAAAACAGTTTCCAAATAATATGCAAATGATCTTTCAGTTAGGCTCGAACAGTATGTTGTAGACGTTGTCTGTTCTTAAAGCAACACAAACCAACTGGGCAAAAATGTAAAGAAATACTGCAACAACTCATGTAGAAAAATGTGAAAATATCTTGAAGTATCAGGGTATTATATTTTTTTCCATATCGCCCAAGTGTACCAAGGCAAAATTAACTTCAGGGAGGCACCCAACACACTCAAAAAATTCAATAATTGAAAATAATATTAATTATTAATATTTTACTCAATGCTATTTAAGCTTCTACTGCATGAAACAAAGGCTGAACAAGGAAAATATCTTCTGGCATTTTTAAAAGCACAAAAAAAATGCAATTATTTTTATAATATAATTATTATTTTTTTAAATAATTATTTTATTTATATTTATATTTATATAAATGTATATATTTATATGTTATTTATTTTTCTGTTCAGGCTCACATGTAATGTAAAAGAACAGCTGGTCACATGACCACATAGCAGGCAACTGAACACTGTCAAGACTCCAGTTCAAGAGTCAGCCATTAGGTCAATGTTTTTAAAATGTGAAGGATCTGCCAATAAAGTTGTCACAGGCTTTCTTTAAACAGTTTCTTCCCATTTATATCACAATTAATTTACCAATTAATCATTCCTATGGTGTGCAATATTGATCCTCAAGCGATGGGCTTGAACATTCTTTGTAGGATTATGTTCAGAGCACATAGATATTTGGAGTGGAAGGCCTGGTGAATGTCTAATCGCAGAAGCGTTTATTACTGTGTGCAGAATAAAGAAAAATTTTAAATATTATTACAACTCATGCCATGTTCCCACTCAGTGTATCAAAGTTTACGCACCTTGGACTCAGGGAAAGTGTCCTTAAAAAAAGTTGGTAGCCATGACAACAGGGTGAAGAAGGTGCTTGCAGTACACAGGTGTGTAATAATGACGGCACTGATGAATAGCAAATTCATATAGACAGACAGACGGAAAGAGAAAAAAAACTTCTTTTAAAAAACTCCTGAGCACTTATAAATACTACTACAACCCGTTGTTTGACTTGTTCAGGTGAAGGCTTTTGCTTTTTGTGAACTAGCCATGACTTGGCTTAAACCATTTAATGCCAAATATTTTAGTTCAGCATTAATAACATGAAGCCTCCAAATTTGTTATTCCATAATTACTTTGAGGCTAATACATAATAAGGGCAAAATTAAGTCATAATCAGTTCTCCAGACCAGCAAACATAACACTGAAAACAGCGTAAGCAGCACACAGTGAATATAAAAAAATAATAAGAATAAGCCATCCTGCTGTTTATCAATATCTCATAAACTACATAAAATATCTCTTATATTACAATGTCATATTCCAGATATATAACTATACAAACTTTCTCTCTCACTCACACACACACACATAATGTATATGGCGATGACACAGATAAGTGTAAGTGTGGCTAAAAAGTGTCTGAATAAAGCATTTAACCTTTTTGTGTTTCCAGACTGCGCTGCACCAACAACTAAAAGATCTTACTCTGCCACACACTCACTTTAACCCTGACAATAGAACATTTTTAACTCCTTGAAAGGTCATAACAACTGTGAACTAAATCACACGGACAGATGTGTGCTTGATCTCTCTCTCTCTCACACACACACACACCCACATGCAAAATCATTGCTCAAGTTCTTATCTCACCACACAGCAGGTTGTCTGAAGAGGCGAAGCCAGTTTCTGCGAGATAGTTTGGACTGGGTTCCAGCACTGCCTAGGGACTCCAAAGTAATGATGGGCCCTGGATACACACACACACACACACACACACACACACGCACGCACACACACGCGCACACACGCACACGCACACACACAGCCGCATCAGTAAGACCTACAGTTAACACTTAACTAAACAAATGCTGTGTTTGTTAAAAGGGAGGTTCTCTATGAACTTCGTAAAGTATCCGAACACATTAATATAGTACTTCCTCAAATGAACACAATTAGACTAAAACTGTATATGAAAGGATTTTGCAACACGCGTTCACCTCAATAACAATAAAAGAATTTAAAAAACTAAGATACTGCTGATTAAAATCCTTGATTTCATCAAAACAGTACAGTACTGTGCAAAGGTTTTAGGCAGGTGTGAAAAAATGCTGTAAACAAAGAATGCTTTCAGAAGTGGAAGTGTTAATCATTTTTTTCATCAATCAACAAAATGCAGTGAATGAACAAAACAGAAATCTAAATCAAATCAATATTTGGTGTGACCACCCTTTGCCTTCAAAACAGCATCAGTTCTTCTAGGTACACTTGCACACAGTTTTTGAAGGAACTCGGCTGGTAGGTTGTTCCAAACATGACTGTGTTTCAACCTCCGTGTGACATTGATGATCATCAGCACCTGTTTAGTAAAACTGGTTGATCATACACCGACTATAAACCTAACATGTTCTGGGATATACGGTGCTCTGGAAAAGTCTATGCCCCAGTTTTTGTTTATCAGCCTTGATTATGTGGCAACTGTCCCAAGATGTCACCTGAGAAACTCAATGACAACCAACAGATATCAAGTCAAGGAGAGCACAAGACACAAGATGGGGGGGGAACCTGGGGAAATAGTTTATATTCCCACATTCTTTTCTTTTTTTTTTCTTCCTTTGCTGCAAATCAGTGCACAAACAGCTTGAATCACTCAGCTGTTGATATCTATTTCTGGAGGAAAATAAACCCATCTCCCATGCCATTCATCAGATGAATTTTCATAATAAGACATGAGGATTCCTTCTGGTGGAAGATCTTGTAATATGTGGCCTCCTGTTGTTAATCAGATGTACTGTGTACTACAGGACAAAGAGTTGTGACATGAACGGTGCAAAGATCTGACAAATGATCTTTGAAAGTAAAGAAGTGTGTTCAAACACTTGCCTTTTCATTAATCATCTATAAGTTTTAAGTTTGAAATCTTTTGAATAAGTGGAAGAAAATCTCTCTTAAAAAATGTTCAAGATAATTACCACAAGTGTAATCGCAAGCTTACTTTTTCTATTTATCAAGAGACTGGATGAAAGAAAACCTCTGAAGTTACTTCTGAAAAAAAAAAACAAGAGCTTCTCTGATTACTTTTTAAGAATTCTTTCTGAACATAAAACCCTCAAACCCACATCAGAGAGAGCACTCAAAGCTTCGGTGAGAGATGTGATGTTTTGAGCTGCAATGTGAAAGAAACAGCTCTGATCTCAGTATTGACTAACCTTCTCCCTTGAGCAGGTACTTCCACATGCAGTATGCCCACAGTACAGACAGGAGGCCAGATATGTAGAACACACTCTCCCAGCCATACATGTCCAACATGAGCGACCCAACTCCTCCAATCACCAGCGTCCTACATATACAGGTATAGACAAGCTTAATTAAAGGAATTAAGGAAAACAATACAAGGAAACTGGATGCGTAAGGTCAGTTCACATATCTCAGGTTGGGACTTTGTAAACTACCTAAATAATCTTACATTCACCTCACACTGCTTCAAATCACAAAATAATCTTATTGAGACATTATTTCTGTAGTTTATGACAATGTATTACAATGTGATCGGTAAAAGTGACAGAGAGACAAAACAGACAAAAATAAGGCTTAAAGTGCTTTTTCCTCCCAGTTTTAGAGCCTAACCAGTATCACAGTCTAAGAAAATCTGAATGAGGCTGACAAACCAATTTGATGTGATTTCACATTGTGGATTTAGTCATGCAGCCTGGAACAATGCTAAGTGGAAGACAGCAAAAACTTCATGACAGATTGCCTAGATAAAAGACAAGGGAAAGCTGTACCCAACTTTTCTTAAGGGGCTTCTGCATTTCCCAAAACAACTCACCCGAGATATGAGCCACTTCCTACGGTACTCATGAGAAAGCCCCGCTCACTCTCCAACACCTTCTGAGAACACAGACTAGCCAGAGATGGGTAATGCACACCTGAAGAAAAGACAGTAATTTAGGACTCAGCATTAGCATCTGGACAAAACGACTAGCCCAGATGGCACAGTCGCTCCCTTTCAACAACCATTTATCAGACATGAGGCAATTTCCAGAATGTAGCTGCAAGTGCCTTGCACAAAACAGAAAGACCTGAAAGAAGACTCAGATGGCAATTAAAACTGGTCTCATATTTGATTACATCATAGGCTTTAAAGACTGAGCTCCCACAGTGATGTCAACTCACCAGGGAAAAAGAGCAATGTCACAATAACGGCCCTTGTTAGCTCTTCACAAATATCCTCTTCCAAGAGGAGAAAAATGACTCTTTCTTGCAAGGAAACCTTCATCTATTTGTTAAAAATCTGGAAACAATCTTTCTTGATTAGAAGCAGCTCAGCCATTCAAAACACTGAGAAGATGCAAATCATGTATTGAACAAGACTGCATTGTTTTCTTTTGTTATTTGCTATAATATACTAATTGATAACTGCGTGCATTACTCCTGCGTGCACTTCAAAACAACTGTGTTTCAGTGGTGCTGATGCACTATGAAGAATAAAGAAGACTCTATTAACAGTATAGCAGATGTCAGCTGTGCAGCCGGGTGGCTTGCTGAGAGACACAGGCGTCTGACCCCCTCAAACCCCCACTCGCCTTGAAGGAGGCCCATGAGAAAACGGGAGATGGTCATGGAAACAATGGGCTGTGAACAGAAATGAGCCAGGATTGGTGTGAATGCTGTCATGGCTCCCCACGCTGCAGCTGACAGCAACATCACTTTTTCTCCTCCAACCCTGAACACAAACAACACAAGCAAATCAGCAAGACAGTTCACACAGAGTATCTGAATTTAGGTGGCACTGGGGATTTATATTTAGTTAAGGACTGGAAGGTAAAGTCAGAGCATAAGATTAATAACCTCAGAGATATTTAACAGATCAGATATCAGTCGAATGCACCGTATCCACCTTCAGTTCAGTGTCTTAGTCACAGTTCCTATAAAATTTATTTTTATGAACATTTATGATAAACAACATAATCACAAAAAAAAATACAATTCTAAAAATAAATTCCAACAAGTTACTGACTCCGGCTGGGTAAATAAGCTTCGGCTACAGTTGTATGCAAATGATTTGGCACCCCTCATATAATTGCATGTTTAGTTGATCAAGTAAAAATAATTACACATCCTGTACCGCCAAAAATGTGCTCTTTGCATGAGTAAAGGTCTTCTTTTTATTGTGTTACATTTGGTGGACCACAAAAAAGGGGAACATGACATGTTTGTTTAAAGCTGCTGAAGCTCATCTTTGTTTAAACAGCCTTGGAAAGGACTCGATAAGTAATCAGCCAATCTTTTGGTGAGCAAACTTATTCAGATAAATGAAATATATGGCTCCTGTTCATTTGACGTCACTGCTTATTCTTCAGTCATTGGACAAATTCAACATTACTAGAATGGAGAGCTTTCTCCACTGCTTTTCAACTTGGAAATATAGTTGGCTAAAGCTGTTAACAGTCAGCCAGACACTTGCCATGAACCAACAGCTCCGTCTTCTTCTCTACCTGACCATGCAAATCAACAGCCAGTTGACAGTTGAGTCATTGAAGGGACACACTCTTTGCCCACACCCTGTTTTTGATTCTGAACCTACACTGGTGCCAGAAGTGACTCTTGCTTTGATTCCTTCTTTATAATTACCCCTCCTACACTACTCTGTTCAGACATTACTACAACAGAAGAAATGAGTCCAGCTTTTGACTTGAGGCTAGACATCGATGTCGGTCTTCCCCTTTAATTCAACACTCTTGAAAAACACACCACCACCTACAATGTCTGATGGCCACTGCACTGACCTGTCACTGACGTAGCCGCCAAGAACCTGAGTGAAGCAGTAGCCCCAGAAGAAGCTGCCCAGCACCATGCCCGATTCCCTCTTGGACCATCCGAAGCGTTCCGCCATGCTCACCGTGCAGATAGGCATGGCCACGCGAGCACAGTACAGCAGGCACGTGCCCAGTAACAGCACCACCGTCCATACCCGCGCTACGGGCCTGCGGGAAGACAAATTAAGGATAAAGAGAAAAAAGGCTGTGAAACCATTTGTGAGTGCATACAGCTTACATGGACTTCCATCACAGATTACTGGGCAGGACTACAGCTTGCTGCAGATGCAAAGTGGCTCAAAAACGTTCGCTCAGACAGAGATCTGGGCTTTTGGCAGTATGTAAGTGAGTTGTTTGACAAAATTAGACACAGAAACTACGTCATACAAGAAAGAATGATAATTCAGATGGGCCGAACCCTCCAGCAGGCCATAAAACTGCACTTGGAAGACCAAGCGTTTCTTTTCTACTTCCTTCATCTTAAACTAGCAACTCACAAAATGAGATCACACAAACATACATGCACACATACATACTTATAAAATACAATTACAGCTCATTTTGTGAGTCTTCATGCTCACGAGGTGGAGAACATTGCTGGTGTTTTATCAGCTAACCTTGCCATCTTGACATTCTGAAAATTCTGGCATTCTGATTGTCTTAAAGCACAAAAGGTTTGGGGTCACTAAGACTAATCCCCTGAATACCATGAGTCAGATACACGAGCTTAGCTTGAGGGCCAGTTGATGGGCAGGAAAAACTTTCGACACGTTGTGAGTTGTGAGTTGGGTCAGGAGGGTGAAGTTATACACGGGTAGAGCTCAGGAGGAGATCCCAGAGAGAAAGCAGGCTGCTTTTTCTTTTCTTGCTTTCTTTTTCAAACTTCAAGCGAGGAGTCCAAAATGAACAGAGTCTAGAGACTCCCATCGTGAGCAGCAGCCCGTCAGAAACGCACAGCAGTGCTGGGACAGTCTGGGGCTGATGTCCAGCCGAGACACTCACCTTGACCAGGTCTGACTGGACTCCGACCACTTCTTCTGAGCGCCCACTGGTCCCGGGTGATCGGCTGGACTGTCTTTAACGCTCCCCAGGTCTGCACTGGAGTTTTTCCCATGTTTTTGTAGAATTGCCATTCAACGGCCAAATGACTGCGGTGTTTTTCGCACTATCTTGCCGGAGTGTGACAGCGGTTTGCTCGCTGAAGCGCGAGGCGCAAAAACACCGAGAGACGAAAAAGTAGCTCCGATCTGGCAGGAGCATCTCCTCCCGCACCGCCGGCGCCTCGCACTGAGTCCTGCAGCTAAGAAACTCAGCCGGGGACCATTCGGTGTCGCCGCTGGAGGGTTTGACGAGAAAAGTCAAGCCTTTCCTGCTTCCCTGAGTGATGATGATCCACGTGTCAGTTTTTTTCTCGCTCTACAGCCACGCAGTTCCTCCGGTCGACGCTAGGCTCACAACCAGGAAGCGGCGTGACTCAGCCTTTCACCCGAAGCAGAGCACGACACCGGCCCGCACGGAGCGATCCGGGATGTGCTCGGGCTGTAAACTGGAGGCACACTGGGTGAGAAGTTCTGAAAGCGCTGAATGAAGATGCAGAGCCAGAAATGGCGACTTAAACACGGCGAGACCGGCGCCGACAACCGGCAGGAACTCGACGCTAATCTGCGTCCAGCGCTAAACACTGCCGCATCCTTTCAGAAGCCCCTCAGAAAAGACCCTTCAAAACCCAGACAGACTGAAAGCAGCTGCCATCGAGGAGTGTGTGTGTGTGTGTGGGGTGAGGACAGCAGATCTGTGCAAGGTCCTCCTCCATCCCATCTCCCACTTCCAATAACAACAGGCATTTACAGGATCTTCCAAAAAAAGTATTTAATACCTCTGTAAAGCATCTGACTTCAAAAAAATGGCTAATTACACTCTGCATTTTCTATAAATCACATTGTCGATAAAACCACATCTTTTCAATGTTAGCAGGGGAACTACATGAAGAGGCGTTGGTAGAAAACAACATTACAAAGCAATGACATTTGCACTGAACATGTGATCCCTCCTCACACCCCCTCTCACATTTACAAAAAAAAAAAAAAAGTGTGGAAAATACAGTTCCTCCGTTACACAGTCAGTCCACCGTCCTGCTGGATCTCAGGTGTGTAAAACACTTCACAAGCCAGCAGACATACGTCCTCACATGAGGAAAGTAAGCCACTGAGTTTTTCCCCAAACCGTGCCTGTTATAGATTATTCACCTTCGAGTCCAAACTTGGGCTTTATCTACATCCAGAACTGTTAATGCAGCTTTAACTGCTATATAGTTTCTAAACAAATATATATATGAGCTTGTCTTCCTAAGATGTGTATAAGAGACAGTATATATATATATATATATATATTATATAAAAAAAGAAAGACAAACTTAATCCTCTGCAAAACACAATGGATAAAATTCAGTTCACCAAGGCAAAGAAGTAACAAAATCATTAAAGTTTCTCTGCATTAAAAAGTGTTCTTATTTTGGCCATAAATAACTTTTAAATTCAAACATTCAAATTCAAACATTTCCATTTGCACAACCCATTTAATGCAAAAGTCTTTGATAAGCAATAACAATTATGCGAAACAGAAAAAAGTTGATTTAAGTGTCAGTCACTGACTGAGTATAAATAGTGAAAGGGGAGGGGGGAGATGTCCGTATTGTTTAACACCAAACGGCAGCTCTGAGCCACTATCGCGTTACTCTTCACTTTGGGTCCTCAATGGTGCCCTTGCTCAGATCAGTCATTTTGGGATACTTGACTTTCTTCTGGTCCAGTTCGTTCTGAGCCCACAGCAGAAGCTTCAGGAGTTTAGCCAGTTTTGGTGTCGACTCCCTATTCTCATAGTCCAGCACTGCTTGGTTTACCTCACTCCACACCTATAAACAACAACAAAAAAATAGCTCAATCAGCCTGACCAGCTGTAACAAAAACAAGTTTAATTTACACATCAGTTTAGATTTATATGTTAAGAGGGTTACTGTGTGTGTGTTCAGGAGAGGAGGAGAAGGGGAAAAAGAAAAGATTTCAGTTGAATTTTCAAAGTAGGGAGAGAAGTATTTTCTTAAGGTTCTGGGGAAAAGTGTTTCACATCTTTGAGGCAGCAATCTGGAGCTAGAAGGCTGTTGCTCATAAATCAACCCAAACCCTACAAATAAACACAATGGAAGGTGCTTCCATAAATGATCCTAGGCTTACCTGAAAGCAGCTCTAGATATGTATTGTTACCACCAACATAAAATCAGCTTTTGCAATCTGTTCAAGAGCAGCCGTGAACCATGACAGCACTATTTTGCATGCAAACCTACCTTCTGTCTCTGCATCATATTGAGGAGGTCTCCAAAAGGCGACTCCTCTGGGTTGTCGAAGGCCAGCAGTGCCAGTGTGCGCTCCATCTCGGTCAAGCACTCTCGACTCTCTTCGCCCTGCTCTGCCAGCTGTGTCTGTGCAAATTCCAACGCAGCTTCAGTCTCCCGCAGACGAATCAACTCGATCAGGTGCTGTTGCTGCAAAAAGAACAAAGAAAAAGATTATTTTGTACGGAATTTGACTCTGCTGTTTTCTGGGCTGGAAGTGATTGAACAATACAACCTTTAAGATGAACCTTTAAATATTGTTTTTTGTTATTTTTGCTGTGAGTAAGAACATGGAAGGTTGTGTTAGGAAAACAAACAGCATTTAGATCATGTCAGAACTGATGATCTGTTTCCTGTACTTAAAGGATGCAGATAATCATGTGCCCAAAGACAAGGCTTCCCCCATTTTATTTCTTTTTACCTGAAGGTGGAAGTAAAGGTAGCGGTTAGTGTCTAGCAGTTCTGGATGTAGGCTGTTGATCAGTGCAATTGCCTCCTGAATCTGTCCTTTGAGAATCATCTCCCTGATCTTTATCCTTTCATCGAGCGAGTCCAGGTCCACACTCGGCTCAATACCCGATTCCAGCCTAAATTTCTCTGCTGCTTCCTTAAAACCTTCTGGACATACAAACATGAACAAGTATGACTCAGCACCTGTTCTTTAAATGAAAACCATGACAGAGAGTAAAGCAATGTCCAAAGAATGTTAGACTAAGATCGCTAACCAGTTATACTAGGAGGGAGGATCACCCATAACATGCATTTTTAGTGAGAAAAGATGGATGTTTATTGCCAGTGTTTGCAAAAAAAACAAAAAACAAAACCAAAACACCATAATTTAAATCATTAAAATATTAGAATAGTAAAGAATACCTGTCACAAGGTAATTCATGATGAGTCGGTTCATGTCTGCGCGCTGAATGTGAACATTATTGAGTTTCTCCATCCACTCCTCTCGAGTTATATCCTCTGGCTTTTCAGCATAACTCATCATGAAGCGTCTTGAGGAACGAAAAATAAATCATGTCAACACTTTCCTTTATTTCGCTTTAATTTTATTTTGAGATGCACGGAAAACATACTTAAAAATCACAACAGACACTTTATTCAACATAAATTAGAAACAAATGACTGTTTTCACATTCAAACCCCTTAAGTTTTGTAACTTGAGCACTGTTCGTGTTACGAGCTTGTTACGTTTAATAAAAAGACCTTCATGATCAACCAAACACGTGATTAAACAAACTTTCACTGTTCGGGGACACGCAATGGAAATTATTAACGTATTTTAGCTGAAAGTCAGACTTTTATCAAGTCATCAGGGACAATGATGGGCAAAAAAGGCGAGCTGATTATTCAGGCCTGCCAGAAAAACCACAACACTGAAGCCTAAAACCCAGCCGCGCCAGACACGACCAGCTTCACTCGCAGGACCCTCACACACACACACACACCGACAACCGAACAGACAGAGCACCGGCTACAAACACGACCGTCTACAAAACAAAGCATTTATTTTAGCTCTGGTTTCCGCTGCTTCTTTACCTGAGAGAAAAACTGCTTCTCAGCAGCTGCAGGACTGGCGAGCAGGGCCGCGGAATACACAGTCTCGCGGTACTACGTGAGAAACGAGATTTCCGTTGTTGCCAGGTTCTGCTTTTTCACCCTCAACAAAAAATCCCTCTTTTTAGTGCGTTTTCAGAGCGTCAATCGGCTTCATTTCTACTTTTTAAATGTATTTATATGTAACAGAGAAAGCGTAATTGTTTCATGATCTAAATACTTAAGCCTAATGCAAATTTCCAGATGCAGTTCGTGTGGGAAGGTGGATTTTGACGCCTGAGATAATCAAAACACACAGCGCTCAGATTCAGAGACCTTAAAAGACTCACAGAAATCGCGCCAACAGGTTATGAGGTTTATAGTAGGCTTGTTTGCTTGTCCTTCACGTTTTCACTTTCACTTTCACTTTCAAACATTTTTTCACTTTCACTTTTTGGTTTTTCTTTCTATAAATAATTCATTCTTTAAATGTTTTTTTTTTTTCCTGAGAAATAATAAATAGTTGCAAGATTCTTTCAAATCATGCTTGGAAAGAAAATTTAGATTCACCAAAACCTGTGTTCTGTAATGGTGTGATGCAGTAATCATTTGTAAAGGTCATAGTCACGTTTGGGACTTTATTAGTTTACCCTCACTCCACCATCATAAAGTGGCTTTAAAACCAGCTGCATAGGGATTTATCATCCTAACGAATAAGAGAACAAGAGAGCACTGGTTTCATGTGGAACATATTCATCTTAAAAAGTCACAGCTCACCATCAGGCAGGAACAAACACAATTTATTAAACCAACAGCAACAAACACAGTCATTAAAGAGTCTGATTATTCGTTTATTTGTGTATTTCTAAATTTTTGATTATGTAGGAAGGGTGTGAACAACACAGGCATTTTTTCATGTAGTCTCTGACTACTGAACAACGTTTCTATTTATTGCCATGTAAATATGTATATGTATATATAGCTCATGTATAGCTTTTGTATATGGATGTCCTCGTTCTTTATATATTTCTCATTCGTGGGATAATAAAAGATTATTATATCCTATTCTATTCTATTCTATTCTATTATTTGTGTGATTTATTTATTTATTTATTTTGACTGAAGGAGACGAGTATGTATGTATGTTTGTTTTTATCTGTTTATCTATCTATCTATCTATCTATCTATCTATCTATCTATCTATCTATCTATCTATCTATTTAAATAAAGTGCCGGATCCCGCGCTCCGATTGGCCTGCTCACACGGCGTTCGAAAGGTTACGTCATGCCCTAATGCGTTCACTCGCTCCCTCTCATTCGGTGCACGCGCCTCCTACGTCAGCGCTTGGGTTCGTCACTAAACCCAGGCGAGGAGCTGAGGAGCTGAGGAGCTGTTCACCTGCCGCTCACAAAATAGTTTTAGAAACTGATTCGGAGAGGTCCCGGCCGCTTCCCGGACGAGCTTCACCTCCCCCTTTAAAGGTAAGACGGACTCCCGCTCAGCGCGCTCAGTGGAAGGCCTCAGGTCCGCCCCGCTCGCCGGTTAGCAGTAGCCTCTGTCCGGCGCGCGGATTAGCAGATTGAGCGCGCGAGCCGAGCCCAGCCGGCGCTCACCCGGCATCGTGGGTGAGGAGTGAGGAGTGAGGGCGGCTCTGCTGAAGAACAGGGATTAGCGTCTCTAAATCCAGCCCGGCGGTTCGCGAAACGTCCCGCGCTCCCTTCTCCCTCTTTTCTCACTTCAGGTCTGTTCGGAAGGAAACTGTCCCGAGGCGAATGTGGTGAATCCAACCTTTACGTTCGTTTAAAATGCCTGGATACGCCTGTTGTGGAACATGGATATAAACCGGCTTCTTGGGCTCGGTTAGACACAGCCGCGTTTCTGTCAGTGTGCTGCATGAATAAAGCCCGGGTTGTAAGAGGTGTGTAATAAAGGCGCCCTGAAGAGACCAACAAGCAGTTCAGTTCACTTTTCAACATGTCAGCAAGTCCGAGTATCACCCTCTCACCTTCGACACTAGGAGGAGGAGGCGCACGCTTTCTAATATTTGGCACTTTTGTCCTCTCCTCAGGTCAGGAGCCTTATTCTAGACCACAAGTCACATCACTGAAGCTGCTTTCATACGAGTTTGCCCGACGGTAGACTGTTAGTCAGAGGACTTGTCAGATTACAGGATGCTGGTACCACAGCGCTCGATCAGCTCAGAGCCGAGACCTGCACATCTTGGTGTACGAAGGTGAAGAATTAACTGGCTGGTTATATTACTAGAACTTCAGAGTTCAGAGCTGGGCCGAGATCCTGGAAATCTGACATCCTGTCCCTGGTTTCCAGGTCTCGACATGCTTGAGATCATCATGAATGGATGTATAAATTAAAGCAGTTGGCAGAATCGTTTTCTGAACTGGTACTGAACTTTTTTCTAGTTTATACAGCTGCAGTTATCATACAGCGTCCAACATCACTCTAACTGGGGGGGTTTAATAATGAAACCTTTAAATGAAAGGCCTGTGGCAGCCTGGCACCTTCAGCAGGGGTGGAAAATATTAATGTAGAGTGTATTGTAGGGTATAATTACATTTCATAGGTTTTATGTGTGTGTGTGTGGAAAGGTCTTTTTGTTTGTTTGTTTGTTTAAGATGATAATCTTCCCAATATCTGAGGACTCATTTTTAAACCCCTTGAATGTTGTGAAATGTTGAGTTGTGGATGGGTCACCAGGCTAGCTCACGATGGCTTGTTGTTGAGAGGTCATGAAACTCCACAGTCATGAGGAATGAGCTGACGCCCAGACATGTGCCCATATGAAAGAGGAAGAATTTGTTGAGCATCTGAGGAATAAAGAAAGGGATGGTAATTCAGTGAATAAGGAGAGTGAAGTAGGATGGCAGGAATGAGTGGATGTTTGTGTGAGCTGAGCACATGTAGACAGATGCTTCATGGCTGGAAATGAGGACACAGCTGGAGAAGAGCTGGTGTTGATGAGCTGTGTGTGTGTGTGTGTGTGTGTGTGTGTGTGTGTGTGTGTGTGTGTGTGTTTGCTTGCTAGAGAGAGAGACTAACACACTCAGTTTCCTCAGAAATGTCATAAATGTGTTCGTTCACATTTGATCTTACTACACGCACTTGGTCTTGACCTACACGCGCACACACAAGATGCATTAAAAATATATAAATACAGATATACAGGCTGTGGTTTATACAGACAGGTAGCTAAAGCCAAGTTTTCTTTGAGCCACACAGACAGCAGAGCTGTGGTTTATTTAGCATGCAGTTATACACAGTCTGTGTTTTCATGCAATCTAAGAGAATGAGGAAAAATGAAACTGAAAATCTCTCAAAGCTTAAACCACAAAGTTCTACCAAAAGGTTTTTTGAGAGATTACATTATTCCACCAAATACTACCTATATAAAGGTAGATTTCAGCCCTATCAAATTAAAACATCTGCTTCTAGCACAATATAAGAAAAAGCATGACTTAAAGCAAGATGATGATGACAACATAACATGAACAACAATTAGAAGGTGTGGTTTTGTGTCATGTTGCTGTCCATGTACTCCTTCCCAATTGAATGTGGATTGTTTATTATCTTCAGTGAATTATTGATGAATATAATATCTAACGTCTTTGTTTATTTATTTATTGATTTTCTTGATACAGCTCTATAGACTCAAAAGTCTGATAGAAATTATAGAATTCTTTACACCCTATAGGTTATAAATGAATAATACTGTGGTGTGAAAGAGTCTTTATTCAAAGAAACAGCATGAGGTTTATATATTAGTACACTGTACGGTTTACTGTATTGACATTTTTACATGCTCACTTCAAAGGGTTAGTATACACTACAGATTTAAATAAAAATAATTACATAAATTTCATTTTATTTACATTTGAATTGAAAGATAAACATAATTACTGGAATAATAAAGAAAAGGATTAAGTATCCTAGCATTTTCTATGATGTGTAAAAAGCAGGCCCAGTTCACTTTTGAATCAAGAAGCTAAGAGGGGGAAAAAAATTGAAGTAACATTGGAAGAGGGTTTATTACTTAAGTGAAAGTGACCATTCACGTCATTGTGAGAACACACAGCACCGCACACCGTGAACAACAATGAAATTGGACCTCTGCATTTAACCCATGCACACAAACACACACTGTGCAGCAGAGGGCAGCTATGAAAGTGCCTGGGGAGCGGTGATGGGTACGGTACCTCAGGGCAACCTACTGGTAAGGGGTTTGAACCCACAATCTTCTGATGCTGTGGCCATCTCCCTAACCACTTTCATGGAAGATCATGGAATGGCACAAGCTTCAGAAAGACTGCACAACTGGCTAATGTTTCATTAGGAACAGTTACTGCATTCAGATCTATGAGAAGGAAAGCAGTAAAAGATTGGAAATAGTGATTGGAACTACACATTCATTGGACATGATTCTCCTGCAACAGTGTTATTTGTTAGAAAAAAAACAGAGATGGATATTGTAATAGAGCTGTAGTGTATAAAGCTGATATTATATGGATAATACACTTTTAGAGTTCAGCATCATGAAACGCACAGGCAATGGTTTTCTAAGCTGCTGAAAACAGGATCTAGTGTGTGTGTGGTGTACAGCAAGAAAATGAAGCAGCCCTGAATGCTTGACCCCTACTACGGTCCAGTGGCATTTAGCTGCCATGGTTTGAGTCAACTTCTCCTACAGGGGTCAGTGAATATCAGTACAAAGTTATTCTGTCGGAGCACCTTTATCTTACTGTGAAACACTGAGTTAATGGAAGTGGTCTTTTTCAGGATGAAACCAACATATCACAAGGAATCATAAAAAGCTTAAAGTACTTTGTACATGATGTAAATGAGGTATATACCTTTGCGGTCCATGGATTTATACACACATGAACACAGTTGACTGATGGATTAGTGGTGTTCTTTTTCCTTTACAGTTCCAAAAAATTAAGGGGCATTGATGATCTTGTGGTTAGGGACTAGGCCCCATAATTGGAAGTCGTGTGAATCCCAGACCAGTAGGTTACCCTGAGGTACTGTTAAGAAAGGTACTGTTCCCTATGCTGCTCCCTGGGCGCTGGATTTGACTGTACACTGCTGTATGGTGTGTGAATGGGTTAAGGGCAGATAATGCTGTGCTGTGTGCTCACAATGACAAGTAGTCACTTTCACTTCAAAGAGATTTGGAATCTATGCCATGATTGTTCTCTCTTATCTACATCTGTGTGCATTTATAATTTATGTTCTGTTGTCTTTCATCTCATCTTAAGGTGTAGTACCACGTATTCGGAAGATTGCATGGAATTATTGCAGCTTTAGAATATTTGCCAAAATGTTGCTGTTGTCTCATGAATTATAACTTAGAATGTGCTAATTAGGCTTTTTTAGATCTCCCATAGCATTCTCAGCCATCTGCTTAGAGCTTTGCTTCGTACTCCCATTGCACCCAAATAAATAGACTCTCACGCTGTTGGTAACCTTGACAACAATTGGTATCACTGTGGAGTGACCAAGATCACATTAGTGTGCTTATGTCACTCACGCCACCACCTCTTCTCTCCATTTTATTTCTACATTTTTATATCCTGTCACTTTAAAAAACATTTTTTTTAATAATAATTGTGTGCTCATGGACATCTTGGATCGTCACTTAATTTGAAAGTGAAATTAAATAATGAGGTTTCAATTAATGGAATGTAAATGTAAATGTAAAACTATACCATATTCTGAACTATACCAGCAAATGATCAAGGAAATGTCAGGATATCTGTTCATGACCTGAATCTCAAGGTTTTACATTTTGTGCAGCAGGACAACAACCCTAAAACCAACATTATCTTAAGACTTTTTTAAAGAAAGTTTAAAGACAATTTAATATCCATACTGGTAAAAAGTAAAAAAGTATATATAAAAAAAATTAGTCTTAAATGAATTTCAAAATAAATGTATTTGCATTTACAACTGCGTTACAGAGAAATGGGGGTTTAAAGCAGAAGGAACTGCTTTATTATAAGGTCACAACAAAAATAATAAGATTATAATTAGCACCAATAAGAACCACAACAGTTCACTACATTGTATGTGTACAACAAAGCACTGATGGTTCGGTAGCTCTTGTGAGTGACTGAAAAAGACTTGTTTGTGTATGTGTGCCTGTGCGTGTGTGTTTGTGCACTCTTCTGCCTTAAATGCAGTCTCTTCCTCAATATCTTTAAGCTCAGCTAATTTGTCTTTGCAGCCCCTCCTGAGCACATTTGACTGAGGTGTGAGTGCCTTTACTGTCTTGTAGTGGCCTTTATACTTGTGGCCAGCCTTTAAATGCATCATCCTTAAACCAAGACTCATTAAACTTGCCCTTCCATATATAAACTAATGTAAAGTTAAATAAAAGTACCTTAAAAATCATGTAACACACTCGAATCATCCAAGTGTACAGCAGTTTTTATGTTATAAAACATAAAAACTGGGTTCTGAATAAATTAGCTTGATAAAAAATATCACACTTGTTTTCTTTTTATATATAAACATTTTTCTTTTTTATATTTAGGGTAAAATAAGTCAAATGTAGACATTTTAACACACCGTCACCTAAACATCCTCTTCTGGAGAATAAATCCATATCATATATCTGTTTGATAAGTACATTAGTGCTCATAACATTAGAAAATTAATGAGTGTAATTGATAACGTGCTATTATTGTATGCAAGGAATCCATTCTATTTTGAATTTTTTCTTGTTCTCTAATGGCTCACAGAGTGTAGCATGCTAAAATGCATAAAATGTGATTTTTGAAGGTGCAGTCACACAGTAATGTCACATGAGACAGATGCATGGTGTCATTAGTCTTCTGTCCTGTGATGATTATATAATTCAGAAGGCCTTTAAAAACAGCTATGCAACCACTCAGAAGTAAAGAACTGTGTAAGACCCCTGGGAGAAAAACTGCCACAGTGAAATTAAAAAATGCCTACATGTGTGTTTGGAGGTGACATGTTCTGTACATCGTTCCCTCTCAAGCCGCCCTAGCATCAAGTAAACAAACCTCTCAAAGTCTGCCCAACTCAACTGAGGACGCAGCTCTCATCTTTCAGCAGACACAGACCTGGTGTAAAGTGTGGCAAAGGAGAATGTGAACAACGGAAGAGGTGATGAAACCAGACCTTTTGGAGTAAATGAGGCGTCTGTAGCCCTTTAGCCTCCATAATTTACAAAGTCCACAGCCTAAAGTTTTATGAAGATAGCACTGATCAAATATTACTTTTAGGATCAGGTTGATGTTAACTGGAAATGTGATAGAAAGCAAGAGTGACAGAGAGCAAGCCTGCCAGCAAGCCCATCACTGATCTGAACTGAGATTAAGTCAAGAGTAGAGCGAACTACTTACAGAGGAACACAAACGATTTAGCCTGTCCATATGGCCAGGCAGAAAGTGGAACTGGGAGGAGAAAGAAGGAGGTTAGGCATGGGCAATAACATACATTTTATTTTAGATCCGATTGCATGTGAGACCATCACTTTTTCCTTTTTGTGCAATAAAAAAAAGGAGAAATTTTTTCTTTTTCCAAAGCAGTAAATGTGAACAAAGAATATTCATATTTGAAAGCTATTGAATAAGCTATTACTATCATATATAATATTTTTTTACATTTTTATTATAATTTCTTTTTTATATAAAAACACCTGGTGTAAAACATCTTCATATGATTGGCCACTTTCAATCTATTACTCGGTATCTCATGACTTGCATACTTAGAACGATCTGTAAGAACTTCAGTTTGGATATTTTAATGTCAACCTGCCCAGCCCTAGAGATGGGAAAAGAAAAATAGTGAACATAGGAGAAACAGGAATAGAGCAGTGATCTGTTGCACTATACACAGGGGAGGGCAGGCAGCAATCTGCCATATTAAAACATGCTCTTGCGCCCTCTCTCTCTCATTCATTCATTCTCATATATATACACACATATATATACACACATATATATATATATATATATATATATATAAATTTTTTTCCCCCCTATTATCTTCCTTTCCTTCTTTTTGTGTGTTATTTAGACAGTTTGCAGTGTAAAGAGCCACTCCAGGTTTAAGAGGTGACAGAAATAACTACGCATTCAGACACTCCGCTAAAGCTAATCCACTAATACTCTCAGATAGGGCTGCACGATTAGCTTCACCATGCAAGGAACCACCACATACCACACGTAGGAGAGTTCATGTTTGTGGAAGATTTCCTGTTTTCATCTTCACTTGTTGGGCTATAATGTTGTATAATGCTATAATGGCATCATGTTTATCGGTTTTATTATTTACTAAGACTTAATTTGGAATGAGCTTTTACTTATAGACTGTATAGACTAAACAGTAGTCTAACTCTTACAGTTCATGAATGATCTGACGTTTACCTTGCTGCAATAAAAAGAACACAGTTTCAGCAACCATAGATTGATGCATTTTATTGAACACAGGAGGAAATGAGCGACAATCTATATCTGTTATATCTGTCTGTTTGTATGTCTTACTGTGACTCTGAACGAACACACACAAAGACGTATACTCTGTAATCTGCTACAGCCAGTTAACAAGATAAACCACTTTTTATACCTCTAGTATTATGATCTTGCAGCATGGAAGCACTTCATTGTAGGGGGGGGGGATTCAATCAATATGACCCTTTATGCCCCAACTTCCTTTGAAGCATCACTGAAGATCAAAAGTTTACAGCAATGCAAAATAATATTCTCTCATTCTCTCTCTCTCTCGCTCTCTCTCTCAGAAGCTGTGGTGAACGGGCAGGAAGGTGTTTGTGTGTATGTGTGTCTGGGTGAGTCATGGCAGATCAGCAAAGACAGCGTTCTCTCTCCACATCAGGAGAAACACTATACCAAGTTCTGGGTGTCACAAAGACCGCCTCACCAGAGGACATCAAAAAATGCTATCGGTAAGAATTGTAAAGATGCCAGGCCAACTCATTTATTTATTTTTCTTTTTGGAGCCTTTGTGAACCTCCAATTTGTACTAAAATGTCTGAGCCCTCTAAACCACCAGGAAACTGAGATTTCAATGCAGCTTTATTATGTACAGTGTAGACTTATGTCCACCAGAGGGCAGCAAAGAATGCTATCTAAGCATAAACTTTACGCATGCTTATTCTTTATATATGTTCATTATTCTTTGTAAAAGGATATGAGAAAAGACAGCTTGAAGGATGAAAAATACCATTTAGCAAGATGTCTGATTCTTATCAACACTTGGAAACAGTTCCCACTGAGAAAGTTTTCTAGATTAAGGAATAGAATAGAGTTTACCTCCTGCAGAAATGTGAACGAACAACCCCTCTGAGTACTAGCCCCAGATCTTGCTGACTCCTATTCATTCTAAATTATATTTTGCCCTTTTTTGTTTTTGTTTTGTCACAGGAGACTAGCTCTGAAATTCCATCCAGACAAGAACCCTGATAATCCAGAAGCAGCAGATAAATTTAAGGAAATCAATAATGCACATGCCATCCTCACCGATCCCACAAAACGCAACATTTATGACCAGTATGGCTCTCTTGGTCTCTATGTGGCTGAGCAGTTTGGAGAAGAGAACGTCAACACATACTTCGTTCTATCCAGCTGGTGGGCCAAGGTGAGTGTGTATACCAGATAGACAGACAGACATTTGATACTAACAACCTACTCTTGAAATTCTTCTTATTTTTAAAAGCAGTAATATTAAAACCAGTGTAAGAAACATTTGTTAATGGCTAATCTATTGCTGAAGCTCAATAAACAGGTTTGGTTTGGGGAGGGAAACAGGCAAAAATAATATGAAAAACAGTAAAATGGCACATGTCTACCCATGTCTTTAATGGTTTCAGATTTTATATTTGAGGCTGGTGTGGTCATCAAGGGCATTAACACTGGTTAACTGATTTGCGTAATTAGTATTTTTATATTTGCCAGCCCTACTAAAATCTATTTTGGACATCATATATGGGGGCAGCGATGGCCTATTGGTTAGGACGAGACCCCAGAATCAGAAGGTTATGTGTTTGAATCCCCAACCACTAGGTTGCCCTGAGATACCCTTGAGCAAGGTACCATCCCCTTCACTGCTCCCTGGATGCTGGACATAGCTGCCCCCTGCTGCACGTCATGTATGGGTTTAATGCAGAGGTTGTCATTAGTTCACTGTGTTCTGTTTCACAATGACAAAAAGCAAACTACATAGTTTTACATCTTCATTTACTCAAGTTATCTTCAGGTTACGGCAGCTGGTCAGCCTTCTTTGTGAGAACTGAAAAATCAGATTAAATAAATAAAACAATGTTTCTCCCCTCCCTCCCCAGGCATTGTTTATCTTCTGCGGCATTGCCACAGGTTGCTATTGCTGCTGCTGTCTGTGCTGCTGCTTTAACTGCTGCTGTGGAAAGTGTAAACCACGGCCACCCATGGAGCATGATGGTGATTTGTACGTGTCTCCTGAGGACCTGGAGGCCCAGATGCAGTCAGATGAAAGAGGTGAGACCACAAAGTTTGTGCAGTCAAATTGAGAGTGAGGAGTTTGTCCTAGAAAGCATAAAAGGTTAGAAAGAAAGAAAGCATCTATTCGTTGTACAAAAATGCACCAGCAATCAGTCAGCACAACACACAGAAGAAGAATTAGCTGGCAAAATGCTCCTAATGTCATTAGCAGAGCAGCAGCTAATACAAACAAGCACATCAGATGAATCCTATTTTAACTCTCAGATAATACCTGCATGAACCCTAGTGATGAACAGAAAAGAGTGATGTTTTAAACAAGTAGTTTAGCATTTGTAGTTTGGCTTTTCTTTTGCTTAGAAAATGTCACAGGAATTATACTTTTTCTGAAAGTTGATCAGAAGCTTCATGTCATACATCATATTTATATTATTCTGTTTATTTTTTCTAAATTTTATACCCCCCCAAGATTAATTCACTGGTTTCTAAAAAACAAAATTTTGTTTGGAATTAGAGAATCTTAGAGAGCAATGGTTTCCTCCTTGCACACTCCCATGAAGTTAAGGTTGTTCAATCTCATTCTGATTGCAGAGGCACATTAACGGTAGCAAGAGCCTGCTGTAGGTCCCGTGATGACATTTTAGGGTTTTTGTCTCTCGGGGTGAAATTACTTATACAGCCACAACTGGGCATGTTGGCTGTTGTTTTGGAAGTCCTCCACTTGTAAACGTTTTTGCAGACAGTGGAATGGCTGATTGCTAATTTTTTGAGAATTTTTTTTAATCCCTTACCAGATTTATAAGATGCTAAAATCTTCTTTCTGAAGGCTCTTTCAATCTCACCCTGGTGTTCACTCTCAGCTCAACAGTCAGAAGCACCAAACTAGATGTCTGTCTGTCTGTCTGTCAGTCATTCATTCATTCATTCATTCAAACGGGGACGGCACCTTGCTCAAGGGTCCAAACTAAATGTCTTTGGTTTAAAAAGGGCAAACCTCCTTCACAATGCTGAGTAAGGATGTTCTAATCATGTGCATCTGATGTGCCACACCTGTGTGTGATTTTAGCCATTTTAATTGGGAATAAAGGTGAGGGTGTCTTAATTTATTCCTCACCAGAAATCACATTTTTAGAATGACATTTTACAGATTTTGAAAAGTATTTTCTTCAGTTTTAATTGTTTAGTTATATTATTTTAATCTCCTAGTATTGTTAAAATTGAGATTAACTATTCATATGTCCAAGAATGTTACAAAAATACACAGGCTTTCATAGGGTGTCCTAATTTTTTCAAATGACTGTAGGGCCTGTTTTAGCATTATTAAACTGGCTGCATATTTCATTTAGATTTTTTCTGTGCACTCCTCACTATATCCTTGCTGCCACATAAACTTATCAATACTTATTGTAGCATTCATACTAGGATGCTGCACAAAACATTTTGTTTTTCGCTTGGAATTGCGAATTAGGGGCAGCGGTGGCCTAGTGGTTAGGGTGTTGGCCGCGTGATCGGCGGATCGGGGGTTCGAACCCCTTCCCGGTGGGTTGCCCTGAGGTACCCTTGAGCAAGGTGCCGTCCCCGTCTCGCTCCTCCCTGCGATGGGGCTGGCGACCTGTCCAGGGTGCGTCCCCCGTCCTCGCCCTGTGTGCGCTGGCTTGGACACCAGCACCCCCCCGCGACCCCGTTTGGGACAAAGCAGCAGATAATGGATAGATAATAATGGCTTGGAATTGCTGAAAAGTTTATTTTGCTTTTTAACTTAGTCAGACATATATATTTGTTAATTAAACCTTCTTTAACCCCTCAATTCTGAACTAATCCACACATTCCATTATGTGTGGCTGTATAGAGTTTCATACTTTTGTGTGTGTTTAATAAATGTATGCATTTCATTCTGTAACCAACAGATGGTGACCCGATCATGGTGCAGCCATCCTCAGCCACAGAGACCACCCAGCTGAAAGCAGACAGTCATCACACCAGCTACCGAACCGACACTGGGTACAACTAGAACCTTCTACAGCTTTCTCCTCGACCTCCTCCCCTCTCACTCTCCTTTCGGACCACCTGGCCAGCAGAGGGAGCTGTCCTTTACACCAGGCACAATAGCTGCCTAGTGAGTGAAGGAGAGAAAGAGACTGAGGGGCTGAGCGAATGGGCTGGTCTCCATCTTTGATCTCTGTTATGAAATGTGAAAGCTCTAAAAGCTCAGGCATGCCTCTGCACTGACAAACACAGCTTTCCTTTGCCTTTTTCCACTTTAAAACCTAGTTTACTCCTAGCTTGTGTGAAACAGTTTCTCACATACAGTCTCTGAGAATTCTTACTTACTTTTGTTTTAGCTGTTGATAAAGACTATTTGAACTATGCATTCTTCTTGAATTGATAAATAAATATCTTAAAACATTGGGACATGCTGCATTGTTAGCCTATACTGAGTTTCTTTTGCTAAAAACACCCTCAAATGCTAGATATGATACGTTCAGGTTTTTAGTATGTCACTAAAGACATGGCAGAGGCAAATCATGTGTTTGCTGTCTTACCTTAAGAGTCCTGCATTTGCCTCTTTTCTGCTATAACAACATGCATGTATTGAACAAGGTGACAGTACACTGTGTCTGCTTTTTTTTGTTACTACTAGAACCAGTGCCAGCTATCTTCTGCTATCTATAGGACACGATAAGGTGTACCCTAAACCCAGGGCTAAACCTCACCAGACATAGGACCCTCTCTGTGTAAGCCAACTGAGGAGGTTATCACTTATTTCAGATTCCGTAACTTTGTGTTTTTGACAGGAACTGCCAATAGTCTTACTGATGCATATGCAAATGCATTTTCCTGAAAGGAAGTCAGTATAGTGTAACTGAGCATGGTTTTTAAATGTGGATATTTGTTGTCTTTGTTTTAGGAGGTTGTTATGTCTGTGATTCCTTCCAGTTCAGCAGTTTGGCATTTGCATTAGGCATTTGCAGCACTGTTCTGTTCTTACACTACTGCCGTGTGTCTGTTCTGTGTGGAGTGATAGAGGCATCCTTGTTTACACTCCTCAGTATTATTGTATTTTTCTGTACAGTTACATATACTGCACTTGTTAAAATTAATTTATTTACCTGTAATTAAATTATTGGTCAAAGCTTTATTTTCTCACTTCAGGGAGTAAATAAAGCTCTGACCAATCATTTACACCATTCAGTTATAAATGATTTATCTCAGGTAAAGTACCAGTTTGAATAATGTTGCTGATGGGGCGGGGGGGGGAAATCAGCAACAATATCTTGTATCTCTGCAGGTGAAGGAAAAGGTGTTATGGGCTGTCGGTGTAACAAGATTTGAAGTCGTTTTTAACCATTACAGTCAGCCCAGAAAATGGAGATGTGTTTGTCTGTCATTGACGATGTAGACGCTTTCAGTTTGCTATAATATTTCATCTTTAAATGTGTAGCTAATAATATAGCAGGGATGCCGTTAGGTAATTACACATGATAATCAAAAGTGTGCGGTTTGAGGCGTCAGTGGTATGTGAGGATGTGTTAACAGTATTATCTTTACTGCCATAGGACTATGTTAGCCAAACCCTTCTGCTCTGGTGTGCAAGTACAACCCTCTGCTTTCCTCCTTTCTCTGGAAAGAAAAATGGAGGGAGGGTACATTTTGAGATGATTTCTGAAGGAAGGAAGGAGTTTGTTGTTTTTGCTCCCGTTATGGAAAATACCCTCCAATTATTTTTAAAGAAGTATCTGTTGGGTGTGTTGTCTGTTTGTCATGTGTACATACAATAATATTCTAAAAGGAAGACTTTGTGTTTGTGTGAGAACTATTGAGTTGACTGGAGAAATTTATTTGTGTAGCTAAGGAAAAAAATAAATACATTTATTTAAAATTAAAAAATACATTTGCAGATGACTTGTTCATTTCCCTTCTGGCTTTTTAATAATATTTTGAGAGAATGATTAAAACAAATGGGAAAGATCCACATGTTCACTTTGTGGTCTTTGAAACAAAACTACTCCTAACATGACAGTATGAAAGTAAAGTAGTCTGACCCATCAAGTCCTTCATGTTCTGGTTACTAGAAGATGTCCACTTTTCACTCTTATTTTTATATACTGCAATTAATCTAAATCTCTTGTATTTTTTATTTATCTTAATAATGAACAAACATTCAAAGTGTGTAGCTAAGTTTTCTTTGTGAAAGCAATGTATTAGTCATGCAATCACCTCCAAATATTCTTATAAAATGTTTTAGAAAGGTTGGTAATAGTGGCAAAATAGTAAAAATGTAATATTTTATTTCATTTTATTTTCTTATGGTTTTAATAAATGATTAGATGAAACCAATATGTTTAGCAGATGTGGCCATTCAACTGATTGACTGTATTCTTTTGCACCATCTGGATGTCTGTTCTTTAGTTAATGTGTTTTTTTTCCTGTTGTAGCATAAACACTGTATGTGAGAAAGAAATGATGGATACGTTAACTTGCTGTCCTACAATAAAAGTTTTTAAAGTTAATTGATTGTTTTCTAATACTGTTGTACACAAACTTCATACTAATTACCCAAAGCTCTAGCTCTAGATTCTAAAATTTCCCGTGTCTCTTATTTCATTACAGGAGGTATGGATCCAAGATATTTGATGTTTTATGTGGTCGACATAACTTCATTTGTTAATACAGCATTTCAGGTTTCATTTTCTCCCATTCTTCCTGCAAACATTTCTTAAGGTGTGCAACAGTTCATGATCATTATTGCTTTTTTTTGTTTCAAAAATCTCTACACATTTTTCGTTGGGGACAGGTAACCACTGTAGTCAGTCCACTGCAATGCAAAAGATTGTCTTGAAGGCAGCTTTTCTGCATTAATGCTGACATTACAGAAGTGTATCTTTCCTTGCCAAGTGCAATAACACAGCCCCATACCATAACGGACCTTGGCTTTTGGAGTTGTTGCCATCTTTGTTCTGGAGCTTGGGATATCTTCCAAAAAAGATCTAAAAACTGATCACAGGACACATTTCCACTGCATGATGATCTATCCAAGCTGCTTCTGAGCCCAGAGAGGCCTATGCCACTTTTATTTTGCACAATAAAATTACACAATGAACATGTGTTTTTAAAAAAAAAGGACCTGAAATGCAGGAATGGAGTAACAAATGAAATGGTTGACCAGACAATACATGAAACATCTTAGGTTCATGTCTGCAATGAAATAAAAATCAAAGCTTTTTTTTTTCTCTATACAGCTCTTACTTTTTCTGATTTAGGATAGTAGCAATTACGGCCTGTGGCAATAGCGTCTGATGGATATCCTGGTGTTGTGCAGTGTTAGGTGAGAAAGCACTTGCTAAAACACTCTTTTGTAACGAGGCTGTGAATACCATGCCAAGAAAATTAATGCATAAGGAGCACGTGCCTTAACCCAGTTCCTCTACACTATGGCTTCCCTGTCCAGGCTGTGGATATGAATGGTTGAAGTAAGTGGAGAGACATTTTGCCTGCTCAGTATGGACAAAACTGACCTATGGGAGGACAGGACAGGAGGGGGGCAGTAACTAGACACCTCAGCACTTACACTCACACACTTCTGCGGCTCTGCCATCAGAGCCCTACTACCCTACAACAGGAGAGAAAGAGGCAAAGCGACAGAAGAGCAAACGAAAGAGGAAATGGATGGGCAGAAGCTCATGGATATTGATGGTTATTCCAGTTCAGATCACTGAAGAGATTTAATAGTACACAGTCACACACATTGTTCTTAGTGCCTACCTGAGTTTTTATACAGTGGGGAGGCACCATCATGTCTGTTCCACTGGATCTGAGTACCTTCCAAAGGGACGCCTCACTGGACACACTAGAGAAGCAGCTCATCTGTCCTATCTGCCTGGAGGTGTTCACCAAACCTGTTGTCATACTGCCCTGCCAGCACAATCTGTGCCGCAAATGCGCCAACGAACTCTACAGGGTATGTTCCATAACCAACAGCTGCCTTTGTTCAGTCAGTGGACTGTGAATTAAAGTGTGCATGAGAGAAATTGCAGGAATTGGGAGTTAAATGTGAATGACTTAAGTGGAACAATGTAAATATTAGACTGAGTAAAAGAATCCTTTTATCATTTCTATATGTTACTTAGATGAACTATTTATTTTCCACATCTGGTTGCAACTTAGCAGCCCAATGACCTGGAGCTATGTGCAAGCTTTTAAGTTTATTTAAAGGAAATAAACAAATATTCAGTCAATAGTGAGATTCTGTATGATCAACAAATATATTATTGGTTACGTATACTTGAGATCTACCTTGATTTTCTCACTAAAACAGTTGTTGCAAGACATCACACTGGCCTGCAGTACTGTGCATAAGGATTTGGAACCTAAGAAATACAGTTAAAAAGTCATTAGAAACATCCATACCACGCATTTGCTGAAATCCACCTCCAGCACACCTGACTGAAGCAATGATTGATCTAAGGTACTGGATGGTGACTATAAAATGGTATATTGGTATATATAAAGTTTTGGGGATAGTTAGTATATTAGCACATTAAGGTAAAATCATGTAAAATCACTACTTACTGTATTATTTTTGGTATTTAGTTCTTTTATATATATATATATATATATATATATATATATATATATATATATAGGGTGTCGGCCACATGATCGGAGGATCCGGGGTTCGACCCCAATAGGTTGCCCTAAGGTACCCTTGAGCAAGGTGCCGTCCCCGTCACACTCCTCCCTGCGATGGGCTGGCGACCCGTCCAGGGTGCGTCTCCCGTCCTTCGCCCTGTGTGCGCTGGGTTGGACTCCAGCATGCCCCCGCGACCCCGTTTGGGACAAGCGGCAGAAAATGGATGAATGTATGTATGGATGGATATATATATATATATATATATATATTATTGTTTTTTGGCACAAATGAATGTTGCCCACATAAGCCAATCAAATTTTCAAATCAAATTTTCACTGTTGCCTTTGCACAGCACTTGCAATGAAATCTCTTTTGACCAGCTGTGTAATTTTCCACTCGTTGTAAGCAGTATATGTGCATGAATACACATGTACATGTATAAAGGAATCCCTCCTAACCAGAGTGCACAATGTAAGTGGTGATACGGTAATGAAATTGTGCATGAATATTTATGTAGAAATTCCTGTTACCCCACATGCATACAGTGTGTGCAGACAAACATCAAAACTCCCAGCTACCAATGGGAACATAAATATGCCAATCCTAAACAGGTGTGAGGACTAAGACTGACTAGACTGAGTCAGAACTGGGTGTAAATATAGTGTATGCCCTCCATTTGCTGCCTTAGATCTGTAAGTGGACTAATCTCTCAAGAGACAGACAATGGAGTGACAGATCCAGATGTGAAGCCTCTAAAACCGCCATGTGTTTCTCGGCATTATTTTCATCTCTCCCTGTTTATTGATACCCCTGGCCTTAGACATTTGCCCTTCTCTTTTTTTTACTGATCCTTTATTAGCAAATCTCAGCACTAAGGTTAGTGAATGTGAATGATAAGAAAGTATGAAAAGATTCAAATGTATAAACCATTGGCTCAGTAGCTGTAATCTTCACTTAACCCTATGATTATTGTTCTGTCATTTTTGGCTTTGTTTGTAATTTAAGAAGAGGATGGTGGTCAAGATAAGATTTGAAGGTTCTTGGTGGTCCTGTGCATTGCAACTGGTTTAAGCAGCCTGTGAAGATGCTGTAAAAACCTACAGCTCCCAAAATCTCTGTTAATCCTTAGACAAAGTGAATTTATCCCAAAGAGAGTGGTCAGGATAGTCACCCAAAACTCATAATTTTATCTACTGTTGTGTTAATTTCCTTACCACTTCCACTGCAGGCTGATTATTTGTGTTTTGTTGAATTTTGTTGATTTAGTTTGAATGTTTTTTTTTTTTTTTTGCTATGATTAAACTATTATGTCAGGTATATTGTTGTGAATATGAGGAACTTCATTCAAATGTTGAAAGCCTTGGAAAAAAAAGTATCCTCTAACACAAAGGGTCAGTTTCCCAGATAAAGGTAAAGCTTAGTCCTAGATTCTAGAGAAATCTGAACTAGGCTAAATCTCTGTCTAACCCATAGTTTCCCTGCCCTAAAACAACCATGCTAGTTCATTGGCTTATCATCTGGAACCGGATCAAGAATTTAACAATTGTAAACACGTAAATGGGTAAACCCAAGAAAACACCACTCTGTGGTGTCGTTGCCTACCAGGACTGACACTGGGCACCTCTGCACTAAGCAGGGATTCTGATTTCCATTCGACCCATATGTCTCAGCTGCTGAGGCCTTTTAAAGAGCATGACTATTTCAGGATATCTACTGTGCCCAATTTACTTTCGCTCACTGCACATCATGGTCTCCTGTGCACCCTCTCTTTACCTCAGAGAGAGAGAAGAAGCAACTGCAAGTTATTTGTCTTTATCTGGAATCATTATTAACACCAGTGAGGCACATGTGTTTATACGGTGCATGCACATTTTCTCCATGTCATTCATGAGTCAGAAAATAGAAGTTAACACATGGGAATTTCTGCCAAATCATGTTTTACATCTTACCTTAGCAACAGAAACTAAATCAGAAACAGCTGATGGTCAAGGGAAGATTATCCTGCCCTGGGTCCGAGGAGATTCATCTCCAAATTGGCTCTGGAAAGAGTGTGTTCAAGTGCATGCAGTCACTTATGCCACTGAACACTTAATTCTCTACATCATGAAATGCTAGTGATCATACTTAGTAAAATGATTTATCAAATCAATGCAATAAACAATAAACACAAGAACAGCATACTAAGTAAGAGAATGCAGCCATCTCTGTTCCAGGTTGGGATTGGAGGTCGCTTTCGCTGCCCATCCTGTCGGCATGAAGTTGTTTTGGATCGTCATGGTGTTTATGGGCTTCAGCGAAACTTACTAGTTGAAAACATCATCGATGTCTACAAGCAAGAGTCTGCAAGGTAAGAAATAGGGTTTACAGAGGTGTTTGAAAGTCTTAAACATTTTCACATTTTCAAAAATCAAAATTAAAAGTCCTAAAACAGATCAATCGAACCCAAGTAAACAAAGAGTTTTAACAATATTACTTAACATTTCAACAATATTACTTAACCAGCTATCTTATGAGCAAAAAAATGCAATATTACATATCTGAGTGGTAAAAGTATGTGAACACTAGCTTTCATTATCTGGTGTGAACTCCTTGTGAGGCAATAACTGCAATTAAACATTTCCAGTAACTGTATACTGGCTTTAATGAATTTTAGCCTGTTCCTCTGTACAGAATAGCTTCAACTTGAAATGTAGGCGGGCAAAGGTTGGGACTTTTAACTGTTAATACAGAAACGTCTTTACCCACCCTTTGATGTTGCCAGATTCACATTGTGTTGAGTCAGTTCACAGACAGGTGTACAGTTTCCTTTAGGAATTTGCTGGTATAATTCAGAATGGATTGTTCCATTAATGGGATCAATCTATCCTGGCCCAGATGCACTAAAGCAAGTCCAAATAATAATGGAATGAAGTTCTTCTACTGGAGCTTTGGTTTTCAACTCGTAACCCTGTCATGCACACTGTTGTTGTTCAGTGTTCTCAGCTAAAGGACTCTTGAAGAATAAAATTAGACAGTTCCCCTGGGTCAACAACTCCTGGGGAGGGAAACAATGGTTTTGAATTTCCTTCATTTGTGAACAATCAAGTTCAAAATCTTTGGAGATGGTTTTGTAACTTTTTTCTACATCCCAACCTATTTATTATAAAACATTTTTCTTTGAGGTGTGAAATCTCAATTGTTAGTGCAGTGATACAGATCTGCAGAGACTAAGAGTTGCAAAGATTTTGATCTCTGAATATAACTTTAAATATATTTATTGAGGTTCACATACTTTTGCAATTTTGCTGATATGTGATGGTAGACAATTTTCCCCATAAATAAATGTCCAAGTATAATATTTTTCTCAATTGTTTATGGGTTTGCTGGTGTGTTTTTTCAGTACTTACAATTCAAATTCAAGCACCTCGGTATTACCTTACCTGCCCATCTCTCAAAAGCTGAACTTTTGTTTCTTTGTTGTGTTTGTTTGGAATCTAGTTTTTAATTGAAAACCTTTGTTTTCATTGTTCTTTTGTGTGTCTCCAGCTCTAGGCCTCCACCAAAACTGGTGGCACAAATAACCTGTGAAGAGCATGAAGGGGAAAGGCTCAACATTTACTGCATCACTTGCCAGGTGCCCACCTGTTCACTCTGTAAAGTGTTTGGGGCTCACAGCACCTGCCAAGTGGCACCTTTACCTGATGTCTATCAGCAGCAGAAGGTAAAATGATCTCAATATAAAATATATATTTATATTCTTGCAGCAAGACAAATCTTTATGTCTCCCGAATCTTCAAAGAAGTCACTAATGATAGAACTGTACCTTGATCCCTTTTTGCAGGCTGAACTCAGTGATGGGATTGCATCCCTGGTTGCCACTAATGAGCGCATTCAAGGCTGCATAAATGATCTAGAGGAGCTCTGTAAAAATATTGAGGTTTGGACGTCAGGGGAATGCAGTAACCTTTAAAATATCCCATTTCTAAAACATCACGATTTCTTTGTTCATTATATTATTCCTTCCTTTAAATGTAAGCTGCAGAAATACACTGTTAGAATATATGCAATCTCTAACAGGAGAACAGCAGTAACCAGAAGCAGATACTGTGTGAGAAGTTTGATCGTATGAGTGCGACCCTGGAAGAGAGGCGTAAGATCATGCTACAGCAGATCACATGCGAACAGGATGAAAAGACTGGTTGGGCCCAGAACTTGGTACAAAATTACAGTGAACATGTTGACACCAACTCAAAACTGATGCAGACAGCCTTGAATGCCATAGAGGAGCCAGAGATGGCTGCTTTTTTGCAGGTACAGTAATTCCTACATTTGTGGAAAGATCCTTATGTGGTCTGTTCAATTCAATTCTCTCTTTTACAGTATCTGAAGTTCTAGGTAATAACTGGGTACATGATTTGGGAATCATGATGTCAACACTGAATTACCTACATTCCCTGTATAAATGTGAGCCTTAAATTCTATAGTGCTACAAACAGCAATATCCATTGCACTAAAAAACAACTGGTTCAAGATATAAAGCTAAAGAAAATGGAATGGATTCAAGAAACAATAGAAAGAATTGTTGCTTTTTTGTCACCCCAGGTTTACTTTCATTTCTATGTATTTAAAGTTTCTTATCTTCAGGTGCATTTTATGCCCACAAAACTAACCTGTACTTAATTATTTTTTTAGTAACATGTCACATTACAGTAAGATATCCTGCATGTTTATACTTATCACCACTAGCTTATCTAAAATCTACTACATTTAACCCAGAACTAAGTACAGAGCATAGAGTCTCATTTTCCCAGGTAATGTTTAGACACCACTGGACATCCCACTGTAATGTAATGGATACTCTTAAAAACTACTTATTTTTTGGAGTTGCTATGTTAAAATGTACAACTATATGTTGTGTTTTTTGTTCTCTTTCAGGCCTCACAAGGCCTTATTGAAAAGTAAGTATTGGCTTGAGTGATTTAATGATCATCTTGCTACAGTTCTGTCTCTGTTTTTAACACCAGCTGATTTCTTCTCTTTAAAGGGTGAGTGAGGCAATTACCTGTCCCCCACTGGAGACCTTAGTACCTGGATATGAAAACATGGATCACTACAAGGTTGATTTCGATTCAGAGGAAAGGGCGCTAAATCAGCTAGATTTCCTCCAACGTGAGAGATGAATTGTTTACAATATGTGCATCTGTTTCAAGGAGAGCCATTCAATTAAATGTATCATTATTGATTACTCTGCAGCTGAAGAGGAGGTTGAAGAGGTTCCAGATGAATCAGAACCAGAATCAGAACCTGAGCTAGATCTTGAGTCAGAACTGGAAAATAAACCTGATCCTGAAACTGAACCAGTGCAGCATGTAATAGAGAATCCAGTGCCAGATGAGGGCCTGAAGTTGGAAAGCTTGGCAATAAAGACTGTTGTGTCTGAGACAATGGAGAATATCCAGACACAAACAGAAACAAAAAAGGACATCTTATGTGAAAAAAATGGGCTGAGCACCCCACAGGTAAATCTTTTAACCTTTTGTAATGTCACTATTAGAAAGTCATTAGAAATGTCATTATAATTTATTGCTGCAGCAGGCAAAGGGTTTATCACATTTCCAGTTACCTCCTATACCTTTGCAAGCTATATTCTTATCTCTCATCCCCACTTACAAGGGCCAGTCAGAGTTAGAGTGTGAGGAGCATGAAGCAGGTGATTTGGGGAAGCAAATCTCCCCTGTACAAGCAGATGAAATTCTACCAAAACTCTACCCAAGCTGGTACAGACCCAAGGGGCAAATTCTTAGCTCAAACCAACCCCTGCCTCATGGCGCACTGGGAGACCCAGACAATGCACCCCAACTAGTAAAAGAACTTTCAGTTCAACCCCCTTTTCAGCAGTCACAGACACCTCTGTCCATGTGGATGGGTGGCAGCTTCATGCCAATGCCCCATGAGAACCATGAAAGCCAACAAATGCAAATGGCAGAGGCAGAGAAGGTTGAAAATGACATTTCTGAGTTGGGGGATGACTCGACCAGCAAGAATAGGGTGTCTTCTGTTTCCCTGCAGGTCAGTTCAGTTTAAACAGATCTCAACTGCTTTGCCACCATCTCAGCCATAATTCTGGTTGATCTTGCTGTTGGTTTTTGCCATCAAGTAACTCCTGCATCATTCATGGTCATTTTTTCCAAAGCTTTGTGATGTCTTTTTCTGATGAAAGGCCTCACTTTTTGGACTTTTTTCCATTTGTGATTTCTGAAATCCTTGTGGCTATTGAACATTAAACTCATTAGCTTCGTTTTGAGAAACACTTGTCAACTTCAGCATTATTCCTATATTCCTATAGTCCTTCCCCTTTGCTCATAATTGTTGTTTTCCACACCAGTGTCTGTTACTCTCCATCTTCACCCCCATCTCTCCTCAGGCCATCACCCTTGTCTTTTACATCCTGACTTTTCTGGTCATTCTCCAGAGGGTATGGGGAAGCATTCAGTGTGTCCTAGGCACATAGCACAGCTGGGGAGTACAACTTTCAGGTACTAGCCTAATAACACACTGAATTTTGTGTTTCATTGCCTTTTATTTCTTGCATAATGTGAAAACACATTTTTTTGTGGGGCATAAAAAAATGCATTCTTCTAATAGTACTAATATAAATTATGGGTGTAATAAGCAATGTTTATTTTTTCTTAATTGTATAGGCTCACTTCCAAAACATTCTCACAGTACAAGTTAGAGTATATTATATGATATTTTAGGACAAATTGCGAAAAGCTTAACACATGCAGAGGAACTGGTAGTTCTTATGGTACCAAGGGGACAGTTGTTGCTTAGTTGGGGACATAATAATGCAGAGCATCTAGTCTAGTGGATATTAATATATATATATATATACAGAAAGAAAGAAAGAAAGAAAGAAAGAAAGAAAGAAAGAACTCAGTATTTGTTCCATCTCTTGTTTTCCAAGGTGAACCCTGCTCAGTGGGATCCCTTAAGAGCAGAGAAGTGGAACACAGCACTGATGCACTCTATAACAACCATTCTGATATCCCCTATGGTAGGAAGGGAGAAATGGGCAGACAGATAGTCAGCTGGGTTGATATAATATGTTATAGTAAAAACTTGAGAAAACCCTTAATGCTTCTAGGGCAGCCAATACATTTTGAATTTGATCTCTTTGCATGTCACTTATTCACACAGCAGGCCCATATTTCAATAAGGGTTTACTTTTTTAAATTTGAAAAAAGGATTCAAGAAATGAGGCAGTGACTTCTGGGCAACTTATATTGATGCGATTCCTTAAATTCCCTCAAAGGAGAATGACCTTTTCTGATCTGCCAATTAGATTTGTATCGATTTTGAAGATTATTTGATTATTCTCTTACAGACTGCAGCTGCAGAGAATGCAATGGTGGAGCCCAGCTCTCCTACTGCCACAAATGAGTTAACACGTCTCAGCTTCTCCTTCTCCTGGCTTAACCCTCTTGCCAAGAGGAAGTAATTGCTTCACTCATTGAGAAGTTATGGCACCCAGGAGCCATTCTGGTTCAGTGGTCTAAAAGCCAAAGTAATGCTCAGAGGCCAAAGCCAACATGTTTGAAAATTATTTAATTTGTCTGCACCAAATATAGGTTGTTATGGTTAAGTCTTAAGTTCTACATATTGTCTTTTTTTTGGTGTTTTTTTCCCCCTGGACTTAACTACTTCATATTATGACATACATTCATCAGACTTGAGCAAAAGCTTTAGCCTAAGACAAAAACATGGTTAAGAACTGTTGTTCAGTTTTGCAGTTTTAGAATAGTTAAATAGCGTTTTTTTCACACGGTTGTGGGTTTGAACATTATTTTTATGTGAAAGTAAAGTGCCAGTAATGGTAATGACATTGTAGTGTCAAAATAGAAAGCCAAGAATTGACTGATTTGTTTCTCAGTTACACCTAATTTCTCTTCTTTTATTCATAAATAATTTCTTTATGTTCTTTTAAATGTGTGCTTTTCATTAAACTATGTTAAACTACAGTTGGAAATACAAAAGAGTATCAAACATTTATCATTTCTTTGTCTTATATTTTCATGATCTTTGTATAGGGAAAGACAATAAAAGACAATAAAAGGGTTCAATTGTGCAAATGGTCTATATGAATGCAACCAAACCTATTTCTAGTAAATGAATATAAAACAAATCCTGTTCCATCTTTTAGGTGGTTTCTTCCATCACTGAGAAGAATACGTTTTCAATGGGGCAGTTAATCTTGGTTTTTACCATTTGTTTCCTGTATGATAACATAATCACGGTAAAAGTCAGAAACTTGCACATGACATGATTCTTATGCAAAGCTTAAATAATACTAAACAAGGCTAAGGACACTAGTTACCTTTTGTTAAGCATGACCATCTCAAGCCGAGTGGAACCTTGTAAAAACATAGGACGATGTGAACATTTATACAGAAAAAAGAAGGGAAAAGAAGGAAGGAAAAATGAAAGAAGCTTAGCTTTAGTGTGTTTTCTGCTCAGGAGGACAGTGAGAGATGGGTTATATTTCTGCTGTCAGAGACCAGAGGTCATAGGTGCAGTGCAGTATTTCAGCTGATTTGGATAGAGATCAATGCTGTTTAGCTTGTGGAGATACTCTTCCAAAAAAAATCACTCATGTAGAAATTATTTTCAAAAATTGTTTGCATCCTTGGAGTTAATACTTTGCTCAAACACAATTTGCCAAAAAAACAACACAGCCTCCTGTAACCTTTCATAACAATGGATAATACAGAGCAGGGCATCTGAGACCTTTTAATGGGGCTCATATCAGAGAAGTGAAATGGCTATTTCTTTGTGTTTATTTGGACAAATGCTTTGGATCTTTGACTTGCCAGAAGATCAGTTTCTGCATTTCTTACAATCTCCACTGCATATGGGGCAACATAATCTTAGTTCTTCTTGCAGGGAAGTTTGTCAGCTAATGTCCATGTTTACATTATTTATTGATATTTTTTATCATAGATCAACAGTAGGAACTTAAGAGTTCATGTGAGTAGAACATGCCCTAATTCATAAAGATCAACACACTCCTAGTGATTTGGCTTGGTTCTCTTATCTTTTCCACAACAACAGATAACCAAGGCAAGTTGGCCACTGTGCCACCTCATATTTGTACCCCAATTAATTAGGACTTCATGGGTTACAGCTCGAAGGTTCCTACACTACAGCAATCAATTTATTTAACGACTCTCAAGGTCCTTCAATGATACTTTCAGTCAGATTGTAAACTTACTGCCAAAATAATAACCATAAAAGTTGACGGCTGAACTGTAAACTTGGTAGAATTATAAATGATTTAGGTTTGAATGTCAGGTTTCTCCTGGGAATCCTTACAGTGTGTGACAATAACTGTGGCGGGCACTATTCCATATGTTTTTACAGATATAGTATTAAACCGAAACAACTCTGAAATTCAAAAGAGCAAAACCCGTTGAAAAGGTAAATGTATGTGTGAATTTGTGAAAGACTGCTGTTATACTACAAGTTCAAACTCCGTGCTGTAATAATCTGCGGAGTTAGTCTAGGAAGCCGCGCAGCTTTTAGAGGAAAATAATAACAAAATGAACATCCAGAAAGTCTACTATTTCAAAATAACGTGCTGACATGATTTCTGAGAGCAAACTTCCTGAAGTCCCGCACATCTTTCTGTTATTTGAGAAAAACAGTACGTCATCAGGCTGCGCCGGAAAAGAGGAGGGCTCGGTGGAGCTGAGCTGGCGGAGTCGGGCTGCACGGTCTGCCTCGTTTCCTCAAATACCTCTCCTGTCTTTTCATGCTTTACAGACAGGTCAGCTAGGGCTGCGACCAGACTCCATTTTACACCGCTCTCGATCGAGATTTGACGGCCAGCTGTCGTGGTTTAAGAGAAAACATCGCGCGTTTGTTCGACGACATGGATTCTGCCAGTCAAGGTAAACAGAGCCCGGTAGTGTCCCAAATACAACCCCAGTTACTGCCCTCAATGTCGGGAGCGAGGGGGCGTCCGACCTGCATCCCCGCCTGTGAGCTCAGGCAGTGTCCGGTTTTAAAGGAGAGAGAAGGGCAGGTGGGCTATCAGGTTACTCCAGAGATAAACCCAGCACAAGAAAAGTCTCCGCTGAAACCCAAGTCGGTTGGAGCTCTGAACATCGAGATTGACTTTAAATCCATTCTTAATTAATGTCGTTATTTATTGTTTATCATAGTAGTAGTAATAATAGCTTTCGTTTAATATGTTTTCTATGTGTTTACATTTCTGCAACTTGAAATATGTGCAGCTTGGGTATGTATAATCTGTCATTTATGTGTAATGTGTTCAATGTGTAAAGGTGTGTGTGAGAGAGAGAGAGACAGACAGACAGACAGACAGACAGACAGAGACACTGCCTGCTGTACTGGGGAGTCACCAGTAGCCGGAAACACATTCCTTGTGTGCGTAGCATTCTTTGCCAGTAAAACTGATTCTGCGATTCTGACTTGACTTTTATTATCTAGGAATGGGAAAATAAATCGCTGAAGCACCAGCAGGTGTGGTGGTGTTGGAAAAAGTTATTCTTAAAAATATCATGTTGCTTTGATGATGACTGAGATGTTTATACTTCTGAATGATTCGGCCGTTTGGCTGAGGGTGTGGCAGGTGATCAATTCACTGTGGCCACCAGTAGTTATACATGCAGTGTCTGTAGGTGAAGGTCAGCTCACTTGGTTCTATGACAAGTCAATGGGATTGATTTGTTTGGCATGTTTGTTGGCCTGCATATAGCGAGCTGTTGATGTGATGATGCGATGTAGGATTTGATTCACAATACTGGATCCCTGCTTAATTAATTACTGATCTTTTGAACTAAATTAGAAAAAAAAATATTACACCTATTCTTTGGGGCATAATCTAATACTGACACTGAGACTGACACATGTGAACATGCTGGGCTGGGACTGGTGCTGGTTATAAATATTGGGTGTTTAATCAATGAGGTTACAATAATTATCATAAGTAATAGAAAACATATGCTTGTTGTCTAATGTTAGTATTGCTATGTCAATTTTTTTGCATGTCTTGTTTGCCCCTGGTATGCTGTCATGGTAGAACATGCCTAGGCTGCATCCACATGACATTTGCTGATGATATGAAATTTTGGGGGGTTTTTGCTAATCAATAACTTACAAAAACATATACAAACAGCAGCAGTAAAAGCTCATGTTGCACTTTATCCTGATGAAATACCATCTTAACTGTTTGTAAAAAGCCTTCAGCGTGTCTGTGTAGGAATATCCAGAGGCCTTTAGAAAGCTTTCAGCCTGTCATTAAAGCATTCACTGCTTTTTCCAAATGGAGGTGCTCAAGACTGTAGTGCTAACACTTTCTCATCTTTGTAGTAGAAGAGAGTCATTGTGTACAGATATAAATCATCTGTGGGTGAATTAAGGAGGGTACCGGTGAAATAAATGAATGCTCTTATCCTTCAAAGTGGATTTTTTTTTTTCTCATTTCTCTCTAACGGTTAAGACAGTAGATTCAAGTAGTCTTGGAAAACATTGGCATACATGAAGCAGAATTAAGCTGCAGAACTAGCCTATCAGATTGGTTGAAAATATGCATAACTGCATACAAAGCTTTAATCAGAAGAAGCATATGTATCTGACTTGTGTGTGTGTCTCTCTCTCTGTCTCTCTGTCTCCCCCCCCCACAAAGACATCAATCTGAACTCTCCAAATAAAGGCCTAGGCTCTGACTCTCTATCAGAGGTGCCAGCAGAGAGGGGTGCATCTGGTGTCACCCCAGTAACACTCCCCCCAGGACTTACAGAGGAGGAGGCTGAGGAGCTGAGGATTGAACTGACCAAAGTAAAACAAACAAACAAACAAAAAAAACACAATCCCTTTCCTTTGCACTGAAATACACTGAAAAGAAGTTCTCTACCGAAATGACGTTGTGATAACATAAATACTATAGATGATGCAAACTGCAGCACATTTTGAGTTCTATAATTTGTTGATTTTTTTTTTTTTTTTTTTTTTTTTTGGTTTGTTTCTATAATTATCACAGGTGGAGGAAGAAATCCAGACCTTGCGACAGGTGCTGTTGGCCAAAGAGCGCCATGCAGCAGAACTAAAGCGCAAACTGGGTCTCAGCCCCTTGACCGAACTCAAACAGAACATCTCCAAAGGCTGGCAGGACGTCCAGACCTCAAATGCGTAAGTTGACCGCCTCACAATTCTTCTCCTGGCACATCCTTACATCTAACCTTTTGAAGATGGTCTTGGGCTGAGCCCAAGTTTAAAATGCACTTATCTTAAGGTTGCAGATTTTTCAATTGATTTTGATTTTGGTTGAATCCTAGAATCAGGGCAGCGGTGGCCTAGTGTTTAGGGCGTTGGCTGCATGATCGGAGGATCGGGGGTTTGAACCCCTTCCCAATAGGTTGCCCTGAGGTGCCCTTGAGCAAGGTGCCGTCCCCGATCTCGCTCCTCCCTGCGATGGGCTGGCGACCTGTCCAGGGTGTGTCCCCTGTCCTTCGCCCTGTGTGAGCTGGGATGGACTCCAGCACTCCCCCGTGACCCCGCTTGGGACAAGCAGCAGAAAATGACTGAAAAAAAAATGACCTAGAATCCAGTGCAGTTGTTTATAAGAAAATTCAGTTAAGTCTGTGGTCGGATTTAGGCTAAAATGAAGCTTTCCAGCTGTTTTTAAAACTAAAAGGCAAAGCATCTGATGTGTTATTTTTATTGCCCATATTCATTACTGTTTAAAAGGTCTTCCAGGTGTATTTGGTTTGTTTGTTTATTTATTTACTTAATTTTTAAGCATTACTCTTTATTGATACAATCTAATGAGGGCTTCTTAACAGCTGTTCTTTCATCTCTTAAAAGCTAAACGTTTATGCTGAAGCTTGCAGCATAGCTTTCTCCTCTGGCTTACCTACAGTCCATCTCGTCCATCTCTTGCTTCATGGTGCTGAATCAGCTGCCGCAGGCATTTGGGTTTTACATATAAAGCAACAGAGACTGGCATGTCTCCTAACAGTTAACATGCTTTGAGTGCTCTTGTTTTATGTGTTGAATAGGCAGTGGTGCTATATGAGAGTTCTGTGGGAGTGTTTGAGTCTGAGTCAGGAATGACTCACTGTCGCTATTATACTTTAGGCTGATTTACCTTGCTGCTTCCCAGCCTTTTTTCTGACACAAATCCAACAAAACTGGGCTAGTAACAAGGTAAGCATCTATATCTGAAGATTGTTGAGTTCATCTGATGAATGGACTCGAATTCAAGGAGAACTTGCAATATGTTTGTTTTATTGCTTTTAAGAAAGAGTGGCCATTCATCATGAGGTTTTGTGGTTTTCTTCTGGCTTCTTTGAACATATGGCTACTCTAATGAACATCAAAAGTAATATTTAATGTATAGAAAGCTAATACGTTTTCCAAATGGTGATGATCCATTTATCAGAGTTGAGTCCAATATACAGGGTTCTGAAAGCACAACAAGGATTGCAGTGCAAGACAGAACTGCAGGAACTAGCTATTGTTTGGTTTTGAACTATAACTGTGACCACTTTTCTGGACATTAAATAAATCTGTTTATATGAATAAGTGTGTGTATGTATGAGGGTGTCGAACCAAAGCAGTACTTAGCGAAATTGATCTGCAGACAGTTTCAGTAGAATCTCTCTGCACTCTCTTTAAAGACAGTGTACATTCAGTCTTTTTTTTTTTATAACCATGTACGTGTTTGTAGCTATGTGAGAACCTCAGAGAAGCTGGGCCAGTGGAATGAGAAGATTACAGGATATGAGCTGTGAGTCTGCGGATGGTTTGGCGTATCTAATGTCTATTTGCTCATGTTCCTCTCACTAACATGTAATACTGGGTTGCCAGGGGCTACGACTCCTAAATGCAGTATTGTGTAATTGGCATATCCACTGAACCAAGTTTGGTTGCGTGTCTTTTATAATTCCAGGTAGATTAAATTAAACATATTGATTTATGTTTAATGGACAAAAAAATTAACAAAAAAGCCCAGTTTCACCTGATCCCCAGCCAAGATTTGTTTGGTAAAGTGGTCTTCATTAGTCTTGCATTGGAGGCTAAAGTAACTAGGGAAAACTTATTTAGTGTCCTTTTTTAATTGTTTATAATGTGAAGATTTTGGCTTGCAGCTTGAGTAATACTAACTGGTCATCACAAGCTTCTCTTACTTTAAACTTATCTCACTTGCTCACTCATTATTTATTTATTTATTTATTTATTTATTTTTAGCCACTTGTCCTGATTAGGCTCATGGGCAGTGCTGGAGCTTATCCCAGCTCTCACAGGGTTAAAGGAGGGGAAACACCCTTGACAGTTCGTCATTCCATTGCAAGGCAGACACAGACAAATATTCCTATACAATTTCCAATGTAAAAAAAAAAGAAATAAATAAAAAAGAATAAACAAAAAAAAAAATCAAACTTTAGACACCAAAAATGTCATGGCTGTTTGAAAGCATTTTGGGTAAGAGGGAAAATGGTGTATTCTCAATTTTTTTGCCAATCTATTGCTTTAATTGGTGACTGGAAAGACTGTGATCACCCTAAGCATGATGTGCAGTGGTACTGAGGCTTGTATGTACAGAATGACAGTTGCTTAATGCCCTAATTAATGCTTAGTTGTGGATTTTTGTGCATGGGCATTGCAGTTTGGTAGATTTTTTTCTTGCCTTTATCATGCTTGGTGTGGTGTTTTGTCTTAGCAAGCTTTGCTAACTCGATGCTTTTCCATTCAGTGACAGTGACGGCCTATTACGAAACCCTCCGCAGTTGTGTGAAAGAGACTCTGTGTTGTTCTTTTTCTCTTCAGTGGTAGTGGGTGTCTGAAGCTCTGCATCGCTGACTGCCTCAGATATTTTTTCCTCCTCTTCATTCCTTCGTTGAAGCAAACAAGCTTCTGTTAGTTTCTTCTGAATAGGCTGGGTATTTCAGTCTGGCCTTTTCTGTTCTTGCATTGAAATGTTTTGGTTATTGGCAAAATTATGAAATTATAAGTAAAAAGGAACTGGGGTACCTTTTTTGTCTTCAATCGGTGGTCTAGCTTACTTTGCATTTCCCCTTTCAGGGAAAAAAATGTAATTCATTTTAATACATAATGTATCTTTTTCTGACATCTGATAAATCATTAAACCATTGTTAAAAAATACTGATTTTTATGTAGCACTGTACTCTACCATATCTGATTAAGCATAAAGAAAAGTATGAACTGTAATAAAATAATTAAACATATGAATTATAGCATATATATAACACACAGTGGACCATTCTTGAAGAAGCACTCACTGTTGCAAAGCCTGGAATCTCAAATTGCCAAAATTAGTTTCCATGCATACAATATGAAGATTATACAAGAAAATATATTTAATAATAAATTAAATAATATTTATCGCATTCCCAAGCTGTATGCATTGTGTTTATTAAAATAAGATTAATTAATGTCTGTCATAAATTTCACCTTTGTGATGCTAATATTGTATTATGGACTCACACTAGGATGGTGAGTGTGATCAGTGTATTTATTTAGTAGGCAATTTCCAATGTGTGGGTCTCTCAGTTTTTTGTTTTTTTTTGTTTGTTTTTTTTCTTCTTCCTTCTCCCCCATCCTATTTGAGAATCCACCTAAAAACAGTAGGGAACAGTTTACTGTTCCTCCTTCTCCTGAAGCAGTGTTTCCTTTTTTGTCATGATTTTGGACAGATTCTCTCTTTACCCATTAAAATGTTATGGCTGCAAAACACATTTTGTTAGAAAGACAAACATAAACTTTATAGAAAGAAACTTTTAGCATTTAAAATCATGACAAATTTTGCTCCCCGGTATTCACCAGTCTGGCTGAGCTGGGATAGTTTCAGACTAGAGAGGGTGAGGTCATGGATCTCAATTATTATTATTTTTTTTTTTTAATTTTTTTTTTTTCCAGAGCATGTGAAGTCAGTCAGTTCCCCACCAACGTCACATAACAGTTTAGTCCTTGATGAAGTGCACTGTTCTGTTCAGACTGACCACTGACCATGAATAGGATAGCAAGAAATCATACATACAGTAAATCTGAATTTAAATCTGTTTCAGTTCAACCTGAGCTTAGGAGCACTTTAAGGCTTTTGAACTGAACTTCTTTTTTTTTTGGGAACAATTTTCCTGTGTGAGCTGAGATGGACTCCAGCACCCACCCGCGACCCCGCTTGGGACAAGCGGCAGAAAATGACTGACTGACTGACAGTCTATAATATGGATTATATTAGTATAAATTTCAATAATGAATGATAGACATATATTTAAAATGCCCATAACAACTCCTCCAGGAGTGAGCTTTAAGTAATAAATAATGAAATATATCAGCCCATAAGTTGAACATGGTGATTAAGTGTTAGACTTTACCTTATTGTACTCCACCACCACTTTCTGGACTATCTGAAGGAGTTTCACTTTGCATGCTGGGAGAAGTCCTAGAATAGTGTGCAGTAATCAAGGTAAATTAGTCAATTGGTCTAGTTTTTGCGCTTTTTAAAATGCATGATATTTGGGGGAAAAAACGGTTCTCAAAGTGTTGCAACAGCAAGGCCAATGCATTTATTTTTGCTAAGCATTGAAGACATTTAGCTTATTTAACCATAATCACAGATGAAACTAACAATCTTTTGAAGTCACTGGGTTTGATGCAGATTTTGCAAGCTCAGGATATGCAAATATTCAAAATGTTGTTGAATTTACTTAATTCTGTTCCATGTCTTTTAATCACTTGGAAGTTCTGTTTAAAAAAATGTATGGCTTGCTGTCCCAATCCTTTCTGAATTGGCTTTATATGTAAACACATGTAAACTAAAACATGCATCCATAATGAGTAGCTTAGTTTCCATACTGTTGCTGTGTATTTAGTCATTTCATAATTTAAAGAAATACTACAAAAAACTGCAGGCACATTTATTTTTCGAAGTTGGAGCCTGAAAAGGCCAGACATCAGCAGTCAACAATGTGTAAAATCTCCCACTTCCCTATCAACACACACAGTCAGCTAGGACTGGGTAGTTAAAGGCTGCTACTGACTGTAAGAAAAGGAGTGAGTTTAGGAGTTGATCTTCTACAGAAAACACTGAACATTTTGGTTACACCTTGCTGTGCTTAAGCTTTCTATGCAGCTTAAGTGTAGCTTCTGAAGCTTCATGGTTTGGTTCTGCAGGTGATCCCAAAGATTAATTCTAGGCTAATGCATAGGTCTCTTCTGTTTCATACATTCATAGCAACCCTACGTGGTTCTACATCACATTTAACTTTTCAGGTTCTGTTGTTTGAAGTCATGGTTTATCAGTGAATCTGATTTTAGGATGAGGTTACACAGAGTTTCTCATTGGGTTTCTCAGTTAGGTTGTATATTTAAATGCTGGTGTTTGTAGTCATACCCATAACGTATTGTGTGCTCCACAGTAATGTTCTAACCATGCATGTGCCAGCTGTCCCAGATGCTTGCGGGACTGAGAATATGAACATGTTTACCCTGTTTGTTTGTAGATATCTTTCAGCCTCCGCCACTCTGGATGACATTACCCAATCTGAAGTGTGAGTTTTTTTTGGTTTTATTTTTCTGCTCTTTAGGTTTGTTTTTTGTTTTGTTCTTTTTTTTTCATGTTTTCATTTTTTCCCAATATATTGCTTTGCTGCATTGTAGAAGGGTAGAATTGCTGTGTCATGGTTGCTTGCTGTTTTGGGCCTTTTTTTAGATTGCTGATTTTGATGTTAGCTATATTGAGTTGTAAGACATGTTGTTGCTGCAGAGTTGTTTGGCAATTGTTAAGGTGGGGCAGAAGCTAATGGGTTTTGCCAGTAATGTTAATTTTGTTTTGTTTAATTTATACCATGTATCTCATCGGATTCTTTATATCTCTTTCTGGTGTACATGCTACTTTATTAACATCCATGTTTTATCTCTTAAAAATTTGTTTGTAAAAAAATGAAAACAAGAAAAAAGAAACCGCAAAACAAAAAAAACCAACTAATTTTCCATTATCCTTTTTTCTCTCTTGTTCTTTCTTTGACCACTCATCTATCTCTCCTCTACCATCATCTCTATTCTCTCTTTTGCTGTGTACGCACAGGTACAAGAAGACTCAGGAAACGCTGTCTCAGGCAGGACAGAAGACCTCAGCTGCCTTCTCCACCATGGGCTCTGCAATCAGTAGGAAACTGGGAGACATGAGGTGAACGATCAGTGTAACTCAGCCGTTCTGTCAAATTAAAAGCTAATTGATGCAATTTCACACCTATAGTGCCCTCCATAAATTTTGGGACAAAGACATATTTTTCCTTGATTTACCTCTCTGCTCCTCAGTGTAAAATACTTAATCTTAGAATTCAAATGTGATTCAAATTCAAGTCAAGTCAAGTCAAGTAGGATTTTATTGTCATTTCAGCCATATACACAGTACACAGTGAAACAAAATAACGTTCCTCCAGGACCCTGGTGCTACACACAAGACAAGACAACTGAAGACACAACATAATACACAAAACAAGGCAACAAGTGCAGACAAGACAGACAACAACAGACAGCACAGCAGACAGTACATTCATCCGTAAGAGGGTCGCAGTGTTCCAGAACAAAGCAGCCCAGGTTGATTGGCAGTGTAACGGTGTGGCAGAGCAGCGTTATTGTTAGTGCAGAGTGCAACAAGAAATAAATAGATAATTGTAATGATGGAATGAGGAGACATTAGCAGTTTAAGAGTCTGATGGCCCGGGGGAAGAAACTATTAGAAACTATTTCCAATCCTGGAAGTAGAGGCCCGTATACTGCGGAACCTTTTCCCGGATGACAGGAAGGATTCAGATTACAGACTTTAATTTATTGTTATTTATGTACATTTCAGTTTCACTATATAGAAATTACAACACTTTTTATACACATTTTAAACATATTCCCCCACACTTCAGGGCACAATAATGTTTGGGGGGGGAAAGTCATGGTAGGTATATTAAAGCACTTGCTTGAACTCTACGATTCATAGTCATCATTAGCTGCTGAGTGTCTTTTCTGCTGATGCTCTGCCAAACCTCTACTGCAATCATGTTCAATTACTCCTTGTTCCATGGGGTTGTCCCTTGTTTCTTCTGCACCATATGAAAGGTGTGTTCAATTGGTCAACAGGTGACTGGCTTGGCCATACTTCAGGTGACTGGCTTGGTTCCCTTGTTTCCTTAGCAGTATGTTTAGGATCATTATCTTGTTGCTGGATAAAACAATGTCAAATGAGTTTGGAGGCATTTACTGGAACTTGAGAGGATAAGATGTTTCAATACATCTCAGAATTCACTGAGGTATATTGAAACTGTCCCAAACATTATGGGGCCCTGAAATGAGGGGCACTATATACACTGCCTGTCCAAAAAAAGTCTCACACACTAATATTTTGTTGGACCACCTTTAGCTTTGATTACAGCACGCATTTGCGGCATTGTTTTGATACATTTCTGCAATGTCACAACCTTATTTCTGTCCAGAGTTGCATAAATGTTTTTCACCAAGATCTTATAGAGATGATGGGAGAGTCAGACTGCTGCGCAAATTCTTCTCCAGCACATCCCAAAGATTCTCAATGGGGTTAAGGTCTGGACAATGGTGGTGGCCAAACCATGTGTAAAAATGATGTCTCATGCTCGCTGAACCACTCTTTCACAAACTGAGCCCGATGAATCCTGGCATTGTCATCTTAGAATATGCCTGTGCCATCAGGGAAGAAGAAATTCACTGATGGAATAACCTGGTCACTCAGTATATTCAGGTAGTCAGCTGACCTCATTCTTTGGGCACATAACGTTCCTGAACGCAGACCTGACCAACTGCAGCAACCTCAGATCACAGCACTGCCCCCACAGACTTGTACAGGCTTGCACATGATGGGTGCATCACTTCATGCGCCTCTCTTCTTACCCTGATGCACCCATCACACTGGTACAGGGTAAATCTGGACTCATCAGACCACATGACCTTCTTCCATTGCTCCAGAGTCCAGTCTTAATGCTCCCTAGCAAATTGAAGCCTTTTTTTTGTAATTAGCTTCACTGATCGGTGGTTTTCTTTACTTTATGCAAGCCAATAATTTGACCCTTCTGAAACAGATTAACATCTTTTACACGATTACTGAATGTGTCTTCCAACATGGTTGTTTTATTAATGAAAAGCTACTCACTGCGTCAGTTAGGGTTAAACAACTTGTTGCCAGCTGAAAAATAAACATTAATGCAGTAATTATCCAATGGTAGGCTCTTACCTATTTGCTTTGTTAAATGCAGGTGGTGACTTTTTTTTTGGACAGGAGGTGTATAAAGTGTTGTAATTTTTACATTGTGACACTGAAATGTATGTTAGTAACTTTGAACTAGTCTGAAATGTGCTCCTTAATCACGCCTGAATTGTTTGATTTAAAATTTTACACTGAGGAGCAGAGGGGTAAATCAAGGAAAATGTGTTTTTGTCCCAAAATGTATGGACCCAAAACATGTGTAGTGTCTTATGTTTGCTCTGTAAGTTTAGCATTGAAGCTACGATGCTAATAAAGCTAACAGCTGCACCTTTTATTTGCACTGTGCAAACCGCACGCCCAGATGCTCACACACTTCCCTCAAACCATGTTTACCGTCATGGTTTACCACCATGTGGTTTCAGGCACTGTGTGACATATTGTGACTTAGAACAATGGTCTGAATACTATGAGTGAAGTTTCATGAGACTGAAGTCTTATCTAATTTACAGCCCTTACTAACTTCAAGCTAATGTGAGATATAAGCATACAGTTTATGCAATGCAGTTTGTTTGGCCATTACATTTGTTTATACAAAACTGAATAAGTAAACTTTGGACAGCAAACATTACATTTAATGTAATGGTAGGGAACACTGTTTAGTTCATGCATTATCAAATTTGAAATGATGTACACCAATTCTCCATGCCCTTTTCTGCCTGTCTAATACATTTTTTCCTTAATCAGTCACAGTCAGATTGCTCACTAGCTTTGCTAGAACAGAGAGCTCAGTACAGTGGTATAAGTGTCCACCTTGTCAGTCACTGTTTGTCTGTCTTGCTCATCTGCTTCTTTGCTGCCTGCTCCCATAGCCTGCTTGCTCTGCAGCGTTTGCCCTTCCTTCCTGCACAGTGCCAGGGCTACAGGGCTTTGGAACTTCCGTGCATTGTTCTGTGTTGATTTGTCCATATCCGTGCAAAAAGTGACACTTTTTTTTTTTTTTTCTTTCATTTTTATTTTTAACAATAAAAACTGTTACCTGCCAGATAAAAAAAAAAAAAAAAAAAAAAAAAAAAAAAAAAAAAAATAAAACTCTTAACTTGTTCCTCAGGTGTTATCAAAACTTGGTACATCATTTCATATAACTATGTGTACATGATTTAAATATTTAATATGGATTTGCAGTATCCACATAACTCATTAAGCATATTTCTTATTAGTCTTTCCCACATTCATAACATAATAAGACAGCAGTATGACAGTGGAAGAAAGCAGGACATTACATAAGACCCCATTCTCAATTCCTGACCAACCTCTGCTTAGAGTCTTGGAGTCCAAGCACTTCAATCCCACAGAGTAGTGTTTCTTCATGACAGCATGACTGTCTGTTTCAAAGTCTTGTTGAAGGATCGGCATTAACTCCAGCTGTTCTTCCAAGCAGGTCCCAGTGTATTTCAAAAGACATGCTAATGGTGGCATAGTAATGTAGTTTATTAACATCTGTGTTGCCAGGAGCAAAAGCAAGAGTTTTACTTAAGGGTTGGATTTAATGTAAACAATATATATTATTACATTTTATTATTATTGTTTACTGCTTTAGCTAAATTGTCCTTCACTTTGCTGTGTCCATACTATCATGTATATGAGCCTCCATTCCTCCTTCATTGACATAATTGTGTTCCAAAAACTGTTAGCTATAAAATATTGTCATACATGCTAAATAACATACTGTAAAGCAAATCCATTATGTAATACATCATTTTTCCTTTTTTTTTTCTGCCTGCACTGACCTTGCCTGTTGCCTTATTCTCACCCTGATTGGTTCTATGTTCCCCTTTTTCTTTTTATCGCTGCACCTGATTGGCCCACAGAGCTCTGCCTTTCTCTAACTCCTTTGGGTAAGAATGATTAGTAGACGACCACGCCGATGTGTAAACGTAAAGGATTCTAGATAACTGGTGGAATAGTAGACTGCCTAAACCCTCTCAACAGATTGTAATGCTTAGCAGTGTAGCATCACATTTGGGTACAGGGTTAAATGGCTGCTTAAATTTTAGAAATAAAAAATAAATATATCCTTTCTTCATCAGGCAACATTCTGGAATATGATTCATTTGTAAATTATATGTTAAATTTGTGTTTATTTGAATTTATCTTGCTTGCTGCTTCTACCAGTTACTTTTGCATGACATGCAGATTATATGAATGTTAAAACTGCATATAGAATAATAATAATAATAATAATAATAATGTTAGATACACTTCGAGCAGTTGTAAATGTTTGACTGGCTTTGAAACAACAGACACCCTTTGGCCATAGAAACTTTGCTTTGCTCCTGGTTTTGACTGCACTTGCTTGCTTTATAACACTGGCACCTCTTGTTTCTCTTTAATGCTTTCGAAGTAGCAACTACTCCATCCGCCATTCGATAAGTATGCCAGTCATGAGGTAAAGTATATCAGGTCAACCTTAATAAACCCTCTTACCACTTCTGTTTGGTCTTAGAATATTTCCCCTGTGTTGTAGAGTACATGAGAAATAATTAGATGAATGTGTTTGGTTATGGAAGTTATAAGCTGTTGTACATTTAATACACAAGAAAATGTGAGTTTTTATGGAACTTTTTGTGTGCCTGTAAATCTTGAAATGTGTCTTCCTTTGAACTACTATTGTCAGTATCACACATCTGTCTCCCACAGCATCAGGAATAACATTTAAATACTTTATTTTCATAGGAACTCTCCGACCTTCAAATCATTTGAGGACAAAGTTGGGAACATCAAGGTATGGTTAGACTTCATAAGGCATTTCTACTTTTCCTCCATTTCTCACATCTGTAGCATATTAGGACAGTACTTAAGGTTCACTAGGACAGTAACTTTGTTGCCATTTCCATGTACTTTACTGTCTACGAGAGTCTTGTGAATCTCATCTTGTGTTTTAACAAAATATTTGTAGTTTCCTGTAGTATATTTTAGTGTTGTCTGAATTGGGGGAAACTGCCTGTTTTCTACTAATGTGTGTTTTGCGTCAGCCATTTTAATGTTATTCTTGGAATATAGTACAATACATCAAAATTGCCTGTCTATGGTCACCAACACTGTGGAACCGATACAGCTGATCAGGCTAAAAAAATTCATCCTTAAAGAAACAACAGATTACTTTGGCTGGAGAATTGTCTCAAAATCATCAGCCTGTCTGAGAGACTCCTTGGTTGTTGTTGCAGTCCAAAGTTGTTGGAGGGAGACCCAATGGCGACGGCATCCAGTCTCCAAGCGAGTCAAATCCAGTACAGGACCAAGCTCCATTCTGAGCCTCAACACTCCCAACCAGAACTGGACGTTCATTATTTCATCCCTTAGTGAAGCCTGACCTAATACAGCTGCCATCACTTCTCTCTCTCCACTCTCTCCTCTCTCTCTCTCTCTCCTCCTCTCCTTCCACATCTCCCTCTTTACTCAAGCTCCTCTTCCACCATTGCTTGCATGTGCTCGTTTCACCGCATCAATCATACACACATACACACTTTGATTCACATGAAATTAATTAATTCTGAGGGCGTTGTACAAATAAGTTAAAAAAGAAAATGAAAAAAACAAACCATTTTGTATTATAAAGTATTTTACACTGCTTTGCATAATGTTTTTACATAACTTTTATCTATCTATCATATATATATATATATATATATATATATACAAATAAATGAATACAGATAACTATATTTAAACTCTACTGCCAAGCAACATTCATCAGATGATTAAGGCATAGAAGAGGAAAACTTGTGGAAATGTGGAGGGGCTAGTGTCAGAACTGCTCACGAAAGCAAAACTTGCTGCAGTTTTTTTTTACTCCAAGTACAATGTGAAGCAAAGCTTTGCTGTACATTTTGGTGAATGTCTAATCTTGTCTGTCTGCCTTACACTTGCACTCTTGCTCTGTCAGTTGATTTTTGCTGGTCTGAGAATATTACATTTAGGTCATTAACCCTTTCTGTTCTTTTCTGCCCTTGGCTGTCTTTTCCTTTGGTTGACTTTCAGTGAGAGATTGATGGAGTTGTTTTTTGTTTATTCTTTGACTAGATTAGAGTGTTTCCTTCATTACTTTGTGCCACTGCTTTACCAGCATTTTGAGGCTATTTAAAGACCTTTTGCTTTTTAAACCGAGAGCTGTTTCACCAACGTGCACTCACACCAACTACACAAGTGTCACTGTTAAATATCTCTTATTAGGCTGCACTAATCCAACATGTAAAATAACTAACTTATGACCAGTGGTGTCAAACTCCTTTTTGTTATCTACATTAAGTTACACACGACTGCATACGTATGTAGTTCGGTAGCACAGTCACTTTTTATTTGAAACGCAGCGAGGATTAGCGTTGGATTAGATATTTTGCCAAATATAGTCACGTTTCTTTATTCTCCATATTTGGAAAGATTTGTTACCTTTTTATTTTTGGCTCTTTCTATATATTTCAGCGTTATTTCTTTTTGCTGCCAGAGGGTTTAATTATTTTGTTAGTTTATAAAACATTATCATAAATTGAGCTGATATTCAAGGGATTCATTAGACCAGTTTGCCAGAAATATGTACGATTGTGCTGCCAGTACTACACAGCAGGGGAGGTCTGCTATTGGGATTCATCTTATGACATATATTGGGCATGTGGCTCTGGTGGAGAGAAAGATGTATCAAGCATGTTTTGTGGGAAACAATAAAAAAGCTACATATGTGTAAATGGGACTGGGTGTTGTAGAGAACACGAGAACCATGTACCTTTAATTTAGGGGTCCTATCTTAGATGGGTGTACAAAAGGAAAGGTTTTGGTTTTTTTTGGAAACATTTGTGGAATACTTATCATTTATATCCATGTCTGTGTTTATGTTTGTATATAAATAAAGCATTCCTTTAAATGACTTTTTTTGGCAGCTTGTTCTGTTTTGTGCTTGGTGGTGGTGAAGCCCACTGGCTCTAAAGACTAAAGACTGGCTCCATCTTTTCACTATGACTGTGTGCACATACATGTACCTCTAGGTGGCAGCATAATTATTAAAAACCCAGTGAGAAATGCTCTATATGGAGCTTACATATGTAACGCACACATTGTTTTACAGCCTAAATTAGTATGTGTGTTTTTAAGGTGAAGAGCTTAACCAAATATCCTGAATCAGATTCTGATTGAACTGCATTTTTCCCTTTTTGCAGTGTTCAGTGTCTTAAATTACTGACTTTTTTAAATTCCACTTGCCTAATGAGCATTTACCAAGCTTACAGAGATCCTCAGAAGAAAATTAAAGACTAATTTGTAATCCCCTGGTCCTTCATTCTCCTGTAGTGAGTTTACACCGTGCGTGCAGGCACATTGCCTCTGTCCTTGATTTTGAAGGTAGACCTGCTTGCCTGTACTGTCTCTTATCAGTGTACTATATTTGAGCTATTTTCATCTCCAAACACAGATGTAGTGTTGGCAGAAAGTGAGAGTTGTTAATTATTTACATGCAGCAGGTTTCATAAGGTTAAAGTAGGCCTGGGCCCAAGAAGCTGTAGAAGCTTCTACATTATTGTGTTGCAAAAAGATGCAAAGCTTTGTATTCAATCAGCTCAATGGCACCTAGTGTTAAAGAAAGTCTTTTGAGTGAACCTGCAGAAATCTTTGAGTTGTAAGCAGTTTTCTTATTCATATGGTGAGATGAATTATAAATGGGGATGTTTAATATTTCTTTTATCACCTGAAAGCTTCATAATGTGCCATCATGCCATTGATTTTTTGCTTCAGCACAAAATATGACCGACTGGACCGACTTTAACCCCCCGTTTGAATGTCTTTGGACAATGACACCAGAAACCCTTTCCACGATTCAATGATATTCAAACCGTATTCGACACAGTCGCTGATCTGAAGCAGTCGAACCCTTTTCTGTTTCAGTGGTGAAGCTTCAAACAGTCTTGACAACTGACACAGTGAGTCGAATAGGCGTGATTGATTAGTCAGGCTTCGGTACCATCTCTGAGTTAAAGGAATCCAAAAAAAACTTGATGTCCTGGTTTTGACAAACATGCAGATTGAACAGCTGTTAGTATTCCTCGAAATAATAATGTTTCCAACCAATGGAAGTGTGGTTAACGCAAACGGTGACGCTCCCCTTGAATGATAGTTTTCATTTTGACTAATGATAATTAAATGCACAATTTTCACATCATATATAACCAGTAAAAATGGTAATGTGCAAATATTTTATTATATATAATTTTTTTATCTTATTATTTAGATTTTCTTCTTTCATAAGTCACATATAATAGTTTGCCCACATATTTAGCACTTTAATTTAGTTCAGTATTGAATAAGTCTGCTTTTGGTCACAGTAAAGTGCTGTAACAGGCAGATATTGTTCTCTAAAACTAAAATAAAGCCCAGGCAGCACAGAGAAGGAAGACAACGAGGAAAAGAGGGAATCCTCCTACAGAGAAACATCTTTTTGAAGAGTTTTATAACAGATGTGCGTAACCTGACCACAGCCGGCTGGTTTGCCGTTATAGTTACTAAAACCTCGATAAAAACGTCCAGTTCCCTGACCGGGAATCGAACCCGGGCCGCGGCGGTGAGAGCGCCGAATCCTAACCACTAGACCACCAGGGAGCGTGCAGGACGTCCCGACCGGGCGCTCAAATGTGAAGGACACACAAAGACACTGAACATATAACCACGATAAAAACACCCCCATAACACGGGACGGTCGAGAGACAATATTTACACCTCGCTTTTCTGAGTGTGGCCTGTCAAAGCACGGGTTTGTCGCCTGCCTGCTGAAGAGATAAACAACGGCGCGCGCTCTGTTTGTCCATCTGGTTTGAGCCAGTTTGGACAAGCAGGGTCTGCGGGTGACGTCACCGCGGGTATATAAAGGGGCCGGACCGGGCCAGTTCTCAGACAGCACTGCGGAATCTTCACTGGTCGTGGAGGGTTTTATACACCCGAACCTTTTCAAATGGGCCCCGTCGCCTAGCGTTTCCTCCCCAAAGCCTCCGACTGAGTTGAACTGGGTGCTATAACACCATCAGCACGAAGAGAGAAGGTGAGCTCAGGTCTGTTTCTCTTTCTCAGGCAGTGGGAGGAACTGTGGCTCGGGCCGTGAAACTGAGAAGGCGTCGTTTGGAAGAGGTTTGCTGTTCTGTACACAAGAGCATCACGAAAACGGTGTCGTTCATTCAGAGATTCGGTCTTATTGGTTTGAAAGGGCTTTTTTTCTAATGGAAACGATCTTCTCGCTCGTGTACACAGTCTCCGCTAGTCAGCGGAGTAAAGACAGAAGTAACTGAAAACAGTAGTCTTTAAAACAGCATAAATCACTGCTTTCTGGTCCGCAGTCTTCCTCTCCTTTAAAACGGGGAGTGCATCGCTCCTTCCATCTCCAGAAGGAATGTAAACACACGTTGAGAAGCCCTGCTGGGCGAACAGCTCGGGCTCTTCACCACAACAGCTGAAGATCTTTATTAAAGCTCATGCTTGTATGTTCAAGTCGAAGAGTTCGGGTCACCGGCTGGCTGTGGGCCGAGTGTGTCGTCTTCAGATTATGTATCATGAACCTTCTTTCTTTATTGTTTTTCACTGGAAACTAACCCCACCACCCCCTGCCCCCCAAGGTTACCATCTTGGGATCGGTTTGGACGTCTGGAACATGGCAGCAATCCCAGCCAGCGGGTCTCTCGTAGCCACCCATGACTATTACCGAAGTAAATGTCCTTCCTCTACTCTAATCACTGTTTTTATTGGTCAGTTTAACCCGTAACTTCATGGTTGTCCTCATCTCTCCTCAGGGCGTCTGGGCTCTACCTCAAGTAGCAGTTCCTGTGGCAGTTCGGAGTACACCGGGGAAGTTATTCCACATCACCCAGGTGAACTTTGGCCTTTTGAAATTCGCTCACTTCCAGTGGTGACCTGCCCCATTTTCCTCCAGAACATTCTGATCCAGCTTGCTCTATGGGCCTCCCAGTGCTTTCCACATAAGTGTGTCTGGGCAATAGATCATGTTTCATTAGAATCGGTGACGGAGAACGTGACGAGATCAATGACTCACTTGTTGGGCTTCTTGTGGTTCCAGTGTTTGTCTCTAGTCCACATTTAAAAATGAGGCAGTGACGTGCCACTGAAATCTGACTGCAATTCTGTTTTTGTATCCTAGGCCTGCCCAAGCAGGACTCTGGTCACTGGTGGTCCAGTTTCTTCTTTGGGAAACAGAACCTGGGCATGGGCACACTTGCAGAGGAGGCACAGCAGAAGTGAGCAATTCTGTGGCTTTTCTGTGCCATTTCATTTAATTGCTGAAGCATATTGTATGTGCTCTGCTGTTTAGGAACAATCGGAATGTAAACAGAAACATTCCTTTAATGATTAACGCTTTCTCTTTGGGGCTGTGCAGGGCTGGTGTGATGAGTGTGAGTGATGGACAAGTGATGTGCATTGCCCGGGATATGGTGATGAAGAGACAGGCCAGTGAGAGCAGCGATGCTTGGAAGTCGGAGGCAGGGAGCTCTCCCCATTAATTCCAACTTGGGGGATCAACGCTAGGGGACGGAAACGGCTTTTTTTTTTTTTTTTTTTTTTTTTTTTTTGGCCATCTTTAGAATCAGCTGCTTTAAGCATTCATTTCTTTTGTCATTTTGTTTGACCTAAAGTAAAAGTAATGGTTTTGTACGTTTTTATACATCTGTAACACTGTGGTTGAATTTTAAATGTTTTTGTTACTTATTTCCACTGTCACCCTGTGTTCACAGAACAATAAAAGTCTTAATTAAGCAGCCAAATTTGTTACATATGAAGTTTCTGAACACTAGACTTTTTAATGAAAAGGGATAAGTGGGTATGGAATTGAATGAGACTGAACATCAGGCCTGTTTGAAGATGGCCAATGAGGTCCTAGCATTTACTCCATTCCTCTGCTCTCACTCAGAAATATTTTAACAAATTCTTGGTATGCTTCAATTTATTTTTCTTGAAATTTGAGCTCTAATTGTAAAATGTTCTAATAAGCTGTTTATAGCGAGCTGGCTAACAAAAAATAAATCCCTTGCCCAGATATTAAGCTTAGTCATTTAACCCCTCTATTACGGCATCCAAGAGATCACCAGAAGCCATTCTGTAGCTCCCCTGTTACCTCTGCTTCAGCGGAGCTCCACTGCAGACATTCCGTTGTTCAAATTCATGTTGCACGCTCAGCACAAATGCTTTGAGGCTAAAAAGCCTAACCACAGGCTACTACTAATGCTGAGATCATGAAGGTTATGGGAGAACAAACGTGTGCAACGGTAGCTACTATAAGGTCCACATGATGTGTCACCAATGTGATCATTCAGTGGAAGGAAAGATACAAAATGCTGCATAAAACATCTATAAATGCAGGGGCTGGAAATCAGTTAATTTCAGTCTTATACCAAAATAAACATTAATGCAAAATCTGATAAAATGCAAATCCGATCAGTGGTACACTAAATGCTGCTCCATACTGAGCCCAACAGCCTTTTTGGACCTTTAAATAAGCAATTTTTGTGAGATGTACATAGACAAAAAACCTTTTTAACATGTTATGAACGACATAAGATAATGGCTATATAATCAACAATTTTTTTTTGTTGAGCCTTTTTTAAGCGTTAATGTGACTGTGAACGTGAGAATGAACAGTCCAAATTATGGGTTGGAAACGGCCTAACTTGGTTCATTTTATACTCCTATTAAAGGGCAGGCACACAGAGAACCAGAACAGAGATGGAACAGACATCACTATCCAGAGGAAGACTAGTATTTGTCCAGCCCCCTAAAGCAAAGTACCCACTTTTTCCAGTGTGTATGCAGATTTTCCAGGTCACCGAGGGCTGATAGATGGAAAAGGTTGTTTTTTTTGTGGTGTGCTGACACTATCCTTCTTTTCTTTCCATCTCCCTCCACGCTTGGCAACAGGTCTGTGCTGGGAACCTGGGTGTTGGTGTTAAAAGCTAAGAGACCTGCAGAGGTCTGCAGAGCAAAGCCTCTTCAAGCGATTCTAATAAAAGATCCTTGAGGCTCATTAGAATTTGGGAATGGGCAGGTGTGGCGGGAATGCGTTATGGCTCAGAAGTGACTGCAGGCACCTTGGACGATTTATCATGTCCCACATGTAAGCAGTAAATACAGCTGCAAGGAAAGCTTGAATTGAACTCAGCGTCCACTATCCAGAGATCAGTCTGATCAAGTCTGCCCAGAAATCGGAATGGCAGAGATCTTCTTCTCTTTCCATGTTTCATGGAGTCTTAGGCCAAGGCATCTACTTGACCTTGACAGGATCAGCAAGGCTTGGTTGCTTGGAGGAAGATGAGCTGGAGCATGGATTCCTCACAGTCACACTTACTATCAACCTCTTGTCTTCTTGTCTTTGGACACCTTCAGGAAAGAAGCAGCAAGATCTATCACGATTACTGACATTCATGACCGGATTGTATTAAGCACTAAGAATGTTTTAAAAATGGCAGTTCATTTTCTTCATTTGTTTGTTTGAATTCTGCATTGTACCAGGATGATTAACTAGTAAAGGTTCAGTCTAGTTTAGATAGAGAATCATTTGTGCAACTTTTGTGGCTAAACACTAAAGGCCATTTTAACCTCATAATATACATATATATCCCCACTAATTCACCTGGCTCAAACTGGATACCACAACGGTCACAAATGTTTAAACTTCATGAAACAAATTTCATGAAATCCTGGTAAGAGCAATTACATGATCATGAGGATAGTTGGTTGAGATGGCCTTTTGGTAAACATTGGCAGGTTTTCATTTGATTGACCTCAAAGGTTGCTTGTTTATTAGAAGCAGATTAAGGTTAACAAGATACCAGCTAGTACAGCTGAGTCTTTTGTGGTTTATTCACCTCATATTATTTTGACTTACACAGGTAACTTACTGAGAAACAAGAGAAACAATCAAATAATTATGAAATAACAGACTTTACTTCCTGCTTACACACTTGTAAAAGTTTCATTCAAGTTGTTAAAGTTTCACAAAGCAAAGCCAGCCTGAGATGTACAAATCAAGATGTACGTGTTTCTTATTCATAATGTACCTTGCAGTGATAATGCGTTCTCCAATGTAGTCTCTTTTTGCGATGGTTTTTTTGAGTTACCAGACACACTGTTCACAGGCTTAATTTTATCAGTGGGACTGTAACCTGCACACAAAGAAGACATTCAGAAATATTACATTTCTGAGACACATGGAGGCCGAGCTCAGCCTGAACCTTAAGCTCAGTGAAAGCAGCTGTGAATAAATCCACTTAAAATTGCTTTTGCTTTAGCCTGAGGCATTAAAATATAACTGCCTTAAATAAAAACCCTTTTCTGAACATTTGAGGGCTCTGAGTGATGTCCTTCATTTTGATCGGGAAAAAAGAAATAAATAAAGATAAACAGAATAAAACAATTTGACATGAACCAAATAGACAGTAAAAATACAAATAAAACATTTGCAGCATACATAAAAGTTGGAGTTTTATGACTATTTGGGATCGATATCATAATGTCTTTTCAAAGTCTGCTAATAATAGCAAAAATGGCCCTGCTGAAATTAAATAAGATGGTGTGTTTTATTGTCATTTTTTCACCATTCCACTAGATGAAACTGAAAAAAAAAAAATACTTTACCTCAAAACATCATTCCATCCCTCTCTGACTGAAACTGTGCAAAATAAGATAAGGTCATACAAGGAACACTGTGTGCTCTTTGGGACGCTTCCAGCTATGTGAAAGTGCAGCTCTAAGAGAATGCTATAACTCACTCCTGTAGAAGTGGTTGCATGCCAGCAGACAGGCAGGGGAGTTCACAGTGCTCATGCTGCTCGCTGGGAATCCTTCTGGAACCTATACGTGGTACAACATCAAACATCAGGGTCCACAGAGCACTTTCCTAGGAATACTTGTTTGCTATTAGTGGGATAGTTGCTTGGCAAGGTAAAGCACACTATAAACATCCTATAGATTTAAGTGTAAAAGTCTTGTAGGAAAATTGAGAGGAAACTGTTCAATGCCATTATAACACAGCAAGTGCATTTACAGGGAAAACCCTGGTATCACTTCATTTCTTTGGTCCAAAGTAGATGCTTTGTAGTTGCCCAGCTTATCTGGAGTACCTGCACCTGTAAAGTGCCTGTAGATCATCTAAAGCGAACCATCACAGTAAGATGTGACCAAATTATTACATTTATTATTACAAATAAGCATTGTTTAAACTTTTCCTGTTACTGGATCTTTTCCATTAACTCCAGGTGTTGATTTCTCTGGACAGTCCCTTTCTGAGGAACATGCTTCTTATTCTCCCAAAATTTGCTCAACAAATTGCTCAGCTGTTTTGCAAAGTTAGCTCGTTAGCTTGGTGCTCTAATCACTCAGTCATTTTAACTGACCTAACAGGTTTCATAAGGTCTTTGTCTGTTGACCTGTGCAAACCAGGGACATGTTGTGCAAATATCCACATTTGAGTAGAAAAACAGGATGTGTTTATCCTTGATTTGCCGAGAAGTCAGTGAGCATGCAGGGCAAGTTCCACTGTGTGGAAACATCCCACATAAAGCTAAAAATAGACCCAAAAAATGTTGATGAAATAAATCTGTTTAATTTAGATCCTTGTTATCTCTTCTTATTTCAAGTGTGTCATAGGGCAGCCAACACACATTTGGCCACATTTTGCTGCTGTAGCCCTACAAACAAGCAATGAATGATGGCAAGTAATAAATATACAAATATTTTTTAAAAATTACAACAAGGAGCAAATTAAACGATGACAATTCTATTACTTAATTAATGACCCATTATCAGTACTTTCTGAATAACTGGTACCCATATATAACTCACTGTTTAATCTTGATATCCTGATGTGTCTGGATCTAGAAGCTAAGACTTCACATCTGAACATTGGCTGGTAAAGTTCAAGCAGTCTTTATCGTTAAATTGTTAAAGACATTTTGCCAGGACTTGAGTGCAGCTTTGTTAGGCTTTTTTTTTTTTTACATGTTTACTGACGTGTATAGAAAATCATCCATGTTTCATCTTTTCTCATAACAGTGTCTTAGTTCTACTAGAGGGTTATTATTCCAGCTGTTGTAACAAAATGATAAATGTCCTCATTTCTAGCTGTTTCATGCCAGTTTTGGCCATTGAGTCTTTCTTTCTACATATTTCAGAGACTTTATTTTAGAGTTTTCAGGAAAGGTTCTCTTCATTTTTTCCTAAAATGTTATAAATGCTCAACAGGGTGTTTTATTTGTGATTGTACGTGTCTTGTTCCATGTTCCAAAGAGTGTTGTTGCTGTTTTAAAACCATGGAATGGGTTCTATAAAACATACAGGTGATTCCTCAGGCAATGTTTATGTCAATAGTGTGATAACTTGCACTGTTGTCACCCTCCACTTTAAGCAACATTAGTCACTTGCCCGAAAAAGCTTTGTTTAAAGTGGTTAGCTTAGTAAGCTGTCCCCAAGGAAATGTGTAAGTGGAAATTGAGAAAAGTCCATCACTGTAAATGGAGTTTTAGACCTTAGACATTTCAGGTTTTCAGAGTAAAATAAAGCAGGAGAGTCAACATTTCTACTTAAAATAATTTTTAAATGGTGCGCAATAAAATGCCCCATTTTCCAGTTTAAAAATGTAGCTAATTTGGCTTTTGTGACCAGGTTTACACTGGACTAACACTGGATGATTTGTGCAAACCAGAAATTCATAACCTGCACAGGGCAAAGTCAAGTTATTCTGATATAAATCACACTGATATGTGGGAGTGGGTGTGAACCCTTGTCAGATTTGGACTGAACAGATATAGAATTACATTAGAATTTGAGATATGTTATGGTTTTTATTAGCGATATAATTCATATACAACACTCAACAGTGTATATACGTTTTTCATCTTTTTATTTTAATAGTTTTAAATCAGTTACATTTTCTAAACAGAAGATACTATAGTAATATTGTATAATATAATGTAGTACTGTAACTAAAATCTCTGTTATGAGAAGAAAAAAAGCATGAATGTTCCTCAGTGTGTAATTACTTAACTGTCTGTGTTTATATAGATAAGTTTAAGATTTGAGGTTTTACAGAAAGACAAATTCAGGTGTTATATTTGGGTGTGTAACTGCACTGCACTGCAATGCACTGCATTGCACTGTGCATGCACACAACACTATCATGCATGACTAGTACACATTACACACCACAGCAGATGCTCTAATACCGATTACCCATACCAAGTCAGATTACCTATATCAAGGCTAGTGTCCCAGTCTCAGTATTAAGACTGATACTAAGTCTTCTTGTGCATGTAAAAAGGGGAGCAGCGTTACAATAAAAACTCATATGTGTGAACACTGAATTATTTTCTTTTTTATGTAGGAACTGAGGGATATCCATTATCTGCCGCTTGTCCCAAACGGGGTCGCAGGGGAGTGCTGGTGTGTACCCAGCGCACACAGGGACGCACCCTGGACAGGTTGCCAGCCCATCGCATGGAGGAGCGGGACAGGAACGGTACCTTGCTCAAGGGTACCTCAGGGCAACCTATTGGGAAGGGGTTCGAACCCCCGATCCTCCGATCACGAGGCCAACGCCCTAACCACTAACCTAACCACTAGGCCACCACCGACTGAGGGATATAAAATAACACAATGTTAATTGCTGCATTATAGACCCAACCCTCTAAATATCTCATGTTTCTGGTGGCTCTCTTACACTGACTGCTAGGATGTCTCTCAGCCTTCTAAGAACCCACTACCTCTGCTTTACTCAAATACTAATTAAAAACTCACAGTTGCCAAGATCACAGCTCTTCTCAGGAAATGTTAAGGGGAACTATGGACAGTTGGCTTTCTAGTGGTACATGTAACTCCATGTGTTATTTTTTTGCATTTGAGTAGCTGTATCTTTCTTAATAACTTATTATTATCTTTTAGGATAGAGCCCACACACAGTCTGACCTACTTCTGCAGGGCGTGCAGTTGTAGCTCTTTAGCTAAAATATAGCACCACCTCCTCTAAATATAACCTGAGAGAGAGTACAGAACACAGCATGCTGTATATAGGGGTTAAATGATCCAGTCTTAATAAGAGAAATGTTGGTCTCTAGTAGATTTTGCACTTGGTTTATATGGAGTTTAAAATACATTTTTAAGAACTGTGTGGATCATTCCTTTTGCATCTAGCATTTGTTATTAATAATGTATGAACACTTATATATCTGTCATTAGCAGAACACAACATGCTGAGGGTTAATACATGTCAAGTGAATCAGTTCAAATGATGAATAAAGGTTTCTAACCGCTGTAATTCCAGGTTAAATATCCTATAATTTTTGTGAATTATACAGAAATTATGGCATTGCTATCTGAACTAAACCTTGTATTTTTATTTTGATTTCAAATTTTCTAGGTGATTTTAACAAAAGAAATGATCCAAAAAAAATCAAATAAAATCTTGTTATTTTGTCTTACACAATAAGAAAAGAATGTTTTTTCCCCTTCAGCTCAGTAGTTACTGGGTGTCACAGTGGGTTGCAACGTTGTCTCACTGCAAAAGAGTTTGATGACTCCCAGCTAGAGCAGCCTGGGTCCTTACGGTAGATGCTAAATTGCCCCCAGGGTGTTACTGGGTGTGACTGTGTGTGTGAGTGTGTATGTCTGTGTGTTTGCCTTGTAATGGATGGCTTACCTCCCCGAGATGTTTCTCCCCCCTTTGCCTTAGAAACTGAGCAGAACTCCAGGTGCCCTACTGACCCTGTTTAGGAAAAGCAAATCATATAAGACTGACTGTATATAACATATATAAATATGTAATATATAACATATATATAACACATATAAAGTCATTTTTTGGGGATGTAATATTTCGTTCTGACGTTCTGGCCAGAGGCCAGTATTTTTCTAGTTTATAAAATTCTTATAATAAAAGCATTACGATGTGAGTTACATTTGCAGTATTTATCAGACGCTCTTATCCAGAGCGACTTCCATGTCCAGATTACAGGGACAGTCCCCCTGGAGCAACTCTGGGTTAAGGGTCTTGCTCAGTGACCCAGTGGTGGTGCTGCTAGAGGTGGGATTCGAGCCTGGGACCTCTTGAGCCATAGGCAAATACCCTACCGCTAGACTACCACCACCTCTGAGTTAAAACATGTTTTCAGACAGCATGGTATTTAAAAGTTTGTGCAAAGTTGTGAGGACATCAATTCTAACCCAAATCAGAGAGTCAATAAAAGAGATAAGTAAAAAAAAAAAAATTTTTTGTTCAAATGCATTGACATTGTTCCTGTGTCAAAATTATAGTTTATAGTGTAAATGAGACACTTTAAAAATATTTGTAATGTGGTTTCAGACTTTTGGAGCCAATTGTAGTAATAAGAACAAAGAATTATAGTCTGGAATTGCCTTTTGGCTTCTTTTACTTTAAATGGTTAACAAATGTTTATTCACTGTGCACATGAGAATGCTAAATTAATTATATTTATGAGTATGAAGTTTTCAAAGGGTTAAAATGGAAAAAGATTTTTTGTAACTCTCTTTTAGCCTCAAGCACTAAGCCCTTAACCTGGCAACACAGAATCGGGCTTAAGCACTAATGCCTTTGTGCAAAGCCACAGCAGAAGGATGCTTAATCCCCTATGACGCAGACCTCTTAGGGTTAGAGTTTATCAGCAAACAGTCTGCTGATGACACTTTAAATACAGGAAAGGAGTAGACTTAAGTGAAAATTAAAGTGGAGAGATTTAAAAAAATGTGACAGCAATAGTGTGCACGTAAACGAAACCCTTTGGCCACAACCATCAAATGTGTGTTTGAAGAAGAAATGAGCAATGTTTGATGAGAACAACATCTGGCCAACTTCTAAGCTAACAATTTTGGGTTTTGTTTGGCCCCCAGTGCTAGATGGAATAATGGTCCTAGTAAATATCAGTGAGCCACAGCTACAGAGGCAGTAAACTGAAGCTGAAAAGAGGGTGGATAATACAACAGGACAATGATGCAGAGCAGGCTCCAAAATCTGCCATGAACATCTTCTAGTACAAGAGCTGAAGCCTTTGCAATTGACCTCCCTGTCTTCACAGTCATTGAAAACTGATGTATAGATCTTAGAAATACTCTGCATGCAAGAAGGCCCAAAAATATTACAAACCAAAGGTTACTGTATTGACATGACAGGCTATCCAAACATCTACACATACCACAGTTAAAACTTGTACAACTTGTTCAATTGCACAACTGTGTCTTGACCAGCCAAAAACATTAAGCTAGTGGCTAGGTAGTATCTGAATTGGCTAAAGGCTATGAGGTTACAAGCCTTTTGACAGTGTAATACAACACCGTAGTGCTTTAAGACTCATGTAATGTTTTGTACACTCAGTGTGCATAAACAACCACATACCACATGACATCACATGGCAGTCCCCTATCAGCAATATGAAAGCAATGATGCAGCAAAAAAAAAAATTATTACTATGAATTATTTGGAGGAGAATGTACTTAATTTTTTTTTACCCAGTTTTCCCATTGCAATTTAAATTTGCTGAATTCCTTTGAACAGGTAAATTTTTTCTTCCAGGCCTAGGCTGAGTACTAAATATAAAGTGCCAATTCCAAAAGTAAAAAAACTTTGTATTTTTAGATTGTATTATTATTAAACCCTTTCGTATTGTGATATTAATTTGAAATTGTTCAACCTTATATTATACTTTTAAACATGCCACAAAGCATTCTTCAAAAAGCTATCATTCCAGTATCCTAAAAAAACCTTTAATGGTTTCAAAACTTACATATTGTTAAAGTTCTTAACTAGTTTAAGGGTTCTTCTAAGAACCTTTATATTATGCATTTCTTCTTTACTTTTAAAGAAGCTCCTTCAAACTTGCACATTTCCTCCACAAATATGGTCCTCTGAAGAAACATCTACTTGTAATACTATTCTTTATTAAAGTGTATACCAGGGTTTTCTAACCAATGTGAGATACGGCCTATATGAACATAACAGAGTAACACTGTTACGGTTACTTTCAACACTATTGCTGAAAACATTTTTCACAATCTTTGTTTCACACAAAGCAGTAAGTATGAGTTATATCTTCTTAGAAAGAGCTAATCTTGCTGCGAACGTTGATTTGAAGTCATACCTTTGCGTGTTCAATCCATTGTTCGTATAAACCCTTGGAGACCAGCGGGACTGTGTGTGTTTAGCTAGATGACAAGATCAGCTGCTTCTTGCATGTTATGAGTGTGAGAGGCTTATGGAAGAGAATGTGCCCACTCACACTACAGGCCAGAATCTTCATAGCAAGCCCCCTTCACAGAAGACCTCCAGGAACGATTGGTTAAAGAGCAGAGGCCACCCCCATCCACTTTCTTGACCTTTTGGAAGGGCCCTTCAGGGTGTAAAATAAAGGTCCAGTCAAGAAAGAGCTGAGCCCTTGTTGATGTGTGGCTTTAAAGGGCTGGGTCTGCTCCCTTCTGATAACTGCAGAACTGCAGGGTGTGTTACTACTGTGTTATTATGCAGTGGAAGGACCTGCTACTGTTAAATGCAGATAATAATGATAGAACAACAGAAAGCCATTTAACCTTCTGTACTTCACTGTTGTGGAGTGAAAATAGATTTTTATGGGAGGCCAAAGATCTGTGGCTTAATCAGCAAGTTTGAGAAACAAAACTTTTGCAGACTTTGCTCCAATAATCTAGACATAACGTAGATAAACCGTAGATATTGCTTCACTAATAATATGTCAGGCCACAACCCCCATCACACAGTGTTGCAACCTAAATTTACAAGATTAGAAAAAGTAGTCTTCCAGAGTAAAAGGAAGAAAAACTAGTCACATGACTATCTTGTTGGTTGGTCCTGCAAAGCTTGGACTTTTCTTTGTTAGTGTTTGAAGGGGAGGCGTAGAAATCATGGTATACAAAGTGAGAAGGAAAGTAGGGAAGCACTTATTGCCAACCAGCTCAATGTGTACTTTATTAAGTCATATTGTATTTACTGCCATACACATGGTGCATATATATATATATATATATATATATATATATATATATATATATATATATATATATATATATATATATATATATATATATTTATATGACAAAGGGTTTCTTGTTAAACTGCCTTTGCTCAGATTTATCATGGCTTTTCACACTTAGTCAAGGGTTCATTTGTATATTTTGTACACAAAATTAAAAGACATTGCAAACTGATATGATGAAGGGATGGTTAAATATTGAACAATGTCCTAAACATAATAAGTTCATGAATTTTTAAGTAACAAAATATTAAATATTTGTTTAAAATGAATCTTGATAAAGGGCAATTGAAAAGCTGCCAAATAAATTGTTGTGACTCACTGTTAATAGTTGGCAGTTTTCTTATGTAATGCTTCTGGGAATATGTTTCACTTTGATTGCAAGTTTCAGTTCACTGCTGCTTCCACAAACTCTGATGATCTCATGAACTGAGTAAACAATTTGTTCAGTCTAAATATCAGTAATTAAAAAACTTACAGATGTGGTTGTGTTTAAGTTGGTTGCTGGTTTCAGGTAATGATATGCCATGAAACATGAACATCCTCACACCTTTTGATCTTAAACCCAAGTGACTCTAATCAAACTCAAATGTAATATCTAATAAATCTAATAATCTCATACTTTTACTGTGGAATTGCTAAATGTTTAATTAACTGGCCTATAAAGTAAAGATCATATAAGTAAAAAATTCTGTAGGTATCATATATCTTTATGTTACAGATTTTGTATTTTAGTCGTTGGGGATTCTTAATACTTGGGATTAGGTTTGAATATTATAAGAATTGCTGTCTCTTACTGAGTGACTGTGAACCAACAACAAGAGCTTTCCTGGAAAAGCTGCAGGTGGCACTATACACAACAAAATGATCTCATGTTCTAACCAACATTTTCAAAGATACTTATAAATATCTTGTCATTGTTCATTTTGCTGGACTCCACACATGGTTTATAGATAGCCGTGGAAACACTAGAATTCTAGAAGTATTACATGAACTGAAAGGTGAATGAATGCATGGAGACCAAAATGTAGCAATTACTGCTAGATAAGAAAACTACATATGTAATTAAGTGTACATTCCACAATTATTATTATTATTATTATTATTATTATTATTAGGTTTAAGATTATTTATAGAATAAGGATTAAAGTGTTTATTTATCACCTAGTAGATACAATTTTATTTTTAAACATATACAGTGTATGTGTACACTGTTATTCATTAATTTTCTTCATTACTTCATTAAATTAAATTCTTCATCATACTTCATTAAATACATTTTTTTGGCTAATTAACCCACAATACCACAGAATTACAAAACAAAACAGTTGTTTAGTTCATTTATGAAAAACAAAACTTAACACAAGTATTTTGACCCTTTGTACACTTTTTTTACAAGTACACCTTTCCTATTTCTAAGGTTAACAAGGATCTTATTCACAGTGAACTTTAGATTTCTGAATTGAGTTTAGGTCACTAGTTCTAGTTTGGCTAAGAATCTTTGCTCATTTTCAATAAGTGCAGGTCGTCATATCAAGGATGCTCAATTGCAAGAATAACAAATGATATGAATACTTATGTAAAAGGAATTTGTCTTTAATTTTATATACATTGGCAAAAGAATTTAAATCTGTTTCTGCTTTATCATTGCAGAGAATTGTGAATAGACTGATGGAAAAAAATGTGTAAAAATAAATATGAGTTTGTATGTGTGTATAAACATGCACAGATCAGATTCATCGTCAGATTCCCTCTCCCAGCTGAACTCCAGATCAGATCATTTGCATGAGCTGCTGCTGCTAAGACTAACAAACAAATGTAAAAGCTCTAGTGACTCAATAGAACTACCACTATTAACTAACTGAACGTCCAGTTACAGATTCTTTTATGGCAACTCATAATTTACCAGAACTCATTGCTAAATCTATTAATTTATAAAATGCACTTTCCCTTCCTTTTTTTTCTTGATTATCCAGTGTCAACCAGAGTAGAATGGATTCTCCTTTTGAGTCTTGGTTCTTCCCAAAGGTTTCTCCACTTCAGTTTTAGGGTGTTTACTCCACATTAGCCTAAACTTGCTCATAGATTTCGGACCGGATTCTGTAAAGCTGCTTTGTGCTTAACAACAGTTGTAAAAAGCGCTATATAAATAAAACTAACTGACACATACACACACACACACACACACACACACACACACACACACACACACACACACACACACACACACACACACACAGTATAAAGCTGATAATGCACTGGGTTTCTGTGCTTAAGCACAGGCTAATCACCAGATCTATATGCCTCTCTCTGTAAAAACCAGAGCGTCAGCAAGGTCACTGGGGTTACCGAGTGCAAGTCTATTTATGTGGCCTGGCCTCTTTCACTACATGTATTTGTAAAGATATGGAAACCTACTTTTTGTAATAACTCCTTTACATTTATCTCCCTTCTGCTTGCTGCAGCTGTAATTATCACTGTATTCTTTGGCAATGACTGTGGGATGCTAATAAGCTACATACTTAATTCCCAATAAAATGGTGCATCATCAGTCTTCAAATCCCATAACACACACTCATCAAAGAAGACAGAAAACAAGGCAGACTTGGACCATGTGACCCATTTTCACCCAAAAAGAGCCCATGACCTTTCAATCCCAGGGCCTAGTCCTTAACCATTAGGCCTGCATCTCTCATGCCTGCTGGGTGGTGGTGGTCTAGTGGTAGGATACTCACCTATGGACTAAGAGGTCACAGGTTTGAATCCCACCTCCAGCACTCTCACCCCTGGGTTCCTAAGCAAAACCCTTAACCTCAAGTTGCTCCAGGGGGACTGTCCCAGGAATTGAAGTCACTCTGGATAAGAGCATCTGCTAAATGCCATAACTGAAAATTTTACAGAAGGTTAGGGTAGAAGGCTAATGTAGTTTAGTAGTGAATCTAATTTGAGATTATTTAACAACTCTACATGATTGGAGGCAAGGGTGTGATAATGTAGCCATGCACAGTGCTAATTGCTGGGTATATGTGTGTCTATTGCTTCTTTGCCACCTCATCCTTGTAGTAAAATGTAAAAGCAGAAATTTAATGCAGGCTTGTCCTATATTTTTGAATGTTAAAGCCATTCATCAAAAAAAAAAAGACCTAAATGGGAAAATTGCATAATATCCTGTAATATACCTTTGCAGATGCATGCAGTGTCCTGTTAAGGAAGACAACACCACCAGGAAAATAGCTTACCCTTTATGGTTTGAAACTCCAAAGGTGAAACAGCAAACAAAATCTGATTGGCTGAGCCACATTCTGAGCTATTGTAAACACTCAATGTACATTTATGATAACACAGAAGCTAAATTCTGTATCAGTGGTTAAAGATTAGTTTTAAAGTATTATCATAAAATTATTATCATAAAATTATTATCATAATTCATATCTGAATCATAATTAAGAATAAATGTAAAATTAGTGTATTTTATATTTATTTTATTTTGTCACCATTTTTTCAGCAAAATAAACCAACAATAGGCCTCTTAACCACAGTAATGGTTATTGCTTTAATAAGCAGGCCTTTTCAGTAGCACATTCAGTGTCCAGTGTCCACATGGATTGGATCAAGGCTTGTGAATCACTCCTGGCAAGCACTGCCGATGTCCCCCAGCAGGCCTTGGCTTGTCGAGACCTGTATGATGAAAATATGGCAAGGGGGACTTGGAGATGTGAAATGTAGGTGTCTTTTATTTGAAAGCTAGATATCAATAAATCATTGTAGAATTTGTTTTGGGCTTGGCAGCACAGTAGTGGGAGCAATATACTGCAAACCTGCAGGTTTATTTCCTTATTATTTGTTTTATAGACTTGTATCGTTGGCATATATTTTCAAATGTTCCAAAGGGAAGCCATCATGAACGAGATTCACAATGGAGTTCTGTTTTTAAGAGCTTTAAGATGTTTTGTTTCATAATCCACAAAAACTTGAAAGACCCTTGCAACACTGAAGGTTACATAAGATGTTCGGTTAAACATGTTTTAGGAGAGTAAAGATAACAAAGTTAAAATTAACATAAATGATATAATGTGCTTGAAATATTTACTGATGCTACTAAATCTTGACTTAATGTTATTAATGTCATTTCCTATGTAGCTACAGCTTCCCCTTGATTAAGGGATCCTTTATTACTTTGTTCAACATTTTTTTGTATTTTCAGTTTCTAAACCAGTAAATATCATGAAATGCTCATGGACCCAGTGGTGATAGTGCCAGAGGTGGAATTTGAACCTGGGACCTCTTGAGCCATAGGTCCGTAGGCAAGTATCCTACAACTAGGTTTCCTGAGTGGAACTTAACAGGCAGTCTATTTTACATAACACATTAGCAATAAGTAACTTATTAATTATTGACTTACATCATATAAACATAGCCTTAAATACTTCATGGCTGAAAGCGCTCATGCTTTTGCCATAAATCAGGTTCATTAGCTACAGACATGTCAACATATAGAACATAAAGATGTGTTAAGAGCTCTTCAATGAACATTTAAGAACTTTTCTTGCTCAGTTCTTTGCTCTGCACAACAGTATGACTAATATTGTTCATCAATGACTCACTCACATAAGGCAAGAAATCATAGAATAAATCTCTTTAAGGGAACATACAATAACTATAGAAACACAAATTACATAAGCAAGACATGTCCACACTCACTGACCACTTAAGAATAAACACTATACTGCAGGGGTACTTACTTTGCTGCTATTTAGTGAGCGATACATTTGTAGCTTCGCAAAGTTTAGCTGTTAACCAGCTGTTTGGCCTTGAAGGCTTTTGGGCCACAGAGCCACCCTGTTTTGTGCAAGTGTGAATGACAGAACACTGAAGAAAGGAATCAGGCATTTCTGCAGTACCTGATACAATCATACAAGCAGTGGATAAATAATCAGGCCACTTTGCAAGTCTTATTGCTGCCTGTCTGCTGTTCCATGAAATTGTGTGTCAAAAGGCAAAATTTTAAAGTCTATATATATATATATATATATATATATATATATATATATATATATATATATATATATATATATATAACTGAAATTGGAACATAGTGTACCTGGATAGGGAACACCACCATAGGTAGCAATCTCATACAGGAGAATGCCAAATGACCAGACGTCTGATTTAGTAGAGAAGCGACCGTGGGAAATTGCTTCAGGAGCTGTCCACTTGTATGGAATCTTCTTTTCCTCTGAAATATAGATTGGTTCCTGCAAGGGAAAGATAGCATATACCGTGAACGCAACTCACTCAAACACAGTGCAGCAAGTATTAAATCTTCTCAGCTCTTCTAAATTCTATTTTAATCATCATACCAAATTTAAAGACAGAGAGAAAAAATCCTTTCAGACTGTTAAAAAGCATAAATTCAAAGTCGACACATTTGCATACACAGCATGAGAACATATTGCATTAATAAGACTAAAATCTATCATCTGGAGCGAACTAAAAAATAAAATAACATCTGTAAAGAATATTACAAATAACAGTAATGAAGAAATATAAAGAGGAATTTGATATTTTGTTGCTTTAAATTCTTTTAATAACTTTAGTTTCTCTGTCAAGGTGGGAAAAGCAAATATTTATATTGTAGTAACTGGCAAACCCTTTTCATCAAAGGCAAAAATTACAGCACAAAGGAAATAAATTAAGTAATTGTGCCTTTTTTCACTTTCATAATCAAGGCAAGGCACAGTCCATAGCGATGCTCTCTGGGCAACAAATGAATGACTGGCAATTGGTTCACTCGCTGAGTGGGTTAAATGCTGAGGAAGCATTTCAGTGTGGTGCACTGTGCGCTGTGGTGTGTTCACAATAAGGAACACTCACTTTCACTTTTTCACTTATACTTGTATGTAGTAAAATCAAAATAACAAGTCAACTCACCTTGATGAATCGTGCTAGGCCAAAGTCTGCCACCTTGCAGACATATCCTTCCCCAACAAGAACATTTCGAGCGGCTAGATCCCTATGAATACTATTCTGCTCCTCCAGATACATCATCCCATCAGCCACCTGGGCCGCCATGTCAATTAAACTCACCAGGTCTAAAGCCTCGCCCTCTTTACCTGATAAAGGCAAGAATAGCATTCACTACTCAGACTACCAGAAAGATAAGGGGAGAAATTACATGAAGTTAAATTAATACCCATCACGAACATATGAAAGCCTTTCAATCATTGAATTAAATCTAAAATAAGGTCACCAATAATGCATTTATTGTAAATGTGTAAAAAATACTACTTTTGCCCCCTAATCTATATTATTTTGGTCATCATATTTGGCTTAATTTGAGCTACGATACTTGCTATGTAACAGTGAGCCAGTTAAGTACATAAAATGGCCTTTAATGGTCCCAGGGATTCAACTTGAGCAACAATCTAATCAGTTTATTTTGTTTTATATACATTTTCTTTGTCCAAGCCTTTTACAAATGAACCATCAAAGAGGTCCAGCTGTGACTACTCATCACCAAGGATTGGGATGGATACTGGTTGAAGATATTCTTAAGACATAGAAGTAAAAAAAGGTTTGACCAATTATCAAAAGTGTAGACAAAACCATAACAAGTTAACAAATAAAAAAAAAAAGTAGAGAACATTTAAGATGGTTTCCACTACTGTTCTTAACAATGTGATATAACTTTGTCCACTTTTAGTGCTAACAATATGTCACAAGTGTCAGAAACCACACAAGCCAGTTCATTTAAATTGCACTGTCAGATGACTTACTGCGGAGGAAATTCAGCAAGTTACCCTTCTCCATAAGCTCAGTGATGATGTAATAGGGTGTGGAGGAGGTACAAATGGCGAAGAGTGAGATAAGATGCCTGTGTCGCAGTTTTTTCAAAACCTGAACTTCCATCTGAAATTCATGCTGGTCTAGAGAGGCTGAAAGAGACAGATTAGCAAGGATAAATAAAAATTTAGTGAAAAAGCATTGAAAATAACACTGGTTTAATCTCAATAGAGAGCTGACTAGAGAAAGGAAGAAATGGCATGCTGTCTGTTCATAAAATATGAGTGTTTAATGTGAAAGTGAAATGAAGTGAACGTGGCTACTTGTCATTGTGAATACACAGCAACGCACACAGTGAAACCAAAATGAAATGCATCCTCTGTACTTAACTCATAAACACAGTGTAGCAGTGGGCCGCCATATCCAGGAGCAGGAATGGGGACAGTACCTTTTTCAAGGGTTCCTCAGGGCAAACTAAAAGTTTGGGATTTGAACCCACAAACCTCTGACCCTGGCCTAGTCCCTAAACAAGAGGCGACTGCCTAATCTAATCTGTTTTATCCCAATTGTGATAATCTTGGCTTCTAAAAAGAATCAGAAATCCAGAACCTCAAGCTATATCTAACAGGATCAGTCAAAAATAATGTCCTATGTCTGAAATGTATATTAATTTATATTGTCAATACTTTGGCACCCTGGACAGGTCGCCAGCCCATCGCAGACTTGCCAAAGTATTGACAATATAAATTAATATACATTTCAGACATAGGACATTATGCTGGCGACCTGTCCAGGGTGCGTCCCCCGTCATCGCCCTGTGTGCGCTGGGTTGGACACCAGCACTCCCCCGCGACCCCGTTTGGGACAAGCGGCAGATAATGGAATGGAATGGATGGACTTTGGCAAGTGTTACTAAAGCCCAGGTTGCTTTGACAGAGGCCTTCATCTGGTCTGTCTTTGGGATTGGTGTTTCTCATCTTTTTCTTGACACTACTTCATAGATTCTCATTGTGGTTAAGGTCTGGCACGTTGGCGGGCCAATCAAGCACAGTATTATCCTATTTACAAACCATTTAGAATAAATTTTGCCATTGTGGGACTGTTTAAGTCCTGCTGCAAAGCAACTCTCAGTAAGGCTTGTCAGCAGATTGGAGCATAAAGTGCTCTAAAATCTACTGGTAGATGGCTGAGATGACTTTAGACTTGATTAAATGCAATAGACCAACAACAGCAGATGAAATGGTACCACAAATCATCACTGATTGAGGAAACTTCACACTGGACTTCAAACACCTTGGGTATTGTACCTCTTCACTCTTCCTCCAGACCCTGGGACCTTGATTTCTAAACAAGGTGCAAAACTGGCATAAGTCTGAAAAGAGGTCTTTGACCACAGAGAAACAGTCCAGTTTTTTTTTCTCTGTCGCCCTCCTGACTTCTTGAACCGACTCTTTTTGACCATTCTCTCAAGGCTACGGTCATCCATACTGCTTGTGCACCTTTTCCTCTAAAACCTTTTCCTTCCAGCCACCTTTCTGTTAATATGCTTCAATACAGCACTTAACCTTCTGTAGCTTATGTAGGGGGCAGCGGTGGCCTAGTGGTTAGGGCGTTAGCCACATGATCAGAGGATTGGGGGTTCAAACCCCTTCCCAATAGGTTGCCCTGAGGTACCCTTGAGCAAGGTGCCGTCCCCGTCACTGCTCCCCGGGCGCTTTCAATAGCTGCCCACTGCTGCACGGTGTTTGAGTGTGCATGGATTAAATGCAGAGGTCGGGGCAGCGGTGGCCTAGTGGTTAGGGAGTTGGCCCTGCATCAGAAGATTGTGGGTTCGATTCCCACCCCAGTGGATTTCCCTGAGGTACCCTTGAGCAAGGTACCGTCCCCATCACTGCTCCCCGGGTGCTTTCAATAGCTGCCCACTGCTGCACGTGTGTGTATGGGTTAAATGCAGAGGTCCAATTTCGTTGTGGTTAATGTGTGCTGTGCCGTGACCTCGCAATGACAAGGGTTGTCACTTTCACTTTCACTTATCCTCCTTGTAAAGGCTGTCAGTGATTATTTTCTGGACAACTATCAAATAAGAAGTCTTCTAGTTGTACTTAACTAGCCCGAGATATAAAGTATTCATACTTTTTAAATAATACTTAAATTGCTGTTAAGGATTAACTTCAAAAACAGGCTTGATCACATACTGTGTATAACTATGCCAACCTGTGTCAGGTGAGGTAATATTACATAATTCACCCAGCAGTGGTTTTAAGATTAATGGTGTGGTGAACATTGTTGATACTAACTGATTGTTTGTACACTGTTGATAATCACTTTTATACACTTTTGACTTGAACTGAAATAAATGAAATTTTGGTTCACTATCCTAAAGAGGATATGAATGATAGAAAATACAAAAGAATGTCTGTATGGTGTCTATAAAGGTGCCTGTTTCCATGGCATGGATTGAATGTAAAGAGCATTTACCATTGTTCTTTAGGATCTTAATGGCCACGTTGATCTGATTCTTCCACTTGCCAGAATAAACATCAGCAAAATATCCACTGCCTAGCTGCTGCTCCAGAGTGAATTGCTCCTTGGGCAGCTCCCATTCGTCCACTGTGGTGTGAGAGAGGTCTTGAGGCTTTGGCTCAATCTGAAGAGCAAGAGTATGAAAAGAAGTTCACGTTCTGGAGTCAACTGATGCTCCATTCTGCTTGGAAACAACTCTGCAGTTTATTTGTAAAATGCTGTTGTGGAGAATGATTTAAGCAAAATGACCTAAACTGAAATTGTTTCCATTTATTTACATAATACAGAAGCCCTAGTCCAAGAAACTGACATCACATGAGTGAAGAGAATGAAAACCACTTCCTTCATTCTTCTCTTTTTATGCAATGGAGATGGACTTGATGCAAACGCAGATTACAAAAATGGCAGGGGAAGAGCTGGACAAATTGAATCAGAAGGTGAAAAAAGAACAATGGAAAAAGTGTAGGAGGAGGAGTTATGTCTCTGTCTCACCCTGATGCAGGGTGTCCCCAGTCTGTCCACAGATGCCAATCGATGGGTCTGGTAGTGTTCTATAAGCTTCGATAAACTGGAGAAATATATTGACTGATCCACATAGAATCCACTCCCTGATTGGTAAATCTTAAAGTGCTTCACTTTGTTATTTGCCTTAACTGATAAAGAAGAAACAGCATGAGGACAAAGACAAGAAAAAAGTCATGAAGCAACAGCAATTTTGGCAATACATATTTTGAAAGAGTAAAAGGCAACAGCTTCTTAAAAACATTTTGACTGAGGTAGACTGCATTTATTTGGGGTTCTGTTCTGGAAGCTGTCCAAATTCATAAACTGCTGTGAAAAAAAATCCTGAATTCCTGAATTCCAATGACTCAGTTTCCCCTGCAGGGAGCTTACTCACAATCACAAGAAACTACAGGTGAACCTTAAAGTAGTAGTAATAAAAAAAAAAAAGTGGAAATAGTTCCTGCAGCACTAGAGTAACAAATTAAATGTAAGCTAATACGTGTTATGTTGATAACATGTTCTATATAGTTTTTAATTGACAAAATGCACAAGAAATACATCCCAGTCTTGGTACGCCAGTGTTATTTCCATGAGTATAATTCATACATCAATTCTTGCAACGTGTAAATAATTTTATTTTAGAGGTTTTTTTTTTTGGTCCTCTGTAGTTTTACAGAAGAGCATCATTAATCACTAAACTAAAAATTAAAAATCCTACAGTGCAATTTTCTGTACCCCTTGATTAATTATAATCAAAATAAAACCAAAGGCTCCACTATTTCTTGTATCTTCTATCTTGAAGATAAACACACACACACACACACACACACACACACACACACACACACACACACACTCAGACGCACACACCTGAGAGCACATGGTCCACGTTGTCAGTCTCACTGATTCTCACCAGGAAAGCTCCATCGTGATTTTCTGATGACATGAGATGACTTAGAGATTCAAACCGGTTCATCTGGCCAAAGAACCACCTAAAAAATTCAGAGTTAAAATTTTTTCAAGGGCACAGTAAAGTCCGAGGTTTTGCAATCCTATGATAAATACAAAAAGGATGGCTGATAGAAGATTTAAATGTGAAGTCAGTCATACACATAAATCTCCTGCAGCTGCACTGAGACTTACAGCTTGTATACATATAATAATCTGAAGAGTTAAAGATAATAATGCTTTATATAATACCCATTTAACTATATTATATTGTATTATATTAGAATCACATTATATAAAAATTTATTACAATAATATTTCATATAATATGCATAAATATATACATTAAATTAAATTATATACAATATACTTACTTATAAGTAAATATATGATGAAATTAGGAGGTATGAGCATTACATCTACTGCAAATTTGATCTGATTTGAAACCTTTGCACTGAGCATCATGCAATGCAACACAGACAAATCCAGTGAATAACTTCAGAGAAGACTCTGACCTCTGTCCATCTGGGCGAGTTCCATCTGATTGTTCTAGTCGCCAATTATCCTAACCAGGGTTGGACAGGGTTGCTGGAGATTTATTTTGTTCATGGGGTGAAAGGCAGAGAAACATCTTGGACAGGTTTGGGGGGGGGGTTAAAAATTTACTTTAGGGCCAAAGGCTGGGGAACTACTGAAAAAGCCACCAGTCCATCACCCAACAGACACACAGATAAACTCATGCACACATGGTCAGATCTCTGGGTTTTAGCATCTCCAGGCCACCTGACACGCATGTCTTTGAACTGGAAGGGAGGAAAACAGAGCATCCTGAGCAAACATGATGAGAAGATGCAAACTGTGCAGAAAAGAACCAGAAATAGAACCCACAACCTAATCTGGCAAACCGGCAGACTGCATCACACCCTGTCCTATAGCAACACTCAACCACCAGTAACATCTGGACCATGTTGGAGTTCAGTGGTGAAGTTATTTCTGCTCTCTTTTTAATCAAGGGCTGCGATGCAGTGTGATCTGAGTGATCACACTGCACTTTCTCAGGGATCGGTCACTGCTCGTCTGGGCAACAGACTTCCTCTTTGCAACGAGGTTTCCCTCGAAAAGAAGACTTTTACTCACGGCTGGTCGTCAGTCTCTTTCTCTCTCTCCAGATAGTTATAAGGGACGATGCCGGTCGCCAGCACTTTCCCGGAGGCATCGATCTTCTGGGCCGTCCACCAGTCTAAATTGCGCTCCACTATTCGGAACCTGTCCCCTGCCTGGAAGGACAGCTCCTCGTCCGCGCGCGCATGGAAGCCCCAAAGCGCCGTGTAAACAGCGTCAGGGTCCCGGTGCCCCGGGGGAAGACCCGGGACCGTGTTCCCCATATCAGCCTGGTGATCGGACGTGTTACTGTCCCGGCTTTTCCCTCCGGACTCCACGTCACTCTGCTTGTTGAAGATCCTTCCCCACAGCGCGTCCAGGCACGCGCACGAGCAGCACCCCCCCATGTGCTCCGAGGCAGGTTAAGTCACCTGTAGAGACTGGAGGAAGCTCCCTGACAGCGAGGAATCTGAGAGCTCTTTCAGAGGAAAAAACGACAAGAAAACTTCCTCATTTTTACCACGCCTGGTGCTGATCTGCGCTCAGAAGCAGAAGTCTCCTCAGTGAGCATGTGCTTCACTCCATATGCTCTCCAGCGACTCTGATTTGAATGATTTTTTCAAAATGATTTCCTGTTAATTAGTTGGTTTGTTTGTTTTCTCAGCTCATTTCAGTCACACAAGCTCCTCATTGCTTGTTTGTGCTAAAAGGGCAGCACAGCCTCTACTTTCCAAGCCTTCACTGAAAGGTGGACTGTCATGCTTCCTGCCCTGCCCTGCGGTGCTGGGTGCTGAATGTTGTTCTGAGGTTTCTCTTAAACGCTCCCAAAACTGGTCTTTCAGCAGCTGTTGTTCTTCATCTCCACCAAGCACTTTGGAACCTGTTGCTCGGCATGCCAGTGGTTTCCTTCTTTTCCAGGACTTTACCAATATTCATCTAATGCTTCGAATGGATTTTCCTTCATTTTCAGCCACAATCTCACTCCATTTCTGTGTCTGTAGGACTCTTCAATGTAATTACTCCAATCCCCATATTACATATCCATATTACTCACTCCATCACATTCATTTTCTTAGCTGCTTGTCCTAATTAGGGTCATGGGCAGTGCTGGAGCCTATCCCAGCTCATACAGGGTGAAAGGGAAACTCTGTCTTTCACAGGTCAGACACACACACACACACACACACACACACACACACACATTCACACCAACAGGCAATTTAACATCTCCAAACTACGTGACGTGCAGATGTGCAGACGTGCGGATGGTGGGAAGAAAGCAGAGCACCCTGAGGAAATCCACACAGACACAGGGAGAACATACAAACTCCACACAGAAAGGACCCGGACCGTCTTGCCTGGGAATCGAACCCAGGACGTTCTCACTGTGAGACAACAGCACTAAACACTATATATTTATATAATTTTATTGAAAAAGCAGTTTATTCTAAAACACTCCTAAATAAATACAAAATAAAGAACTGATATCGACTGAATGTTGGACAAACATCACACACTGATCTCAAAATGAGCTGTTTGTGGCAGCTCAAGCAAGAATAATTTAACGTTCTGCATTACCACTTTTACTTCTGCTTAAGCACCGTTAAGAGGAAAGAAATCAAACTTTTTACTCAGTTTCATTTTAGTCATTTATATCAAGTTCCCCAAAATTTCCTGTCTCATTTCATTCTGTTCTGCTGGTTCCACACCTGCACTGTTTCTCTCTCACGGTTTTATTTTAGAGCAATAGTATAATAATACGATTAGAATAGTAATAGTAGAAACAGCCACATAGTTCTGAAATAAGAAATAAGTTGCCACTGTTGACCAATGTTCTTTAAATACAGACAATATCCAGAATATGGTCAGAACAGCTTGTAAAGTATAACGTGAGACTTGTTCTCATAATGATCAATATTATCATAATGTCCCCACCCCATTCAGTACTTTTTTTTTTACTTTTAGGTTTTTTTCTGACCTGATTCATGTTCAATATTACTCCCTTCAGCAGCTGCCTGACTTAATATTGTGCTTAAGTAACACAACTTTTATCCGGTGTAGTTTTTTTTTCCAAACTATTGAACACACTGGTGGCAAATAAGCTCTTGTAATGGTTCAAAGACCACCAGACACATGATTCAAAAAATATTTTATTTTAAAATATCTTTAGAGTTCAAGATGCATAATCAATTACTCTCTTTTGATGAGTAGGAAGACAAACACAAATTTTTCCCAAGACACTGAGTATGAGGCATCCAAATAGGCAAACAAACTCTGCTTTTCAAATTTCACCACAGTATAAGTGCTCAGAGTGCATTTCAAAAACAGATGCAAGCAAGTCTTTTTTTTTTTTTTTTTTTTTTTGCAGCAGAGATTCAACATTCATTCAAAATGTATTTCCAGAGATGCTCTATTCATTGTAACAGTCTTAGATTAGCCCTGGATGGCTCCTTTCTTTAGTGTGAGAAAATCCACAGTGGGTAGGTGAATCATAGGTAAAACACAAACCTGAAAAGCAGGTATTAGATCCTTATACCAGTATAGAAAATGATCATGATGGCAAAGTCTCTGTTTGTGAAAATGGGCTGAACACTGTTAATAAATATAATATAAAAATTCACATACAAGTGAGCCCTCACCAGAGCCTGAGCAGGACATCGCTCAGTTAAATGTGGCACTTTACCATAAAGCGCTGTTGTCCACTTGTGTTCCTCTTCTTTCTCCTCATGCTACCTCACAGGAAGAGACATTATTGCACGTTATGTATTACAGTACAATAAAAAAAACATAATTAGCCATAACAAGTGGATAAAAAGTTTTGGGAAGGAGTGCCTATCCATTTGACATCTGAGTTATCTTGCTTTTCATTTTGTTCCTCATTCTGTACATTTCTCCCAATCAGAATTTCTGATCTCTTCTTTTGACTTGTAGGACTGGAATGGCTCTGGCTCTACACCTCAATGGTCTTGTAATAGATCCTAGAGTAGATGTTGTCCAGCTGACTGTGCAAGGCATGAAAGGAGGGTCGTTTGGAGCTGTCTGGAGCCCAGCATTCCAACATCATACGGTAGATATTGGGGGGACAGCGTTTTGGACTTGGCAATCTGTACCCGGATGATAAAATCTCCAAAACCTCCTTGTTGGACTTTCCTGAAAAGAAAAAGGTGGATAAAAGTGGTGAGGATAGGTATTGGTAACTTTTATTCTTGCATATATTATGCACGCAAATAAGAAAGAGCGGCATGTTGAGTTCCTGTGATTAGTTAAGTTAAGATTACACCTTAAATTCAATCAGTGACTAATCCCCAAAAATGATTTAAAGATTGATTAAAGCATGTTTAAGGAGCACTGTGATCAAAACATCATGACACATAAAGATGAGGCAGGTTTTCTGGGCAAGGCCCACACCTTCGTAGGGCATCTTTCCACGTGACATCATCTCAAATAGCAGCACTCCAAAGGACCAGACATCAGATTTAACAGAGAAGCGCTGATGCAGAGCTGCCTCTGGAGCCGTCCATCGTACTGGGATCTTAGTGTTCTTGCTGGCTGTGTACACACTGTCCTACAAACACACACACAGAAACAGGTTAATAGGTCTGTACACACATAGTGGTGTATATTTTAGTAAAGGGATTATTAATACAGCCCATATATGTAAACTAAATATATGTCTATAAAATAGCCCCCAAAAACCAGTTTATTAACAGACTGTAAATTAGTTCAGCCTGACCATCCATACAGAAGTGAAAAATGAACTTGTATAAATTAATTATGACTCTAATCAAAAAGATGAGGTACAGGTATAAAGATTAGTGAAGGTTTTACTTGGGTCTTATGTACCCACTCTTTATGTAATTGTTAGTAGAAATGTATGTGATATTTCAGGTCTGTAATAAATACATGTTCATTTCTTTTATCGCAGGCTAGAATCCTCTCTGACTGCTCTGCTCCTTCATGTTTAATGATGACTCTGGGAAACGTGGTGCAGTTATACGCTTTACCTTTATAATTCGAGCCAAGCCAAAATCAGCCACTTTGCACTCCAGTTCACTTCCCACCAGTATATTTCGAGCAGCTAGGTCTCGATGGACAATGTGTCTGTCTTCTAGGTAAGCCATGCCCTCCGCCACTTGACAGGCCATATAGATGAGATGAGCTGAGGTCAAAATCTGACCTTCTGGAGCTACAGCAAAGAGTGAGATGAGACGTATTTTAGGTCAGATGTAACTGTAACTCATTGTCCCTTAACTTACATTGTCATCAGTACAGCAATGTAATAAATCCATGCAATAAGAAGATAGCATGATAAATGAGAGCTTTTCAAAGTAGATTAATAATTATACTTAGACTTTTAAAAAGTCTTAAAAATGAAAATTGTATTATGCAGTTCTTTTACTTTTGAAGTTTGAGCTAATTTGGAGTTCAGTCACTTCAGCCAAGACAACATTCAATAGTTTTATCTTTGATCTTAATGGCACCAAACACAGCAGACTGGCTTCAAATCAAGCATGTTAAGATATGCTTACACTAGAAGTACTAATTTGGTGGCCATGTTGCATAATTATTTAAGACTCTTGCTTACAGGGATGACACCCTTCCCTTGCCGGGAATAATGCCCTTGTTTCGGACATGTAGGGCAGATGTGTTGTCCACTGTGTTATCTGTAAAAACAGTTTTAACTGTTGAAGTCCATAATTTTCCAAGCAACAATATCCCATCATTACCATGTAGCAGCATTCAAATGCATTTATTAATTGCCATTCATATGTCCTAGCTTTATTTAACGAATGTTTTAGTGTTCCAAATGTTGTAAGAACTGGACAAATCATCAGCTTTATAGGTCAATTATGTTACATGCCTGAAGAATTTACTTATGTATACAGCTGTGTGAAAAAATTAGGACACCCCATTAAATATTCAGTTCTTTATTAAGAAATGTTTACATATCTATGTCTAATCTTGTTTTTATTTATTTATGGAAAAAAAGTGATTTGATCGTAGGTAAACAACAAAAATTATCTTGAATATCTTGATTTATTCATTAAACAAAAGATATAAACAAAAATGTGTATTCTAACAGATGAAAAAGTTAGGACACCCTACCCCCTAATAGCTTGTTTTACCCCCTTTGACTGAAATAACCACGGTGCTTCTTGTAGCATCTACCAGTCTCTGATATCAATCTGAGGAAAATTTGCCCAACTCTGCAATGCAGAATTCTTTAAGCTGTGAGATATTTGAGGGCTATCTTGCATGTACTGCCCGTTTAAAGTCACCCCACAGCATCTCAATGGGATTAAGATCTGGGCTTTGACTCAGTCACTCCAGGACTCTCCATTTCTTAGTTTTCAGCCATTTCTTGGTTGATTTCACCCTCTGATACATGGTAGATATCATATTGGATTCTATGATGGTGAGCGGGCCAGGTCCTGCTGCAGCAAAGCATCTCCAAAAAATGACACTTCCACCTCCATGCTTCACAGTTGGTGTGAGATTCTTTTCCTGGAATGCTGTATTTGTTTTATGCCAGACATGTCCTCTGTTCTGGTCTCCAAATAATTCAGTTTTAGACTCATCTGTCCAAAGAACATTATTTACATTATAAGTCCTGGTTTTTGTTTACATTCTCTCTAGCAAACTTCTCTTAGACAGTAGCAAGAGCCTGCTGTAGGTCATGTGATGACATTTTAAAAAGGTCAAACCTCCTTAAAATGCTGAGTAACGATGTTCTAATCATGTGCACCTGATGTGCTACTCCTGTGTGTGATTTGAGCCATTTTAATTGGGAATAAAGGTAGGGGGGTTCTAATTTATTCCTCACCAGAAATCGCATTTTTGTAGAATTACATTTTACAGAAGATTTTGAAAAGTCTTTTCTTCTGTTTTAATTGTTTGGTTATATTGCTTGAATCTCCCAGTTTTGTTAAAATTGAGATTAAATATCCATATGTCCAAGAATGTTACAAAAACACACAGGCTTTCATAGGGTATCCAAATTCTTTCACATGACTGTATAATCATCCATCCATCTTCTGCCGCTTGTCCCAAATGGGGTCGCGGGGGAGTGCTGGTGTCCAACCCAGCGCACACAGGGCGAGGACGGGGGACGCACCCTGGACAGGTCGCCAGCCCATTGCAGGGAGGAGCAGGACGGGGACGGCACCTTCCTCAAGGGTACCTCAGGGCAACCTATTGGGAAGGGGTTCGAACCCCCAATCCTCTGATCACGTGGCCGACCCCCTAACCACTAGGCCACCACTGATGACTGTATATGTTTAATATATTTTTATGATTATTAATATACAGGGTTCTACAAATCCTTTTCACCTCAAAATCATAAGAGTATATAACAATTGCCCAATGGTAAGCCTGCTGAATGCCAGTGGAACACTGATTGGCTAATGAGGACTATGCATTTTTTTTACTTATAAAATTATAATTTCTTCATCTTCCTCTTCTTCTACTTTCAGCTGCTCCCATTTTGGGGTCACCACAGCAGATCATCCATTTCTATTTCTTCTAGTTCTCTGCATTGTCTTTGACTCTGGCCCCCGCATGTCCTCTCTCACTGCACCTCCTCTTTGGTCTTTCACTTTTCCTCTTGCTAGCCAGCTCCATCCTCTACATTCTTCTCTCAATATAATCCTCGTTTCACCTCTGCACATGTCCAAATCAATGCATCTTGCTTCTCTGAGTTTGTCTCTAAATGTCCACCCTGAGCTGTCCCTCTGCTGTACTAATTTCTAATCCTGTCCGTCTACGTCCCTCCTAGCGAAAATCTCAGCATCTTTAACCACCGTCTCCAACCCGTATGGCATAGCTGGTCTCACTACTGTCCTGTAAACCTTTCCTTTTACTCTTGCTGATACTTGTCTGCAACATATCACTCTCACTATAGAATTACAATGTCCTGTTTTCTTATAAATCATCAAGAACCAGCACACAAATTTCAGCTCAATCAAAATACTTGGTCCAGAGAAATAGACAATTGCATGTTAAAGAACATTAGCATAATAATAATAGTGTTCAGAGGTTTTAGATGTTTTAGTCACCTCTCTTTCAAAGTGAAATAATTAATTGGTATATGGTGACCATTTTATTTACAGTGAAACTTAATCCTCAGTAACACTCAGTGACTAGCTAAGAGAAAAGGTATATTAAAGAGTCTAGACCACCCCCACCCTAAAGAGACAGGGTGGTTGTGGTCTAGTGGTAGGGTACTTGCCTATGGACCTATGGCTCAAGAGGTCCCAGGTCAAATCCCACCTCTGACATTACGACCACTGGGTCCCTGAGCAAGACCCTTAACCCTGAGTTGCTCCAGGGGGACTGTCCCTGTAATTAGGAAATGAAAGTCGCTCTGGATAAGAGCGTCTGCTAAATGCCGCAAATGTAAAGAGTCAACACCTGGGCTATTATAAAGAAGATTGTTGTAAAGATTTATAGAACCTAGTAAATAGGAAGAGTTAGACTGACCCACAGAGCTGAACCACAAATGGCCCAAACCCTCAAACTAGAGGAAACAGCCAATAAATCAAACTTGATTTTCTCAGCTTACCACTGGGAAATGCAAACAATTAGTCTTTTTAGTGGCTACTGACTTGTAAAACCAGTTACAGGTGAAAATTCCAGTAATGTATTCTTGTGGCATTAGGTCTAAAAGGTTAAATACAGACCTGAAGATTTTTGCTGTTGTTTGATCAGAAATGTGCTAAACCAAAAACACCTTCCCCTGTCAGAACTGTTCATTGCAGTGGTGCTGCTAAAAATGACTTTACAGAAACCTATTAAACGAAAGGAGTACAAAATTTGTGATGTCTAATACACAAGTTCAAAACTGAATTCACAAATTTAATGAAAAAAGCATTGTATTACATTCCAAACAGGATGCCAACCAATGACTACTCAACATTTGATTACATTTACCTCAATATCGTTTACGTCGCTAATCTACACTATAAATTCTAGTGACTTTTATGCTTATTTTGAATGACCTATAAATAGTGTGAGTGAACTCTAGCTTAGTACTCAAGTCATTTTTTTTCACTGTTACAAACATTTTAAGCTGAAATATGTTACTTCCTTCTTCCTTAATCAAAAGGAGACCATTTCCGGGAGAAACATTTGTGACAATACCAGGTGTACAGAAGTTTTATAGCCAATCAATTTCTTGTATGAAAGGGTGAAGTTGTATTGAATTGTATTTTTAGATTTTTTTAAGTTATTTTAGATTTCTAGAATTGTATTCTAGCATTATAACCTCTCACCTGTTTTCCCATGTACATGTTTAAACAAAACCCTGTTATTTAATACAAGCCTACAACAGTCCTATCAAGAAGGTACCTCCCTCATATACACATATTGACATTGCAACTGCCAGGAAATAACAAGGTTTATTGTCTTATCTTTATTACATTGCCATACCTACAGCTCAGTGAAACAGAAAGCTACATTGTTTTTTATAGTTATACAACATGGATAAATTCATGTAGGTCAAACTACTTGCTCATTCTGTGTGAGTACATCAAACCTGCCCCACACTTACATGGGTTCAAATAAGACTAGTAAACTCCAAAAGTCATAATCTGCCATGCTGAAAAACTGAGTCAGGTATTTCTGCACTATTCTTTAAAACTAAGGGCATCCACCTGGCAGCTTTCTGCTCCACCTTTCTTTCAAGGTCAGTTCAGCCTCCTATTATTTTTGCTAAACTTAAAGCCAATCGGAATTCAAAATTGAACTTTTTGAGATCAAAATATACCTCTGATCATGTTCAGCACAAATTATCATAAATTTAAAGACACATTTCCTTTGTTGGCTGGATCCTGTTTTATCATTTTCCCATTCCTATAACATCGTCTTTTTTGACTGTCAATGTGCACAAGCAATAAAACAAGCAGCAATCTTTACCTCCATCAAACATCTCCATCTGTCATTGAGCAAAAATACTGACCTAACTCAGAGAACCTTACTAATACTACATTAAAATTGTACATATGTCAGGGTTTGAAAGGAAAATAAGTTTTGTATGTAAAGTTTAATCTCCTCTTAATGTCACTACACACTGCCATTGGCCACCATTGCATTAAACAACATATGGCCATTTAGTTGTGCCTCATGAAATCTCTTCCACCTTTAATGGAGAGGCAGGAAGAACAAAGCTGTCAAATAAACCTTCTGAACAAGCTTGATGAGATTTTTTTTTAGCAATGACATATTATTTCACTTCAATAGCAAGGTAACAAAACGTAATTAAAAAAAGATCTAATTTTAGACAATGTGTGTTTAAAGAGTAAGGGGCACTCACTGGCAAGGTAGGCCTTGAGGCTGCCTTTTGTCATGAGTTCAGTGATGATGTAGACAGGTTCTCCTCTTGTGCACAGTGCAAGCAGCTGAATGAGTTTAGGATGATGAAGGTTCTTCAAAGCATGGACCTCTTTAACGAACTCATCCAATTTAGTGTCCTCTGCAAGGGAACGAAAGAAAAAGAATGAGAGAGTGAGAATAAAGGGCTAAAAATAAATTCTTTCTTGAAAAAACAGTAAGACCTTTCCTGTTGACATCACTTGCTCACTTAAAATTTTCTTTGCAATGAGCTGTTTTGTACAGACTGCCTACTTCTGACAAGGCTGGAAAAGAAAGCCTTGTTATCCAAATATAGTCGAGTATGTGCTGCATAAACAATGCTCTAGTGTACAGGTTTGATATGTTGAACACATGATGCATAAAGAAATGCATGCCAGCAGTAACAGTTTTCAGATTTACAGCTCAAAAAAGTATATTACACATATGGCCAAATGAAAAAAAATCTGATATTTTACTGACAATACAAGACTGATTACAATGGGTCAATGTTTTTAAGGGGACGTGACTATATCTAAGGGAATTAATGTGTGTGAGGCTAACAGGCCAGAATGGTTTTAGATTTTAGAACTGGGCACATAAAGAAATTAGTTGTTTTAATCTGTTCTTCAGCACCAGTCTGTTAACATGGTAAGGTTTGGAGCTCATTAAGGAGACAGTATTTCCACCTGTGCTGAAGTTCAGGCTGGGATGCACAGAGATGTTCTTTTCCAGACTGGAAAGTGAGAGGTAGATTCTGGGATTTCTCTGCTAATTATTTTATACACTTATTGAGTAGCCCTTCGGACTATTGCAGCCTCCTTGGCTACAGTCTTTCAGTCTGTGATTCAGTAATTGAGTCATTTCAGTCAATGATTGAAAAGGATTTGCAGTCAAGTACTAAATACAGCAATTTAGTTAATATTGTTACTTCTGGCCCCTTTTACTTGTAATTTTTACATCTGGCATTAAAAGCTTCTTTTTAAATGTAAAGGTTAAAAAGAATCTGAGGCAGCAAGGATGTGCAGTCAAGTTCTAAATTCAATTTAAATTAAAATTATGTTTTGCATTGTCCAGTTACTTCTGGTCTGCTGAAATATCAGGGCAATGAATAAAAAGGCTATGATTTCTATATGGTATATGTTGTAAGGTGACATTGAGCACTCCTGACCATGTCCTCATAGTCATTCTGCAGCTAAAGGCCAAAAAACTCTGCCTAATTACGTACTAAGCACCCTAACATCGGCTTACATTGCATCTGCCTTATATTTTGATGGTGCTGACCCAGCATGCCAAGATTGAATGAATCTGCCCTGAGGCAGCAAGGACACAAAAAGTGAAATTATGTAAGAAAATAAATTGCTTAACAAAGCAATGTGAGAATGTGAGTGAATGTCCCCACTAAACATTAAAGACTCTTAACAAAACAGCCTAGAGCAAGAAGAAACAGACATGGTGTCTGTCATGCACTAAAAGAGAAACTACATTGTTCTTGCAATGCTATTAACAAGCCTACCCAGCATGAGAGTGAAAATGGTCAAAGAAGGAGGAAGCATGGTGACATTCTGTGGTAACTGCCAGTTTTCTACACCAACCTCCTCTCTGTGGTAACAGAAAATGTTCTTTCCGCTCTAGTGACACAGGTATGGACTGGGTATTACATGTATACACGTGTGTGTGTAAGTGTCAGACAGAAAGAGGTGTGACATTCTAGGAAGTGTTATTCTTTAAAACTATTCCTTTCTCAGTTCCTAATTCAGTGTGTTTCACTATGGCTATAGCACAGGGAAGGCCATCTCTCTGCTTTAGCAATATAGAGACAGATGATCATATTTTAGATCTAAGCAACACTCCCACATGTACATTTGCCTATTTAGCCATATGCCATTTTCATTCATAACATATAGTTTTGCTTCCGTGAACCTGCTCTTTTCATGAACCTTCCCACTATGAAAATTCATTTTGCAGTTCCCTCACAAAATGTCTGTCAGGACTTTGGGTGTTATACTTTTGTTTTGTTCTCAGTAGAGGGCGCTCTGTTCTGACGGAGCACACCTGAGCTCATATGGCACAGGTGTGCTCCATTGAGGGTGACTACTTAAGCCTCAACGAGTCAGAACAAAGCGCGGCTCATTCGCTCAACCTCAGTTGTCGTTACGGGTGGTTTTGGTTCTGGTTTTGGTCTCGGTCCAGTTTCGTGTCTGGATTCATGTTTCTGTTAAATAAAAGTATGTCAAGAATCTCTGGCTCAGCACTGATGTCCTTCCCGCACCCCGCCACCGTGACAATGTCTAAAGACAATGAAACATTGGAGAAAAATCTGCAAAAAATTAGACATTTCTGGTTTACACACTCCTCAAATTCCTCAAAATATTGTTCAGGTACACTGTAAACCAGGCAAGCTGGATCATATTGTGATTAAACAAACTGGTCAAGAGGGCCAGCTCTGTCCTGGACTGCCCGCTCAAGTCCATAGAGCAGGTAGGGGAGGAGAGGATGTTGTCCAAACTAACATCCATCATGGGCAACACCTCACATTCTGCGGGACTCTCTGAGCACTGAGCAGCTCGTTCAGCGGCAGACTGTTCCACCCATGGTGTGAAGGAGCTACACCAGGTCATTCCTACCTGCTGAAATAAGACTCCACAACTCATCATAACATAACATAACATAACATAACATAACATAACATAACACTACTTGTTTTTATACTTGTTTTTATTATTGTTATATATTATAATATTGTGTGTGTGTATATATATATATATATATATATATATATATATATATATATATATATATATATATATATATATATATATAATTATTATTATTATTATTACTGCATTGTATGTTATATTATTATTATTATTGTTATTATTGCATTTATTATTTATTATTACATTTATATTCATATTCATATTTCTGCTATATTTATATTTTGCTACTTGTTATTTATATGTATAATTCATTCATAACTTATTACCGTGTATATTGTAGATATGTATATGTATATATATATAGATATATATAGATAGTTAATTTATTATTTATTTATAGCTCCTCTTTTTCTCTCCTGTACTTGTTCCTTTTCTATCTTTATATCTTTCTATATTTTTTCTTCTCTTTCTATACACCTGTTGTATGTCACCTGTTCCTACTAATATATAGTTACTCAAAGTGCATTATTTATATGAAATAATATTTAATAGAACTTAAATAACACACATATTCATTAGGATAGAATCTCAAGAATTTTATATCTAGAATGCTAGATATATATATTTTTACTTGTTAGATTCATACAGAGTAAGGAGTAACACTAAAGAAAGAAATGACAGAAATGCAGGGTAAAATTTTGAAAGAGGCAGGTTATGGGTACCCAGACATCTGAACCTAGTCTAACTCTTGTGCATATCTGGAAAGCAATGCCTGAAGCAGTGTTCTCCAGTTGGGTTCAGAAAAATATATCAAGTGATGCTCAACATTTCCTTGATTATATGATCATACATATATATATATAGTGAGCAAGATTGTTTAATGAGGGAGGGTGTGGCCTAAGGACATCAACACACTAGTATCAAGGTGTGCATTATTATTAAGCAGCGTCTTTTCCTCCTCAGGCAAAATGGGCAAAAAAACAGATATAACTGCCTCTGAAAAGTCAAAAATTGAAAGTCTTTCAAAGGGATTCAGCACTCTTGAAATTGCTAAGATTTTAGTGCAACAGTTGCAAGAAATGTGTCGAGAACACATGATCCTCCAGTGCTGTCCTAATCCAGGTTCCACACCTACCTGGAGTGAACAGAAGTACAAGGTGTTCAGTGCTCAGAGATGTGTTCAAGGTAAGGAAGACTGAAACCAGAGTACCACTGAACAAGACACATAAGTTGAGATGTCAAGACTGGGACAAAAAATATCGGAAGACAGATTTTTCAGGTTTTATGGACTGATGAGAAGAGAGTGACTCTTTTGATGGACCAGATGGATGGGGCTGTGGCTGGATCAGTGACAGAGAGCTCCACTTCCACTCAAACGCCAGCAAGGTGGAGGTGGGGTACTGGTGTGGGCTGGTATTAATAAAGATGAGCTAGTTGGACCTTTTCTGAAGATGGACCCAAAATCAACTGCGGAAAAAGTCTGCATCTTTCAAGAAGACTGTGATTTTTATGGAGGATGATGCTCCATCACATTCATGGAAGTACTCCACTGCTTGGTAAAGAAAACTGTCCGCCTCTCTGAACAGTGTCTGGGAGGCAGTGGTTGTCAAGAAACTGACAGACTCCATGAATAGAAGGCTTATGACTGTTAATGAAAAGAAGGGTGGCTGTATTGATGACTGTTTTTTTTTTTTTTTAATGTCATAAATGTTTATTTATAAATTTTGAGTTTGTTTTATTATTCTTCTCACAGACAACTCAGGTGAGATGGGAAAATGTTCCTTTATCATTTAGTTGTGTAACAATTCTGCACACTAATAGTTGCCTAATAATTCTGCATGCATGAAAGTGAAAGTGAAAGTGACAACCCTCGTCATTGCGAGGTCACAGCACAGCACACAGTGAACCACAACGAAATTGGACCTCTGCATTTACCCATGCAAACACCGTGCATGGCATGTGCATAACACATGTATCCCCCTGAGAATGTTCAAGCTCAAATTTGTAAAATTTTTGTAAAACATTTTGTAAAACATTCAGGTTTCAGGGTTTTTAACATTTTGGATTGACTGATAAATAAAAAAAAAACTCAAATTAATCCTCAAAATACTCACTTGCCTAATAATTGTTCACACAGTGTGTGTGAGTGTGTGTGTGTGTATGTGTGTGTGTGTGTATGTGTGTGTGTGTATATATATACATTTAAAAGGTTGTTAAAATAAACAATCACTTTCAAGGCAATTTTCATTATGACTGCTGACTTTAAGAGAGTACTTAAATTCTTGTGTGCCACTGTGTGAAGTATATGTGTCTAGCCTGGTGCAACATATACAGGTCCCTTAAAATGTAGGTGTTTTTTACATTAATTTATTCATTTATTTATTTATGTACAGCCCCTGCTTTTACCCTTTAAGTGGTTTGGTACCCTCTGGCATCTGCAGTGTCCCTGGTTAGGATAAACAGTTAATGGATGTGTATGTGTGTATGCATGTTTGCATGCATTGTCAGCATGTTACTTAGAACAGGTTTTTACATCACCTACCTTGTTTGAGCATTTTGATGGCCACTCTCTGGTCCTTGGTGACCCATAAAGCTTCCCAAACTTCTCCAAAATGCCCCTCCCCCAGCTTCCTGCTCAGCTGAAACTCTTCTCTTGGCCTCTCCCATGGCTCCATGTCAAACAGCTCCCTCTACACACACACACACACACACAAACACGCACACATACAACACGTCATGCTGGCGTTTTTCTTTCCTACTTTCACTGACAAACATGTAAAAGAACCAGTATAAGACCTTAAAAACAAAACTGTGAGAATTACTTTTTAAAGAACATGACATAACACACACAGCAACCTCTTTTGTATGATAGAATTGAACTTTGAATTCAGATTCAAAGCAAAGCTGATGTTCACAATTCACAGCACAGGTGCAGCAAAAGCACACATCGACTGAGCAGCATGTTTTCTCTGCATGAGTCCTTTATTTTAGTGGCAACAAAAGGAAAACTTCAAATTTGTATATTAAGTTGAGAAATACAGTGTTACGGATGCCTCAGATATAGGAAGCCAGAGCCTTTGACATGATTACTGGACACATGTACACTGTTTCTGCCATTAGCCTGCTCCATTATTGTTTTAGAGGCCGTTTTTATTGTTTTGCAGTTTGTCCAACCAGGACTCAGGCTGCTTCAGATGTGATCATTTGAGCCCAGCCACATAAACAGTTGATGAAACAGAAATCCTATACACACAGTCAGAAATCATCTTAGATCCTTTGCTTTCACAGCATCCTTATGGTGCAGTGATCTTAAAGGGACATTGCACTAATTTCTGCATTCCTGTTTTTATTCCGTCAGTCAGAGTGGTTTGATTTGAAATGATGCATTAAGGTGAAAGGACAGAGTTTTAAACAATGGAACATGAAATGTGGAGTTGGGATTTCTACAGCAAAAAGCAAAATAATGGTAAATTATTAAAATTGACTTTTTAATTTACCTTAATTTTTAAAAATAATATTTTCCTGGCACGTACTACTTTGAATGGATTGAAAAAAACTATTTAGGTCTAAACACTAATGCAAACTTCCAGTTCACAATGTCTCCTGACATGCAGCATATATAATCGTTTCATGTAATAACATGAGAATGTGTGAAGCATTACATGTTTCAGACCTGTGGTTCTCGTCAGTATCGCTCTGATCAATTTTTTCTTAGTTTGATTTTCTAGAGTGGAGTATTTGCAAGGAAACCACTCTGAATACTTTGAATACTGTTTATATCTGAACCATTAATGAATCATTAAAGTATGAAAAATTGGTGAAATTAATCTTTAATATGATTTTGTGAGCTGCACAAGCTAAAGCAAGTGAGCTGCAGCTCACCTTCACTGGCCACATTTTAGAGAGTAGTTCTGTTCCCACATGGATCCCTGAGGATTTTAGCTATAATGAGCAGATGGCAGGCAGTGCATCAGTGTTTTGCTGATGTCAGGGAAAAGAATGATCCATAGTGATGTGGTATTTTTATGGGAAGGCACATCCTATGGCCATGAACTCAACTGAATTTCAGTAGTGCCAACATGAAAGCTTCAGTGTCAGTGCACAGCCCCAAGTCATAAAGATCAACATGTCACAGTTCCATGGGCTGAGCATCAGATGCTCTGGATCTGCACATAGGGTTCCAGTTCCCATCAATATCCACAAACTATGTAAAGCTGCAGAATAAATGTGTCAACAGGCCACAATCAAAAACATGATCAATTCTAGACAAGGACCTGCTGCTATAGGTAAGTTGGGGATATGCTTTTTTGCCTAGAGCAGCTGTCAGAGTTTCTTTTAATAATATCTTTGCAAATACATGTTGCATTTGGTTTAGTGCAATTTGAAAAAGCAGGTGCTGTGCATTGTAAAAGATGTATATTTTAAAATCTAAAACAAAAGTTAAATTAAAGCACCAGTTTAAGGTCACAATGAAAAAATAAAATGTAGTTTTGTTATGTATGTGAATGAGTGAGTGAATGACTGCAAGTGCAATATGTTTTACTGCAGTTTAACAAATATAACAAATACAAAAACAAAAAGAGCAGGAAAATAAGTTTTTTATGTCAAATAAAATAATACAATTAATAATAAGATTGCATCAGTGCATGGTTCCTTAGTTATTTTATTATTTATCTTGAATTAGCACGTATTAGTCTTATTTTTTTCAGCATTCTGCCCTGAACTTTACGTTTTAATTTGATATTCTAATACTAAGGTGGATACACAAGCTTTAAATAACTTTACATAATAAGAAAAAAAAACCTCAGTAACAGCTCTTATTATAAATCAGGTCATATATGGTACACCTGTGTTTCTGTAATTGCAATGTTTTGTGAACAAAAATAATAACAGGAGAAAAAAAGCAAAATTAAAGCATTATGTGTGTGCAGTTTTCTTATTGTAATATTGTACCTGCTGTACGCAAGGCTGATCCAGAGGGCATCCCAGGCTCCTGGGGTTGTTTTGGTAATATCTGATAAGCTCGTCCAGAGTGGCAAAAGAGAACTTATCAGACACAAAATAAGCACCAATCGTGGAGCGATGGATACGGAAATGGAAGACATTTGTATCGCTCCTGGCTGTGAAACAAAAGATAAAAGGTGTCAGGCGTTTAACTCCTTACATTATGATATTAACTTCTAAATTATTTTTTATTAATATTGTGAGAGTTTAGGACAAATTGAGAAATATTTAGAAAAGCATAATGGGGGCATAATGGCAAAAGTAGCATTTATTTTGTATCTGCAGATGCAAACATTGCTCCCTGCAGTTTTAAAGAAAAACCTGAAAACTCAAAATCCAGTAAAACTGCTAGAATTTAACCCTAAGAAGTCCTGCATTACTACCTTCATTATTAAGTTATCTATAGCAGTGGGGAGGGGTTTGCGTGTCCCAATGATCCTGGGAGCTATGTTGTCGGGGGCTTTATGCCCCTGGTAGGGGCACCCAAGGCAAACAGGTCCTAGGTGAGGGAAGAGACAAAGAGCGGTTCAGACCTCTTGTGATGAGAAAGATCATTGGACGATGCTTTCCCTCGCCCGGACGTGGGTCACCGGGGCCTCCCTCTGGAGCCAGGCCTGGAGGTGGGGCCCGCTGGCGAGCGCCTGGTGGTCGGGCCTTCACCCATGGGGCCCAGCCGGGCTCAGCCCGAAGAGGCAACGTGGGTCCCCCTTCCCATGGGCTCACCACCTGTGGGAGGGGCCAAAGAGGTCGGGTGCGTTGTGAGCTGGGCGGTGGCCGAAAATGGGGGCCTTGGCGGTCCGATCCTCGGCTGCAGAAGCTGGCTCTAGGGACGTGGAACGTCACCTCTCTGGTGGGGAAGGAGCCTGAGCTAGTGCGCGAGGTTGAGCAGTTCCAGCTAGATATAGTTGGACTCACCTCGACGCACAGCTTGGACTCTGGAACGAGTCTCCTTGAGAGGGGCTGGACTCTTTTCCACTCTGGAGTTGCCACTGGTGAGAGGCGCCGAGCAGGTGTGGGCATACTTATTGCCCCACGGCTTGGGGCCAGTACATTGGGGTTTACCCCGGTAGATGAGAGGGTGGCGGCCCTCCGCCTTTGGGTTGGGGGACGGGTCCTTAGTGTCGTCTGCGCTTATGCGCCAAACAGCATTTTGGACTACCCACCCTTTCTGCGGTCTCTGGAGGGGGCGCTAGAGAGCGTCCCTCCTGGTGACTCCATCGTTCTGCTGGGGGACTTCAATGCTCACGTGGGTAATGACAGTGACACCTGGAAGGGTGTAATTGGGAGGAATGGCCCCCCCGATCTGAACCAGAGCGGTGTTCTGTTATTGGACTTTTGTGCTCGTCACGGATTGTCCATAACGAACACCATGTTCAGGCATAAGGATGTCCATATGTGCACCTGGCACCAGGACACCCTAGGCCGCAGTTCAATGATCGACTTTGTGGTTGTGTCATCGGACTTGCGGCCCCATGTCTTGGACACTCGGGTAAAGAGAGGGGCGGAGCTGTCAACCGACCATAACCTGGTGGTTAGTTGGCTTCGTTGGTGGGGGAGGATGCCGGTCAGGCCTGGTAGGCCCAAACGTATCGTGAGGGTCTGCTGGGAACGTCTGGCAGAGTCCCCTGTCAGGAGAAGCTTCAACTCCCACCTCCGTCAAAGCTTTAACCACGTCCCGGGGGAGGTGGGGGACATTGAGTCTGAATGGACTATGTTCCGCGCCTCCATTGTCAAGGCGGCTGACCGGAGCTGTGGCCGGGAGGTGGTCGGTGCCTGTTGCGGTGGCAACCCTAGAACCCGTTGGTGGACACCAGCAGTGAGGGATGCCATCAAGCTGAAGAAGGAGTCCTACCGGGCCTTTTTGGCCAGTGGGGCTCCGGAGGCAGCTGATAGGTACCGACAGGCCAAGCGGAATGTGGCTCTGGTGGTTGCTGAGGCAAAAACTCGGGCATGGGAGGAGTTTGGAGTGGCCATGGAGAAGGACTTCCAGACGGCTTCGAAGAAATTCTGGTCCACTATCCGGCGTCTCAGGAGGGGAAAGCAGTGCACGGTCAACACAGTGTATAGTGGGGATGGTGCTCTGCTGACCTCGACTCGGGACGTCGTGGGTCGGTGGGGGGAGTACTTCGAAGACCTCCTTAATTCCACCAACATGCCTTCCGAGGAGGAAGCAGAGCCTGGGGACATAGAGACTCTTCCATCTCTGGGGTCGAGGTTGCCAAGGTGGTCAAAAAGCTCCTTGGTGGCAGGGCTCCGGGAGTGGATGAGATCCGCCCAGAGTTCCTCAAGGCTCTGGATGTTGTAGGACTGTCATGGCTGACACGCCTCTGCAACATCGCATGGACATCGGGAACGGTGACTCTGGATTGGCAAACCGGGGTGGTGGTCCCCCTCTTTAAGAAAGGGGACCAGAGGGTGTGTTTCAACTATCGAGGGATCACACTTCTCAGCCTCCCGGGGAAAGTCTATTCAGGGGTCCTGGAAAGGAGGGTCCGTCGGATAGTCGAACCTCGGATTCAGGAGGAGCAGTGTGGTTTTCGTCCAGGTCGCGGAACAGTGGACCAGCTCTACACCCTTAGCAGGGTCCTGGAGGGTGCATGGGAGTTTGCCCAACCAGTTTACATGTGCTTTGTGGACTTGGAGAAGGCATTCGACCGTGTCCCTCGGGGGCTCCTGTGGGGGGTACTCCGGGAGTATGGGGTATTGGATTCCCTGTTAAGGGCTGTCTGGTCCCTGTACAACCGGTGTCAGAGCTTGGTCCGCATTGCCGGCAGTAAGTCGGACCTGTTCCCAGTGAGGGTTGGACTCCGCCAGGGCTGCCCTTTGTCACCGATCCTGTTCATAATTTTTATGGACAGGATTTCTAGGCGCAGCCAGGGCATTGAGGGGGTCCGGTTTGGTGGGCTCAGGATTGGGTCACTGCTTTTTGCAGATGACGTTGTCCTGTTGGCCTCATCATGCCGTGACCTTCAGCTCTCTCTGGATTGGTTCGCAGCCGAGTGTGAAGCGGCTGGGATGAGAATCAGCAAATCTGAGGCCATGGTCCTCAGTCAGAAAAGGGTGGAATGCCCTCTCAGGATTGGGAGTGAGACCTTGCCCCAAGTGGAGGAGTTTAAGTATCTCGGAATCTTGTTCACGAGTGAGGGTAAAATGGAGCGGGAGATCGACAGGCGGATCGGGGCAGCTTCTGCAGTGATGCGGGCTCTGCATCGGTCCGTCATGGTGAAGAAGGAGTTGAGCCAGAAGGCAAAGCTCTCAATTTACCGGTCGATCTACGTTCCTACCCTCACCTATGGTCACGAACTGTGGGTAGTGACCGAAAGAACGAGATCGCGAATACAAGCGGCCGAAATTAGTTTCCTCCGCAGGGTGTCTGGACTCTCCCTTAGAGATAGGGTGAGAAGCTCAGCCATCCAGGAGGGGCTCAAAGTAGAGCCGCTGCTCCTCCGCATCGAGAGGAGTCAGATGAGGTGGATCGGGCATCTGATTAGGATGCCCCCTGGACGCCTCCCTGGTGAGGTGTTCCGGGCACGTCCCACCGGAAAGAGACCCCGGGGAAGACCCAGGACACGCTGGAGAGACTATGTCTCTCGGCTGGCCTGGGAACGCCTTGGGATCTGCCCGGAGGAGCTGGAAGAAGTGGCCCGACCCGACCTCGGATAAGCGGAAGAAAATGGATGGATGGATGGATAGCAGTGGGGTCTGTAGGTGCTGCTCATTCATGAGCGACCATGTAAACAAGCCTCTAAAATATAGTAATTATAATGTAAACAAGACAGAGGTAGAACGATATTGAATCTTTCATTCAGGTGCCACGTTTTCAACCACCAGTCAGAGCACGACTGACTTCTTCCTTTCAGAATTTGAAAACAGGCCAAAGCTACATTACATTTAAGTTTAGATTTTTTTTTTTTAATTAGAAGTTTCACAATATTGTGCAGTAAAATGTTTTTCCAATGCTATGCAAGCATAATCAAACAACTAGTGCATCTGTTGTTTAAAGGGCCAAAGTGCTCTGTTAGAGTAAAAATAATAGGAGCATCTTTTTTCCTTAAAAGAAAACTGCCGTGGCATACCGTATTACTATGATGCTCTCTTTAAACTATTCCTCTTTCTTTATCTATATTGTAGTCATGCAAGACAATAATATGAAATACTGCAAAATTAATATCTTTTAGGCAGGATCTCCCCAAAAGAGCTGTCTGCTAATAAAGCCAATCCCTATTCTAATTCTGGTAAGAGATCTCAAATGCTTGGCTAGTGATTTTACTGTGTGCGGCGAAAAAACAATTACAGAGCATACTCTACTGCCCTACAAAGGAGAAAATGAATCGCTGACTCAGTCACTAAGATGTACAGCTTGGCCAATAAGGATCAGCGCGCAGAGAATTGGTGGATGGGGGTATGTGCATAAAATGGGAAATAAGGAGACAGTTGCTGAAGCAAAGACTGCTGTTCAGCAGAGCAGAAAAATGGAGAAGGGGAGAGGGAATGAGGGTTAGGAGGATGGATAATAGATATCACAGGTAATGAAGCAAATGATGGCACCCAGTACATTCATCATGTTAGATGTCAGCTGGGGGAAGGACAGAGTATACACTCTTGCTGACCTGAAATAGTGTATTCATCACTGTGGCTTTCGCTGATTCGAACCAGGAAGGAGCCAGTCTTATTCTGCGGAGCCAAGAGCAGCTTCTCAGCTTTCTGTCTGTTTATGTTTCCATAGTACCATCTGTCACACACAAACACACGTGCACACACACATACACACAAGCACACAGACACACAAACACACATTATTATGTACAATTGAAATATAATCAGAACAGGCTCAAAACACATTTGGCCAATTTGACCTTTTGTTTTTGCCTGATCTGATGAAAGTTATTGAGGCAGGTGTGTGCACTCATGCTGGATGTTAATGCTGCTGCTACACCTGTACCACAATTTGGTAACTTTATTCTGAATGGCTCACAGTACTGGCCAGGACCTTCTTAATGGAGCATATTATTATTTTTTAAAAAGGAAAGAGATGTTTTAAATTCTTAGTCATTTAAAGGCCAGTTTGGCACATTCAAGAGCAAAAAAATATATATTACTAATATTGTAACTTTAAAAAGAAGTGCTGGGAATGTGTTACTGTGCTTCCTGTCTTCATTTACACAGTGTGAGTTTCACCGGAGAATTTGTCTGTAAAGAAATGAAAATGTGACATAAAAATGAATGATCAGTGCATAGCCAGTGATCACCACGCACACACACATATATAAGTACACTCTCACAATAAAGAATGCACTTATATACATCGACATGCAATATAATATGTTGAGAGAAAAAATTGAATGTGGCCTGTGCAAAGCTCATGGCATGCTTTAGATTTGATTTGATTTCTTTTTAGATGCAGAATACAAATAGAAACTGTGTATTATACTTAACATAATGTCATATTTGACATATCTGAGTTTTTCCTCTGTGGAGAATGTGTTATTTTCACTTAGAAATGTCATACACATGTATGTTAAGATGAAAGAATACCATTTTTTCCTTCCGGATACTGAAGCTAAAACACCAGTACACATTCTGTCAGCCCAGTTCTGACAGCTATTCCTCCCTGTACCCTTCATGCAGGTAATATTGTAGTTAGCAGTGTTTCTGATGTTTCTGATGTTATCTGCCTACATGTACATTTATTTTACACACTGTTCGCTATGGAATGCACGCCGTTCTGCCTGCCCACTAACAGGTTTCATGACAAACCTGAGAAGCCCATTAGCCTGGGTGAGGCCGCCTGCTCTGTGTGTTATGGAATGCCTTGGTTTCATTGAAACTATGACAGCTCCTCGTCAGGCACAGCAATGGGTGCGACTGCCCAGCTCCTGCCTACCCAACTTCTGCAGGTGGCAGCATATCATTGTTCTGCTGACGTTAACAAAGCAAACTGTGAATGCTGACCTCTGCAGACCCGTTGTTGTGGAACAGGACTGATGGGATGAAGGTCAGGAGGGTCAGGAATGCCATCAGCATTAAGTCGAGCATCTTAACTGAACTGGTCTGTGCACCTTGTGTGCCTGTGAGTATGGTTCGTCTAACTCACTATCACAGGGAGGACTTAATGCTGCCCTGCTGCCAGAAAGCCTTTAGGAAAGACTGTGACATCAAGCAGAGGCATCACTGTATACAAACTGTCATTGTATCATTGTATCTTACTGTACACCCTCTGTACATCACTGTATACATCACTGTATATACACTGTATACAAAGCTGTGTGCATCACTTTATACATTACCTCATACACACTGTATACAACACTGTATAGGTCACTTTATACACTTTGTGTCATCTGTATACAGCACTGTATATATAGTCTATAAACATGGTATATACACACTATAGATTGCTGTATTCATACTGTATACACGCTGTATACATGCTGTATAGCCACTTTACACATCACAGTGTACACATTCTGTAGACATGATGTATACAGTACATAAACTGTATACACATCACTGTAAACAAGGTATACATCACTGTGTATACACTCTTTACACACTGTACAGCCACTGTATACATCACTGTATGCACATTCTAAAGACATGGTAAACACACTGTATACACTTTATACTTCACTGTAAACCCACACTATGCACAAGGTATACATATACACTCTACACACTCTATGCACCCTGTACAGCCACTGTATACAACACTGTATATACACTAAACACACTGTACAGCCATTGCATCCTCACTGTATAGGCACTGTGTACATCACTACATACGCACTCTATAGAGACAGAATACACACTGTATACACAATCTATAGAGACGGAATACACACTAAATACACACTCTATAAAGACATTATACACACTGTATACACACTCTATAGAGACATCATACGCACTGTATACACACTCTATAGAGACATTATACACACTGTATACACAATCTATAGAGACGGAATACACACTAAATACACACTCTATAGAGACATTATACACACTGTATACACACTCTATAGAGACAGAATACACACTGTATACAAACTCTAGAGACATTATACACACTGTATACACACTCTATAGAGACATTATACACACTGTATACACAATCTATAGAGACATTATACACACTGTATACACACTCCATAGAGACGGAATACACACTGTATACACACTCTATAGAGACATTATATACACTGTATACACACTCTATAGAGACGGAATACACACTGTATACACACTCTATAGAGACATCATACACACTCTATAGAGTTGGAATACACACTGTATACACATTCTATAGAGACATTATACACACTGTATACACACTCTATAGAGACAATATACACACTGTATACACACTCTATAGAGACGGAATACACACTCTATAGAGACGGAATACACACTGTATACACACTCTATAGAGACATTATACACACTGTATACACACTCCATAGAGACGGAATACACACTGTATACGCACTCTATAGAGACAATATACACACTGTATACACACTCTATAGAGATGGAATACACACTATATACACACTCTATAGAGACGGAATACACACTGTATACACACTCTATAGAGACATTATACACACTGTATATACACTCTATAGAGATGGAATACACACTGTATACACACTCTTTAGAGACGGAATACACACTGTATACACACTCTATAGAGATGGAATACACACTGTATACACACTCTATAGAGACATTATACACACTGTATATACACTCTATAGAGATGGAATACACACTGTATACACACTCTATAGAGACATCATACACACTCTATAGAGATGGAATACACACTGTATACACACTCTATAGAGACATCATACACAATCTATAGAGATGGAATACACACTGTATACACACTCTATAGAGACATTATACACACTGTATACACAATCTATAGAGACATTATACACACTGTATACACACTCTATAGAGACGGAATACACACTGCATACACACTCTATAGAGACATTATATACACTGTATACACACTCTATAGAGACATTATACACACTGTATACACACTCTATAGAGACGGAATACACACTGCATACACACTCTATAGAGACGGAATACACACTGTATACACACTCTATAGAGACAATATACACACTGTATACACACTCTATAGAGACATCATACACACTGTATACACACTCTATAGAGACATTATACACACTGTATACACACTCTATTGAGACATTATACACACTGTATACACACTCTATAGAGACATTATATACACTGTATACACACTCTATAGAGATGGAATACACACTCTATAGAGACAATATACACACTGTATACACACTCTATAGAGACATTATACACACTGTATACACACTCTATAGAGATGTAATACACACTGTATACACACTCTATAGAACAAAAGGAATCAGCAGTGGTTTGAGCTCAGATCGGGCAGCAGGGGTCGCAGAGCTGTCCCCCACCCAAACCCCAACACCCTCCACGCACACACACACACACACACACACGGTCCTCTCATCCCTCACTTGTATTTGGCGAACTCGTCCTGTACCAGCGCCACATAGTTGGCGGGCAGCAGGCCGGACTCCAGGCTGCCCGTCAGCTTCTTGGCCAGCACGTAGTCGCCCCTCTTCTCGATGACGGACAGCTTGTCTCCCTCTCTGACCGACAGCTCCTCCTCGCTGCGGGCTTCGAAGTCGAAGAGGGCGGCGTAGAGCTGCGTCGGTTTCTTCTTGGGCACGGGGATCTGCAGGTCGCCTGAAATAGTGGGTACGTGTACCGCGCTGGGGCTCGGGTAGTTCAACTCTGGCCAGATGCAGTCCCACAGGCGTTTCAGACACGGCATGCAGGAGCGGCAGCAGCCCTCCATGCCCGGCCACACGGACCGCGCGCGCCGCGCCGCGCCGCCCTCACATACGGCACTTTACCGGCGGGTCAGTCCGAGCCTCGCCGGTTCTGCCGGTGTTTCTCTGATGGCTGGGCGTTAATGGAGTCCTCTCGAAAGTGTCTTCCTTCTCCGTGCCCGCTCACCGCGCGCTGCTGGGAGGAAGCAGAGGCCGCGGAGGATCAGGAGAAACCGGTTTGGTGTGCTGGAGCACTGGCGCAGCAGCGCACTGGGCATGCGGAAACATGCCGCTGGGAAAGAGAGGACAGACAGGGATAAAGGATGCAAGGCTGCCTCCCGTCAAAACGAGCACCCTCCTCCTGGCGGGGCCGCCTTCCTCTGCGGCGGGGAGCCGCGGACATGAAGAAGAGCCTCCCTTTATTTCTCTCTCCTCTTCTTTCTCTCCACGCCTCTCTTTACTCTTCTTTTCCTCCTCTCCTTTCTCTCGCCACCTCTTCCTGTTATTTAATATTTAAATGCTTATTTTTACAATAAACGTGGCCTCTTATAATTGAACATTGATTCTGGTTGATGTGATAAATTGTCGGTTATTTTGGAAACCGTTTATATTTTTGGATGTTCACTAGTCATATTAAAGTTGTTTTGGTTAGTATTTCTTTATTGATGTGAAGTTGCGTGAAGGAAGACCAAGAGCGAGACGCGTGTCAGTGATTGGTCATCGCTCAGCTCATTTACATAAAGGAAAGACACAGAGAGAGAGAGAGTGGGCGGGGCTGAAACAGTTACAGTCGGACGCGGATAATGCTGATGAAAAGGCATCTCTCCTTGTTGGTCTTTTAAATGGAAAAAAGGACATTCTTTACAGAGAACCCTTATTTCAGGAATATAAACCCAGCATATAAATAAAAACGATACACACTCACATTTTTCAAATTTATATTTTAAAATGTCTTTATGTATAATCAATACAAAATGCATGTGTGCGTATATATATATATATATATATATATATATATGTGTGTGTGTGTGTGTGTGTGTGTGTTTGTGTGTGTATGTGTATGTGTGTGTATACAGTACTGTGCAAAAGTTTTAGGCAGGTGTCAAAAAATGCTGTAAACATTTTCCACAATGTAACAAAAAGGTACTTATATAAACCAAAAAATAACCAAGCCATGAAACATAGCAATTCACTCCTATAACTGCAGTCGACTCCTCAATTCCTTCAATTATTCAATTAAAAACCAGGACAGTGCAAGAAATTCTGGTTAAAAGGTTCTAATCATATCCAGTTGTGTCAGTCGAGTTCAAGTTCTGATAGATGTGCTGCAGCCAGCCATTATGCACAAGGTGAGCAAGGTGGGATGCTGTTGCTGTTGCAGCTATCTTTAGCCATGCCAACCATTTCAACTCAGATTCACAGGCCAAGAGTTAACATGGAACTGGCTGTTTTGGAATCAACTAACCATAATTGTTTTCCTCAAAATAAAAAAGTAATTTTAAAAAGCATGGTAGATATTTCAACAAGAATTATATTTCCATTTCTGTTTAAGTTTCTTTAAGAACCAAGAAGGTCTATGATCAAAGCTTAGAGGTTGGTATTGTGGAGTAGACCCAGGTTTGATTCTCCATCTGGTCAAGCAAAGCAAACAGCTCCAGTCCATGGGGAAGACTGCTAACACTGTATTTGCTGATAAAACTACAAATCACTCTGAATAAAAGCATCTGTCAAATGTCTACTCTGACTACAACTAGAACTGGATGCTGCTTCTCTGGTGCAAGACAAAGCTTATGCCACACATTGCTGTGATGCACTGTATAAATCAGTCTGTGCCAAATTGTATCAGAATTGACTGCCTACTTACATTTGAAAAAGTGATTTATATACATACATATATATATATATATATATATATATATATATATATATATATATATATATATGTACACACTATGTGTGTGTGTGTGTGTGTGTGTGTGTGTGTGTGTGTGTGTGTGTATATATATGTACAGTACTTTGCAAAAGTTTTAGGCAGGTGTGAAAAAATGCTGTAAACAAAGAATGCTTTCAGAAATAAAAATAATGATTGTTTATTTTGATCAATTTACAAAATGCAAAGGGAACAAAATAAAAATCTAAATCAAATAAATATTTGGTGTTACTACCTTTTGCCTTCAAACCAGCATCAATTCTTCTAGGTACAATTGCACACAGTCAGGGATTGTGTAGGATTATAGTCGGTGTATGATCAACCAGTTTTACCAAACAGGTGCTGATGATCATCAATGTCACACGGAGGTTGAAACACAGTCATGTTTGGAACAGCCTACCAGCTGAGTTCCTTCAAAAACTGTGTGCAAGTGTACCTAGAAGAATTGTTGCTGTTTTGAAGGCAAAGGGTGTTCACACCAAATATTGATTTGATTTAGATTCTCTTTTGTTCATTCACTGCATTTTGTTGATTGATGAAAAAAATGATTAACACTTCCATTTCTGAAAGCATTCTTTGTTTACAGCATTTTTCACACCTGCCTAAAACTTTTGCACAGTGCTGTATATACATATATATATATATATATATATGTATTAATAGCAAAATATAGTATATAGTATATTCAAAATGAATACTTGAACAATGGACTCCCAGTTACACACTCCTGTCTCCTTCAAGTCAGACAGTCTGTAAGTTTAGCAGAGTTGGCTGCTGATATATTTAGAAAATGGTGGTGTTTCCTTTCCTTGAATTGAACACCTTCTTTATATTGAGCTAATGAGGTGTACAGCATGTTGGGCATGCTGTGTGTATGTGTGTGTGTGTGTGTGTGTGTGTGTGTGTGCGTGCACATGAAGACACCTTTGGTATAGTCAGGCTTCTGTGTCTGCATATCAGTTTACAATCAACAACTAAATCTCCTTGTTTGTCTTTCTTCTGTACAGTGATTTAGGTTTGCAAATACAATTTGCACAAAAAGATCTGTCAGCATTCACTAAATTAGTCTGTAGTACAGCATTGAGAGAACAAATGACAGCATTTTAACTGCCAAAGATAAGTAGACTGTCCATAGAGCTGTAATGAAGTAAATTCCGCGGTCAGCGGCTCATGCAATGGAGGCAGCTGAGATGTGGCGATTCATAAGCACACAAGCGCTGTACATACATTTAAAAGTGAGCCATCATTTTATGCACTCTTAAGACACATAGTTGAGTCAGAGATTGGTATAAGACTCCATATTTTCTGGACTGAATGTCCAGATATAGGATAGGATATAGGATAACTGGGAGAAAACATTTTGTAAATAACTATTTTAACAATGGGTATGTGTTGGGTAAGGGCTAGGTCTTGAGATAGACTTTGAAATTCTGTATTACTAAGAAATTTTTATATATAATACATAAGACACATGCCTGACATTGTGAAAAAAAATGTGTGTGTGTGTGTGTGTGTTGTGGTAAAGCTGGAGGGGTTTGGGGCAGGGCTGGCAGGCATTCGGCTGGCCTTCCTCTCTACGCATGAATACTCTTTATACTCTAATAAATAGGCGCCTGCCTCTGCCATGTTTACCCCTACACATTCCCTCTATACATCTCTATCTCTCCCTCCCTGCTCTATTCTACTCTTTCCTGCCTCTCTCTCCCCTTTCACCACCTGATCAATGGTCTTTGCAAACCATTTCTATCTCTATTCGTCCTTCTCGCACTTCTGTCTTTCTTGTATTGTACAAAGTTTTTTGTTCGGACGCATCAATTTAGTCACTGTAGGTTGAGGCCTATTATGATGCCAATGCTCAATGTTTAAGAAAATGTGTAAATCCAGCAGAATGTTTCCCTGAATTATATGTTTCTGCAGAGTTACAAATCAAACCTTCCAAAGTACAATAAAAGATCATTACATATCGGTTTGAAATGTCAGCTAACTCTAATGATTGTTTTAATCAGTTATCTGCTGATACTTCAATTTAAATATTTCTTAGCAAGCTACTAAGCCATTGTGTACCACTATAATAATCTACATCATCTTAACTGAAATCATTTTCCCATTTCTGCTTTTGTATCTGCTGCTTTGAGCTGTATCAGTAAAGTGTCCCAATATATGTTGTTTAACATGTAAATATTGTTACTGACCTGGAAATTATATAATAGCTCATTGTGTCAATTTTAACTGACCTTTTTCAGTTTAAGTGACCAAATTCCTACTAACACAATACAATTAAAGGAATAGCAAACTTTAAAAGTAGCTGTATTGACAAAGTCTGATTTATGATACAGTTTCTCATGTGGATAAGTGTTGCTACAGTTGCTATCAAAAATGAGTTTGTGCTTTTGTAGGTATGATGCATGAGATATAATCTATTGACACAGGCTTATATCACCCATTTCTATGATGTGAAGTATCACATTTTTTGCTTTGCATGGTATTGCCTATGTATTCCCTCCCTTCTCTTTTCATTTCATCCCTTTTTGACCTTTGCTCTATCCTCATACTCTGACCTGGTTCCCTCTTTTTCTTTCGTTTTCTCCTTGTTCCATCACTGCCTTGTTCTCAGCTTCTAAACCTCCACCTCTTTTTGCTTGTACTCTCCCAACACAGCCAACCACCCTCCCCAACCCTCCAGTGCGCATGCATGCACACACACACACACACACACACACACACACACACACACACACACACAGTCTCTCTCTCTGTCTCCCTCTCTCTCTTTCTCTCTCTCTCTCATACATATTTGTGATTGTCCCAGCTGTATAGATGATTTTGAGGTGGTTTAGTAAATGACCTCTCCAACCCAACGGCTGAACTCTTTCTCTCAAACTGGTTAACATTGTTGATCTGCGCAGTAATGCATCACACACACACACACACACACACACACGTGTGTTCGTTTATATCAAGAGACACAGTCAGTGATACTAGGTGTACAAATGATATAGAGTAAAGGTGAGTCCCTGCTCAACAGTGTCCTCTGCAGGCAGCATTGCTACTCATCTGCTTGACAAAGGTACAGTCAGAAAAACGGCAGCGATAAGACGTGATTAATAACATACTTCCATAGCATTTAATCACAGCCCTATTTCATTATTTATATTTTAGCATAGGTTTATTTAAGGGCAGACAAAAGTTTGGTTAAAAATTTGTTTGGAATACTAAAATGCAACTTATACATTTTTGCAGTGTATCACATTTTTAAAGGGTTATAGTGGCAGAAACCCACTTTTTTGCTTTAGTGTTACAAGGATCTGTCTTCAAGCAACATTTATAGGTACTAGAATTGAATACATATTCTCCCAGATGCATTCATGTGTGTGTGTGTGTGTGTGTGTGTGTGTCCCACCCCCACTGTGCATACACATATTATTTCATCTTTTCACATTTGTGGCATGTTGTGGCAACAACAGCTAATTTTATATTTCTGAATAAGCGTCACGTTTTTATCTTCTCTTCAGATCATGAACAGCTGATTTTTTTTTCAAGCTCTCGATGCTTGATAATCACACTAATGAAACTAAACTCCTTTAAAAAGAGCTAATGTCAATGTAATTGTAATTTCCCAGGGTTACAGGTGTTGCTGATAATACTTACCTGTGGTAAGCCTGAAACAAAAGGGCATGTGTGGGGCATGAACATTTTTGTTTTGAACTGTATATCTGATGTATGCATTGATTCTTTACAGATGAGTCATCCTCAGAAAGTGGAAGTGGAAATGGAACCCACAGCATGACTCCCCCCTCTGTGGGTGTGGTTGCTGTGAGTGACAGCGCAGGGGCTGGACCAATGACAGGGTCGTATGTTCAGGTTAACGGTAATGGGACTGCCACACCACTGGACTTCAGCATGACTTCGTCCTCCTCATCCTCAGAGGACCAGCATCCATTAAACTTAAGAGAGCGAATGGCCCAGGCTCTGCCCACTGCTGCTGCCATGCTAGCCACATTTAACCCTGAACACTCAGAGGAACTTCGCAGGAAATTCTCCAAACCCCCGCTGGCCTCAGACTTGCGCCTTGATAGAGAAATCAGGGATTATAGCAACAAGGTACACATACTCACACTCACTCATTTGGAAGAGTGTTGTGTCAGATTACCATTCAGCATTCAGGTTTTCTGATAAAGAGGTGTTCATACATTCAGTGAAACTGAAAAAGAAGAAAAACAAACAAAAAGGAAATGACATTGATAACAAAAAGAAAAGTAATGTTGAATGATCAAGAGAGGAAGACTTTCTCACATAACACTGAGGTACAGATGGAACATACTGAACATGTCTGGCAGACATTGAGTGTGTTGTTTTCTTTAGCAAATCCACAACACACTCAATGTCCACAGAGCAGTATTCTTTCTTTTAAACCATTCTTTTTGATTCCTTTGAAAGCATATGAAAGGACAGCTCACTTTAGAATTTTTTATATGTGTGTGTAGTCTCCTCAGTATGGCTCAGGGAGCTATGATTCCATAAAGATGGAGATGTGTGCTGAGGACCTGACAGTCAGTCGTTCTCAGGCTGCCGATGATGATGATGATGAGCATGACGACCATGATGACAATGATAAGATTAATGACACAGAGGGAGTGGACCCAGAGAGACTAAAGGCTTTTAATGTGAGTAAAACGTGTGTCTTTTTATATTTATAGCTTTATAAGCTCAAAGCCCCACATTACATAATACATTTAAAACTATGGAGTATCTGTGGGATTTCTTTAAAAAGTCTTAAATCTAACTGAATGAATATAAGGCCTGGGCTTATAATATTTAACATGTTTATATAATATATATTATATTATAAAACAATGTATAGATTATATTATTGGGTGAATGAGGTCTGGTGTATTTGTACAGTAAATTATTATATGTAGCATGTCTTAAACTGTAGATTCCCTAATTTATTAATCTCTTTCATAGACATATGTATTAGTGTGCTACTGCCTCAATTTATGGTCCTAATTCCAGCAAAAAAAATTAGAACCTCTTTCTATTTTACTCTTCTATTAGATGTTTGTGCGCCTTTTTGTTGATGAAAACCTGGACCGTATGGTGCCCATCTCAAAGCAGCCCAAAGAGAAGATCCAGGCCATCATCGAATCGTGCAGCCGGCAATTTCCAGAGTTTCAGGAACGTGCACGCAAACGTATTCGCACCTACCTCAAATCCTGCCGACGCATGAAGAAAAACGGCATGGAGGTACAGTCTGTGACACTGACACATACCTACAGAGACTGTTGAGTCATTTTTTTTTTCTGTGACTTACAAGTTTGAATTACATGGAAAAAATGGCCAATTACATTATGTGAGCATGTTATGTTTTCCGACAAAAAAAAAAAAAATTGTCATTGCAATTAAAACCTTTTATCTTTTAGTTACCATTTGGATGTTCTATATTTTATTTATTTTTAACAGCATTAAAATTATACACATCAACCTGTTACAACATTAAACCGCAGACAGATGAAGTAAATTACCTTATCTCCAGCTCCAGGAGTTGATTTGTTGGATGCAGGAATCTGAAGGAGTTCATACTTATCAAAACTGGTCCATGAAAATATGACCATTAAACCAGTAACAGGATTATGGGTAAAGGATAAAGGAACATTTATGCTTGTGGAGAGTAAAGGCTAGGCTAGGCCATCTTGTTTGATTTCACAGATGAGCTTCTACAAGAGATACTACTAAAAAGTCAATGTTGACTATGATAGCAATACATAATGGTAATGTGTTTGGTGTCACACTACTGTTTGTGAATGGTTTGGGAACCGTTTGGGAGTTGTTGACTTGGATTCCAAACTCTGCCTTAATCAGTCTGATTAATGGTTAGTGGGAATTGCTGCACAAACCATTTTGATCTAGGAAGGTTTCAACATAACAGGATTTTAAGGATCTGCTGTTAACATCTTGGTGTCAAATACCACAGTATACCTTCTGAAGTTGTGAGGCCATGCCTCATGCTGACCCAGAGCTGTTTTGGCAGACCAAGGAGATCTACACAATTTTTGAACAAGTGCTTTGAATATTATGGCTCATTGTTGATTTCTATATTACTGCTGCCTGTAATTGTGAAAAAAGCAAAAAAGCGACTGTTTCTGTTTACCTTATAGTGACCCCTTGTGGCCACAATTCCATATTATCATCCTTCTCTCTTATAAGCTATTCTTCTCATTCACTATTCTGGTGTTTTAATGTGAATTGAACTGAGAGGCTGCCCTTTGTTATAAGACTTAGCACTAGGTTTAAGCTTATTTTGAACTTGTCACGTGTGTTACTAGTAAATGTCTTTCTGTGATTTTTAGACTCGGCCAACGCCACCACACTTGACCTCAGCCATGGCAGAGAACATTCTGGCTGCCGCCTGTGAGAGCGAAACACGAAATGCTGCCAAGAGGATGCGGATGGATGTTTACCAAACACATGTCAGTAACTGTGTGTGTGTGTGTGTGTGTGTGTGTGTGTGTGTGTGTGTGTGTGTGTGTGTGTGTGTGTGGAGTATGGTAGACTGTGGCTGGGAACCACTGTAATGAGCATAACATGAAATAAGTTTCTCTCTCTCTCTCTCTCTCTCTTACTTTTCTCTCCCAGGAGGACCAGATAGCTCTAGATAAAGCTATTTCTCGTGAGCCGATGCCCCTGACCCACTCTGCGTTTTCTCTGGCAGCTTCAGCCTACTCCCAGGACCAGCTGTACATCAACGGAGGCCTTGGCTACACTTACCGTCCATACGGAGGTCTGGGAGGCAGCATTCAGCATCCTGTCTCTTTGTCAACCCCTACAGCCCAAAGCAACGGTGAGGAAAGTGTGATAGTCTGGTGTTTATATTGCGAATTATAATATAAAATCGATGCATGTTTATTTTTTGCTTAAACCATTTGCTGGTATAAGCAAAAAAAAGGGCATGGTGTGAATATGCTTTGGAAACATATTCACACCATGCCCTTTATTATACCTTCTTAGTAACTGCTTGTTCCTATAAAAAATGTTATAGTGATTGAAATCCATGCTTTTCATGAAAGTCTTTATGAGTACTACCAGTCACAATGACATATCATGTGTCAATTAAAGAAAGTACATAACTTAAAAGGACTCTCTGTCGTATTGCAGGGCCTACTGATCTCAGTATGAAGTCCCTGGCTTCAAACTCATCTACATCAAGCAGCAGTAGTCTTGGCAGGAGTGGAGGAGGTGGGACTTCTGCTCAGCTCAGCCATACAGAAGTGGCAGCGGTGCGTCAGTTGATTGCTGGCTACCGCGAATCTGCAGCCTTCTTACTGCGCTCGGCAGACGAGCTGGAGAACCTCATACTGCAACAGAACTGAACTGCACATTCTCCCTCTGCTCTCATTCCATATCTGCTCAATCTCTCTTGTTCACTTCCTTTATTTCTAATTCTCTCTCTCTCACTCTCTCTAGCTCTGTCTCTCTATCTTGCTCTCTCGCTCCCTCCCTCTCTCCATCACCTCTTGTATTTGCCAGCCTTTTACTCTATAACCACGAAAGTCGTCAGCAGCCATCATCATCATCATCCTCAAAGGCCAGCAGACTTGAAGATATCAAGAGAGAGACATTGATCACAGCATCACAATGTTAGCGCATTTTGATTTTTTGGATGGAGCTTATGACCAGAAAGAAAAGAGAAGGAATGGAAGGATGAAGACTATAGGAGAGAGTGGGGGTGGGGGGGTTACTGGAGGGATGCTGCGCTGCACTGGAGAAGAAAAGAACACTGTACAGCTGTGTTTGCTGTATGTGTGTGCGCTGATCCTTTGAATCATACACCCCTCCAACCCTCAATGCCCCTAGGCTTACTTACTAAAACACTCTTTAATCACATTTTTTTGTCTCTTAAACCCTCCTTTGCTTTTAAGAGCCATTGATTTCTGTTTTCTTTTGTTCTTAACCTACTTTAAAGGAGGCATTACGCTGTGCCAATACTCTGGTTTAGCACTAAGTAAATGAAGACAATTTTCTTGAGGCAAAGGAAGATGCCGAGGAAAAAAGAAAACAATTAACGAGAAAATGGAAAAGAAACAAGAAAGACAGACTTTTGCATTTGCTGTAAATAAACGCGCTCTGTGTTCTGAAGCACTTTTTTTCCCACTCGCTCTGACCTCTCCTCCCCTAACAACTCTTTTTGCTCTGGGGAGAAAATTGTGTAACTTATGCATATGAATAAACAGGTGGAGCTCACCTGGAAATACCTCAGCTTGTCCGAACCCCAACCCAATCCCTGTGTCCTGCTCCCTCTTCTTCACTACCTTATGTGTTCAGTGCCTCAACAAGACCTGCAAGAGGCAGTGCATACAGGGAGTGAGATGAGTTTTTTTCAATAATTATTTAATTGATTTTTTTTTCTTTTTGCTTCTATAACATGATGTACATATTCAAATCTGAAAGTATTGATTGCAGAAGTACACTGGAAATACACTGGATTGAAGAATTAGAACTTGTTGAAGTGTTCTGATGAGGTAAATGTCTCTTCTTTAAAGATGAGGTCTTTTTTGGGCCTGCACACTTGCCGTAGCCCTTCTCGAGGCGTTTCACCTCCGCATACCAATTCTCCACTCCACGTCCTTTCCTACGGGTCACCCCTTTTTTATTATTATTTTTTAAATGCCCTTTTGCATCTCCTCTTCTGTTCGACCCTCTTTCTTGCTCTGCTTTGGAGTAATAGAAGGAGGGAGGGTGGGAGAGAGGGATGGAGGGAGGACCTGTTAGTCTTTATATCTGTTGACTCTTCTTGAAGGCCATTAATCCACTCTGCTGCTAAAGGACTTGGACTTTACGCCACAGACCTGAAACCTCAAGCCTCCTACACAACCAGAGCACCTCAAAGATGAAAAAAAATAACCAACGAAAATGCAAAAAAAAAGAAAACAGAATGGAAGAAAGGAAAACTGTATCAATTTGAATCTTTGATAGAAACAAGAACTGCCGTCTTAGTTTAACCCAATTTTGCATACTTGTGGGTAACATTTGTTTATCTTTGAGGGCTGCATTTGCTTTGTGGTTGCATTTTTTGCTGTTTATTTTAGAGCTCAAGTGCTTTGGTGTGTGTTTAGCTCCAGAGATAAATAGGGTTGAGCTTTGGTCTGCTCACACACACTCACACACCCTAAAGGGGTTCTCCTTTCTCACCTGTGCAGTGTCTGGGGAATGGAATATTCAAAGGAAAGGAAAAGAACATGCAAGTTGTTTAGAGTTAGTGAGGCAGGCTTGTGTTAGTGGCTTACTGACTGGAGTGTCACTGTAATTTTGCTCCTCTTTGCACACTGAGGCAGTGCTGGTCTGCTACTGTGGAGCTCCTTTGTTTAAATTGAGGTTGCACTGCTGGTGAGGAACGAGAGGAAGAGTATCGCAATGCAAAAGATAATCAAAAGCATTCCTCGTCCTAAGGGAGAGAGACACAGAGAGAGAAGAATGTGGAGGCATGACCAAGACTTAAATGAAGCTTCAAGAATTGTTCCATTTTCACAAGAATTTTGCTAGTTTAGTTCTGTAAAGGCTGGTGTTTGTGAACACATTTGAGCCTAAGGCCTGATTTGACTGCGGTTTTTCCATTTTTTTGAGACTGATTGAATGCAAAAAGTGTAATCAGGTGTGCTCCTACTTGTTTCTAATGATAATTGTGGCCTAACCGGTCATTTGCCAATAGGACTTTAAACCCCTGCTCTAGAGAATAGAAGTTTCTGGGCTTACACCGATCAGCCGAAACATTCAAACCACATGCATACTATTGGGTATGTCCTCTTTATGCCGACTAAACAGCTTTGACCTGTTAAGGCATGCACTCCACTAGATGTGTTGTGCTACTGCCATCAAGACATTAGCAGCAGATCCTTCAAATCATGCGAGAGGGGGCCTCCATTGATCTGACTTGTTTGTCCAGCATATCTGACAGATGCTTGGTTGGACTGAGATCTTGGGAATTTGGAGGCCAAGACAACACCTTGAACTCTTTGTCCCGTTCCTCAAATCATTCCTGAACAAATTCTGCAGTGTGACAGAGTGCCATACAACTCACCCTGTGCACCTCTACACAGAGTTCATTTTCTGTATAACAATCCACTCTGTCCACTGAAATGCTGTTGTCAGTGAAAATACTGTATATCTTTACCTTTACCTTTTTTACCTGACTTATTTCCTTTCTAACATCAGATGAAGTGCTGATTTCTTGGTATATCTGGAATTCCTCTAACAGTGCAATCTCAAGCTTCTATTGTAAACCCAGAGAAAACAATATTAATATTCTTTTAGAGCAGTCTTGACTGATTGGCACATTTGATCTCTCTCTGTTATTGACTGATCATTGAACAGAAATGTGCTTGGTATAGTGACAAGGATGAAGAAATATGCAAAATGACCAGTCCTTTCCTCTCCTTTTCTTCTCCTCACTGTGCTTGTGTTGAGTTTCTTTTTATAGTTCTCTCATTTGAGTGGATCCATCCCTCTAACTCTTTGTAGTCCTCTCTTTGTGGTGATTTTGTTTGTCTTTTTTCTCGAGCAATACACTCTTAAAAATAAGGGTCTGAATGGTTCTTGGCTTGGTCTTTAAAGAACCATTATTCTGAAGGTACCAAAAGTGGTTCTTCTATGGCCTTTCTCCAGTTGACCCTTTTTGACACCTTTATTTTTAAAAGAGTGTAGACTGATAAAAAGATAAAGGCCAGATGCGAGGGCTGACCCTTTCCTCTCCTCCCTCATCCTGTCTTTCTGTCTCTGCTTTGGGTCAGTGTGATGGAGGGATGGGTCCCACTGCTTATTAAAACGACTCGATCGAACGCTGCTGAATTTTACTAACCTCACATACTTCTGCCAACCTCACTTGCCACTGAGCTCTGCTAATGGTTTCTTGAAAAAAATAAGATTGTGACAGTTATGCATTTGTAACATAGACATGGGACTGCTTTCGTCATTAGTGGAGAGGTTGTGAGACCACTGAGGAAAAGAGGCTCTTGCTAAAAGCTCCTAAACCACTCACGCGCTTCTCTGGAGACGGCTTTTCTCCAGCTCATGGACAGCTACTTTTTACAGATACAAAGTTAAAACAAAAAAAAAAACAAAAAAAATAACAACTTAAAAAAAAAAAAAACAAGGCAAGTGACAATCTTGGAAGGTGTAATTAGTATGCTGTTTGGTTTTCCCTTCTCTGTATTTTCCGTGTGCAGCTATTGTTTACAGTGCGTATGGAGGAAGAGTGTGGGGTGTTTTAGCCATAATCAGAGCATCTCTCTGGCGTCCCAGACATCTGATCCTTCTCACTACCTGTTGAGGACTCCTAGCGGCCCAATGTTGACACCTTTTTATCTGATTTCTATTTTTATTATAATTCTCACAATTAGATTTTTTTTTTTATTCCTTTTTGTATTAAGAGAAAGTGGTCTTTTCAGAACTATTTTATACAACATCAACATCCCAAGTGAAGTTATCCTGTATGCCTATACATTCCAATGAAGGATGTCAAAATGTGAAGCAGTTGACCCGATCCAGGTCACCAGGCACTTCAGATATATCATGAGGACAGTTAATTTACACACTTTTTATGGGTGCTGGACTAAGCCTCTCTTGGAACTAAATTTCCATTCCAGTGTTTAATCTCCATTGAAAATCCCTTTTAGTCTAGGCTCAGACATAATCTAGGCTTAGAAATTGGTTTTGTGACTTCAAGCTTTCTAAAACTGTCTGAAATAATAGCTAAAAATACAGGTTTTTGATCGAACGTAATTGGATTCGAATCATCTGTTGTTTGTGGTTGGACCCTTAAAACAGATACACTACCACAAAGGAACCTCCATCTGAAACATGTAATATGTACACCAACCTACACCCTGTTGTCTTGGGGAAGGTGGGACAGTTTCTACTTCATGTCAGGGCTTTAATGACTACTATAACCCTACAAAGCCATAGTGTATTGTCTTAATTAAAGTAAAAGTTGACGTCACTTTTTTCCATAGTTTATTTTTTCTTGTAAATAGTACTACAGTCTCAACTTTCTCGTATCCATTATTTACTTAAGCTTGCCATTCAAGTAGATAAAAAAAGTCCCATTTCTGCTGCAACCGTGCTTTGCCTTAGAGGCTCTAAGTTGAGTCATTAGCACTCATAAATCCTTTGGGTTATAGATGTTCATTGTGTGCAAACTGTCCTTAAGCCCCTTATCTGTCCATACAGAAAAAACTCTTTAATCTGGTTGGTGGAAATTTACCAGAGCACAGAGCTCTGTGAGCAAGTTCTTGTCAGTGTGGATTGTCTACCAGTCGCGTGACCTCTTAAAGTTCCTAGAATGATATTACATGCACATACATACACGTACAGGTTGTCATTTGGTTCAGACTGTGCATTCAGGTGTGACTCTGGTTACGGTAGCTGCTAAACTTAAACTACACACATTGAAAAGGTCTGCTTTTGGACAGATGTATAGTTCAGCAAAAATGTAAGGAGAAAAAAAAAAAGACTTTTTATTTTTCTACCACAGTGGTGTACAGCTACAGTTAAATCATACTGGCATCCCTCCATTGTCTGTCTGTATAATTTGGTGTTAATTAGTTCAAATTCTGTGTCCTCTGTTTTTCTGCTTTACTGTAACAGGAGCTACTGAAATTAGCTCTGCTTTGGATATGTACTTTATTGACCAATGGGAAACGCTCTCTATTTCCTCTTCATTTTGGACTCAGTGGAAGTGTGATGTTTACATGTACAGATTTTCAAGATTCTCTTTTTTGTTCTCCTTTTCTCATTGTTTTGTTTGATGAAAGCAGTTAATTTTTCTCTGTCCCATTCCCATGCATTGCTTAATTCCTTGTTTTTTGAAAGGGAAATGGGCCCGTGTCATGTCAGTTGCAGCAATGCTTCGATGAGTCCTGTCCCCGAATTGAGACAAGCCTCCAGTTCCTCTTTTAGACTGCTGACATCAGAAAGAAAAAAAATGATGTCTCATTGTAAAATGATCCTCTGTTCTGACTGCTAACCAGGACATGGCAGTCCGTTCCTTCTTTGATGAAACCATTTACATGCCCTTGTTGGGCTGACGTCAAGTATTACATTTAAAAAAAAACAAAAAAAAACAAAAAAAAAAAAAAACAGACTGAGAACCTCAGGTAAATGATTATTTATATAATGTTAGTCTTACTGGCTGCCCATTTCCCTATTTAATACCACATAATTATATTAAATAATTATTCTTTTTTTTTATATTTATTGTGTTCTATATAACAGTGAATACTTTTTTTTCCCAGTACATGTGGCTGAATATTTTAATTCTTTAGAAAAGTGTTGACAAATATATATGTGAAGAAACTGAAAGATAAAAAAATACAAAAAATCAATTTCTGTTTGTTAATGCGAAACAGCATTGGTGGCTCTTAACATATCACTTTGATCAATGAAAAACCAATGATTTAAAATTAAGCTTTCTGCAGTGGAATGTCGCCACTGACGTAAAATGTCTTCAAACATGACATTGTGACTTTTTTTTCCCTCCCATGCTGTATGTCACAAAGCTAAATATGCTAATAAAATCGTGTGCTATATATCAAACAGAGCCAGTGAATGTTCTTCATTTGTTCTATACAGCCAGACAACAGAGATGTTGAAGTGAAGTTAAAGTGACTATTCATCATTGTGAGCACACAGCACAGCACTCAAGTGAACCAGAACAAAAAGCAACCTCTGCATTAAACCCATGCACACACTGGGGCATATCCAGCACCCAGGGAGCATTGATGGGGACAGTACCTTCCTCAAGGGTATCTCAGGGTAACTTTCATGTCTGGGATTTGAACCCATGACCTTCCTATTATTCCTTGTCCCACCCTTACAAAATATTTTTGCAGACTTAGTCAAAGAGCGTGCTCTCAAAAAGCAGGGCTAAGTAAATAGAGTTTGTATTCTCTGTCTCATGTATGCTTTTAATGAGGATTTAATGCAGTTTTGTTCAATTTTTACAATTTACACGTATTAACTCAAGTATTAGTGTACTACTCAGGAAATACTTTAATATTTATAAATGTGCCAATATGGTAATACTAGACGAAAGCTGATATTTATACCGGACTGCCCTATAGGCAAGCCAGGAAGAGTCTGTTTATAAATGCACTGGTGAAATTTCATGCTGGAAAGTATTTGAACCTGAGTTTTTTGGATCTCATCTTCTCAGCATATTGGGCTTTTGTTGACTGTTCCAGGTGAGGAAACAGTCAACAAGCAATATTTGGCCCCAAAGTGTACCTAGCTCCAAAGCTATTTATGCAACCACTGTTAGCATGTATGCTAAGAGCTAGAATATTTGAAATGAAAATGAAATTTCGTTACCGATGTAATTAGCCACCTGCCTGTTATTGTGTAGAGCCCCCTTGGACGGGCAAAATGGCTCTGATCTGTTGATGCATGATATCTGTAAGACCTCTGAATGTGTGCCAAAACATTAACAGCAGATATCTTAAGTCTTATAAGTCCATTGAGTCCATAAATGGGGGTTGCATGGACATGACTGATTAGTCCAGCACATTTCACACATGCAATCAGACTGAGATCTGATCAACATCTTGAACTGTTTGTTTTTCAAACAATTCCTAAACTGTTTGCATAGTTGCAGGACTCTTTTTCTGCTGAAAGAGCTCTATGTATGCGGTCTGTTGCCATGCTTAGTAGTTTGTGGAAGGTACGTGTCAGGGTTTAACCAGAAAAATTTGCCCAGGGCATCACACTTGCTTGTCTTCTTCCTGGAGTATGTCCACACGCTATATAAGAAAGCATCTTTTTTTTTCCATGAAAAGTTTAGCTGGGGAATTTTGAAAATATTGCAAGTGGGTTAGGCAAATGATTCCACTGGATTGCATTTGGAAAATTGACAACTGGAAATTTTGGGATCACAGACTTCCATACTAATGTTTCAAATGCAAATTTTATAATGATATTTTTTTCCTTTGGTGAGAGAGGATTTACTGAGAGAGGACAGGCAGGTGGTCAGTGTGAAAGAGGAAGATGCAGAAGACAGAAGGGAAGGAAACAGATGATGCACTGTGGGTTCACCAAAAGAAGAAGAAGACATTTAGCATATCGGATAATTATATCAGCACTACCTAGCTACTGTATGAACATATTTTAATTAAATATTTGCTATTTAAACTTTAACCATCCTGTAGTATGTGATATCCTGTTGTACAGTCCTGTAATGATGCAGGGTTCTAGAACAGTCTTGTTGTAATGCTGCAGGGTTCTAGAACAGTCCTGTTGTAGTGCTGCAGGGTTCTAGAACAGTCTTGTTGTAATGCTGCAGGGTTCTAGGACAGTCTTGTTGTAATGCTGCAGGGTTCTGGAACAGCCCTGTTGTAGTGCTGCAGGGTTCTAGAACAGTCTTGCTGTAGTGCTGCAGGGTTCTAGGACAGCCCTGTTGTAGTGCTGCAGGGTTCAAGAACAGCCCTGTTGTAGTGCTGCAGGGTTCTAGAACAGTCTTGTTGTAGTGCTGCAGGGTTCTAGAACTGTCCTGTTGTAGTGCTGCAGGGTTCTAGAACAGTCTTGTTGTAGTGCTGCAGGGTTCTAGAAATGGGATCTAGAAAATGTTAAAAGATGTTTTTTTTTTTCAGCAACCAGAAAAGAACAATGGTGCAGTGTTCATCATGCCTGCTCATCCCTGATTCTGAGACCATTGATGAAATGGATAAATTAAAAAACACCTGCTACATTTGATATTAATCAGTAACACATCAGAGGCAGGGAGACCTTTTACACTGGAGTTTTATGCAGCACGCAGGTTCGGCGCATGTGCTAATAGCTAACTTCAAATATATAGATATATGTGAAGATATATAGATATATATGAAGATTATATCTGTCTATATATATATATTATGTGAAAAAAGTCAAAGTGACATTGTGTGTCATTGCGAAACGCGTACAGCACAACACAATGAAATTCACCCATACACGTGACACAGTACAGGAAATAGCTGCTGATAGGAGAGCAGTGATGGGGATGGCAACCTACTGGTGAAGGAATCTGCCCCTTCCGATCAGGGGATGTGTTTCCTAATCCATATATATATATATATATATATATATATATATATATATAGTATATATATATATATGTATAAGATACATAGATATACATAACTGCAAAAGTTTAGCAGTAGTGAAAAATATTGTAAATATGAATGCTTAAAAGGAAGTGTTATAAAATGCAGGAATGAACAAAAGAGAAAATCTAAATCAAGTCAATATTTGTGTGACCCACCCTTTGCTCTCTTCAAAATGTAAATGGAATTCTTCTAGGTAGACTCTGCACACAGTTTTTACTGCAATCACAGTATTGTTCAAACATGACCGTGTGAGGCTGATGATCATCAGCTCCTGTTTGCAAACTGTTGATCAAAATAATCAGCCTATAATCCTACAAAAATATTCAGATCAAAAAGGTACCTAGAAGTTGAACTGATGCTGGTTTGAAGGCAAAAGTTAATAACACCAAATATTGATTTGATTTAGATTTTTATTTTGCTCGCTCCCTTTGCATTTTGTAAATGATCAAATGCAATGTAACTGCTGCTTTACTAGTATATTCTTGTTTTATATGTATTTTTTTCACACTTTGCTTTAAAAACTTTTGCACAGTACTCGTACATATACACACACAGACACACACACACACACACACACACACACACACACACACACACACACACACGCACACATAGTGTGTACATATATATATGTATGTATATAAATCACTTTTTCAAAAGTAGGCAGTCAATTCTGATACAATTTGGCACAGACTGATTTATACAGTGTATCACAGCAATGTGTGGCATAAGCTTTGTCGTGCACCAGAGAAGCAGCATCCAGTTCTAGTTGTAGTCAGAGTAGACATTTGACAGATGCTTTTATTCAGAGTGATTTGTAGTTTTATCAGCAAATACAGCGTTAGCAGTCTTCCCCATGGACTGGAGCTGTTTGCTTTGCTTGGCCAGATGGAGAATCAAACCTGGGTCTACTCCACAATACCAACCTCTAAGCTTTGATCATAGACCTTCTTGGTTCTTAAAGAAACTTAAACAGAAATGGAAATATAATTCTTGTTGAAATATCTACCATGCTTTTTAAAATTACTTTTTTATTTTGAGGAAAACAATTATGGTTAGTTGATTCCAAAACAGCCAGTTCCATGTTAACTCTTGGCCTGTGAATCTGAGTTGAAATGGTTGGCATGGCTAAAGATAGCTGCAACAGCAACAGCATCCCACCTTGCTCACCTTGTGCATAATGGCTGGCTGCAGCACATCTATCAGAACTTGAACTCGACTGACACAACTGGATATGATTAGAACCTTTTAACCAGAATTTCTTGCACTGTCCTGGTTTTTAATTGAATAATTGAAGGAATTGAGGAGTCGACTGCAGTTATAGGAGTGAATTGCTGTTTCAGGGCTTTGTTATTTTTTGGTTTATATAATTACCTATTTGTTACATTGTGCAATTTCTATTTTCATGTTTTATGCCTTTTGCAAATAATTAGCATATGTATATTATATTTTTTAACATATATATACATACATACATACATACATATATATAAATATATATATATAAATAAAATAAAAAAAATTAATAAATTAAAAAAAATAAAAAAGCCTCATGCATATTTTTTGTCAGCATTACGTGGCAACACTGGCAGCTTCAATGGTCTGCCACCTACCAGGAAAAAAATCTAGTAAAAACACTGTACATGCCTCCCAAGACAACTGACCTGGAATAATGTTTAACTGAATGTTTAAATACTGAATTTGAGCTTTTCTCTCAGAAAGAGAGAGAGAGAGAGAGAGAGAGCTTTTGAGATATGTTGAGGGGGGTGTTGGCACATGCTGTATTAGGGCTGACAGAAACAATGGACACACTGTTATACATTGCCGGCATACACAATTTTTTTTACTACTTAAGCCAAGTGCCTCTCAGTAAAATAAAGAACAAACCAGAAACTTGATTAGTTTTACTCCAAAGTGTTTTCAAAATAATACACTACAGTCTTTCTTAAACATTTCTTATTTGAACAATGACCACCCAATAAATTCTTCTCACTGTGTCAGCAGTAATACTACTATCCCAGGCTCGTGCCACTCAGATGGCAGCTGTCCAGCCCTGGGTTTTAACCAGTTTCCATTCTAATAATTTACTTTGAGTCCGTAATGACTGTGTGTTAGAGAGCACCTTGTTTCTGCTTTGATTCTATGCTGGTCCAGCAGCTCTGTCTCAATATTATATAACCTGCGGCTTAATATCTAAAATATTCTGAGCTCATAATTAACAGTTTAAAACAGTTGAGATACATGTTAACACATGTACATATATGTTAAGTCAAATGAAAAACTATTTATGTTTCATACTAGCATATAAACATTCATGTTTGTTCACTGTAGTGGATGTCGATTTCTTTTACATGACTGGATTAACTTTGAGTTAATAAAAGTCCAGCCCAATCCCACCATCAAAAATGAATTTCCTGCTTCAGTGTCTCCAGAAAATCTACAGATCAGGTGACAGAAGATCAGAGATGCTGTTTTTGTTTGGTTTGTTGTGTGCGGTTGTGAAGATGTTTGTGCGCATGTACCAAATTCCTCCTACACGGCACAGTAATTGGCAGATTTGTTACTCATGCGAATGACCTCCAATTAGCCATCTCTTCTGATGGGACTGGGCCAGTCCTGTCACTCATTTGGAGCTGCTGCCGCATCACTGCATCTGAAACAAGCACCGCCGCCAGCCACACTCACACACTCACACACATGCACACACACGTTCCAGCACCCAGCCCTCTCTCTCTTCCCAAGTCTTTATTCCCCTCCTGGAACGCAGCCCTCTTTCCTCTCCCCCACCCCCACTCCATTTCTCCAGCTCCATTTGGCTGCACAATAGAGACCCACCCCATCTTCTGTCCTCTGCCACTCCTTCCCTCCTTCCCCTTCTAAAAAAGAAGCTGAATGCTCAGTCTCCGTCTGCTTTATGAGTGCTTATGGGAGAGAGTGCAGTAACAGAGAGCAGAGAGAGAAAAAGATTGAGATAAAGAAAAAAAGAGGAGAGAGAGAGAGAGATAGAGGGAGAGAAAAGGGGATAGCAGGAAGAAATAATGAAGAGAGAGAGAGAGAGAGAGAGAGAGAGAGAGAGAGAGAGAGAGCGCTGACTGTGCGGTCTGTGCCTTTGAATGTCACTGTGATTCATGGAGCCGTTTAGCGTGTTGGGGGACAGGACAACACGAGAGGGTGTGTGTTGAAGACAGAGAGGGTACAAGAACACACACAGATACACACAAACACACACACACACTTGTGCTCAAACATGTAGTTCGATTGAGTCTAGTAGAATGTTGTCAGGTTGTGGGGTTGGTCCACAGTCAATCAATGCTTTACCCATGATGCTGTGTAGGGGGCTGTCATAGGGCAGACAGAGGAGTGCTGCATCAGCCACCAGCTGCCAACCCACTCAAAGCAGTGCATACACTCAACTCCCATGCACACACACACGCAAGAGTAAAAACTTTAATTTCACATAACAGAAAAGCACAGGTAATCCACATTCTGGAAAATGTCTTAATGAAAAAGCTGAAAAAGACTGTTTCTTACTGTCAACATACTTAATCACAACACACCCATTAAAGCACTGACATCAGCCTGATGCTAATTAGATCAAATAAATATGCAGTCTTCGCCAATGGTGTACGGAGTAACAGTGGTTTAATTTAAGAAAGAACTATAAATCAAATGTCACTCTTTCTAAACTCCTTCAGTCAATATGATTTAATCTGGTACAGCAATTGTGTATTATACAGAAGGTAGTTTAAATCAATGGTGTCATTGTAGTCCGCTCCCAGTACATTGATTTAAACTAACGGTGCGGATTAAAGCTGGGCATTAATTAAGAGAATTGTTTTTTTAATGTAGCAATGGGACAATAAATTCAAGTCTACTTTGCAATTTTATGCAAAGCAACTCACAGCTCCTCAATCTGTTTGTGCATTTGGGTGTGTGTGTATGTGTGTGTGTGTGTGTGTGTGTGTGTGTGTTTGTGTGGGGGGAGGTCACTATTCAACCAGTTCAATCAGAAGAACTAAAGCATGAAGCAAGTGAGCTAAAAATACTGCTCAACCATGTGGTCTTTTATAAATGTGCACACACAATCATTTAAAAGCATATACAGTGCACACGGTCACGAGCAAATGTGCCCAAAAATCTGAGGTAGCTAAAACTTAATCATTATAATTTAAGCTGCTTAGAACATCTCATTTAAAAGCAATTTTTTCTGCACATAAAATCACTAATATGAGCATAAATACAAACAACATCAATATAAGTATGAATTCATTCATTTATATATCATCTCAATTATTTTTCTAAGCTATCTGTGTGGACGGATGGAGAAACACCTTGGAAAGGTTGCCATCACTGACAGACAGAAGACACATGGACAAATACACGGACACACACAGTCATACCGAAGAGGAAACCCACACAGACACAGAGAGAATATGCAAACTGCACACAGAAAGGGGGCTGGACCGCCCTGCCTGGGAATCAGACCCGGAACCGTCTTGCTGGGGGCAGTGCTGCCAGTGCTACCCACTGCACATATAACAAGCAGTGATTTTTTATTTGTCACTGTGTTCACAAACTCTGTACAATTAGCTTTGAATGTACACACATGCGCGCACACAGACACAAACATACACAGACACCAGTCTATGGGGGTCTTGTGACTTAACAGAGTGAAGAGGTCATATGATTCATCCCATGACACAAACAAGAAATGCATCAAAAATTGCACTCTCTCTCTCTCTCTCATACACATGCTTACACAGTCCTATCTAGGAACTCATCCAGCCTGACTCAAGCACACACTTATATATGCATATATGCATGCACATATAGGCTTGCTTGTGTAAATGATACATGTGAATGTATGTACGCTAGACGATGCAGTATATATTACTCTAGACTTGTATACAGGTATTTGAGTGTGATTGTGGCTGTATGTATTATGTATGTTATGTTAAAGCCACTGCAGCGCAAAGACTGACAATGAGCAAGATTAGGGCCGACTGAAACTGAATCCATGCTCCACACCACCGATGCACTGAAGGCTCATCTCAACCAAACCAAAGAGTGCGGGCTGTAGCAGCAATGCGGCAACTTCTACTCTTCTCTGATCTCTAATACATGAATTTGCTCGAGCAGCTGGCAATATGCTTAGCAAAAGTATTCAAATAAACACCCAGCAGTCTCACAGTTGGTAGGACTCTTTTAACATCAGTCACTGGTTTATCAGACAGAAAGTTATTTTACAATGTGTTGTGCTCTGGGAAACAGCACAAGGATTTAATGCTGTTTCTCACTTGATCAGAGTTAAAACAACCCAAAATTGCTGTACTGAACACAACATTTAGGCTTGTAACAAGAAAACAAGATTTTTTTTTGAGGATCTGAGTTTGATAAAAATTTATTCTGTAGTTTAGTCTTGTTTAAATGGGAAAAAAATACATTTTTGCCAGGAAACACATTGATAGAAGATGTAATCAAATGTAAATCTTCTTAGAACAAAGTACTCACCTAATTATGCAACTTCAGTAAAACAGTATATCAAAATGACAGCAGCCACACTTGTAAAGCTATTCAATTTGTCAACTCCAACAATCTTTGTGAAGGTTTCTCTCATTGTTCTTCTTATATACCAATTCCACTGTCACAACAATCTTGCTCAACCTACTGCTATTGCTGCCAAGTCAGGGAGAGATTAACACAACACATCACACTGAGATAACTTTTCAGTGGACCGCTATAAAGATGAGCTGTGTTTTTATGCTGTCTAGTCATTAGAACTAAATGTCTGATGCAAGTCTGAGTCTAAGTTATGAGTTGTTAATGTAAAAAAGATAAGCACATACCATTTGTTTAATACGTTACATAACATGTTATATATGTCTGCAGAATGCACAAGCTGTTGCCTTGCACTATGTCAAAAAATTATAGCAATGAGGAGACCACGAAACCCTAACCTTAAATTGAGATTAAGATGCAAATGAAACCTGATAATCTCTAATAATCTGGGGATGTAGGTTGTAACTATAAGACTGGATGACAAAAATAACTTCATGCTTGATCTCAAGTTACATAAAGCTTCTCCTGTAATGTTTTTTTTATATTTCAAAGGAAACTGATTATATAAACTAATGTAATTGAATAATTTGGCTGAATGTAAGGTGGTATCAGTATGTTCAGTGCATGACTGGTTCCATGGCATCAAAGCTGAGCAGCAGCTCTAGTACATGCTGTGGCCATACAGCTGGCTCACAGTGCCATCAGTGGTCCTGTTACACTTATATTATTAGCTACCTCGAATACTTGCGGTGGATCAATGAGCAGGATGTATGTGTGTGAGGATAGGTGCTGATGAGATGGGCCATGAGTAGACCGGGGTCAGCTGTGTTGTGAGACTGTGTGTGTGTGTGTGTGAGAGTGAGAAAAGGGGTTTGTGTTGGCCCTGTCATTTTTCATTTGCAGCTCTGGTAGGTTCTGACAGCTTGAGGGTTTTTTTTTTTCCAGCCTCTGTGGAGATGACCTGAGTGCGAGCAGTAACAGATGCTAATTCCTTTACTCCCACTTCCCCATCCGCCCTGCAGGGAGTGTGTGTGCACATGTGTGTGTGTGTGTGTGTGTGTGTGTGTGCTCCCCTCCATGGGATTACAATGGATTATCCTGCTAAGACGCAGCACGAGCTGCTCTCTATGCCTGGACAGGGCCTGGCATCGCCATAGCAACCTTACCCTGCTGCTGCCCCCCAACTGCTGTGGTAGTAGCAGCTGTCCCTTTTCTAAAAAAGGAGGGTGAGAGAGAGAGAGAGAGAGAGAGAGAGAGAGAGAGAGAGAGAGAGAGAGAGAAAGATAAATTTGAAGGGGTGTGAAGGAGAGAAAGGATATGAAGGGGAAGATACAGAGGCAAAGCAATAAAATCGATACTGGAGAGAGGGAAGGAGGGATGGAGGGAGGGGAAGAAGCAGATGGAGGTGGATAGAGAGTTAAAGTAACAGAAGGTGAAAAGGGGAAAGAAAGTATTAAAGGGGGGAGGGAAAAAGGCAAGAGGGACCTATAGGGGAAGGAAGACAGAGGGAGAGAAAGAGAGAGGGAGAGAGAGCGAGAGAGAGAGAGAGAGAGAGAGAGAGAGAGAGAGACTGTTGAGTTTGTCCTCTACTGTCTCAGAGCTCCTGACACAGCACATAATCTTCACTTCTGACTCCTCAGTGAGAGGTTTTGTTTGTCTCCAGAAGACTGGGCTATACATTTCCCTGCAAAAGTATTGGAATTTGTTTTTGCTACACACTAAACACATTTGGATATGACTTTAAAAAATGAGATTTTTTAGCTTTTATTTCCTGGTTCAATTACATAAAACATAGCACCTTTTGAATCTGACCACCCCATTTTTCACATGACTTTAGAGGGTGGCATATATTTAAGGTTACACAGTTGTTTCCTGTTAAATAGATTGTTTTTAATTATAAACAGCTCTTGACAGTTACTCTCAGTTTTAAAGCTTTGGATTTTACCCATGATGATAGTGACCAGAGAGCCCTCTATGGGGAAAAAGCCTGCCAAAATGAGAAAAGGGAAAAAATCTATTCTCAAACACCAAGCACAGCTGATGGAATTTTTTGGCATGTCTTGGGGTAAAAAAGGAAACTACTGGTGTACTGAGCAAAGATATCAAACCTGTTGGTTAAGGAAAACTATAACAGACAGTGGAAGTATCACAATCCAATGTTCAAAGAGGACTTAAATAGAGATATAGATGCAGAACAAAAGCACAGAGATAAGCCACAAAGCCACAAAGTTTCTGGAACAAAGTTTAATGGACTAATGTAATGGAAAGGACAAGTAACATCTGGTAAAAGAAAAGATAAGCTCATGTTCCAAAACATGCAAGCTCATCTCTGAAGCACTGTGGAGGTGATACCATGGCTTGGGTCGCATGGCTGCTTTTGAGCCATTACAAACCATTATTGATGATGTAACTCACAAATGCAGAGAAAAATCCTTGAGTATCACTTTATTTTGTCTTCTATTTAAAGAGAAACACAGCCAAGCTAATCAGAAGGAAATTCATTATGAAGCAAGACAATGATCCAGTTCACACGTCCAAGCTAACAAAAAACTTTATTATGGAGAAAAAGTGAAATGTTTTTAGATCTTAACCCAGCTGAACATGCATTGTATCTCCTGAAGAGGAGACTGAGGAAAGAAACATCTCAGAGCAAATCATTTCAAGAGGCTGTGGTAAAAACCTGGAAAGCCAAAACAAAAGTAGAAACCAACAACTGGAGTAGTTAGTGGGTCATATACCTGATGCAGTTGTTGGAAGCAAGAAATATGCAACTAAATATTCTAGTACTTTTGCCACATGAAAAACATGGTGGTCAGACACAAAAATGTGTGTTCCAATGCTATTCATACCATCCAGTGATTGATGCATTTTATGTTTCCTATTTATCAAGCAAGAATAAGGACGCTTAATTACATGCTTGCTTTCACAGAGATTTATAGATGGTAACAGACTTTGTGCAGTATGCCAATATTCAGAGAGGCTGAGGGTTCAGAGCACATGCTCAAATATTAGTTTAATCCTAATAAATGTATCACTAATTTCGTGTGTAATTACCTATTGTCCATCACTTGCAATACAGATTCTACTCTTTATGTTTCTAAACAGAAGAAAACACGACATAATTTAGTAAAACAAATGTATCTCAGCTTCACGCGGCCACCCTGTTTCTAAGAACATTTGACACCATGTCTCCTTTAAATATGGCTCGCTATGTCAAACCCTCTGTGTGTATATTTGTGTAGTAGAGTGCTCCTGTCGCAGTGTACTTAAAAGTGTGTGTAAAGTAGAGCTGATGAGATGGTGATTGTAGTGAGGGTGTTGTGGAACAGAGCTTTAAATCCAGGGGAAGCATTAAGGCATGTGTGCTGTGCAGCCAGTCTGAAAAGCATGCAGTGGTTTTGTTAGTAATAGGATGTGAGCAGACAAGCCAGAGAGAGAGAGTGAGAGAGAGAGCGAGAGAGAGAGAGAGAGAGAGAGAGAGAAAGAGAGAGAGAGAGAGAGAAAGAGAGACCAAGAAAACACCATGAAATATTTAGCATTTTCCATAGACTACTCCTTTTTCAAACTTTTTTTTGTGACAGGGAAATCCACTGCCATTAGAAATGTCTATCACCAATAAGTGGTGACCTTGTTCTACAACATGTTGTACAACATGTTTATGCAGGTGGTTTATGTCAAAGTAACAACCACATGAATGCAAAGACGCAAGGTTTGACAGTAGAACATTGCTCAGAGTATTACTCTCAGAGAATCTCTATAACAAAAGTGCATCCTGGTGCTATCTCTACTCAAGGTTATCCACACACATCCATGCACAACATAACCTTCCTCCATTACTCCATGGACAGTTCTAATGCGGAAATGCCCATTGTTTGTGCTTGGTAGTTGACAGTGGCAAACATCACTCAAGCATTCACATTTTCAGCAATTGGTGCATCAGTTGCACTTCCGTGGGATCAGTCCATTAGTGAGCACTTCCTCAGACCACTTTTGGTAGGAATTAACCAATGTATGTCAGGAACATTCCACAAGACACTGTTTTGGAGATGCTCTGACCTTGTCCTGTAGCAAACTCAATATGGCCCCAGCCAAAGTCACTAAGATCCATATCCTTGCTTGTTTTTCTTGCTTAAAACACATCAGCTTCAAAAACTGACTGTTTCCTTGCTGACCGTGACCAGTGCAACTGTATCAACATAATCAAGGTTATTCACTTTTTCTTTTCTTTTCATTGGCCTTAATGTTGTGGTTGAATGGAATAAATAAAAGCATTACATTTGTAATGAAGCACAACTTTCTACAGTAAAGTCATTCAGTTTACACAATTCTGGGAAAGATTTGGTATTAAAATCAATGGAAAGTACCTAAAGGTTGCACAAGCCAGTGTATTTCTTTGTGCCGGTCCCAAGCCAAGATGAATGAGGAGGGTTACCAGCATGACTGGTAAATGGAGAGAGCTAGCTGATATAATGGCGAGAAAGAAGGTTGAAAAGTAGTGGAAGCTCGCTTAGGAAAAGAGGTGACGATTAATGAGCAGCAAAATGCTCTCATAATAAGAAACAGCACTACAGATGCAATGTTTGCCCTGAGGGTATTGATGAAGAAGTATAGATAAAGTCAGAAGGGGTTGCATTGTGGCTTTGTAGACTTGGAGAAAGCATATGACAGAGTGCCTAGAGAGGAGTGGTACTGTATGAGGAGTGGCAGAGAAGTATGTCAGAGTAGTACAAGAGATGTATGAGGGAAGTGTGACAGTAGTGAGGTCAGCAGTAGGAGTGACTGATGCATTTAAAATAGAGCTGGGATTACATCAAGGATCAATGCTGAGCACTTTCTTGTTTGCAATGGTGATGGACAGGTCGACATATGAGATTAGACAGAAGTCTAGTGGACTAGGGAGTAAGGAGCAGACTGAGGAAAGAGGTGGAGATATGCACTAGAGAGGAGAGGAATGAAAGTGAGAAGGACTGAGACAGAATGCATGAGTGGAAAACATGAGAACAGGAAATAGAGGTGGCAATGGTAGAGGAGTTTAGGAAGTGTGGGAGTGTGGAAGAGAGGTGAAGAAAAGGTGCAGGCAGGTTGGAATGGGAGAAGAAGAGTGGCAGGAGTAATTTTTGTAAGACTGGTGCCAGCAAGAGTGAAAAGGAAGGTTTATTAGTATATTAGAGGGACATTTACAGCATTTAGCAGACATTTATGGCATTTTACAGACCCAGAGCAACTTCCAATTCCTAATTACAGGGACAGTCACCCTGGAGCAAATCAGGGTTAAGGGTCTTGCTCAGGAACCCAATGGTGATAGTGCTAAAAGTGGGACTCAAACCTGTGACCGCTTAGTTTATAGGTCCGTAGCAAATATCCTACCACTAGACCACCACCACCCAGAGTTCAGGCTGGATGTTTTGGAGACAAAGTCAGAGAGGTGAGAGAGTGTTGGTTTGGACATGTACTGAAGAGAGACAAGGTGTATATTGGGAGGAAGATGCAGAGGACCAGAAGAAATGAAAAAGGATGCACCACTGTGGCGACTCCTCAGGGGAGTAGCCAATAGTACCCTGGGTTTTAGATGTGAAATAAAAAAGGGGTTAAAAAGGGCTTAACCAACTTCAGCATCCACTTCACTCTCAGAGGATACACCAGTAAAGTGGCTTCCACAAAATATGCCTCATGGCTTAGACTTCCTATTTGCAAGACGATGTGCACTGGTGCAATAAGACACCAACGTGCACATCACAGGGACAAAAAGACGGTATAACACGTTTTTAAATTTCAACACTATGTACTAAGCCTTCATTTAGCATATTTTTATTGTGATATTTCAACTTTAGCAGCTGCAAAAAATAACAAAATAAAATAAAACTTTGAAATGTTCAGCTAAAATGCCTAAATGGATTACATTTTCACTCTAAATACTGAAATAGTGGCCTTCCTTGATTTTGTGGAAAAGATAAAGAGAAGGTGGTGAGGCGAAAAGTGTGTAGGAGTAATAAAGAGGCAAATACAGATGGAGAGTCTGTGTGTGTGTGTGTGTGTGTGTGTGTGTGTGTGTGTATGTGTGTAGGAATAAGATAATGAGGAACAGAGCAGAAGAGGGGAGTGTGTGTAGGCACAGAGAAGCAGACAGGAGGCAAAGTCTCACTTCTGAATAGATATAATTGTGTTTAGGGGAGACAAAAGACAAAAAGACTGTTTAACTGCACAGACAGGGGACAGCTCAGCCTAGCCCAGAGCAAAGTGGAGGGGTGAAGGAAAGCAGGGTGGAGAGGAGAGCAAGGGAGAAAAGAGATTTTATTACAATGAATGAATGACAATCAAATACACTGTTGTGCTTCTGCGTTTCCTGTAGTATGGAACAGCTAACACACAAACAAATACACACACGCACGCATGCACGCACGCACACACACACGCACACACACACACACACACACACACAACAACCCAAAGCAGGGGAAGGTTTGCCCTCAAAATGGTATAGAAAGCTATGCTCAGTTTTTTCAATTAAAAATTGAAACGTGTCAGAGCCTTGCCACTCTGAAAATTCAAACATGCAAATTTCTCTACCTTTGTTTTCTCTTTCTCTCTCTTTCTCCACACACACACTTGCACACTCACACACACACACACACACACTAGGAAAAGAAGCAAATGAAAAAGTGTGTGTGTGCATCTCATATAGCACACACACACACTCACTTGTGCCACAGGCTTGTTTCTAGGCATAGGCAAAGTAGATGGTTGCCTGGAGTAAGATCAACACAGAAGCTGAGAGCAGTATGTAAAAAACATATTGATAAATCTTCCTCATTTCATTTTAAAGGTGTTCAAAGTGGTATCTTTTAAGCATCAACATCAAAAATAACTGTATTATGCATTATCATGCCTAGTTTTTCAGTTTGTGAAAAAAAAAATAAACAGCAACTCCGTCCTGGTAATCAAGACAGATTAAAAAATTTTAACAATGGACTAATGACTAATATAGACTTTTATTTTGTTTCTATGCAGTTACTAGGCACCAACTCTTTACTGGCTCTACATTGCTTACACAGTTATTCGGAAAGTGAGTATTTTGAGGATTAATTCAAATCCAAAATGTTAAAACATGAAACTTGAATGTTTTACAAAGGAAATGTGAGTGTGAACATTCTCAGGGGAATACATATGTGTGCACAATTATTAAGCAACTATTATTGTGCTGAATTATTATACAACTAAGTGAAAAAGGAACATTTTCCCATCTGACTTATTAAATTTCATATGTTGAAGTGAAAATAATAAACAAACATCTCAAAATTAAAAAAAAAAAAAAAAAAAAAAGATTTTTAAATAATTGACCAATACAGCCACCCTTCTTTTCAACAACAGTCATAAACGGGGTAGTGGTGGCATAGTGGTTAGGGAGTTGATCCCAGAATCAGAAGGTCATGGGTTCAAATCTCAGACCAGTAGATTTCACTTCCAATAGCTGCATGTGCATGGGTGAAATGCAGAGGAGTGATTTTGTTGTGGTCCAATGTGTGTTGTGCTGTGTTTCACAATGACAAGAATAGTCACTTTCATAATCTTTCCATTCATGGAGTCTGTCTGTTGTTGATCAGCATTTTGTGAAGCAGCAGCCACAGCCACCCAGACACTATTCAGAGAGGTGGACTGTTTTCCTTCCCCATAAAAATCCCATTTAAGAGGGATTCACAAGTTCTCAATAGGCCATTTTCTGTCAGGTAGTCACACTGTCATAACATTCTGATGGTAAAGGCAAAAAAACGTTCCCTTTTTGAACGTGGTCGGGTTCCTTCTAACCCTAACCATAGGACACAGTAAGTCATTTGGAATTTCTTAAATGATCCTGAGGTTGATGGAACATAAAAGTAAAGTGGAAGACCCAAAAAAATTTCACCAGCACTGAGCCGGAGGATCCAATTGGCTGTCCGTCAAGACACTGGATGATCCTCAACCCAAATTAAGGCTGTTACTGGTGCCGACTGCAGCCCCATAACCATCAGGCGGCGTCTGAGACTGAAGAGCTTCAAAAACAAAAAAACGTATTCGAAGGCCTCGTCTCCTTGAACGCCACAGAACTGACCGTTTGGACTTGGCAAGAGAGCACCTTGAAAGGTGGAAGAAAGTTTTATTCTCTGATGAGAAAAAATTTAACCTTGATGGTCCTGATGGTTTCCAATGTCACTGACATGACAAGCAGATCCCACCTGAGACTCCACAGTGGAGGGGGTGCCATAATGGTCTGGGGTGCTTTTTCTTTTAGTGGAACAATGGAGCTTCAGGAGGTGCAGGGGCGTCAAACGGCCGCTGGCTTTGTCCAGATGTTGCAGAGAACATCCCTCACGACTGAGGGCCTTCATCTGTATGGAAACGACTGGGTTTTTCAACAGGACAACACTACAGTACACAATGCCCGCAGGACAAGGGGCTTCTTCCAGGAGAATAACATCACTCTTTTGGACCATCCTGCATGTTCCCCTTATCTAAATCCAATTGAGAACCTTTGGGGGTGGATGGCAAGGGAAGTTTACATAAATTGACAACAGTTCCAGACAGAAGATGCCCTTCGTGCGGTTGCCTAAACTTTTGACCAGCTGAAAAACGGATGTTTTGTCTCACTCCCATTTCTTCTAGTAGCATGTTGAAGTTCTACTTGGAACCTTGTTGAGATCCAACCATGCAACATATAATTTTTTGCCATTTGTCAAATGGTCTTAAACTTTGGATCGGGACTGTATATATTGCTTAATAATTGTGCACACAGTGTATATCAAAATCTTAATGATATACAATTGTTCAGCATCCAAGAAGCACTGATAATGCATTAAAAAATAAACTATGTATATGTATATTTACTCTATAAATATAGAGTAAGAACAACCATAATTTTTTTGGCAGCTTATCATCATACTTCTGACCCCCAGTGTCTGATTATCCTGCATGATCTGTACATCAAGCCGACCTACCACTGCTTCATGACTCAATTACTTACTCTTTCACTCATTTTCATAACCGCTTGTCCAGTGTAGGGTCATGGGTGTCTCACAGGGTGAAATGCAGGTAAACACCCTCGACAGGCTGCCAGTCCATCACGGGTAGACACACAGACCAACACACTCACACACACACTTAGGGGGCAATTTAACATCTCCAATCTCCCTGGCAGGCATGTCTTTGGAAGGTGGGAGGAAACTTTAAATATATATCCATCCATCCATTATCTGCCGCTTGTCCCAAACGGGGTCGCGGGGGAGTGCCGGCGTCCAACCCAGCGCACAAAGGGCGAGGACGGGGGACGCACCCTGGACAGGTCGCCAGCCCATCACAGGGAGACTTTAAATATATATAGATTGTATAATTCACCAGCTTGGCAACATTTTGGTTCCCAGCCAAACAAACATGGAGAATAATTGAATAATAATAGCAGGTCATGCTGTCTAGCAGAAACCAGACTGGTATCTAGAGTGCTATTAAGCATTTCAGTTTGGCTAAACTGGGTTTCGATCTGCACAGAATGAATGGGTCCATCCAATCAACCCATTGGCAAAGTCCACAAACTGGTATCTCTCTCATCACTTTGCTCTCTACCACAGTACAGAGCTTATGTAGCAGCGTATCATTTGCATGTGCTTCAGCACTTTGGCCAGAAAAGTTATAACCTTTCCAAGTGACATTCAAATGTATGCATGTGTTAATTAGTTCACATTTGCTCACATAACAATATGTGTGATTGTACAAATGAAATTACTTATTTTAAATTACTGCTTATTTTAAATATCAGTCAATATAGTTTCATTAATTTAATAACTGAAATAATACCAAATATAAGCATTCACATTGAATACCACTGAAAAATACCAAATATAAGCCTAATGATTAAGTGCAGTGTAGTTCAGTGCTTTTTAATTTAAATGTGCCACCAATCACATAACCAGTCAAATGTGACAACAGATAAATAAATAAATAAACTGATTAGGATCAAGTCCAGTATTGCAGTTCTGTGTTTTAGCCAAATACATCCCATTCACAAAGCCTGACTGTTTGTCTGGGATGCTGTTCAGAAGTAGATGTGGGGAGTGGGGGATGGTCTTTGTCAGGTGGGTCAAGCGCAGTTCAGCTCTGTCCTTGTAAGACACAGGCTCATTTTGACAAAAAGCTATCCACACTGTTGATGAGCCAGTCTGAAGACAAACAATAGCATCATTACACAAAGCAGAGGAATTACAGGGATATGAAATATAGAAGTGCTATTTGTAATGTACATTTTCGCCAATAAGCTGGCTAATTTTACAGCCTGCACGAGCCTGCACTCAGAGCTGAGTCAGCAATACGTTAATCATACTGCTATAACTTTGATATCAACATCTCAAATAATGAGAAACAAATTATGTACCTTTCACACAAGGCATCTTTCCAAGGCAATTAGATTATAGAGTGGCCAGCCTTTACAGGTCGGAAAATCAGTTTAAAAAGCATAATTAGAACCTAAGCTCTATAGCTCTATCGAAAATATTTTATTATATAACTGGCTTTACTAATTATAATATAAATGGGAGCCCAAGACAAATACACAAAGCATGTATATACATCAAAATACATTTATCCGAGGCTATCATATTCTAATATTATATATAACATCAATTAAATTTACCCTCATCTGACTAGTCACTAGTATAGTCATGGTAAATTAAAGGGAGTCTGCAGTTTGTATAAGCTGCATTCTGATGAACTGTGTAATAGCCAAACCTAGTCTTTAAGTCTTTTAGTTTTGACAGTTAACAGTCATAATGCTTTATGAAAATAAATATTTAGGATTAGTTACTCTGCACTATATGCATGCTGCTGGATATACTTTTACTTTAGAACAAGCTAGGGTTTCAATTTGTAAAAAAAAAAGTTTTTACATTTCATACAGGTTACTTCCATCCCATGCAGACTGCATTTACATCAGGTACAATATTAGCCAGCCAATAATAAAAGAGCTAATTTACACAGAGAACAGTAATTTAAAATAAATCATATATTTGGGGCATAAAACCAACTACTTTTTTGTAAGCAGATAAACAGAGGAAAATGATCTAAGAAAAAAATAGGATATGAGGCCTTTAATGATGGTGAGAATTTGATAGAGCATTGTAACAGTAGCACAATGCCAGCAGGGCTTCCTTTTGTGTGTGTGGGATGAGAGGTGACAGGAAGTGTCTTGCCTAGGGCATTAAATGTCAGAAAGGGCCCTTTGAATGTTTACACATGTATGTACATAAACACGCATTCAGGCACACCTGCAAATTTTGCTCCACTCTGATCCAAGATGATTGCATGAGAATTTTTATGTAAAAGAAACATGCAGCAGATATGAATGACAATCTCTCACTGTCAGTGTATTTTTTACAGTATTTTGTAGAGCTATACCAAGACTCCAGGCACTGCCGTACTACCGTACTGCCATACAGCAAGTGCTTTATTCAACATCATACTTCCTTATATATACACACACACTGATTAATCATAACATGAAAAAAAGCAGCAGCCTAAATCCACATATGCAACCAAATTAGCTCCAACTCATTAAGACATAGACTTCTACTTGTTTGTTTTAATATTTGTTTTGCTATCTTGCAACAAGACATTAGCAGATCCTTTAGTTTTTCCAGCATAGCCTGCAAATTCTTGATCAAGCTGAGCTCTGAGGCCAAATCAAACTATTGTGTACTGCCTCGTCTTGCCTTTTTCCTAAAGTGCATCCTGCTTGGTGGTATCTCTTTCCTAAGTAAGCGACACACAAATGATGTAAAAAGAAAATTCATCTAAATGTTCCAGCTCTTACGTTTATGTGGACACCATTCACAATTTTAGCAGATGACTGGGGTAGTCAATAGCTCTATGACCAGTCATTGGCCACACAGCACCAAACCCTGCAACCTAGGTCTAACCCAGAACTAAACAATATTCTGAGTGGAGATACTCCATTATAAATACATTTTTAGATAATCTACTGTAGTAAACTATGGTAAGAAATGACATGACTAGGCCAGATCCCTTCCTGGGGAACTGATCTAATATGCTCAGTTTTAAACACATGTAGTTTTTCTCCAAAAAGTACAAATAGTTTCATGCAGAAAAAAGTCCTAAAAATTTACCGAAACAAACACACACAAAAGGCTCTCAGCTATCCTGTCAAAAAAACCCACTGGAGGCTGATATACAATGTGGTACAGCAGAAGTGAATGACAGGAGAAGCTCTCTCCCTCTGTATGTGTTAAAGGCACGCGTGCTGCCTGGCATTGGGCCAGATACACTAACTCCCCCATCAGGATGGGAGGTGGAGGGTGTCAGATGGGGGTGGGGGTGCACGGATGCTGGGCAGCATACAGAGCAGCAGCAGAGAGAACCAGTGAGCGAAAGAGGAGAGGATGGAGGCTGGGGGTGGACCACAATCGAACATGCCAGAACAGAGAGAGGGAGAGAGGGGAAGAAGAAGGGTGGTCCTGAAGGTATGGGGGAAGGGAGGGAGGAGGGGAAAGGCACATGTACTGAGTTAAAGGGACCAATTTTCCACCCACAATGACGTGGATAGAGGCAGGTACAAAGAACAAGGAAGAGAGAGAGAAAGATAGCGTGGACAAAGACAAGTAGTGAAATGCTGCTGCTATGGCAGGAAAACCACAGACAGAGAGAGAGAGAGAGAGAGAGAGAGAGAGAGAGAGAGAGAGAGAGAGAGAGAGAGGTAGAGCAAATGCCTCTATTCACTGTTATAGAGAGAGTACTGTCAAGAGCAACTTCACCACTAAAAGTATTCCCCAGCGCGGGGGAAATTGGATAGCTTCATGTCACCTCTCTCCTCTCCATTCAGCCATATTCGCACAGCTCTAAAAACTGGCCATTACTAGAGTGGACACTGATCAGATACCAGGAATTGGTAACAGACCTATTTCAGGTGAAAAATGAATCTGATTCGGTCCTATAACAAATAAAGCATGAAGTAAGCACCTATTCACTATGTGTCATTGTAATGAAGGACAAGCAGGACAGAACATGGTCCAGGGAAGGACAGGAAGAAGTACACACTTGTGCAGCGGTTTTATTGCAATACATGAGAACTAAAGACTGTAAAAACAGAAAAGGAAAACAACACTAAAACCTAACATGATAAAGCTACCAAAATCACTGACTTCATATTTCATTTCAAATGGAGCATAATTATTCCAGTTTAAGTTGATTTAGTGCAGTGTATGTGGCATTCACTGAAAATAATTTTACTTTTAGTTTTGATGTTTTCTAAGGCACTTCTGGCTCTGATTTGTCTATTCTAACCTATCAGATGTCAGAAAAAAAAAGAATATTTCAAAATAATTTGATTCATTTCTGCCTATCATCCAGCTCTTGTATCGTTAATTGCTCTCTGTTTCTTCCTGTGTGGTAGTAGAGGCTTGGAGTAGTCTGAATATGATAGCCTGTTTAGATTATCTAAAATTCAGTGCTTCGATTTTTAAATATACAGTACTGTGCAAAGGTTTTAGGCAGGTGTGAAAAAATGCTGTAAACAAAGAATGCTTTCAGAAATATAAATAATGATTGTTTATTTTGATCAATTTACAAAATGCAAAGTGAGCAAGCAAAAGAAAAATCTAAATCAAATCAATATTCGGTGTTACTACCTTTTGCCTTCAAACCAGCATCAGTTCTTCTGGCCCCCACAGAGCCCCGATCTCAGCATCATCCAGTGTGTCTGGATTACATGAAGAGACAGAAGGATGTGAGGAAGCCTACATCCACAGAAGATCTGTGGTCAGTTCTCTAAGATGTGTGGAACATCCTACCAGCCGAGTTCCTTCAAAAACTGTGTGCAAGTTTACCTAGAAGAATTGATGCTGTTTTAAAGGCAAAGGGAGGCCACACCAAATATTGATTTGATTTAGATTTCTCTTTTGTTCATTCACTGCATTTTGTTGATTGATGAAAATAAATGATTAACGCTTCCATTTCTGAAAGCATTCTTTGTTTACAGCATTTTTTCCACACCTGCCTAAAACTTTTGCACAGTACTGTATATATATATCAGCATCGTCACTGACAGACACTAAAGATTTAAAGTCAATTTTCGGATAAATTTTTTTGTGGTTCTACGCAGTTGAACTAGCCACACTCCATCCCCATTCTTTAACAGCAGTTATCGGTGGCAGGATGAGACAGAGAGCAGCTCTAAACTGCAACAGTTTCTAATAAACTTAAATTCTAAGGACTAAGAGCCAACATTCTGTAAGACTTGGCAAAACTCACAACAGTTGCTGTGCATTGGCATTTGTAGGTGGAGCGAACATAGTCCAACTGTTTTTGCACAGACCATTTTCAGAGCATATTGCAGCAAATCCATTGTACTGGAGGTATGCTGTAGATGTACAGCCAAGCGACAGACGAAGCTTCTGCCACCTATTACTGAGTGCTGTGATTTAATCTGCTCCTTTGGAAGGTTGTATTAAGGGAATCTAGTCGGTTACACAGAGCTACAGGGGCTGCATTACTGACAAACACATGCCTGAAGTTCTCCCCCACATGCAGACACAGACAGACTCAGCGGTAGGCTGACGAAGGTTGATTGTGAGGGGGAGAGAGGCTAAGGCTACCTGCAGTCCAGGCTTTTTAAGAGTGACTCATCAAGAATCTATTCCGAGATGCCACCCCCTCTCTCCCCTCTCTCTCTCTCTCTCTCTCATTCTCAGTCTCACCATCTCTGATGCTCTACCAAGAGCCACTAGCAGAAATCTCCACAGGGCTAAGACACAATCACTCAAGGGACAGCCATTTGATATATTACTCTTCACTCCCTGAGTCTACCACACACCAACTCCTCTCACTTCCTAACATACTGTAGAGCAGAAGTCATCAAACAGGCTGCAGTCCTGATTGGTTCCAGAAAAGGATTTTACTGGACCAAACTAAGCACATGTAGACTAAACAGACTACAGTAAAGCTGATCAAAAACAGTACCATCCAACAAAAACAAGTTTTCACACATATTTTAAAATAATTTACAGTGCCAAACATTTTTTCTTCACATTTTCTTTGCTTCAGATTCATCTTTAAAGGGACTGTTTCCCCCTAAACACAATACTGCATAATGACAAAGCTGATTTATGAAAAATAGTTGCACTCAGTTATTAATCATCTGTTTGTCAGCAACCACAGAAAAACTTCTTAAACAGTCTAATAGTCAGATCACATAGTCAGGTCACCAGGATTCTCAACTATAGGCAGCAATAATAAAAATAATTTAGAATATGGTTACTTTTATGTGAATTGGTTTCATCTGTCTTTGCCAAGAAGCCAGTAAAGCTATGACAGCATTTGCCTCTTTCATCATGTGCCCTGCCACACTGAAGAAAATCACAAAGAGCATCCAGGTCTCAAAGTGATCCAGCATCTGTGGAATGTTCATCACCAACAGGTCTAAAAAAATCTGCTGCCAATATATTGGCTTGGTGCTAGATACCTCAACACACCTTCAGAGGTGTTCAGAGGCCTCCAAAGAGTCTGAGCTGTTTTGGTGGAATGAGGGGGGCAACAAAATATTAGGCAGGTAGGTTTAATTTAAAGCCCATTTATGTGTGTGAATTTTCTGAAATTTGACAAAACAAAGATTCACTCATGCATAAATGTTTTTAACAAACGATGCATGGGAGAAACTGCATACATACACTGTATTGTTGGATAATCAACAGAAAAGTAAAAGGTATAGACCTCAAAGTCTTGAAATAAATCAGTCTCTCTCAGCCACCTTCTACCTTTTCATTGACACAGGTGCTAGCAGGCTGCAGTGTGAGACGATGGTGATTCTTCAACTGGCGCACTATACATTGTGTGGATGCCTAGAGAGCATACTGGCACTCTCAGCACCAGCATGTGACGTGAGTGCCAATCAATCCTTACATCTGAAAGCTGCTTAACCCTGACTTAACCCACATGTCTGCCACATGCACCCTCTTCTCTCCAGCTCCTTTTCTCCTGTTGAAGAGGAGGCTGGAGAATCTTGGATAAGAGTGGCACAATAAATAGCTCTCCTGCAATCCAGTCATGGCTTTGAACACTTTCTTCTTAGCAAATATTCAATTCCCAGTAACCACTCAAAATTAGTTATTATGAGCACTGAATACAAATTATGAATGAAACAACTTCATTTCCTATATAGCTGTTCATTTTGTTAATCACAGCAAAACTTGGACTGGTAAACTTTAAGCAGGACTCTTCCATCAGTTCAAGGTGTAGGTGTAGATATCATAATTAGAGCTTAGCTGTGTGTCTGCCGTGCTGCTCCCAGCAGGACTCGACACCCAGCTGACCTACATTATCAGTAGCCCTAGGGAGTGGGGGAATGAAGGAGCAGGCCTGAGGGAGCAAGACCAAACAAATGAAAGTAGTAGGCTTTTTTCAAGTTGCCTAAGGACTGTACAGAACAGCTGAGCAGAAATGATGAGAATTTATATTTCTTTGTCATTGTTGTAGTAATAATATTAATAATATAAATAATAAATACTTTACATAGGATCAGTAGCTACATTAGTCAATAAGTACATTAGGAAACAGGAGGTAATCCTTAAAAATAAAAACAAAGTGAACCAATGGACAACTAGAGAAGATAAAGAGGACATCAGCAACAAAAAAAATACAATTAAAAATGGTATCTAATTAGTGCACAAACCATTGGTACTTGTTTAAATGAATATAAAGTGTAAAGTAATTCTGCACTAAACAGATTGAAAGAAAGATAGAAAAGCAAGGAAGAGTACAAATGGTGAGCACATGTACTGAAGATTTTTGAGCCATCATTCAGCCTAAGGAAATAAGTATTCTACCATGATACCTCACTTTACTAAGTAATCCCCAGATTACTCGACGACTCAATCCATGTACATTAAATTCATGCGTCTCAATCCACATGCTTAGCCATACGGCCATCCAACACTCATTTCCATCCATCCACCAGCCCACACACCCATACACACACACACACCACACACACACACAGCCAAAGAAGGCAAAAAATTATTTTACCAGTAACCACCTAATGCACCAATTAACAACTTAAAATGGCTTCCAAACATCTAAAAGACTCCCCTTCCATGCTGCACTATTCCCTTTCCTTTGCTAAATTAAATTTGCTCCAATTTTTGTTCCCCATAAAAGATTCAGCAGAAAGGTGATCTCAATCTGGGTCACTGACATTCTGCCTTTGCTTCCCTCGAAGGATTGTCATTAGGATTTTCATTATGTGTAATATTCAACCTCGTTTTCTTATTGTACTCTGCAGATTCTCAAACATTCACAGACAGGTACAAACTACACACACCTGCAAAAGTATGAACCAGTATTAATTTTCTTTATTAAACATCTCTTCATGCTCCTGCTCCCCGTGTGCACTTCTCTCCTTTCTGTACTAGCTTTTCCACTCTGTTAATGTTTAAACTGCACACAGGACAGCTCATGCATTCACCCATATTTAAGCAATTTAACACATATGATCCTGCACTGTTTCCCCCCCTCGCTTTTTCTCTCTGCAGTTTGGTATGGTCAATCCACTGTGGTGCATTCTGAACCACACTCCCCCTCCAAATGGCCTTGAAAGGGACTCTGCACTGCCCCTCCTTCTTGCACCGTCTCTTAAATGGCTGCAGTCAACACTCAAAGAGCCACAAAGAATCACGCCTCTCAGTTCACTCCACTCTATTACTAAGGATAATTTACTAGTTTTTCAAAATATTCCAATATTTCAGCAAATTAACATTTGTTGGTTTGGCTCACTTAGTTCAGACCTAAGTTTTGCATAGTATCAGGTGGGTTGAAATTCCTGTAATAAAAGCTTTGAGTGCTTTAGTACCTTAAATAAAAGAAAAAAGAAAAACATGGGGTGTTCATTCATAATATAATTGAAATAAGCAGTCAGATGTGCGAAATTTGAGTATTCTCTAAAAAATTAACCTCAGCCTTAATTAACAACAACAAAAATACAAATTCTTCTCAGAACTTCAGAGTTCACAGAGATAAAAAAAAAGATAATAAACAAGTCCACGCATGCAAACTGCGTCAGAAATATGCCTTATTTCTTTCTCTGTTTAATTTTACATTTTTGATCTGCATCAAATTCATATTATTATTATATTTGAAGAAAAAAACCTACATTCAGAATAGAGAAATGCTCTCTGTCCACTTGTTTGGTTCGGACCAAGGCCCCCTTGGCAGTGATCTCAATTTTTCTAACAAACACGGCTCAATTTCAAAGCTTAAAAGCATTAAAAAAATGTTAAATGGGCAGTTTCAACTTCAGATTTTCTGCAACAGATGTTCACGGACATCTGATGTTTACGCATGCTAAGCTGGCCATTATTGTGATTTTGTCAGTTGCATTCTGATAATTCTGATAATCCCATATAATCTGCCCAACGAGAAACAAACTTTTTCAAGACATTATCCACTCTGTGCGTCATAACGGGTTTTCCAGAGCCTGGATTGAAAAAAGTTCAATACATCTTCATGATTTTGACATGTCCCATTTTTTTTTGCCCATGGGTGTGTTTTTGATGTAGTTCTGCATGGAATATTACAGATAACAAACAAACTCTGGCATCATTTATATGCACTTTCATTAGCTAAATTAGCTAACCTAACTAATAGGTAGGTAGAGAAAAAACACTATGGGGTCTGATTTGATAAAAGAGATGGTAAGATTATTAGAGTTAAGCTATAAAATGAAGAAAGTAGTAAAAGAACACAGCAGCTAAGATTTCGCTGAGATTTACTGGCCAGCAACGTATTTGTGAACCCAGGTTAGAGCTGTCTAATGCAGCGAAAGGTACATCAGGATAAAAAATACACTTTTGTTCTTTAATAAGAGGATATCAAATCAGCTTCTGAATGTACTCTGGTGCAATTTGCTTAAAGTATGAATACAGTCCAAAAACATCTTAATTTACCAAATACAAAATGAACTATTGTTTCCTATCAAAAAACATGTTTCTGTATGTGCAAAAGGCAAATTTCTGTTTTCACATGTTTAATATCTCTTCATGAGCTCTGAATTTGTAATTAAGGACAGAATAGTTACATTTTCTAAATGACACTTATACAAGACAAATTATAATTGAAGGTTAGAATTTAAAATACTCAAATTACACTCATCTGACTGCACATTAGGCATGGGGCAGTGGTGGTCTAGTGGATAGGGAATTGGCCCCAGGATCAGAAGGTTGTGGGTTCAAATCCTAGACCAGTAAGTTGCCCTGAGGTACCGGGCGCTTTCAATAGCTGCCCCCTAATGCCAGTGTATGTATGGGTGAAATGCAAAGGTTGAACTTTGTTGTGTTGTGCTGTGTTTCATAATGACAAGAATAGTCACTTCATTACATTCCTCCATTTTGTAAAGTCTGTAAGCCGCTCAAGGCAGTGTGTTGCAGAAGTTTCGCCTACTTCACGTCATGCAAAACCATGGTAATATAGGAGCTGATCTCCAGGGGTCACCTAGACAGAAGCAGACAGTTAGCATTCTCTTGCCAGCGCAATAACATGTCTAACAATGTTGCGTGGGCAGCAGGTCAAAAATATATGGTTGCTAGATTTACACACTCTGGAGGAAGGCATGTGATCCCACCCCTACACTGGTTCCAGATCAACGGAAGAAAAAAATGGAATGGCACAGGGACTACAATATATTCAAAATATTCCAGGATGCTCTGCTCAAAGCTGCTGTCACTCCAGAAAATTTATCTTGCAAAATGTACGATCCATAAAAAAGTGTTTCACTTTGATGTAGTTAGCAAGCTAGTTAACGCATCAACCATAAAGAGACAAAAAGGTAGCTGCGCAAAGTTCACCAGAAATCATGACACTCTATCTGACAGGTCACTGCTATTTACAAAATAGCTAATTAAGCAATCTTGCTTGCTTCTTGCGAACACTTAAAATTGCTTCCGGCCAACACAGAACACACCTTGATTAAAAAAAAACCAAACATATATGTGATATAAATGTGTGATATATGTGACAGGCCTAGCTGTCAATGAGGTGAATCTACACATCAGATGTATTCACTCAAGGAGTTACTGCCTGTTGATGTTCCACAGTCTCCACTATGAACTTTCTGTACTTTACCTAATGCAATTCACCAAGTCAGCAGCCTAGTGTTCTATATATCTCTCTATTCTTTTTCTCTCTGTCACACACTCACATATACACACACACAAACCCCATGCACACAAACCAGCGTGGCCCTCCAGCAAATCTGGCTCAGTTGTCCCACATAGCAGCTGTGTGTGTGTGCTGAGACTGAGCAGCGTACAGTATGCACGGCCCACGTAGTGGCGGGTTCACAAGCGAGGGCAGACGCAGCCGGCGGCTCTTGGCTTTATTTGGGCGGATAAGGGAGTAAAGTAGGAAAGCTGGAGGAGGGAGATTGAGCGGCCTGTGCCGTCTCAGCCATCAGACCTGTCTCGCCCACTACTTTGACCTTGCAAACGCCACACTCCTGCAGGCTCCAAAAAACACTCTGTACACGTTGGGCGACATTGGCAGCCCAGACTCTTTAGAAGAGGCCTTTCTGATTTTATTAGTTTGCCTGACAACATTTACACCACACAATTCTACACAAACATGAAACTTATTGCAGCTGAAGTAAAGCGATTACTTAACAGGAGATGGGAAAACAAGTTTTACATTTTACATTGTAATTATAATTTTTGACTATTTTTAAGCATTCATTCCTCATGAAACCCTCACACAATGTAAAGGACAAGTTTTGGCATAAATCAAAGGTATCAAACATTTTTAGCTATACTAAGACCTCCCCACAATCGAAGAGAAGCACATTCAGCCACACACACACACACACACACACACACACACACACACACACACACACACACACACACTAAGACCTCCCCACAATCGAAGAGAAGCACATTCAACCACACACACACACACACACACACACACACACACACACACACACACACACACACACACACACAGTCTTCAGAAGCATCAGTGCTGGGTTGTCCATCTATTTGGTCCATCTATGAAGTATATCTGTGTATGAGGCATCACACCCTAATGAGGGGGCCTAAGAGGGTGGGGCAGGGCTGCACTACCAAAGAAGGAGGGATGGGGGAGGACAGGATGAGAGGAGGAGGATGGGTGCTGTTCTGTGGAGGAGGAGCTCAAAAGGAGAGAGAGAGCAAGAGAAAAAGAGAGACAGAATGAGAGAGAGAGAGAAAGAGGGAGAGAGCCTGCAGCTCTTTATTTGGTTCAGACTACACAAAGCTTTCTCTCTTCTCTCCTGATGGCTAACAGGCTCTCCTTTTAATGGACTGTAACAGTAGAGGCTGTGTGTACACATACATGGGGGAAACTGCAGACAGTTCTGCTATTTGGGGTAAAAAGATTATGTTCTAAAATCCCCATAGCATAAATCCTTGTACAATTAATATTTTTGTTGCGGGGCTTTCATAACTGGCTTAAGCATGCCCATTCACACTGCGAGAAAAAGAACCAGGGGGAGAAAAAAACACAAAGGCTTCATATTTGCAGCATGACCATCCAATTGAGAATGGGTATTAAAGCCATTTGAGCAATGCTGGTATGCCCATATGGCATGTTGTAAGTCTATGGTGTGTTGAGAGATGAGACGGGTGTGAGAAGGTGTGGTAGGTGAAGTGTTCAGTCTTTATTTTGGGTCTGTATGCTTCATTACCTTCAGAAAGCTCACAGCAGCTTTACTGCAGCAATCCCCCATCTATCACTCATTACAAACCCTTTATGACCTGCTATAAAACTGCACAACCAGTCAAGGCCTCAGATTTGTATTAGGTAGAGAACAGATGGGCTCCGTTCATACTGTTCACACCATGTCAAAAACAGGCCAAGAGTCAGAATCTGTAGAAGGTCATATAGACATATCATCGCTGACAGAGAGAAAAATGTGTGAGGCGCTGTATCAGTGTGTATATAACTTTATTTGTAATTCTAACGTTCTCTTGCAAACAGTGCAAAACTTTAGGCAAAAAAAAAACATTTAATACCATCTGCCTTACAATCTGTAGATCACCTGCATGACAAAAAAAGCTCTGTCCCATTGAGGAATGGAGATTTCTGAAGATCTGCATCAAGCTCCAAAACATGAACAGAAGATCCTTCAGATACTGCGAGCTGTGTGGTGGGGTCTTCATGAATTGGACTAGTTTATCTAGAACATCCCACAGATTCACAATCCGTTTGAGATCTGAAGAATTTGGAGGCCATGGAAACTCTTTTTGTCATAATCCTCAAACCATTCTTGAAAAATTTTGGACTGTGGACAGGTGCACTACACTGTTAAGCACTAACACTGCCATAACAGTGTGTGTCACAGTCTGTCGTGCCTGTGGTTCCGGTTGGGCACGACAGATGGTGCTCTGTTCTGACTGAGCACACCTGGGCTCATGGAGGCACAGGTGTGCTTCATTGGGGCTGCGATTTAAGCCCCGATGAGTCAGAACAGAGCGCAGTTGAAAGTGAAAAGTGAAAGTGACAACCCTTGTCATTGCGAGGTCATGGCACAGCACACATGAACCACAACGAAATTGGACCTCTGCATTTAACCCATGCACACTCAAACCCGTGCAGCAGTGGGCAGCTATTGAAAGCGCCCGGGGAGCAGTGATGGGGACAGTACCTTGCTCAAGGGTACCTCAGGGCAACCTATTGGGAAGGGGTTTGAACCCTCGATCCTCCGATCATGTGGCTAACGCCCTAACCGCTAGGCCACCGCTGCCCCAGTTCATTAACAAGGCGAAGCCTTATAGTTAATGGTGTCATTTTTGGTTTTGTATTTTGGTTTCTGTTTAATAAAGTTACGTTACGGATTACTGGCTCAGCGTTGACGTCCTTCCCACACCCCGCCACCGTTACAGTGTGTACTTAGTCTGCAACAATGTTAACGTAGATGTTATATGTCAAAGGCACATTCTCCTGAAAGCCAGGACCCAAGATTTCCAGCAGAACATTGCCCAGAGTATCACACTGTCTTCACACACTTATCTTTTTCCAGTGCATGTTCGTTCAAGTTTTTCCCCAAATATGTGACTAATGCAATCCCATGGTGCAAATGAAGACAAGGTTTTCACACTATGGCCCTTGTCAAAGTCACTATTATCCTTACACTTTTTCTTCTTTTTTTCATGTTTAAGAACTGACTATTCCCTTGTTGCCTAACATCCCATCCCTTGATGAGTTCAACTGAAACGAGCCAATGTTTTTCATAATACCTGTCAGAAGCTTTAATGTTGTGACTGATCTGTGTACCACTTTGTATATCATCCACTTCACTAACATGAGATGTAGACAGTACCATCCTCTGAATTTTACTATACAGATTACACACTGCTAGCCTGTACCCCAGTACACCATCAACACTAAACTACATGTACACGGCCCAAGGACCAAGACTACATTCTGCCAGCACTGCCTATTTGCTAAGATGAAGGACGCAGTTTCATAACCCACTCGAACACACACATGCACTCTCACACACCCCGGTCATCCCTCTGCCCCACCCCCTCGCCTTGCTCGTCTTTGTTTCAACCACCAACATCCTGAGCTGCAGTTTCTCTGGGCTTTAATTAGGGAAGGCATATTTTACCATACTGCATTCTGAAACACTGTCTCAATCTAAACACGAGCACTGCTAGATCTTATAAACTGACATTAGATACAGCAGAACTGAAATTTCAGTCTTTCAGAGTGAGGTGAACACAGTAAGAGAAATGTAACATTAAGGATGCAAGGATATACCATTACACAAACATCATGATACCACAAGGAATGTGTTTTTTCACCTATATGCTGGCAACAGAATAGGATAAAAGTACAAATAATTTGTTAAATTAAATTTCCAAATGTTACAAAAATGTCTAAATAAATAAAACTTACAGCCAATTGAAAACTGCAACCCTTTCAACTGAGAATATAAGCTTAGGTATTAATAAATGAGAGGCTGAAAGAAAATGTGTGTAGAAGGGTAAATGAGAGACATTTAAAAGAGAATGAGGGGAGCACTTGCAAGTGAACTTTAAAATTGTAATTACACTGTTTGAAAGTTGGGCACAGTGAGTAATGTTTGTGGCCTTACAACAATAAGGTCTTAGATGAAGTTAGATGAACTGAAAGAGACTGCACCCAAGGGAGAGAGAGTGGTGATTTGTGCAGACTTTAATGGACATGCTGGTGAAGGGAACAGAGGTGATGAGAATGGGATGGGTAGGTATGGTGTCAAGGAGAGGAATGCAGAAGGTCAGATGGTTGTAGGTTTTACTAAAAGGATGGAAATGGCTGTAGTAAATATTTATTTTAAAAAGTGGGAGGAGCACAGAGTGACATACAAAAGTGGAGGAAGATGCACACAGGTTGATTATTTTCTTTGAACCAGGGCCAGTGTGAAGGAGATTGGTGATAGGAGTGTAGTGACAGGGGAGAGCATACATAAACAGCTTAGGATGGTGGTCTGTAGGATGACCTTGGAGGTCAAGAAAAGAAGGAAAGTGAGGGCAGATTCGAGGATTAAATGGTGGAAACTGAAGAAGGAAGACTCCAAGATGGAAATCAGGCAGGAGTTATGACGGGCAGTGAAGTGACCAGGTTGCTGGGCAACTACCGCAAAAGTGGTAAGGGAAACAGCTAGAAAGGTGGATGGTGTGACATCTGTAAAGAAGAAGGATGATATGGAAACCTGGTGGTGGAACCCAGAAATTCAGGAATGTATACTGAGGCTAGCCAAGAAGAAATAGGATGGGCAGAGAAATGAAGAAAGTGAACAGGAGTACAAAGACATGGTGATGAAAGCAGTGGAAAAGGCTAAAGATAAGGTGCATGGTGAATTGTATGAGAGGTTGGACAGTAAGGAGGAAGGAAAGGACCTATACCAATTAGCAAGACAGAGTGAGAGCTGGGAATTATATGCATCAGGTAAAGGAAATAAAGGTTAGAAATGGAATAAAATGAACATAAAAACTTGCAGAATGTGTTGAGCTGATAGAACGAATACTCTGAGCAGCTGATGAATGAAGAGAACAAGATAGAGAGAAGGTTAGATGATGTGAGGATAGTGAACCTAGAAGTGCAGCTCAAATTAGCATGATGGAAGTAAGGGCAGTGATAAGAGGATGAAGAATGGAAAGGCTATTGGTCCAGATGATATACCTGTGGAAGCATGGAGGATTTTTAGGAGAGATGGCAGTAGAGTTTCTAACAAGATTGTTTAATGCAATCTTTGAAAGTGAGAGGCCTGGAGAAGAGTGGAAGAGAAGTGAACTAGTTACAATTTTCAAGAATAAGGGTGATGCACAGAACTGTATTAACTATAGAGGGATAAAATTGATCAGCCACAGCATGAAGTTATGGGAAAGAGTAGTGAAAGCTAGGTTAAGAAAATAATTAGTGACCAACAGAATGGTTTCAGGCCGAGAAAGAGCACTACAGATGCTATGTTTGCTCTAAGGGTGTTGATGGAGAAGGTGCCTGGATAGGAGTTGTGATCTTGTATGAGGAAGTAAAGAGTGGCAGAAAAGTATGTTAGAGTAGTAGGATACAGGATATGTATGAAGGCAATGTGACAGTGATGAGGTCTGCAGTAGGAGTGATGGATGCATTTAAAGTAGTAATAGTATTGTTTGCAATGCTAATGGACAGGTTTACGGACGAAGATAAACAGGAGTCAACCATGGCCTATGATGTTTGCTGATGATATTGTGATCTGTAGTGAGAGCAGGGAGCAGCTTGAGGAAACCGTGAAGAGGTGGAGATATGCTCTAGAGAGGCAGCAGAGCTGGAGGTGGTGGAGTTAAAGATGTTCAAATTTCTATTGGGTGTGGTGAGGAAGGACAGAATTAGAAATGAGTATATTAGTGGGACAGATCAGGTTGGACATTTTGGAGACAAAGTTAGAGAAGCAAGGTTGTGTTGATTTGGACATGTACAGAGGAGAGACAAGGATTATATTGGGAGGTGGATGTTGAAGATGGAGCTGCCAGGAAAGAGGAAAAGAAGAAAACCAAAGAGGAGGTTTATGGATGTTGTGAGAGAACATGCAGGCAGTTGGTTTGAAGTAGGAAGATGCAGGACAGGAAGAAATGGAGATGGTTGATCCACTGTGGCGACCCCTAAGAAACTGAAATAAGAAGAAGACTGGTTTGAGGGCCTATTTGCATATTGCTTATTTTTTCTAAGGTAAGGTTAATATCATAATACAAATTAACAAGTGATATACTGTGTGGCCTTTACTCACACACTGCACACACATATCCATCCTCCATCATCACCCCACCCCCCCCTACACAGGCCAATATCTTCAAGGCTACCAAGAACATAAACTAGGAGAAGGAAAGAGAAGAGTGAGAGAAGCAGTTAAAATAGCAAATAACAGCCTTGAGGCCAGGCAACTCTACCAGGTGATAAATACTGAAGGGTTGCAAGAGACTGGGTTTTCAAGGTTTCACTTGAGCTACTCTGCTCATAAAAAAAAAAGAAAAGAAAACAAGGTATACCAAATTTGAACTTAAAAGCAGCTATATAGCTTTTACAACCTAACATACTAGGAATACTTTGCCTGAATTTTGCAAAGGTTCTTAAAAGCTGTATACATTGTACACATTATAAAATACTCCAGTTTTCATCCAGGGTACCTGCTGTCAGGTTTCATTTAACCTTTGAGCTCTAATGACCTTGCTATGGAGGTTAAATTTGATACATTAAAAAAATATAGTACCATCATAGCAAGACCAGGCCTCACTACAGTAAATTAAAGATTAAGCTGTCCATTAGTCCATATTTGTTTGTGTGCAAATGTGTATGTGTGTACAAAGAGCAATGGGTAAAGCTTTTGTGGTCTTATGTGTCTACAGTGCAAAACTTCCCAGTCTCCTCAATCCCTACCAAAGGAGGAAGAAGCTTGATTGATCACTAAGTGAGTTTTGTATCTGCAAAACTGAAATCAAAAAGACTTTTTAAATATTCATTTCATGTCTCAGATCCTATCAACTATGGTTTATCAATCCATAAAATAAACAAAGTTCTTGTTTTCCTATTTAATGGAAGAGCAGTGATTTTGCCTACCACAAAATGTCTACTGAGTTTTGATACAAACCTTTTACAGGTGCATTTGTAACACGTTCATTGTCTGTAAGTTTAATGCTGTGGTTAACCAGTGTATGCTGGAAGTTTTGTTTTTTGTGCCATTCAGAAACTGCAAAATTCTGAACATGCAGTTTTTTTTTCAGATTAGTTCCCATATATGACCTACATAAACTGGGGAGTGAACAAGTTTTGTCTTTAACAGTGTTTACAAACGACATTGTATCAGGAAGCCAAAGTTAGTTTCCTGGCCCTTTAAAGTAAAAAGTAATAATCAGTTCCTTCCATTCAAACACTCAATTGTCCTCCATTGTGAATACAGGTACAACATAAGATTGTACCTGTACAGGTGCATATTTTCCCATCCTTTGTTTTTTCCTAATAGATCTAATAAAAAAAAAAACTTGTTCAAATAAACAAATATGAGGATGAAAAACCATACACTACCTTGTATTTACACATCTCATTGAGCAGCCCTGATCCAGTCAAAACATGATGAATCAATCAGCCAAATCCCAGTCCAATGCAGATCACTGGGTTGACAAAAGACCCACTTGTTCTTTTATTAGGCACACTTTCTTACCAACAGCACAGTCACTGGATGATGTAACATTATCCACCTTACAGTCTTTCATTCTAACAGAGCCATCACATTCAGAAACAATAATAGGATATGTGCTAAAGGTCAGCTGGTTTTGCTTCATAAGCTGATCGTGCTCTTAACCCAGGCTGCTTATTTACCAGCACCCTCACTGTTAGTGTTCTCTTTTAAAGAGTTTTTTCAAGATCTGCTTTGTAATATCCCCTTTGAGTAAAAGTGTCAAGGACTATGAGGCAATGGCATGGGCGTGAGGCAGCAACCTTCTCTAATTTTAAAGAGCAAACAAACCCTCATTTCCAGTAGTTTATCTTATCTTAGTTTTCTGACTCTGCCTCTTGATTCCCTCTCTGTAAAACCCCAGGAGCAGATAGCAGTGGGTCCAAATTTCAGGGGCATTTTGGAGATTTATGGATCAACCTTTACACCGCTTTTCTGAAACACACCCTATCGACTCCCCATAAAACAATCAGAGTAAAGAGGAGGCCTCTGCTGTGAGTGCTAAAACATCCTTCATATACACACCCATGTGGGCTTGCATATCACAGAGCTCAGAGAACAATCTAGGCTGGAGATTTTGTGTTTTAGAGCAGAAATTAGGAACCTCTTTGTCCATGTCTGTTTATAGACAGAGACACACTCAGACCTCATTAACAGCAAGCAGGAGTCTCTGGCCTGATCAGAAGTCAGCTATCTAATTGCACTCACTCTTTGAGATGCACACACTGATAAACACACACACAGCAGCATGCACCAAATCTCAGCAGGCCACCATTCCTGTAAACAAAACAAATTGTTAGCCATCAGTCATGCGAGTGAGCCTCAGCGTATAATAATTAATTCAGGCTCTTCTTATTTGAGTGTGGCGTGGAGGGGTGGCAGTTAATTATTAAGCAGCCTCTGGCCCTGACTCAGTGGAAACCATCCTCACCCACAGCAAACAGGGCCTTGAGTTTAGCACCCCACCTCTGAATGCGAAAAATCACACACACACACACACATACACGCACGCACGCACGCGCACACACACACACACACACACACACAATCACTCATGCAGTGAAAACATCAGGAGAGAAACTAACAATCCTAAATTCAATGTTCTATCCCTATATTTATCTTCATCACTCTAATAGGCAATATATTGGCAGTAATAGAATTAAGAATATTTATTCTCTAATGATGCTCATTAGCGCTACATTAAGCTATTATCTGTAGGATATGGGAGAGAGTGAAAATAGTATGAAAAGAGGAAAGAGACCAAGAATTCGAGAGAGCGAGAGTGCAATAAAGAGTGAGAGAGGGAAAGAGAGGGAGAGCGAGAGGCGCCTGACCATATGGGTAACGGAATAATACATTTCACAAGAATTCATTTGTTTTTTTCTCTCTTTCTCTCATCTTCTCCATCTCTCTCTCTCTCTCTGTCTCTCTCACACACACACTCTCTTTTAGAATTTCTCTGAAGATGTTATCTTTCCACAGGCTTCCTATCTCACCATCCCCCTCTCTCGCTCTAGATCACCTACAATAACTTAGCAAACATACTCACAATCAAATACAACGCTCAGTGGGAAATGTCATATGTTAATGGTCCTGCATTTTTAATAGTATTTCCATTAGGTTATCATGATTATCACCTTCCGCCTCTCCTCTTTCTCCCCCGCACACTCTTTACTGTCTATGGAAACTCATTCAAACTACAGTGCTTAAGATGCAAGATGCAAAACATTTCCCAACTGCAGCACAGACTACAAAATAGCCATCTGTTCCGCATGAATTCTCTCATTGCACTACAGTCAAACGCATGCTACCCTGGCCGATCTATTCTAATGCTCACTGAGATCTCTGGGGCTAGCAGCTAGACACATCCTCACATTATCAGAAGCCGGTGTACTTCAAGAAAACAATCATCATGCCTCTACTCAGGAAATTAAAGGCCATGTGCCTGAGTGGCTATCCTTTATGTGGCGGTCTTGACCTCAGTGCCTGTGAAGTGTCTGGAAAAGTTAATAATTTTATAAAAGAATGCCTGCACTGCAGGTTATGTTTTTGGTCACTTGGTTTCTTTATACAGTAGAGTGCAAGGGTAACCACAAAGGTAAGTAAAACCCTATGAAGAATGCAAATTTACCTTTTTAGAAAAATGAGTTTTAAAAAAATGCGTTTGATAAAGCTTTTGGATATATCATCTGCAGATGGAAAGGGGACTGTTCATTTTTTGTTGTCTAATATATCCTACAATGTAACCTGACAGGTGCCATTTTTAGAAAACCATCAAATGTTATTCAAGTCACCTGTCTGGAAAATGTTAATGTTGTACTTTCTCAGTAAATATAATCACCATCAGAACAAAATCTTTCATCTCTATTTTGCTTTTTTTTTTTTACAGTTTTGAATCATTTGAGGAAAGCAGTTTCTCGTTGAAATGTTATGATAAATGGACAAATAGTAAATTCAATTGTGCTTCAAACAGTCTAAAGTGAAAAAACAAAACAGAAATAAGTCCCACTGCCAAATTCCTTCAGAACACTCAGATCGGACAACAGAGACCGATCTGAGAGATATAATGAAAGTATCAGATCAATTTATAGTGAACAGTTTAGTTAATATCTATAAGAAAATCTACAGTGTGCATCCCAGTAGAAGTGGTCAACCCCCTCAGATTTACAGTCCTAAAAATGAGCACAAACAACTTTCTGGGACCTCCTCATAAATGAAAAACCTACACTTCCACAGCTTTGACAAAAACATTCATGCCTTAACTGCAAAGCTCCATACTTGTCCTATAATTAAGAAACTGAAATCATTAGCTTCATACTGACATGTCTAGCCATTATATAATGAGTGCTCTAAGGTCATAATTATTATAATTTCAGAGACAATCTACAGTCACAGCACTGCAAAATTGGTTTTCTCCAATATGCACATTTACATTAAGGCATATGTACAGTATGAAAATATTTAATTAAATTTAGGCTTTATATTGTTAAACATATTGTATTACACTCTGTATGTTGTCTATACACCATCATGGCCTTTATAAAAGGTACATTTTAAAGTGTAGCATCTGTATATTGTCTAAAGTATAGAGTATAGAGAGGTAGGACCTCTGATACTGAACCCTAATACTCAGCAAGTGTTAGAACATTCAGCCAAACCCTCATTCCAGAGTTTTTTCAGTTGCTGAATAATCTTGCTGCAGTTAGAAGGATTTATGCTCAGTTTTCTTTGTGCAAAACTATATTAATTTATAGTTATGGTTATTTATAAACATACCCATTCTAAGAATCTGACTTTCAAATACACAATTCCTAGAGGATATGATAGACATTTTCATATTTCAAATTGCGCTTATTTATGTATAACTGAAGATCAGATTCAATTTAAGGAGCCAAATATGTAGAAATACTTAATAATTGCAAGGGACTGACAAACTCCCAATATGTAACAGTATGACAAACCTGACAATAGTTAAGTTCCAGGTAAAGAAGAATAACATTTCCTTCCAGACTAAAGAACTATTCTATGAAAGACAAAGAGGTAGGAGCTCTGAGTGGAATATATGAAACAGAGACCCGCTGAAACCAGAGAGAATGACCTGACGGCATTAATGAGCCTCCACCTCAGCCATCTGTCAGTCAGACACAGTGGCACCTTCCAACTGTCTGCTAGTCTGTCTGTAGTTTCGAAGTTTTCATGAACATTGTTTGTTGTTTTGTTTTCTGTAGTCATCGTTGGAGGTCACCAGGATGTGCAACACAGAGTGCCAGGAATATATGAGTCCCATTGTCCTGTTGTTATTCAACAGGTAAAGTGGGCAGTAATGGGCCTACATGCTGTTAGCAGTCCTGTGTGTTCCATTCCATTTTGACAGAAAAGAAAAAATATATAAAATACAGAAAACATTGCACATCCCAATGCCAGGCTCTCGGACAGAAAGCAGGCAAGAAGGGTTGAGACTATCCATGTATGAATATGAAAATATATGCGTAAATCCTCTGAGTCTGTCTGCAGTTTGTGGGTTATTTATCTGAAGCAGCACTCTATGCAGAACCCACTGAATGAGTAACAGGCAGTCTAAGCTAGAGATATTTTCTGCCAGTTCAAGCAGCAACTTAGAACAAGCAGACCAACATCTGCTTCTGTTAACACCCAGAAACTCAGCCTAACGCTTCTTGTTTGTTTGACCCTGCTATTCGAAACTTCTGTAGTGGACAGAAATTTTGCTTGCATTATTTCTTCTATAATATTTATTTAGTTCTTGCCTTTCGATCCTAATCAATCCTTTCAGGTAAAGGTTACCTTATTCAGCCTATTTTGATTTTACATCAAAGTCTAGGGCTAAGCTCTATAACTTTTGCTGGTCAGATTTTCATCATGTGTGTTGAACCTTCAGTTTTAATCCTGGAATTTAGGAGTGTAAATATTTGGAACTCAAACTCAATAGGAACTCTTATGGCACAATCTGGGAATGACTGGCATAATCCATAACTGAAACAGCAGGCACAGTCATGATAAGCAACCTACTGATCTGTGTTTCAAACCTACGACCTTCTGATCCACGGGGCCTAGTCCTTAACCACTAGGTCACCACCGAGTAACAAATCTTTTATCTGGTGATTGAAACAAATGTGTTTGATCTTTTATCTTAAGTATCTTTCAACTGTATATTTCTCCCTTATTTTCTCTCAAATATTTGGGAGCAGTCTTGTGTTTTTGTCTCGTCTGTTTATCATCTTGAGAGTTATACATATGTTCACTCTCCATTAGAAATCCCTCATCCTTCCAGTGTTTTTTTTTCACAAATTGATTCTGATTGCTGCCTTTTATGTTGCTGCTGGAGCCATTTCTTGTAAGCTTCAAGACCAAGAGCTTCAGCACGTATCAATTATTCTGGAAGAGAAGATAAGAGCAAAGGAGTTGAGGGGAGGAGAGGAAAATGCCTTCTGTCTGGAGGACAGGACAATTTTGAAAAGAAGGAGAGAAGGATAAAAAAATTTTCCAGCTCTGGCATGTTGGTAAAAGCCTGTTCTTAAAAGCACATGCCTCTCTAATGTCCTACATTTTCTCTAGAAGGGAAACAATCACGCACCTGTCATTATGCAGCTAAAAGAGCTATCTGAGAACATCAAACGCTGCTCTCAATCTGCCTTTATGCATGTGCTCAATGCACATACCATATGCCTTTAAATAACAATGGTACTTTGTACTCCTTTACAACATGGTGAATAGTGTACTTTGTGACATTGAAAATGCAGCAAATCACGATTCTGAAAAGGAAGGCAAAAGCAACAAATGTAGACTAACCAGAGCACACTCTGCAATATAAATCTTTTATATCGCTGTAGTGAGGCTAATAGGTATGTAGCATATCAGGCCTTTGACGTGTTTCTTTTAGACGATTTGATTGTTGACTACAGTGACAGCATCATTATGCATCTTTTAGCCTGGAGGAGACTATGCTGAGCATTAACTAAGCCAATGTTACTCTTGTACAATTATTTACTTTTACACTTAACCTCCATCACTTTGCTCCAATGGGAGAGCCATCAAAGTCATGTTGTCATTCTTTCATGGCCTACTTTCCCCTCACTCACCCTCCTACACTCTTTATCAGACACACACACACACACACACACACCAGCACAAATGAAAAAACACATACAGGCCTAAGCAACAGAGAGCCAAGTGTGTCCCGTGGGTCACTTTGCCACTGGGGTTAAAGCAAATCCACACATGTAAAAACAAGGGTCATTCAAAGAAAACCCATCTAAAGCACCATTTCAGGTTTAACTGAATACATGTCTGTTCTGTATATTCAATAGTCACATTTGCAAGCTGGATCACATGAGCCATGCAGTGATAAAAACTTTTGCTGTTCCCATACATCAGTAGTTCCCAGACTGAGGTTTTGAAAATTATGTCCTCTGACATTTACATTTTGCTCCATTATTCAATGCCTGAGTGAAATGTTTATAAGATTTCATACAAATGTATGTCTTATTTTTCTCTTTATTTATTTTAATTCATATCAAAGGCTTGGAGTTGGAGAAGACGGCATGGTACTGTAGTTAATTCGGCCTTTTACTTTATCGTGGGCCATTATGTGAGTGAATAAAATGGGTATCATTTTTTATAACTGTTGTTAAGACATGCATGTATATATATTTCTTGTTAGTCACTTGATTGAGCTTCACTTTCACAGATTAGCTTAGTTTGCATTTGCAGTGAGTTATTGCTTTGTAGCCTGCTGTGATTAGCACATTCTGTTCGTTCTATGTTGTAATGTTGTTTAACTCTTTGCAGAGGATGGTATTGTAAGTATGCTGCATTCCTAAACATTTTGTCATTTACTGTTCTTTTTATGCAGACATTCTCACACACTTATATTAAACACCTTGCTTTTTTTTTTTATACGTTTACAAAGTTTATCCTTGTACACTGACCAGCACTCCAGAATCAACCACAACTTTAATACACACCTTACAATCATCACTTTCATTTTTCATTTCTTCACTGTTATTCTGTATTTGGTCCATTTGGTGTGTTGCCCAATAAATTTGATGTTTTAGGGGGGAGTAATTAGCAGGTCAAATGTTGAAGCATAGATTTATTTATGCATCATAGCCATTTGAATATGTGTGACAGAGTGAGGGGGACTGCAGAAGGAGGTATAATTTCCCTGGGGGTGTAAAAACCAATGGAAGATGGAAGCTGTAAAGTGTGCTCAAAAGCTGACCAACAAGGCAGAAATTGCACTGCCATACTTTAGATATTTCACACTGCTACTAATTACAAACATTAAACACAAAATGTTGCACAGTATAGTAGTCCTGTTCTGAGCTTGAGAGTAAAGGAATTCTAAATCTCAATTTTAGCCATTATCCCCATCTTGCAATTGCTAAATGGAGGTGCTGTGGTCTTTTACCAGGTTTTATTAAATATTATTTTTATCAAGGTCAATTTGACTAGTGGGCACTCTGGGTTTAGTTAATTTTTGGATTTAGTTCACTCTGAATTTACTAAGCAAACTAATAAAAAGTAAAAAGAGCATTGTTTTTTTCAAACACGTGATTGAAGATTGACCTTTGGAGGTGGGCTCACACAAAACTAATGAGTGTGCTTTAAGTAGCCAAAGAGCTATTGGCAACAATTAAAGAACAGTTTTTCCCTCACATATGGTCCCTTACTAATTTAAAATATACTTCAAAGATTATTTTTTCTCTTTCATATACACTGTGTAAGGCTTAATCAAGATAGATGTGGTGCTCTCCACGGTGAGCTCTTCAACTCATCAAGATTGGCACTGCTTCATCCTGCTTCACACATTAGTAGTAAATTCATGACTAAATTAAAGCAAGGTGAGAGATTCTCATTAACACACTTAAGCTACGTTCATGTTCACCACCCACCATTCTTTTGTTTCATGTACCCTCGTCATATGCCCACCACATATTTAATTAATGCAATTAGTTTAATATGTTGCTGATCAAATTTCACCACACCCATAAACTTCACACAGTTTAATTGTGCCTGATTAGGATAACACCCCTGCGCAAACTAAAGTAAACCATTTCCAGTTAGCACTACTGTGGTAATTCAAGTTCTGTCTTCAAACACCAATGCAAAACAGAAAGTCTTTCTAATGAAAGTCTAACGACTTTGTGTTCTATACATTCTGCTCTAGTCCTCATCCTTTCTCTTTCTGCCCATCCTTTCCCCCTCCCACCTTCTCTTTCTACTGCTTGGGTTGTTGGTGTTTGGGGGTGTAGGGCCAGGAACTTGATGCAGTCTTGGCGCAAAAAGCCTCGGCGTCAACCTTCACACTTCTTCAGTGCACATATAAACGACATTGCAAAGGTGACACACACAATGGATAAATCAGGCTTCTCTATCACACTCAACACAAACACAGACACTTTCACGGTTGAGATGCTTGATTTCCAAGGTCAGCTCTGTCAAGTTTTTCATCAATTTTTGACCATGTCTCTTCAATTAAGCACATATCCAATACCCACAAAAATAACAGGGCACAGCCAGCAGGAAACAGTGGGAAAACAGCTTCATTATGAAGCATCATAATGCTTCACATTAGTTTTCATCAATAACAGAGAACAATCTTCTCTGCTTCCTGAGTTTCCTCTTATGAGGACATCACATTTCAGCTTTCCGGTGCCCTCTGCATTTATGTATCAAACGTCTGAAATAAAGAAATATTTAGCTGTTGGTTTTACCTGCTGTCTAGCCTTGTCTGTAGTAAAATCCTAATGTTAAATGTGCCCTTCCTGGTAAAATTGTCTTACAGGTGCAAATTTGGTATTTAAGTGTATATTATTTGGCCTAAAACTACACAATGCATCAGTTCAAATTATGTATTTTGCACCTAGAAAACTGCAGTTATTTTTCATGACATATGCATATTTTCTTTTTGCTGTTCTGTTTGCTGTAGATACTTAACCAACTATAAAGACATTACATTATACAAAGCGAACATGCAATCTAAAGATGCACCAAGTCAGATTTTGGCAATCGTAATGGGAGTCTGAAGTTGTTTTTCAACTTCAGTGCAAGTAGCAACTAAGAATGGGTAATTTAACTATTTCAGTGTCTGAAACAAAATATCACATATGATTATTAGCAGCAAGAAAAACATATATATATATATATATATATATGATATAAATAAACATGAAGCCCAGAAGGTGCTCTCAACACACTTACAACAGAAGATAGATAAAAAGGAATTTATAAACCGTGAACAGCTACAATGCACAGAGAAAGCAAGAACTTAAAAAATATAACTGAAACTGAGGTTTTCATTAGCTAGCTACACCACTAGAGAATTATTAGAGGCTATTATTTAATTAACTTATAACAGAGAACCTGCTGTGAAGAAGTTTGTTTGGTAGCTTGTCACTGTTCTTTATTATATTAACCTACCGCTAGCATTAATTAAGCTACTGGTTTTTCTTTTCTTTTTTCCTTCTTTCTCTTTCTTACCCTCTAGTAGATTCCTGGTGATGTTCACAGTGCCTAGTGCAGTTGTCACCTATCAGCTGATGGCTCTGTCCATCAGAGCCTGAGAGAAAGCTCCTTCAGGAGCAGCTCATACCAGAAGCAACTCGCACAGGCTGGTCAACACTGTGCTCTCTAGAGCCTTGATATAATCAGTGTGGCTGCTGCAGTACCCCAGAGATAGGACACACAGACAGATTCAAGACTGAGGAAAGTATACACAATAAAGCAACAAAGCAAAACTAACAGCAAGAACTCACACAACTGGTTAAAGAGGGTCTTGTTAAGAACATGTTAACAAATTAACCAAAGAGAAAGGATTGCTGTGAACATTCTTACAACCAGCACGTTTACACTTTGGGTGGACACATGTAGTTTTAAACAGTAACCAAGCAAGAATTTCACAAGGTGGCTTTCAGAAAATCTGGGGCAGTAGCCATCTGTAAGGCTGTGTCAGATACTCTTACTATTTATAATAAAAAGCTTTAAATTTCTTGACCTCACCCCAACTTTACTCACCAACCTACACCACAAGACCACATATTAATAATAGTAAATTCTCCTCCACATCTCTTTTTAGTTTAGTACTACAGATTACGCCTGATTACAATTGGATGCAGAATACAAGTATATATTTTCATTCTAATGTAGAATGAATCAATAAAGAAGAAAGAGGGAGAGTGAATGAGTGAACAACATGGTTTTAAACTGCCTGGGATCCTGATTTTTCATAAATGCAAAAGTGCAAAATTGTGCATTCACTATCATTGCTCCGTCTTAAAAATAAAAATGGTCAAAATTTCAAATTTCTTTGTTTCTTGTTGTATTTTGTGGGTAATGTACATTGTGTAATAAGAAAGGAATTTATTTATTTATTTTTTTTGTGGGGAGAGAGAGAGGCGTGTCTTCTGCCCTCTATAAGCAGACCCTACATGAAGCCAATGTCACAGTGCTCACACACCAGCTCAATAGGGGGCCATGGTGGCAGGATGCTCTGACCTTTAGACAGACTCTCTTTCTTACATGTAGGCAGGCAGACATACACACACACAAACACACACACACACACACACATGCACACACACGCACACGCACACGCACATGCACACACACACACACACACACACACACACACACACACACACACACACTCCTGAAGGTGAACATCATGGGGAGACTGACTTCCTCTCTCTGCAGGAGCTCCCTACAACAACCTCTCCATCGTCTTTCACACTTCATCTTAACCCCCATGCTCTGCCTTCTGCACTTCTTCACTGCTATTTTCTTCTGTGCCGAACCCTGGCAGCAGGAGCTTTGCCCCGGAAGGAGAGAGGTGCAAGCTGTTTGATCAAAATCGATTCCTACATTTTGTTTTACTTCACCTTGGCCCTTCTGCTCTGTTCACATCACCATATGTGTGTGTGCCTGTATATGTGTTAGTGTCCAAGAAAAAGCAAAGGCTCACATTTCAGCATATGAGTGTATTGGTTTTCCACACCCACCATCAGGTCATTCCATTTCAAAGTCCATCACTTCTCTACTTAGAGAGGCTTTGAGCTTCTATTAAGAAGGAGATGAGACTGAGCACGCGAGTGTGTGATAAAGAGAAATAAAGAGAGGGCATGAGTAACTGACAGTGAGAGCAAGAAGGTGAAAGGGAGAGGTAGAATAGGCATGGAGAAAGGGAGGCAGGACCAATGCGAGACAGTAAAAAAAAAAAAAGGGTAGATTTTTGCCAGTTGTTGAAGAGGAACACAAAACAAAAAATGAAACTTTTTTAAAAAATGAAGTGTCTTGACATCTTTGTACTTCTTGATAATGTATTGATATGAGGCCTCTGTAATTGTTATAAATCGTGTAGAGGTACATTGGATTTACTGGGATTTTGACTCTAGTTTATGTCTACAATTAACCCCTTGTCATTTAATACCTGTTACATTCCTGAGTAATAGTGCATGTGTGAAAGAGGTGAGAGAGAGTGAGAGAGAGAGCGAGAGGGAGAGAGAGATTGAGAGAGAGAGAGAGAAATTCTGAGTATGACAGAGCGAGGGAGTGAGTGAGCAACAGCAGGAACAAATGAAGAAAAGGGCTCCTACCGTCCTCTTCTTTGTGGTTGTTTTGGGGGCTGTGCATTCTCTCTGTGCTGGTGGGCCGGTTTGGGTCAGAAAGCGTGCCGTGGTGCTCAGCTGAAATCCATGTGGGGTCACTCATATCAAACTCCTCACTGCTCACTGAACTCTCATCCTAAAGAGAGGAGAGAGAGAGAGAGAGAGAGAGAGAGAGAGAAATGTGGAAGAGCAATGTAAGAGAAAGTAGAAAGAGAACAGACAACATAAAGGGAGAAAAAGGGAAAGACAGAACACAGGAGAGAACAGAAGACATAAGATAACAGGTGGAGAGAGAGAGAGAGAGAGAGAGAGAGCGAAAGAGAGAGAGAGAGAGAGAGAGAGAGAGAGAGAGAGAGAGAGAGAGAAAATGAATTACAATGACAGTTGTGACAGTCATGTGCATGCGTGTATCTAGGTCTAATCGGAGCAGGAACCAGTTTTGGTGGAGATGTTGACAGGCTCATGCTGAGGAAGTTTGTCCATGCGAGCAGTCACCCCCTACAGAGTGACAGCAAGAGCCTCATCAGGGGGACGTGCACACACACATATGCACAAGGCTTGACTGTAGCAGCTTCCTGCATGGCATGAATGTTGCATATGAAACAGAGTTTTGGTTGCACAATACATAAATGAAACTAAATGCATTTCTATGCTATTCCATTTGCTTTAAGAAGCATATATTACACTAATGTGTCTCAGCATATATTATACTCATGTGTTACTCTTGCTGGACAGATTTTGCCAAAATCAGCTACAAATATTGCAGTATAACATATTACGGATAAATAACAAAGTAGTTATTTTCACTGCCAGGCAAAGAGTACATGTGCATTAGTATTCTGGACCAGGCAAGTAGACCTACATTCACCTGTATTCATTGTTTCATTTTGCACTTTCTGCTTTCTGCGTATGTTTGTGTGTGTATGTGTGCAGATTGGGGTAAAGAGTGTGTGTGGGAGAGAGGTGCAGGGGGCACAATGTGTTTGTGTGTGTGTTGTTTATGAGCAACGTACAGAATCCAATCACTCTATGTTACAAGGTCCAGAGAGCAACAATTAACATTCTGTCTTTACACCTTCCTGCTGCTACAGTTATCACAGATTTTAAGAGAATGGAAGTGACTTAAAATAAATACTAAGTTCTTTTTTTTTACCTCCTTCCTAAATTCTGTGCAAGGCAAAAACAAATGAATTAGCAATGCTGTTCCGGTACGTTTGGAGGAGTATGTTACCAATTATACTTTTATCAGAAAACCATTGAAGAGTCAAGTCAAGAATGATGGCATCCACACATATGTTTTCCATTATGGAACTAAAAATAAACTTGTCTGATGCTTTAACTTTAACAATGATACTTGACTGTGTATGCCCACCGTCACCAGAGCAACAAACTGTTCTTTCCACTCCCTTCCAAAACTCACCTCAGAAAGTGAAGTGAAAGTGACAACCCTTGTCATTGCGAGGTCACGGCACAGCACACATGAACCACAACGAAATTGGACCTCTGCATTTAACCCATGCACACACGTGCAGCAGTGGGCAGCTATTGAAAGTGCCCGGGGTGCAGTGATGGGGACGGTACCTTGCTCAAGGGTACCTCAGGGCAACCCACTAGGGTGGGAATCGAACCCACAATCTTCCGATGCAGAGCCAACTCCCTAACCACTAGGCTGCCCCAAGAAAACAGAAGCACTCAGATGTGTACAAGCAGGTTCAGGGAAAGTTTTTTTCCCCTTAAGCCCCTTTTACATGAATACACTTTCACGTGAAAGACTTTTATTCATACTTTTACTGACAGAAGGTAGAATTTTTTTAAGTTTTTATGCATTTTTTTCTTACCTGTAATTAAAGATGTCTACAGTTTATATAAAATTCTACATTTTATTTATATGTTTTTACATAGTATGGTACATGGTACATATGATAAATGCAACTTGGAACTGAAGGATAAAATGCACAAAAAGAATGATAAAAAACTTGGAGAAGAGACATGAGAGAGTTTGAAAAGAGCACTGAAAGGAGAAACAACGTTCTCTGAGCTCTCCAGTATTCCATAGAAATATTCAGCCAAACTTTTTATGAAAGAAGAGAAGGGGTTGAGGGAGAGGGAGGTCTTCAGTGGCCTTGGCTTGTACAATGTAAACTCATAGAAGCACAATTTCCTTCACCACTAGCTCTTTTACACAATGGCTGCATGTCTCTTAAATGAGAGTGAAACTTGAAGAACCTGAGCAGGCTGTGCAGGTCAGGAGTGCAATTCGGCCAATGTTAGCTGTGCCTGAGGTGGCCTGCTGGAACGATGGGTTACTCTGTAATGAAACGCCACATGAGCAGCTGCTTGATTTATTAGACAGGCAAAAGTAAGCTACCGCAGGGCTTGGCTATAGCCTGTACAGCATATCCATCTACTCAAGCCTGTAGTTAAAAAGGAACTAGGTGACCCCATGACCCCTGTGTTTAACCAGACGTGCATCCCTTCAAACCTGCCAATCACCCCGGACCCCTGCACAGTCTAGCCACAGCCCTGATTGGATAACCTGTTTCACTTGCAAATTGGCTCATGCATTATTGATGCATGATGAGTTTAAGAAGACAGATTGTGCTAAATGTTCTCTCATTTAATTCTCTGCTGTAGCCCTACTGGCTTTCTCTTTATCTGAGCTTCAACTGGGTCCTGGCATATCCTGCACAAATGATCATGACCTTGTATCTGTTAGACTAACTGCATGGTGGGGGGCTGTTCATTTTCCCAATCTGCACATTGTCATATCATATTGTTAGACCAATGATCTGCACCAAGCTTTTTTTAATTTTTAGCCAAGAGTTTTCATTTCAGAACTACAATAAACATTGTTGCTGTTCTTTAACTGTGTCGTGTGCTCTCTTGCATTTACATTCACCTCAACCCAAAAAACCCAAAACTCACAAATCACATCATCTGTTTTTTACTACAAAAACATATGGTTATGATAGCTGGAGGAATATTACTGCAATCAGCTCAAAAAAGAGAGATTATCCATTTATGTAATACTTGCTACAAGCCTACTTGCACTTCCTGTAGTGTATTGCAGAGTGTACGTCAGAATCACAGCTTGTGGCTGACTTTTTTATTTTTTCCAAAGCATACCCAATCCAACGGAACTGTCAACATAGGTGGTAAGGGTTAAAGTGGTAGGATACTTGCCTATAGACCAGTTGCAAGATCAAATCCTACCTCCAGCACTTCATTTGGGTTCCTAAGCAAGACCCTTAACACTAAGAAACTCAAGGATGTCTGTCCTTGTAATTAGGAAATGGAAATACTGTGGATAAGAGCATCTGGTAAAATGCCATGAATGTAAATGTAAATGAACAGGTGTAGCGGGAATGCCTAAGCAGGCACCTCACCAAACTGCATAAAGGCAGCCTTATAAGGGATCTGCAATAAATGTCCCTGGTGTAGGACATGACACAACAAAGAATTGCAGGTCATGCAGCAGCAGCCAGAGGGAAAGGAGCTATAGAGGGCAGTGAGGTTGTTAGTATCTCAACAAAGTAAGTAGCAGAGGGCAGTGTCAGCCTTCTAAAGTCAAGTGGCTAAGTGTTAATGACTGGAGCATGACTGGAAGACTGGTGAGGAGGGAAAAAACTCTTTTTCCCCACAGAATGGTCCATCATGGGCTATGGATAACTATGGAATCTGTATTTTTGTTCATCTGTTTATTTCTCAATGAACTATGCAGTGAGAATTCCAGCAGAGCGCATTCCAGCATCTCATTAGTCACCTCTGAGCAGTGGATCTATTGTAAGCTTCATTTAAGCTCTTTAACTCCTTTTCAATTACAATCATATAAAACCACATTTAACCACTTCGAGTCCATGATCTATTTGTCACGGAAGATCCAATTTAGAACAACGGTTCTTAACGGTGGCTATATCACTCCGTCTTCCATCTTCCCTCACCCTCATGCTTCAAATCTGCCATCCTTTTATTAATTTTATTGTTTATTAACGACCCCACTAATGTATGCCACTCATCTATATGCAGATGATGGCCCTCTAGCTTCTCCCCTGACAAATTGCTGTCTGAGTAAAGAAGGACCAAAGGGTCTGCCCCATGTTCACTTGCTGAGCTCGTAAAACACCCTGGAACTCTCCTTTCTTCAACAAGATTTACAGAGAAGAAGCTTTACAGAGGCTGTATTAGACCCACTGGCCTCTTTCATGAGATGCGGAGTTGACTGGAGTGTGTGCGTGTGTGTGTGTGTGTGTGTGTGTGTGTGTGTGTGTGTGTGTGTGTGTGTGTGTGTGTGTGTGTGTGTGTGTAGGCTTCAGTTTCGTAGAGATTTCCTTTGTCTCTGTTGCAGGCGAGGACATGAAGACAGACAAAGCACACAGTGGATGACTTTGGCAGACCGTCTCCACCCAGCCTGGGCGACAGTTCCATTCTCCCTTTCATTAGATCTCCTCGTTTAGTAGATTAACGTGGCTTGCATAATGTTCTTGCCATCACTACTACTGCAAAGAGAAGGACAAGGGATAAGGACTAAGAAGTAAGAGGCGTCCATCACTCTGACTGATTTACACGCACGGCTTTAACCTCAGAGGTAAAAGCAGATATAGAGCTGACATTAGTAAAATAGGTTTATTAGTCAGGTTAGCCTGCTAGCTGCTCTGGTGTATCTGGAGCAATAAATCCTCAAAAGCAGCATGAGTGTTTCAATTAGCAGCAAAAAGGGGGTAAAGTCTTTTAAAAATCATTAACTGAAGAGCAAGTCTATTTTTAACAGTGTACAGCAGGGAGCCAGCACACATGCACATAACTTTCATCTTGCACATATAGTGAACTGGTAGGCCTAAGTTTTAGGTGCCAGTGAGTGAGAACACTGTATCAGTGATAATAAAGTATTTGCTTCTGACAACTCGCTAACACACTCCATTAATAACCACGTATGATTTCTTCATAGATTAATGTCCAGCTTGAATAAAGTCACAGGGTTAAAACATGAATACATCATTTACTGATATTTGGAGATTACAGCGATGATTTTTTTTACATATATTATTATTGTCTTGCTTGCCTCGTCTGCAAAGGGCATTTATTGTTTTTGTTAGTGTGCCTTTAAAACTAAATGATATCTGTTTTGTCCAGTAAGGAGTTTGGTTTGAAAAGCATTGTGGAATAAACAACTCTTTAAATGTGTATATATATATATATATATAAGCTGAATAAGGAAGTTTGACTACAATGACATATATAAATTATTTACACTTGCTATGATAATATGATCATTTTCTGCAGTTTAATTACCAGTTAACTACTTCTAGGACGACAGTAAGTCTGTTCCCATATGCGACTTGAGGACACGCAGCCCAGGCTGGTGTCACCAAGGAAGCTTTCAGGGCAGAAGCCGGATCAGCGCCACAGCCATTTGAAGTTAATCCAGTTAGCAAGCAAACTCTTCCTGTTTGCCTCCCCTCTCATATATCAAACTTGGCTGCTCTCTCTCTCTCCTTTTCTCTCTTTTTCACTCTACCAGATTTACTTAGGGTTAAAAGATACAAGGAATCCTATTGGCTGGTGCAATTAAACCTTATAAGTGGTATATACAGAGTGCATTATAAACATACAATGTAAAATCAATAATGGTTTCTCAACAAATGCGCTCAATATCGTGTGGTTTGGTGTTAGGCGAATGGGTTTCGCACACTTACAATATTTTGTGCCTGGATGACTTAATTCACCTGAAACATAGTGATTTATCAGAAATCTTTACGACTTTATCACTCCTTTAGTAACCACCAACCAGGAAACCCACCCCCAACACACACACACCTCCACCCCAATGTTATTTCACCTCCATTACTCCCCCTCTCCTCGTCATCTGTCTGTCCTTTATTTCTCATCTCTACGTCTCTTTATTCTCTCTCCTCTGTTTACATATAGACTTCAGAGACAGCTGGGACATGGACACTCCTCTAAAAATAGGGGAAAGAAAGAGTCTGTTATTTGGCTACCATGGAAACAGATCAAGAACAAAGCTTGAAATGAACTGAAAATAGAAAATCTATAAGAACATGTTTTTAAGTTTGGAGTGCAGAGTAAATTCAAACATTCTGCTTGTCATCAAGCTGATCTTCTTATTATCTCAACAGCAATGTTTTAATACTTTAGTAGAACAAAATAAATAAAGTGAAGCTCAAGCTAAAGATAAAATTCGAGATAAAATTCTTCCAAATGAACTTCATATTTTTATTTCATTAAGAGAAGCTGGGCAATAGGGTTATACGTATCATTAGAATTACTAATCATATCAGAATATGCTTTTCTGGGCTTATCTTTCATGTCATCAGCAATTAAGGATCGCTGCACAACTGCATTATTTATCTACTTAACAAACATTGTTGATCCTGTTTAACTAGACTGAATGGTGCACAGTGCGTGAAGCAGAATAAAACTTTTTTTTAGGACCATGAGGTGAGAAATATGACAAATTGCAAGAAAACGCATTTCAGCATTTCCACAAATCTTATTTTTCACTGAAACATTTTTTTAATTCAACATTTCAAAGCATGCACTGCATTAATATCATTTAAAAAGGCTTATCATGCGCTCTTTGTAATGAAACTTGATATTAATCAGCATTCTTTAATTAATTACTAACAATATGACAATATGCTCAGAAAAGAATATTTTTTAAAATTACTCGCAACTACAAACACATTGCCCAGCACCTACATATAGTTCTGATGTAAAGACAGGTTAAACTCATCAAATGCATACAAAAAAAAAAATTAAAAACCTCTATCTATCTATCTTGTTTCTTATTGCTAATATGAACACTTTAAGAAGCAGGACTGAACAGGTGTTCTCATTTCATGTAATACCTTATCTCTTCTACAGAAGGGTGTTTGGGCCATTTCCCCCCTATGTTCTTCCTCTTTTCCTATCTCTCCATTAATCAGGATCAGTGGCTAGCATAGAAAGCAGCAGGCCGACTGTATCGTTTTTACGCATAGGTGGAGGTATTGATATGAGAGGCATAACTCCACTAAGGTTCAATCTGAACACACACGTGTGCGCGCACACACACAGTCAGGCCTACCGAGGATTAACATGGTGCAGACTGTGAGCTTCCACTGCAGAGTATTGATCGGGCAGAAAAACCAGCCATGAAGAGGGGAAAATACCAGCACTGACATATATGAGCACACACACAAAAACACACAGCCCTACACTGTCCAGCAGCTGTGGCAGCTAAACTGTATAAATAGTGAAAAAAGAGAAATTGCTGGAAGTACAAACTGACAGATTAATACCAGCATGTGTTTGTGATATTACAGCCTGTTAAAAAAAGCATTCTATTACACGAAGAGAGGCTATAATCGATGAGTGTGCCCTTCATTGATCAGACCGGTAGAGGGGGGCAGCTATTTCTGCATGCTGTCCTGTCCCTGCTGCTGCTCACCTCACAGCAAGCATGGACACACGGCCCTGAAACCAAATCTCTGCACTCAATTACCGCCGCCGCATGTTATTCTATACACAGACGCTCATCCCACAGCGCCGAACAAAAGAAAAGGAGAAGGAGGAAACAGACAAGAGGGTGTCCCAAACTCCTGCTCCTCCTCTTTCAGCCTCTCCGCTCTTTCACTGACTCACGCCAGAATGGACTAGTCATCATCGAAACGGCAACATATGCCTGAGGGCATGCCTGAGCAATGATGAAAAATGGGACTGGAAAATAAAAAAAAAAAAATCCATTCAAAAGAAGACTACCATTTTGGTTCTATTCCCTGCTCACTCAAAAAAATTCTGTACTGGAAGCAGCAAGCCAATTACGGACTCTAAGCAAAACATTCTTTTTACTAGAAAAGTGAATGTGTGTCACAAAAAAAGAAAAAATTTGCCATTAATTTACATCAGTCTAAATATTTCAGAATACCCAGAATACCAGCATCTTTTTTTTTTTCTGGTACCAAGCATGTTAGACGATGGGGCCAAGACATAAAATGACAGCAAGTGTTTTACTAAAGAAAAATAAATTAAACGGCAACAATAAACAGGGGAAAAAAATCTTCAGAATTAGATCTCAACACAGTCTATCAATAGATGAAAGAACGTAAGGGCCACGCCATCTGTGAGCAGATATTTTAGCCAACAAAGAAAGAATAAATGAAACACATTCTACATCATTCAATACAGCAGATTAAAAGTTTCTGCAGAAACAAGTATGTACCCTTCACAGCTTTGCATGAAATAAATGCTTTTGAAATGCATACAAGCGAGTCGGTGCTACACTACAGCAATGTCGTGAAGGCTTATAAATGCAGAGGGAGGAATGTGCTATTCCAGCACAAGGCCTCTCTTTGTGAAGGTGTGACAAAAGTTTGCCTCTCGGTGTTTCCATCGAAATGGTGCTTTCATTCCCAAACACAGAATGTAATGCTTTCATCTTGGGCAAGAAAGCATCTGTAACGAACAATACTACTAGGTTTTATTCCATGCACCTAAGTCCAGATCAGAAGCACTCAATGGAAAGGTTCCTTGGTCCTTTTTGTTTAGCCACTGGGTTCCTATGAGTGATCTTGCTTTTCAGAACTTCTTTAGAATTTATCAGTTCTGTGTAGTAAAAGTTCACACTCTTTCGTGAATGTCACTAATTTTAGACTTGAGATAGTAAGACTTGTTTCGAACTAAAACAGCTAATATGATGTAAAGTTATGAATGATATATTAAGTAGTCTCAACATGCACCTTCACGTCCCCCTCAGTGCTGTCACAACGAACTGCTTATTGTTTGTGGAATGGAAATTTTAAATTGTGATTACAATCTATACAGACATTAATGTAATATTAGTGTATTAAACCTCTTGAAATTAACTCTGCAGGTTAATTCGCCCAAACACCAAAACCAATTGAGAATGTGCAACATGATACAAGGGTAATTTTAGAGAACTAATTTACACATTACTGCCTCCTACCAGATCATTATTTCTAATTATACAACAACACAATAAAAAATATATTGTTTATAATGGCCTTTACCTTCACACCAAAGCGCATTTGCAATTTTCAACTGCAACTACTCTAAAAGTCTAATGAAACGGACCGCTACCACTACTTCTAGCTGAATCACAGCTGAGACCACAGTGCACAATTCAATTCCCTCACCCTCTCAAAGCATTTTCTTGCTCTGTCTCTCTCTGTGCATTGCAGAGAGCTCAGAGCAACACTAGCACGTATCATTTTCTTATTTTCAGCTGGATGTAAAGCGAATGTACATGCTATGCTGAGCTATTCTCTGTTCTCCGGTTCCCATACGCAGGCTTGCTAAACACAAAGATTTTGCAAAGAAAGGCTGAAACAGAAATGTTAAAAAGCCCTTCTCGTTCTCAAAGGCACCACTGTGAGCAACAGGCATCTCTTGATAAACAGACAAGATAAACAGAAGTTCTGACATTATGGATCATAAATAGATGAATTTGCGCAGCAGTGATATTTAAAGGTAGATGTTTTTCACATACAAACCCCCTCTTATTCAGTTTCACACGCCTACCTAGTTATTTTACTGATGACTGGCATGTACAAGCCTGTGCACAAAACATTGTGTGAAATGGAAAACTGATACCTCACACTCGTGTATTTATTCTGCCCAACCTGAAATTCAATCAACAGACATGGCTTTCAGAACAAAACGTTCAACAAAAGATTTAGTCTACAATGAACAAAAACTGCTTTGAGAAATGATGCTCTCTGAGATGCCCTTGCCTCCTCTGAGAGGCAGTCTGCAGTAATGGCTTTGTTCAGGTTATTGGAGAAGAGTAGAGTTGTGGCCTTGCTGCTGCTGACCTCTGCTTCCTATGGTTGTTCTCTCAGAGAAAGCTTTGCAATGAATTTCTGTCCTGTCTCAGCGACCTCTGCTTACTGAGTAGGGTCCTGTTTGTCTGATCCAGTCTGATTGTGAGCACCACAAAAGGGACTTTCATCAGTTCTGGCTGTATAAATAGAGCAATGAAGGAAGAATTATGATTATGAAGGTAGAATGAACCTAGTTTCAACCGCAAGTGTTCCTTCCACAGCAGCACAGAGAACATATATTTACTGCAGGGTAAAATTAAAAAAGTGAAACTCCAATTAGTTACCTGTGTGTAATTTACTTCTGAAGATAATAAAACTTCTTTGTCCATACAGTTGAAGCTAGAGTTGCCGGTTAAGTTTTCTGTGGTTTCCTATTATTCTTAGGAATCAATGTACAATCCTGGTGACTCAATCCCAGAATCACCACACTTAGAGGATGTTCACTTATCTTTATTACTTAGTTGCAAATAAAATATTTTTCAATATCTTCAAAAACTTTTTGTAAAAAATAATTTTGATCAATGGCATTTAAATAGGCCATGCAAGCCTAAAGCGGCTGTTGGATTAAGCTAACAAATTGACCAAATCTTAATTTGTAGGAAAATTTGAAGAAAATATGATAAAAAAGTATGATGAGGAATTTTTCAATTCAATTTCAAGTAAGAATGCCCCGCTAATAATAAAAAAAGCTTGTGTGTCATATCTGTGATTTGCTTACATGCTAAAAAAAATCCATGCAGACCATCTATTGAATTAACATGTTTGATGAAGTAATTAGCAAATTCACAAGATAAGTATTATAGCCCTATTATCTCTCCACACCACACTAAAACAAAAGGCTGTGGTTGGTCATTTTGCAAATCTGCCTAATTGCCCTTTTCTGTCATTGCCCTGACTGACAAAGCCCACCAGACTCTCTGGTGATAGCTGGAAATTTTTACTGAACAACTAGAAAAACAATGAGATTAAGATGAAACTTTCTTTTTGCCTAATCAAACTGAGCAGTAAGTACTTTAACAGTAGATTCTGAAGGGAAAAGCCTCACAAGATCATCCAAAGGAAACAGTATCCAACAGAAAATTCAATAGGCATGCTCTAGGATTACTGTCCATTCTGCTGTTTTTCCTTAATCCAGTCAGCTGCAATTGTCTCTCTCAATGGACAATCACCGACCCCTTTCTCTCCTTCGCAAATGATCCTACAAATAAAGCACAGATTAAACCCCAGTAGGTCACAGTCAAGAACCAGCTGCAGGCTACTGGGAATTGCTTGTCTCAACCCATAGTTGGTACACCCAGTACTCTAAAAAATAAAGGAAAAGAGAAAATAAAGAAAAAGAAATGAAGATAAAGAGCATTTTGGGAGTGATGCTACAGAAGAAGGTGTTTCACTTTTTTTAAATGTACTTCTCCACACATAGTTCTTTATATTTTAAAAATGAAACATGTAAAGGCAATAAATACTTTTAAAGTACCTCCACTACGTAAATATTCTATACCAAAAAGATGTTTTTCTTTTTACATTTCAAGGTTGTCCATGTTCTCATCTCATTAAGAAAAAAGAAGTACAGATAGAAATTAAGAATAGGGAATGGAAAATGAATTGCTTCTGCCAAAAATGTCCATGTCTACTCTTCTGTGGCTTTAAGTGGGTCCATGAGGAGGCTCAGAGTTCCACTGGCTGAGTCTTATGTACATTGCACCACAGGCAGCACCAGTCGAGTGCAGAGCAGTCATGTGGAGTAAGAAGGCAACAGGGAGTCTGTATGTCACATCCCATATTGCCCCTTGGGTTGTGCCATATACTGCCTGAGAGGAAGCGAGCCATTAAATGACAAAAAATTAAACGACTAAATGTAAAGGCATGTCATGGGAGAATGTCTCAGCAGTTAACTGAGCACTCACGTGGCCTGAGAAAGAAAACAAAACAAATATACTGGCTTTCTTCACCACCAGAACTCTGAAAATGCTTTGGGAGTTCTGTGTTGTAACACTGTATCAGCTTCAGTGATAATGAAGGATGCAGAAATACAGCTCAACGTGACCATTTCCAAGGTGGACCACCGCCAAATCATGCAACCACTAGGGAAAAAAATTAATTGCCCCCCCAAAAATTGCACCTCTGATTAGTATGCTGTGGTAGGATGCTCAGGAAAAAAAATCTCAGAGTAATCCCAAATGTGCATGCAATCTTCCGAATCTCATGCCAGGCTCCACAGTAATTTGTAGAGAAGAGCGTAGGGTGGTACAGGCCCTCTGAGAGACAGAATGAAACATTCAGTAGAATGCAGATGAACAAGACAAAGAACAATGAGTGAAGGGATAGAGAAAGGGTGGAGCAGTGGAGAGTGAAAAGAAAGAGGGGACTGGGCAAAAGAGAGCAAAGAAAAAAGACTGCAATTAAAAAGAGAGAGAGAGAGAGGGTAGGGGGTGCAAAGGAGTGAGGGTGAAAGAGTGATTCAGGAAGAGTTATAGTAGCAGAAGTGACAGTAACCAGGAGCAAACGACTAGAGAGAGAGAGAGAGCAAGAGAGAGAGAGAGAGAGAGACCAGAAGAAGGTACAAGAGGAAGGAGAGAGATAGTAGCTAGCGGCTGGCACACAGCTGAGCTCTAGGGACGGATTATGGCTCAGGAAGCCTCCCTTCTGCTGGACAGACTAGTATAGGGGTTAGGAAAGTGATTTTATTTGGGAAAGCTTTATCCTTGTGAAGCTCTGGCAGAAGGCCGCACATGATAAAGAGGATTTTAAAGCCTTTAACCCTTCACTTACTCAGCTGGACTGTTTACTTTATCTAGCATTTACTTACACACCACTTTGAAAACAAATGCAGCGCAAATAAAAATGATGTTGTTCTAAAGATACTACTGAAATGGATCAGAGTTTTGCAGCATCAAACCAAAGATAGTCGTGATTTTGAAATACCAATAACCTGCATACAAAAAAAAGAGGTTTTATGGGATGTAAAGTGAACCATAGTTACACAGACAGAGAGACAGCCAGACTCTGAAACAGCATGACATGGAAAAAGAATCCACGTGTAAGAGAGCGGGAGCTAGAGGGAGCGCAATTGCGAGAGACAGAGAGAGAGTGGGTGAGTGTACCGTTGTTTGACCCACTGCCACACTGCTCTGGTTTTGAAGCACAGATCTAAACACGTGTCCCAGACTTTCAGTACGGAGTAACACAACAAATCATCCCTCTTTCTCATCCTTACTGCTTTTAAAAGATGATCAAACCAGGAAACATGAAGCTCAAATACAGTGTTTGTAGCCTATTAACGCATATAAGCAGTAACAGCTCTGTGGCTCAGATACTTCACAAACTCAGACGCAGTAAAGCGTGTTTTCTTTCACAGCTCAGATTTAGTTACATAACATTCTCCTCAATATCTAAACACCATGAAACTTTATTTCTGACTTGGATGACTTGTACTTGTTCGATGTTCTGAAGCAACTGATCACTAGACTTGAGGCTCTTTAAAATATGTCACTTGGGGCAGTGGTGGCCTAGTGGTTAGGGACTAGGCCCCAGGGCAGGAAAGTCATGGATCAGTAGGTTTCCCAGAGGTACCCTTGTGCAAAGTACCGTCCCCATCACTGCTCCCCAGGCTCTGGGTATAGCTACCCCCTGCTGCAAGTGTTTGTATGGGTGAAATGCAATTAGTTGTGGTTCACTATGTGTTGTGTTTCCCAGTTATAGTCACTTAAACTATAAAACTAAAAACAAAACATAGAAATACAACAGCTTTCTATGGACATCATACTGCAAACTTAACCAACTATGGAATATATCAAAGCTTTTTACTTGTATTCACACAAGGCAATAAATTAGAACAGCAAAGTGTAAAGATGTAAACTTTACCCGTTTGAGAGCATTTGTTCTTTTTGTTCAATTTGACCATTGAACATATTCCAGAAGTTCACCGCCCTGTCTGTAATGATGTGCCAGGCAGACAGAAAGAACAACAAAGTTGGGAAGTGTGAATTAATGGTAGAACAGATTTTCCCAAGCAGAATCTGGCCAAAGGTAATTATACAGGCAGCATTTTCTACCTGAAAAGTCTTGTTAAACAGACTAGATATAAAAGAAATCAGGACAAAATTCTGAAATTCATGCTTCCCTTGAAATTATTATTTTTTTTGCCATTTTGGCTCAATGTGAATGTGAACACATTTACAGTTTTATTATGGAAATATTGTATAAATATGACGAATAGCCCAGCTCACTCTGGGGGGGGGGGGGGGGTGAAGAAGGGGGAACAGCTGAAACCCTGCCGGTGTCTGGTCTGATCAGAGTGATCAATAGCCGGGGGGAGACACCGCGCATGTTAATGCGAGCCATTCACGGCGAAGGTGTCGCTCTTGTGCATGACCATTGCGGCTCAGCAGCAAAAAGCGCTCCTCGCGTTTCTGAGACAAAAACACCAGCAGTGACACACTGTCCTGCACTGCTGCAACAACCAAACACAGCCAACCGACCACGTAAAGCAGCTTCAGCCCGGAGACCAACCCAATTCTGGGAAAATTCCCATTTATTGCTGGGACGAGGCAGAGGTGGGAATAAACATCGCGCGCGGGGACGTGAGCGCGCTCCGCTCGCGCAGACTGTCTGGTACAGTGAGGGGGGCGGACATCCAAAGCGAGAAGCTTACCTTGCCTTCGGGTCCTGTTTGTGGGATATCCGCGCTCGCCCTCTGCTCCGCGTGCGGCGCTCTCCCCGCGCGTGCCTTTTCTGCTGCCTTTAATATTTCAGCAGCGGGAGCGGCGCGCGACTCTCACTGCCCACCGCGCGACTGAGCCGGGGAGGGGCACGCGCAGTGACGTCACACACCGTGCCAAAGAGCGGAGTTTACAGTCGGTACCATTCGGGATCACGTCCCTCTCTCTCTCTCTCTCTCTCTCTCTCTCTCTCGTTTTTTGTCTTGCTGTCTTTTCGGGTTTCCTTCATGTTTCTCCAAGTTGTCAGAGATCACCCACCCTCCCAATTATCCCTCCCTCTCTTCATTCTTCCAACCATCCCTCCATCCATCCCTCCATCTTCGGAGCGGCTTGTCCTAACCAAGGCTGCCAGAGCCTATCCCAGCAGTCAGTGGGACAGCACCTTGGACAGGTCCCCAGTTCACTGCAGAGCAGACTGTAGATCAGATGTGGGATCTTCATCCCAGGCCAGGAGGAGGTGCGTCTAGCCTGGTTTGGTGTCTTCCCTAGTCGAACACACCTACTTTCACTGTCATTCGACAAGTGAGGTATGTTTCAGCATACCCTTAACAACTTAAAAACTTTTTATTTTATTTATTTTTTTTTTTTAAGAGAGAGCTGAATACTCTGAGTAATTTAAACTTAAAATATAGGCTGTTAGTCCTCATTATTTGCTAATTTCCTAACAAATGCATTCTAATCATTCAGCTGCTTTAAGGGACACTTCTTTTCTGACCTGCACACAAACAGCTTGTACAATGTTGGATCTCTCAAAACCTTTTGGATGAAATAGTGTTTGTGATTCAGAACTAACTGCTCCACATCACTGCCTGACTTCACTGATGCTCTTGGCTCACTGCATGGAGATCTTTGCTGCAAACATTTCAGCATTTAGTGTAGAGGATCTGCAGAAGAAGTTTTCACAGCAGTAAAAGGGGGGAAAGCTTCTTAAAAATATCCTGAATTTGAGAAAGTTTCAGATGAGTCTACAACCCTCTGAACAAACAATATTGTAGCCACATGATGTTTGGACATGAATTAGTTACGGTGCCATCAAGGGGTGAGCTCCACATAGTAAACAAGCAAGACATTTGTTTCTGTAGCCTACCAAGCATGAAGTTAGTAGCAGAGGTGTTTCTGCTTACTTCAGATCAACTCCCCACACAGTGACACGATACTGTGCATACAGCTTAGTATAAGGTGAACACAGGAGTGAACACAGGAGTGAACACACGCACACACACACACACACACACACACACACACACACACACACACACACATCTGTCCTCTAATAAGTTCCACAGCGAAGGTAAAAAAAAGTGCAGAGGGAAAAGTCACACTTCATTTGGCACACTGAGTCCTTGAGACTGGACAAAACACACATCACGTGCTCCATGTTAAAAATTAAATACAAATACCAAGGGGCATCAAAACATTTATGCCCAAATAAAGATAATATAATTTAATCAGATCATTTACTTTTTGGTTCAGTTTGAGGCAGGTTCTCACCCCTTTCCTTTAAAAAAAATCAACCTTAAGAGGAGACCCCAAACATTTGACAGCGACACAGCAGCAGATTTGCTTGGGGAAACTGTGCCACCTACAGGCATAATAGAATAATGCAGCTTCCCCCCCCCCCAAAAAAAAATTCTTATCTCTGTCATACATCAAACAAGAAACCTGAGCACAGGTGAACAGCTGAAAAGCTGCTTTAGGAACAAAAGCTGTGGTGAGAAACTATTTGAAAATGAAAGCCTTTTTCTTAAGACCCATATTTCTTTTAAGGACAAGCTCTTAATATACACCTGCCACTAAATCCGCTTCTGCTGTTGTATCGTTAGATCTATAATGTGTCTGTATCTTTAACACCAACCACCGACTGAAATGAAATTAACTCCTATGCTGTCATGCAACCTGCAAAACATATGGCGAGCTGATTAGAAATTGGCAGCTTTTATTAAAAGAAGCATTCTTAGGTTTTTTTTCCCTTCTTTTTTCCTTCCTGAATAAATACCCTACTGATTAAAATGTCATGGTTCAAAAATAAACCTGACACAAGAAATTAGTTTTGATCACTCTCAAACTTTCCTGACAGCGCACACACGTCCAGCTATTTAATTGAACAAATGTCAAGGCAAGCTAGTACATCTAATTTTCTCTCTTTTCTCTCATTCCTTATTTTCTTCTCCAGCTTGATCAGTCTCTTATCTGCGGCCTTGTTATAAACTCCAATTATTACTGCCCTCGTCCCATCAAGTCTTCTGCTGGTTCTTTACCAAAAAAAGAAAGAGAGAAAGAGAGAGAGAGAGAGAGAGAGAGAGAGAGAGAGAGAGAGAGAGGGAGAGAGAAAGAGAGAGAGGGAGAGAGAGACTGAATTTCTTTAGGAGGAGATACAGTAAATGGGGGGAAAAGGCTATAAATAAAAATGAGCAAAACCCTTCCCATTTTAATTCCCTTCTATACCTACTTTCCACCCCCCTCCAACCATAATCAGCCCCCCACCCCCCTTAGCGTCCAGAGTCTGGAGTCTGGAGGAAGGATGCTGCTAATTTCCTCCTTTATTGAATTGCGCTGGCCACTCACGTCCTGCAATGCCTGCTAGTGTTTGCAAATACATCCTCTTCTCCTTTATTCTTTTTCACATATCAGCCATTTACCCTTTATGCTACTGTTTAGACATTTTCTTTTATCAAGATGCACTTTGCCTTCAGGAATCTCCCCTCTCTCTATTTCCCTCTTCCTATTTCGACCTACCTGATTCAATTTTTTTTTATGAAGTATTCACGGGTTGAGCACTGTTCTTGGAGTGTTCCCCTGTATCACCTCGACTGCCCCGCGGTTATCTGACCTCCACTTTTTTCTGGAATTCTGTCTAATGCAACACTTTTATGCTGTGCATGTTCACCCATTAATTTACTGTGGCTTAAAGGAAAATTCCAGCATTTTCTTTGTTGTTGCATTACCAGGGACAATCATTTTCCCCACAATGGACAGAAAACCTGTTGACTCCAAGCCCATGTACAGCAGAAGCCAAGAGCTGGCAAGAGCTGAATCAGAATTCTACTGATTTTCTTTTCTTTTTTCTTTTCTTTTCATTTCTTTTCTTTTCTTTTAATTTCTTTTCTTTTCTTTTCTAAGCATAGGTAAAAAGTTTGTCTGTGATAACACAAATTTCCTTTAAAACACAAAGTTACGCAGCATTTCGCTTTCTCAGCTCAGAGGAAGTTTCAAAATTATATACACTCTCATTTCAAACCCAATCAATCGCAATATGAATATAGATGTGGCTGATTTAGACTGTAAAAGAAACATGACACTGTAGAGTTGGAGAAATCTGGATCTTGCAGGTATTTGCGTGCGTGTGCGTGTCTGACTGTGTATGTGGATCTATGTGCTGTAAATTGGCACAGTACTGGTTTTCTCACACCTCAGCTAACTAGCCTGCGGCTCAGAAAGCCGGTTAATTAGAAAAGAGCCAACGCTGATTCTCTCTCAGGTTATCAAACCACACGCTCACATGCAAACACTTAACCACCCACACATATCTAACTGACAGGTTCTGCGGTTTTTGCTCCACTGTACACCTATGGAGGACAGATGAAGAAAGTTCTGTGGCAGAAGGAGCTAAACGTAAACATTGTAAAGAGAAGAAAGCAGCAATTAGCAATTAAAATGGTGCCCCTTAGTAGCAGCAAAAAGTGTAGTCATTTATTCTTGCCCTCTTCCACAAAAAGACGACCTGATCGACGGCATCAACACATTAACAAGACCACACCAGTGAACAGCATAAGGGGCTGAAAATATACATGTTTATATTGAATTAGATGAGAGAACGAGAGAAAGAAAGAAAGAAATCAACAAATAAATAAATAAATGTGTCAAAAAAGTAAAAGCTGATGCACCAATTATAGGTGCGAGATTTATTGACGATCACTATATGCTTGTACACACATGCCACATCTTCTGCATCAAATCATTGTGGATGCCAATGGATGATTTCAAAATAATCATTTCATTTCATACATAGCCTCTGCATTGAGAGGAAAAATGCAGAATTAACCTACCAGATATCAGTAATGCTCAAGTACAACAACATGTGCCATCACATTGTTTTTTTTTTCTCCAGAATTAGTTTTTCCAAACGTTCTTAAAAAAGCAGTTTTGTAAACAGTTAATGACAGGCAAGCTACTGCAATGACACCTACACTATGCAGATTCACAGGACAACCATGGAACAGAGTCTGGGCATTAGAAGCAGAAATAAAAAAATGAAGGGTGTGTTCTGTACCTGTTCGTTGTTGTTCATGCACTGAAGTTTCATCTGTTTCAAGTAAGTGGTGGTCAGAGGCATGTTATAATCAATGACATCAGGAACCAAAGAGGCAGGCAGGTCATTCTCTGGAGGAAAAAAATAGAGCACAGATGCAGTCATTTATCATAAACGCATAGCAGCGAATATTTGCAATATCATAGTCATCATCATCATCATACTCATCTTTGATCAACATTAGAATCAACATTTTCAGTGGTCTGGATAAAAACAGATAATCTTTAATGTTGTTCTCAAGAGAACAGTTTTATTTTTATGTATACTGATTAGTATTATCTGCAGCGCTGGTGGCTGCTTGATGGCCTTTCGTACTATCACCACTAGAGAGCAGTAAATGATGCACTTCATGTTGCATGTGCACCCAATTAGTGCATTATGCACACGGCTCCATCTCTTTGTCCCATTAACAATGCTTCATTTCCAGTGTCTCTGTTATAATAACACATGTTTGCAAAATGCACAGACATATGCATAATGCATGTGTAGGCATTAAAACAAATTCCTTCTCACTGATAGCAAACCATTTTATGCAAAAGTGTTTTCCAAACTATGCCAAAGTGTCCTGAGCGCTAAATGAAGAAAAATAGCTTGGTCCAAATAGACAACAAGGACAAAGGTGATGCTGGTAATGGCTGATATAATGGTTATACAAACGAGGATGGATTTGTTGTTAGATTTGTGCAAGTGTATATTTGTATGTGTGTGTGTACGGGTTTTTTTTGGGGGGGGGTCTGGTGGTTCCATTATGCGTGTCTGTGTCATTCACTCCACATAAAGCCACTGTTAGTCCTTGTCTAGCTCTGCATGGTGATGGTGAAAGTGAAACAGATGTGGCTAAAAAGGAAAAGCAACAACAAACATGCCTCCTACCAAGGAACCTTTATTTTATTTTATTGTCATTGTACTTAAATGCTCTTAATGAACAATAACCATATGCTGTGCCATCTATTCACATAGTGATTAGGGGTCAACTGAACTGTAAAAAACACTTTCTGCTTCACTGGTTTTGCCTTCTCCTTTGTCTTTTGAATAAGGTGAGCAATGAAACAATTTCACCCATAACACAACATTAGTAGGCTTATCAAAAAACATATTTAAAACTGATCGATACTAACCATCATCCTTATTTGGCCATGGATTTATTACCATTCGCAGGTAGAAAATGCAGCAAATCAATAGTCCTCAGAGAACTATTCTGCAGTTTGTTTTTCTGAATATTAATAGTTGAAATGTTCAAACTACCATGGCAATGCCATACTTTTACAGTCTCTGTATAAATGAAACCCCTCTGACTATGTTCGGCTGTGACAGGAGCTATAAAAATAGCTGGTGAAAGGGCCACAGTCTTGGTCAATTAAAAAAAAAAGCCTGTGTGCACAGTAATTAATCACTTTTAATAATTTAGCGCTGAACTTTTGCGTGGGTAGCTGGAGCTAAAAAGAGGGAGAAGGGGGAGGAGAGGTGAGGAGGGGGTTTACAGACCCCCATGGGGTAGGAAGCCAATTAGCTGCTCTCTTTATGAGAGACACCCAACGTTGTCCCAGCGCTGTCACACAACATGGTGACAGATCAGGCCTGGGAGGTGTTGTGAGATGTGTGTGTGTGTGTGTGTGTGTTTATGTTTGTATTTTTTATTTCAGGGTAAGGAGGGGGTCTGGCAGCAGTTATTCTTGATGGTAATTGGTTCCTATCTACACTGTTGGTTTTGGGTTTTTACAGCCTAAACATAAAATAACAACAGCTTAGCCATTATGGCTCATAATGAGACTTTGGTCCTCATTTTTTCTGGTCTGCACATCTCCTCCATCCATCTCTCCTCCCCCACTGAGCGCCACCTTCTCCCCTTTCCCAATTCTGAGTATTCCCCTCTCCCCCATTTTATTTGCTCTCCCTTTCTTTCCCCCTTCACAGAAATGATCTGCTGTCCTGGGAATGTCTTTTTTTTGTAAAAGGGCTGTAATTGGGCTAATTGCAGTGCGCAAGGAGGGAGACAGGACACTTCAGTGATCAGAGCCTAATGACTGTCTGTATGTCTGTATGTGTAGGCAGCCTAGCTGTTAAGGGTTTGTTAGCATTAGTCTGATAAGGTGTGGACAGAGAAAAATGGCAAAGGTTGTTAGGTAGGTGTAAACACAAAGACTTGGAACATTATGACCATCAGTGATTTTTCAGTGCCATCAGTAACAATCAGTGACTCTGCTGAGGTATTGCCTACTTGGAAAGCCTCATTAGAGGCTAAAGCATATTTTAAATTCCTCAGTAAAGTCACTACTGGTGTGGTGCCTTTGTATTCTTTTGTTCTGTGTATATGATAAAACTTCAAGATCAACCTAATGGTGTATTTACAATGGCTAGATAAGGTCTAATTTAAATTTTCCTTAAAGTCACTGTTTACACCTTGCCTTAACATGTGTTTTAGGTAAACAGTTCCCTTTCAGATGTCACTTGACTCCATGTCAAGTTTTCTTGCAAACACACCCTGGTATCATTGTGATGAGATTACAATCATCTCACTCAAACCACATTCAGAGGTGGCAAGAGACAGGTCTTAACCACATTCAACACAAACAACTTAATATATATATATATATATATATATATATATATATATATACACATATACACATACATACATATTCATATAGATATATACACACACATACATATACATATATACATATTCATATATATATATATATATATATATATATATATATATATATATATATATATATATATATATATCTATATGAATATGTATGTATGTGTATATGTGTATATATATATATATATATATATATATATTAAGTTGTTTGTGTTGAATGTGGTTAAGACCTGTCTCTTGCCACCTCTGAATGTGGTTTGAGTGAGATGATTGTAATCTCATCACAATGATACCAGGGTGTGTTTGCAAGAAAACTTGACATGGAGTCAAGTGACATCTGAAAGGGAACTGTTTACCTAAAACACATGTTAAGGCAAGGTGTAAACAGTGACTTTAAGGAAAATTTAAATTAGACCTTATCTAGCCATTGTAAATACACCATTAGGTTGATCTTGAAGTTTTATCATATACACAGAACAAAAGAATACAAAGGCACCACACCAGTAGTGACTTTACTGAGGAATTTAAAATATGCTTTAGCCTCTAATGAGGCTTTCCAAGTAGGCAATACCTCAGCAGAGTCACTGATTGTTACTGATGGCACTGAAAAATCACTGATGGTCATAATGTTCCAAGTCTTTGTGTTTACACCTACCTAACAACCTTTGCCATTTTTCTCTGTCCACACCTTATCAGACTAATGCTAACAAACCCTTAACAGCTAGGCTGCCTACACATACAGACATACAGACAGTCATTAGGCTCTGATCACTGAAGTGTCCTGTCTCCCTCCTTGCGCACTGCAATTAGCCCAATTACAGCCCTTTTACAAAAAAAAGACATTCCCAGGACAGCAGATCATTTCTGTGAAGGGGGAAAGAAAGGGAGAGCAAATAAAATGGGGGAGAGGGGAATACTCAGAATTGGGAAAGGGGAGAAGGTGGCGCTCAGTGGGGGAGGAGAGATGGATGGAGGAGATGTGCAGACCAGAAAAAATGAGGACCAAAGTCTCATTATGAGCCATAATGGCTAAGCTGTTGTTATTTTATGTTTAGGCTGTAAAAACCCAAAACCAACAGTGTAGATAGGAACCAATTACCATCAAGAATAACTGCTGCCAGACCCCCTCCTTACCCTGAAATAAAAAATACAAACATAAACACACACACACACACACACACATCTCACAACACCTCCCAGGCCTGATCTGTCACCATGTTGTGTGACAGCGCTGGGACAACGTTGGGTGTCTCTCATAAAGAGAGCAGCTAATTGGCTTCCTACCCCATGGGGGTCTGTAAACCCCCTCCTCACCTCTCCTCCCCCTTCTCCCTCTTTTTAGCTCCAGCTACCCACGCAAAAGTTCAGCGCTAAATTATTAAAAGTGATTAATTACTGTGCACACAGGCTTTTTTTTTTAATTGACCAAGACTGTGGCCCTTTCACCAGCTATTTTTATAGCTCCTGTCACAGCCGAACATAGTCAGAGGGGTTTCATTTATACAGAGACTGTAAAAGTATGGCATTGCCATGGTAGTTTGAACATTTCAACTATTAATATTCAGAAAAACAAACTGCAGAATAGTTCTCTGAGGACTATTGATTTGCTGCATTTTCTACCTGCGAATGGTAATAAATCCATGGCCAAATAAGGATGATGGTTAGTATCGATCAGTTTTAAATATGTTTTTTGATAAGCCTACTAATGTTGTGTTATGGGTGAAATTGTTTCATTGCTCACCTTATTCAAAAGACAAAGGAGAAGGCAAAACCAGTGAAGCAGAAAGTGTTTTTTACAGTTCAGTTGACCCCTAATCACTATGTGAATAGATGGCACAGCATATGGTTATTGTTCATTAAGAGCATTTAAGTACAATGACAATAAAATAAAATAAAGGTTCCTTGGTAGGAGGCATGTTTGTTGTTGCTTTTCCTTTTTAGCCACATCTGTTTCACTTTCACCATCACCATGCAGAGCTAGACAAGGACTAACAGTGGCTTTATGTGGAGTGAATGACACAGACACGCATAATGGAACCACCAGACCCCCCCCCAAAAAAAACCCGTACACACACACATACAAATATACACTTGCACAAATCTAACAACAAATCCATCCTCGTTTGTATAACCATTATATCAGCCATTACCAGCATCACCTTTGTCCTTGTTGTCTATTTGGACCAAGCTATTTTTCTTCATTTAGCGCTCAGGACACTTTGGCATAGTTTGGAAAACACTTTTGCATAAAATGGTTTGCTATCAGTGAGAAGGAATTTGTTTTAATGCCTACACATGCATTATGCATATGTCTGTGCATTTTGCAAACATGTGTTATTATAACAGAGACACTGGAAATGAAGCATTGTTAATGGGACAAAGAGATGGAGCCGTGTGCATAATGCACTAATTGGGTGCACATGCAACATGAAGTGCATCATTTACTGCTCTCTAGTGGTGATAGTACGAAAGGCCATCAAGCAGCCACCAGCGCTGCAGATAATACTAATCAGTATACATAAAAATAAAACTGTTCTCTTGAGAACAACATTAAAGATTATCTGTTTTTATCCAGACCACTGAAAATGTTGATTCTAATGTTGATCAAAGATGAGTATGATGATGATGATGACTATGATATTGCAAATATTCGCTGCTATGCGTTTATGATAAATGACTGCATCTGTGCTCTATTTTTTTCCTCCAGAGAATGACCTGCCTGCCTCTTTGGTTCCTGATGTCATTGATTATAACATGCCTCTGACCACCACTTACTTGAAACAGATGAAACTTCAGTGCATGAACAACAACGAACAGGTACAGAACACACCCTTCATTTTTTTATTTCTGCTTCTAATGCCCAGACTCTGTTCCATGGTTGTCCTGTGAATCTGCATAGTGTAGGTGTCATTGCAGTAGCTTGCCTGTCATTAACTGTTTACAAAACTGCTTTTTTAAGAACGTTTGGAAAAACTAATTCTGGAGAAAAAAAAAACAATGTGATGGCACATGTTGTTGTACTTGAGCATTACTGATATCTGGTAGGTTAATTCTGCATTTTTCCTCTCAATGCAGAGGCTATGTATGAAATGAAATGATTATTTTGAAATCATCCATTGGCATCCACAATGATTTGATGCAGAAGATGTGGCATGTGTGTACAAGCATATAGTGATCGTCAATAAATCTCGCACCTATAATTGGTGCATCAGCTTTTACTTTTTTGACACATTTATTTATTTATTTGTTGATTTCTTTCTTTCTTTCTCTCGTTCTCTCATCTAATTCAATATAAACATGTATATTTTCAGCCCCTTATGCTGTTCACTGGTGTGGTCTTGTTAATGTGTTGATGCCGTCGATCAGGTCGTCTTTTTGTGGAAGAGGGCAAGAATAAATGACTACACTTTTTGCTGCTACTAAGGGGCACCATTTTAATTGCTAATTGCTGCTTTCTTCTCTTTACAATGTTTACGTTTAGCTCCTTCTGCCACAGAACTTTCTTCATCTGTCCTCCATAGGTGTACAGTGGAGCAAAAACCGCAGAACCTGTCAGTTAGATATGTGTGGGTGGTTAAGTGTTTGCATGTGAGCGTGTGGTTTGATAACCTGAGAGAGAATCAGCGTTGGCTCTTTTCTAATTAACCGGCTTTCTGAGCCGCAGGCTAGTTAGCTGAGGTGTGAGAAAACCAGTACTGTGCCAATTTACAGCACATAGATCCACATACACAGTCAGACACGCACACGCACGCAAATACCTGCAAGATCCAGATTTCTCCAACTCTACAGTGTCATGTTTCTTTTACAGTCTAAATCAGCCACATCTATATTCATATTGCGATTGATTGGGTTTGAAATGAGAGTGTATATAATTTTGAAACTTCCTCTGAGCTGAGAAAGCGAAATGCTGCGTAACTTTGTGTTTTAAAGGAAATTTGTGTTATCACAGACAAACTTTTTACCTATGCTTAGAAAAGAAAAGAAAAGAAATTAAAAGAAAAGAAAAGAAAT
>CM029385.1:13440985-13519002 GCA_017165825.1 Hepsetus odoe | reverse complement strand
ATTATATATATATATATATATATATATGCTTACTCCTGTCTTCCACTGCACAGTATTACCTCCAGGAGATGGGGCACGTGTGCCAGACCCAGCCAGTGTGTGTGTGTGTGTTAGAGACTCATGCTGTTGTAGCAGGATGCTGCCCTGCCCCCTCTCCTCCTGACGGTTGCGGGGCACATCAGCGGCCCGGGACGTTAGTGTGTGTGACAGCAGCAGGCCCTCATACACACTGATGTGGGACATGAGAGGGAGGGGGCAGAGCAGGACCTCCAGGCTCAGTGGACCGGACACACACACACACACACACACACACACAGGGGCTTCACCTTAAGGCAGAACATGCTCACACATACAGAGACACACACAAACACACCCCTAACCTCTCGCCCAAAATGCCAACATGGGGTCAAAGTCACTGCACCCTCAGAGGGCAAAGCCAGGCTGTCCTGCCATGTGCTAGACACACGCACCCACGCATGTACACACACACAGACTCACACACACACAATTAGCATTTCTACTGTGGCACAGAATTATGGTATGTGAATGCCGCTCTGGCAAGGTTATGGCACTCAAGTGTGTTTTATATATGCATGAATAAAATATGGGGTAGAGGCACTTTTCTTAGTTGACCTTGCATTTGCACACACACAAGCACACCCTTGGAATGGCAAGTAACACACAAATAATAAAGTCATAAGGAGAACAGTGGGACATTCTAAAGTGTAAAGAACAAGAAACATGGTGATGAGCAGTTAAAAGCCATTTATATCAGTTTTAGTTCTGTCCCTCCAATTCCATTCTGTTTTCTATCCCCCATCCTTGAACACCAACGTTTCCCCCAAACGTTGGTGTTCAAACAGTGCAGTTTCATTTGATATTTTAAATAGCATAATTCTCATTCTCCAGAATGTACATGGGCACATTTTGCCACTGTGATATCACAATTTTTACCCTAATAATTAACCCGCATTGCTACCATTTCTTTTTAGCTTTTCTCTATTTCTCCATCTTTCTCTCATTCTACCCTGTTCTCTCTAGCTCTGCTCTCCACCTCCAGGCCTGTGCTTTCTCCAATGGCACAGAATAATTGCGGCCTTTCCTCTCCTCCCATATTCTCTCTCACTCCCTCTCTCCCTTTTCCCCCTCTCCTTCTCTCTCTCTCTCTCTCTCTCTCTCTCTCTCTCTTCCACTCCCCCGTCCCGGACCAAACAGCCCTGTTGCTAGGAGACAGGCTGGGTTGGTGCAGTAGCACCCCCACCTCTCGCTCTCTGAAAGAAGAAGGGATGGAAGGATGACAGAGAAGTGCAACAGAGGAAAGAAACCCTTCAGACATGAGGCCAGCCACAAGGATGAGATGTATACACACACTTGCAAACACAGATTTCTGTGTTCTTACAAATGCACACACACACACACAAACACAACACACACACACACATGCACGCACACACACAGACAAACAAACAAAATCAAAACAGAGACAAATCACACATTTTCAGATTTACTTTAAAGATCTTTACAGATAATGCAGTCAATATCTCAGAGTAAAAAAGCAGCATTGGCAGGTATTAAGTGGGCAGATGCATTAGATCGCAAACCAAACCGGTTTACCTTGTTACACATAAACTTTTAGTTTTTTTGCATGACATTTTTACTGAGAAGTGTCATGATACATAAAGAGTCAAGTAGGAGGTGAAGATCAAATACTGCCAACAGACTTTCACTCTATAATAAAGTCTATCAGTGAGGTGGGGTAAAGAACAAGAGTGTGAAGGACAAAGGAAAGTGTGCTTTTAGTCCTTCAAACTATGTGAAAGGATGAACTATTCAAGGCCCAGAATGAACTCCGTTTATGAAGTTAACACATATTAAACTGAAGAGAAGTTTTAATCCAAAATGACAAGGGGTTTTATTAACTGCCAAAATATATGGGTAATGTATAACCAATTGCTAGCTAAATAATGTGAACCAGTCTCCTGGCACACATTACTTTGTTTGTGCTTATTGCACAAGCATGTGTTTATGTTTTTGCATGCACAGGCAGAGAAAATGAATTTGAATTAGAATTTACCATTTTAAATACTGGGGACCACCTCATCACCCCCAAGTCCTCCCTCCCCATGAACCAAACATTTGTCAACCACCACTCCACGTTGGAGTTTTTGCAGGTTGGCGATGTCTGCACACACACAGACCCCACACATGCACATCTCACTATGTATGCAGAGAACAAGGAGCTACTGCAGTGTACAGCAGGCAGATAAGGCACATTGTGAGCCCCAAGCCAATTAAAGCACTGTTAATTTCTTCTGCAAAGGAGCAGCCATGGCACAGACCCTCACCATGGCAACCACAGGAATGCAGGGAAGAAGCATCCGCTTTGAACGCAGCCTGTCCTACATGGCCTCACAGAGAAGTGTATTTTTACAATATACACTATGTATTCCACATCCAGTGCCCAAATTTCTGAAGCACAGAATTGCCTTAAGTGGAGCGTTAACATTTTTTTACTTAATGGTAATGACCATTACTACACATTAAATCTCTTGTAAAGGCACCTGAGTAGCCAATATATAAGAAAAAAAGTCACTAAACTCCTTTTTTATGAAAGTAGTTTTTCGCTTTGAAAGTTTCCAGATGAAACAAATATTGGCTTCTAATATTCTGCTGGGTACATACAGCAACTATGTTCCTGTTGGGTTCTTGGGTACTGTATACATATATATACAGTACTGTGCAAAAGTTTTAGGCAGGTGTGAAAAAATGTTGTTTTGTTTATTTTTATTAATTTACAAAATGCAAAGTGAGCGAACAAAAGAAAAATCTAATGCCTTTTGCCTTCAAACCAGCATCAGTTCTTCTAGGTACACTTGCACAAAGTCAGGGATTTTGTAGGATTATAGTCGGTGTATGATCAACCAGTTTTACCAAACAGGTGCTGATGATCATCAACGTCACACGTAGGTTGAAACACAGTCATGTTTAGAATAACCTACCAGTTCCTTTAAAAACTGTGTGCAAGTGTACCTAGAAGAACTGATGCTGTTTTGAAGGCAAAGGGTGGTCACACCAAATATTGATTTGATTTAGATTTCTCTTTTGTTCATTCACTGCATTTTGTTGATTGATGAAAGTAAATGATTAACACTTCCATTTTTGAACGCATTCTTTGTTTACAGCATTGTTTCACACCTGCCTAAAACCTTTGCACAGTACTGTATATATATATATATATATACACACACACATACATACATACATATATACATATATATATATATATAATGCAAAGCGTGAATGTGAATGTGAAGTGAATGATTCTCTGAAAGCAGGTTCATTATGGACCTTGCAATCAGATACTCAAGAAATGGGCAAAGGATTTTGGGTGAAAGAAGACAGATGGACAGAATAATAGAGCCCTTTAAACTCCTCAGAATATAGACAATATGGGTGCTCTAAGGGTCCATCTGAAAGGAACAGTTGACTTAACCATTTAGAAATGCAGCCTACCATGACCACAGCCTAGCTTTAGAGACGCAGCAAACATGCAACATTCTACAATTTGTTTTTCAGGAGCTCCAGTGCTAGAACCCTGAATCCCACTTAGTTTCCTTGTGTGAACACAGTACTCCTAATAACGGCACTCATACATCAAGCTGACTGTCAGATTTTGACCAAGCTGAGCCATTGCTAAGTGTCACACACTGCATGTGGTGTTTGCACACTTGGCACTAGTTAGGCATTGGCAGGACTGGTTTGACTGATTGAGTATGATAAATGGCTATCACTGAGATCTTGAAGCAGAAAGAGTTAAACAAGCAGTTGTTTAGTGGTGCATGAGAATAGAAAAGAAGTCAGTAACGCAACTCTGCTCAGATTAGGCCACAGGAAGATGAATAACAAACACACCAAGAAAATTAGCGTATGGTTGGGAATGTTCGTGTGTGTGAATTATTTGCTTTATTCACTACATCACCTCTCTGTATTTCTGGCTTCACATGAATGAAACTCTGTGGAGAGTTTTACTGCTATAATGATTCTCAAGTGAGGCTAATAAAGCCCATCTGGTACCAGGTAGGGGAAACACAGTCACTTCCTTTCTCTCCTCACCACAGATTAATGAAACTAATCTATTCTGGCCTGTCAGTCTGTGTGTGTATTTGTGTGTTTGCCCATTACACATCTAGGACAGCAGAAATATGGAACCTCTAGTCAGTATGGCATTAGCAGGGCATAAACATGCAGCCAGTTGTTCATCTAAAATGTATTACAAATGACTAGGACTTCACTGCACAAACAGTCCCCTTCAAATGTATTGGAAAGAGCAAGACCAATCCATTTGTTTCTGCTATGCACTGAAGACATTTGGTTTTGAGATTTAAAGATGAAAATGAGATGATGATTCAGATTTTCAGCTTTTATTTCCTGGTATTTTAATCTATAATTCTTTATACCTTCTTTCAGTTAAAGTTTTGGATTTCATTAGTGAAGACCGCATTGTTTAAAATAGAAAAACCAACATGAATGCTGAGAGGTCTATCTGGGAGGAAAAGCAGGCATTTTGAAGCTGAGAAAAGAGGGAAAACCCACTAGAAGCATTTCACAAACAGCTGTAAAAGCCAGTAAAACTACTTAGAATTTCCTTAAAAGAAGGTAACCCCTGGTCCACTGAGCAACAAACATTAAATCAGCAAGTTGGGGAAAGTAACAACAGTTATCGACAGACAAATTGTAAGCTTGGTAAAGAAAAGCCCCAAAACAAGGGTAAGCATCCTGAACAACCTCCACATGGCAATGCTGTGGTAAAAAGCCATAACAAAAAAAGAAACCAACAATTCAAAGTCATTGGACTGCATGCTTGAGGCATTATTGCAAGCAAAGGATGTAAATATAGAAGTTATTTACATTTTCTTAAACTTTCTGTTCCAATACATTTGATTCCTTAAAATACTGTCATATGCAATATGTGTTCAGATGCAAATGGTGTTTCTATATACCTAGATGCAAATAATAAGAAATAAAAGCTGAAAATCTGAATGATCATATATTAATTTTTTCACCTCAGACTCAAATGACTTCAATGAACAGCAAAAACAAATTCATTGGTCTAGCTGTACCAATGCTTTTGGAGGAGACTGTATTTGCAGTTGACATAAAAAAAACAAAGGGTTAGCACCTGCAGATTTCAAAACTGCAATGCTTTCCCAACAGTAAAATGGTAGATTGCTCTAGCATTTGTTGATCCAAGCAGAGGAACTGGCAGTGAATGTTCTCCTCTAAATGCAACAGTTGGAAAGGCATTGGTGCTAAGCCGTGATGAGGGGAGTCCTAGTCAGTGGATGAACCAGAAAACCTGAAAACCTGAAATGAAGAAATATCCCAAAACTTTAATATTATAGTACAAAAACTATAAACCTGAAAATCAGTCACAAATAAATAATCTGATTGGTTGCTGTTCATTTTCATTAAGTTCTTTCAGAAAAGCTGAGTTTGCTGCTACCTTGGTTTGGTTTAAGTAAGGTTTATTTCTCTTAAACATTCTATCAAAATCCATCACCTTTCCTTTGATAGCTGTCACCCTACTCAGGATAAGTGGATAGGATAGTGAGAGAGTGTGACTTCTGTTTTGAGAAATGAAGAGAAAAGACCCCCCCCCCAAAAACCCAGAAGTCCCAGTAACACAATTACTGCCAGACCATCTACAGCTGCTCAACCAGCTGAGGGGCGCCAAATTGTGTTTGTGTGTGTGTGTGTGTGTGTGTGTGTTGGGAGTCTGGGAGAGAGATGAGGTGAGGTGAGGAGTTCAGTATGGTTTAATTTGAATGCGGTAAAGTAGATTGCTGTCATGGTACTATGTTGAAGCTGGTCCTCTATTAAGCAACTTCAACTCTGCCTGCGCATGCACATAGGCATGCATGCACACACGCACACGCACACACACACACACACACACACACACAAAAGGAAGATCTCCAAAACTGTGTCATACCTCTGTGCATGTGCCTGTGTATGTCCCTGTGATTTTGTTGTTGAATGAAGTCAAAACATTAAAATCGCCTGCTGTCTAATACTGTATGAGTCCCCCTCACACTACCAAAACAGCTGTGACCTCTTGATGCAGGGTCTCCACAAAACCTCATCACGTTCCGTCAACAAGTTTTTGCAGAGTAGCAGGGTGCATATATCTCACCCCTTGAAAGGTACTGTTGTAACAATATAATAAAATGTTATTTATTTCAACTGTCAGTTGGTTTTAATGTTGATTGGTGTATAGCTTTTATATTCAAAGCTAGGATCCTTTTTTCCTGCTTCTTGAATAAATAAGTATTAAATGCAACTAAAACCCTAAAACCTAACCCTAAATTATATTTCAACTCTATGCCTTAATCACATCAATAATAACTATCAAAAAAAGTGTGGCCAGTTAACCTTGTATCTCTGTTACCACAGTGACTGATAATTAGAGAGATTGCCTGCTGACACAACATGCTTAACAGGGTAATGTGAACAGTTAAATAAATATGCTAACTATATTTGCATGGTGTGGGATGGTCTTCCACTGAGGCTTCTGCCAATTCTACCAATTGACAGTATTTATATCAATGCAGAAGAGGTCTTCTCGAGGTTACTCAGATCCATTGTCTGATTAGGTGGGGTGTCCCAATTACACTCTCCCTTAGGCAAGACTCTCCTCTAGCCAGAGCCAGAATTTTGCCCCCCCAACACACACACACACACACACACACACACACACACACACACACACACACACACACACAATATCAGAAAGCTGCATCCAAATGAAAAAAGGAAAAGAAACCCTAAAATTACCAATGAGAAATATGTCAGTTTGTTTAATTTACACAGATGTATATTCATTGAGGATGCTGCATTTAAAACTGTATATGAAAAATTACTTCCTGCTGTTGTTCTCCTCTCAAGCTTCTGATCCCCTTTTCTCTCTTTCATTAGCCTTCTTTTAGCTTTGCACAGAATAATATTCAAACTCTAACTATGTGGCAACAGTTGCCCAACACACTTTGTGTGTGTGTATGTGTGTGTGTGTGTGTGTGTGTGTGTGTGTGTCTGTGCATGTGTGTGTGTGTGTGTGTGAGAGAGAGAGAGAGAGAGAGAGAGAGAGAGAGAGAGAGAGAGAGACTGTGAGAATAAGTAACTGAACATGACAGAAAGAGCAGAGGAAAGAGAATAAAAAGACAGAGTTAGCCAGAGACAGGAGAGAAAAGAGATAAAGTAATGGACAGAGAGTGAGGAACAGAGAGAGAGAGACTGTGAGAGACAGACAGAGGAAAGAGAGGTACGTTATGGTTCTATTATTAGTGTCCACAGAGACGCGGGTGTCAACTGCATGTGATGACTGTGCGACTGTTTCCTCTTGTCCCCCTCAACCAGCGCTCTCTAGCCTTCAAGATCCTCTCCTCAAAATCTCTCCACTCATCCCTTTCTTCTCCTTGTGCTCCCTTGCTAAACATGGTGGCTGTCCCTAGAAAACCCCAATACGCCTCCACGGTTTTTTTTTTCATTATTTTTCTACTAAATTGTATTCAGTCTCCCAAAAAAATGTGGTAAAATACAAAAGACAATCTGTGCAAACATAACAGTTTTCAAATTATCTTTTGATTTACTACATTACAAAACATCCACACTTTCTTCACCCTTGTGAGAAAGTAATAGGAAGTAGCAAATGCAAACCATCTTTTCTACTATAGAAATATAAATATTATTATATATAAATATTTCTACTATTTTCTTACTATAGATCAGTCTTCTGCATCACTGAGGAAAATTACGTGCAGAAATGTTTTAATTCAGTCATGCTTTCATTGTTTTTCAGTCACTTGAAGATGGATGTCCTCGTAAGCCTTTGATTGTTGCCCTGTTCATGGAGTGAGGACCAGACAACTTTCTAGAAGAGGACCAAATTCTTCATTCCATCTAATGTAGTTAGTCTCCCAGGCCCTGAAGTAACAAAGCATCTCTAAACCACCAAACAACCATCACCTTTTTTGACTGTAACATAATGTTTTTTTATTGTGGAGAGCTCTATTGGCCTTACACCAGATGTAACAGGAAGCAGGTTTTCAAAAAAACTGTAATTTTATAGCTGCGATGGGCTGGCGACCTGTCCAGGGTGTGTCCCTCGTCCTTTGCCCTGAGTGAGCTGGGATGGACTCCAGCACTCCCCCGCGACCCCGCTTGGAACAAGCAGCAGAAAATGATTGATTGACTGTAATTTCATAGAACATTTTCATTTTGCATTGGGGCAATCATGTTTTCATGGCAAAATTGGACAAGCCTTTATATTCCTCTTGTTTAGCAGTGATTTTAACCTTGTCACTTTCTTGTAGATACCATTTTTACCCAATGTCTTTCTAATAGTGGATTCCACTAGGGTTAGACAATGAATGAATGCTGACAATAACGAAGCTGAGAAAGGCCTCAGGTGCTCCTAAGATGTTCTTCTGTGACTCTTCTGAGCTTGTAAGTATTGTTTGAGTTCCTGGAGCAATTCTGTTAGGCTGGCCATTCCTTGTCAGATTCTGTGGCTCAATTTAAAAATTGTTATTTTCACCTGAAATGAATAATTGTTCAGTTTTTGCCATTTTTGGTTAAATAAATGCATTATTCATTTGAGCTGAATAAAAAAGACCAATAATTTATCAGAAATGCACACTCACTAGAAATGCTATATGGCATCTAGTGGAACCCTAACAAGAACGCTGATCTACTACTTTAATTGCTCCTCTAAACATTTTAAATGCTTGAGTGATAATCAGAGTAGCAGTTTTGGAAAGTTAATATTGGGAGATTTTAGACTATTTCTTAATATATACTGTTTAGTTGGTGGACAAAAGCATGTGAAAACTTTTTTTTTTCTGTGCCTTTGCAAAACACTCATTTTGTCACTCATATATAGCACTCTCCTGTGTGGCCATCATCCGTTTTATGTTCTTCTGGTAAAGGTTATTAAAGGTCAGACCATAGGGCTCTCTGACCCACCTGTGCACATAGATCAAATTTCATACACAGCGCTGAACTCTGCAATGAGTGTGCTCCTCATACTTCATCACAATATACTAAATCAAAATGTTAATAAATAAAGAAAAAAAAAGTGTCAGCCATGCATCTACACACATACACAGCTCAAACACAGCTCCAGATTGTAAAGCATAATAACACAGTGTGCAGAGACTGGTTATCATCTCATTACCTTACTCATAATCAGCATGCATGCACACACAAATAGTGTCAATATATGTTATTAACCTAAGCCGCCTGGCAAGCCTAAAGGCATAAGCATTCTTAAGCGCTTAAAAAAAAAAAAAAAAAAAAAAGATTCTCAAAAGCATATGGTTTTAGTGAACAGTTGTTACAAAACAAATTGTTTTGTGAATTCAGTGAAAAAGATTCTTTAGAAAAACGCACCGAGATGGCATTACCAACATATTATTTTTGTGTCATTTACCTGAAAGAGTGCAAATCAGACCAAATCAATTCTTTCCATTTCAAATTAGCAGACTTTTGTACTAGAGGAAGTAGGATTGGGCTACACGTTTAAGGTCACCTGTTCTACAGGTGAGGGTGTTTAGACCAAAAACAAGCACTGTCTCTACCCTATATACACAATACAGTACAACCCCAAATGACCCTGTGCTGTTCATCAAGCAAAGAGATGTTCACCTGCTGTGTGTGTGTGTGTGTGTGTGAGTGTGTGAGTGTGTGTGTGTGTGTGTGTGTGTGTGTGTGCGCACGTGCACGTGTGGTAGCAGTAACAGGCAATGACAAGCCCGTCCCTTTATCTTCCCCCATTCAGTTTACTCAGTGGGCCTAATTGAAGTCAATTGGAGAGTGGAGAAAGGGGGATGAAGAGGGACAAAGAAAAACAGAGTAAGGGGGGAGAGAGAGAGAAAGAGAGAGAGAGAGAGAGAGAGTTGTGTGTGTGTGTGTGTGTGTGCGTGTGTGTGTGTGTGCGCGCGTGTGTGTGCGTGTGTGAAAGAGAGAGAAAAACAGAGATAAGATAAAGATAAAGAATAAAGGTAAAGAGTGAGCGAAAAAAGAAGTGAGGAGAAATGGAAAGAAACTGTGAGCGGCTGGGCTCATCTGGAACAACCACTTCATCACTGTGGTGAAGGGAGAGAGAAATCCATCTGAGCTCCTTTCTGCACTAAAGTAGCTGTGGGATGAATATCTGTTTGGACTGTTCAGTTTTTTGTCCCTTAAGGTGGTCTGCCCCTGCTGCCACATACACAGCCAACAACTCGTCCATAATGCCTCTTCCACAAAGTCCCACTGTGCAGAAGAGGTGAGTCAAATAAATGCCCAGCAGGTGCGTCTGGGCTTTTTTCAGTGTTCACATCCCTGAGAGCTAGACGCTCAACAAACACACAACACTTCCACTCGTGAGAGGCTGCATCATCACAAAGGGATTTAAAACAATCAGCATGCCAAAGTAGGGGCTAGTTTTCCTCTTTTAAGTCCAACACCTGTAGGTGTCAATTTCCTTGTTGGTGTTTATGTTTGAGGGCAGGAGAGTCACCCCAAAATATATTAATGTCTGAGACAAGGATCAAAAGTGTCTAACAGGCTTCAGTCAACATCCTAAAGCCACTGTGTAGCTGAACTTGTCACACACCCAACAGTAGTGTTGGAGCAGAGAGGGAACTAAGAACGCACTGAGCTGATCTGCCAAAGACACAGTGCTTCAGGAGTTGAGGATTAAACTACAGGAATAAACTGGACTGAGATGTGGGTTAAACTAGAGGAATAAACTGGACTGTGATGTGGGTTAAACTACGGGAATAAACTGGACTGAGATGTGGGTTAAACTACGGGAATAAACTGGACTGAGATGTGGGTTAAACTACAAGAACAAACTGGATTGTTGTGGTTTAAACTACAGGAATAAACTGGACTGAGATGTGGGTTAAACTCCGGGAATAAACTGGACTGAGATGTGGGTTAAACTACAGGAATAAACTGGACTGAGATGTGGGTTAAACTACAGGAATAAACTGGACTGAGATGTGGGTTAAACTCCGGGAATAAACTGGACTGAGATGTGTGTTAATGATGAGCGGGGATCAGGCGCGCGCACGGGCACCGACACAGAAGAACATGTTTTTATTTTAGTTTATTTATTCATATTTCATTCTTTGCATCTTTGCTTGTCTTTGCTGGAGGCAAAGCGTCAGTCCGGCACAGAGACAGAAGAGCGCGAGAACAAGGAGACTTCGAAACTCCACTTACCTGTCCTGTCTTAAAGGCATGAGTGCGCGCGCAACCGGCTCCAAATATATTTGCATAAACAAACACGAGAGAGAGAGAGACAGAGAGAGAGAGAGAGAGAGAGAGAGAGAGAGAGAGAGAGAGAGAGAGGAATAAATGAACGCCTGAAAGGCAGCTGTGCTCACCGTGCTCTTGATGGGCACGTACAGGACGGGTCTCTCTCCGTTCCTGCCCCGCTGCTCGTCGCTGCTTCCCACCTGGAAGCCTTTGGATTTGACCCAGAACTTAAATTTGGCGTTGATGTGGCTGCTGTCCGCGTACGGCTCCGGTTCGTCCCCCTGCAGGAGGGTCTGCAGGATCCGGTTGTATTTGCGGCGGGTCACCGTCTTCGTCTTGCCCGAGTCCCCGTACGTCCGGAGACACCAGTCCTGAAAACCGCCGAACATGTCCCCCTCCGACAGAGGGGGGCTTCTCTTCACCAAATCCGCGCTCGGCTTCGACATCTCTCCCTCTTCCTCTCTTCCAGCCCTCCACCCCTCTCGTCCCCTCTCGTCCCCTTCTCAACCGAAAGAGGCTTCAGAAACAACGTCCTCCTCCTCCTCCTCCTCCTCCTCCTCTTCTCTCCTAAATGTGTCCCGGAGTCCCTTTGCGGGACTGAAAGCCGTGTGCGAGCCGCCGTGTCCCGGACTACAGGAGGACTGTGTGTCCGGCCATGTCTAATACGTCCTCACACCTGTTAGCTCCGTGTTCTCCTCCCGTCACACCGAATGACGCTCCGTCACACGCGCGCGCTTCTGAGGGGATAATGTTGGGCACCCGTTTACCAAAGAGGAAAAAAAGAGAAAAAAACCGTCCCGGCCAGGCCAGCGTCTCCCACCTGTGCGCGCCGTGGGCTTTTAGCTCGGCGAGCTGAATGAAACACCCCTGTCCCCGCGCCTCGGGCAGGGAGCTGTGTGTGTGTGTGAGTGTGTGTGTGTGAGTGAGAGAGAGAGGGAGGGAGAGAGAGAGAGAGAGAGAGAGAGCAGCGCTGTGGCCTTTGTTCGGGCTCCCTGCACCGGACGAGGCGACGAGAGGCTACGGGGGTGAAGAGAGTCCGAGCGGGTCCTCCCCCTCCTCTCTCTCTCTTTCTCTTTCTCTCTCTCTCTCTCTCTCCCTCTCTCCTCCTTTCCTCCTCCTCCTCGTCTAGCTCCACCTGAAAGCGCTGTTACCACCTGTTAGCATCAGCGTGCGCGCGCTCGCGCCCCCTGCTCAGGCCGTCCGACCGAGGAATGATGGACGGAAGAAGGTGGCTGAGGGTCACCGGGGCGGTATAACGCGGGAAGGACAGGACGGGACGGGGCGAAACTGGACGGGAGATGATGAGACGGAGGCACGAACCGTATGAGTGGGACGGGACGGACATATAGGAAGTACTGCTGCCAGCGGCCCCGAAACAAAGACAAAAGCGACACAATGGCTGCGTCCGAAATCACACAGTACACAGACAAGCCTAACACTGTCGACTAACGCTAGTGTGCGGGTCTCACTATATAGTGAGGTCAAAGCAGTTTAGGGCACGGACCTCCTGAAACTACCACGAATTTATCTTTGGCTTCAACCAAATATTGAAGAGTCCCTATCCTACAGTCCCCTATCCTACATGCTGACTGATTGATTGATTGATTGATTGATTGATTGATTGATTGATTGATTTCCAACCTCATGTGCCAAAAAACATAATTTATATTAAAGTGAATCATTTTCTCCTGTATCTCATACCTCATGTTTCCTTTTCTTTATTAATTAAAAGATTGACATATGTATTTTACTCTGCTCTGATTGGCTGCCCTGCACTGCTGCTGGTTGAATGGTCACTTTATTTGTAACTATTGTGCACTATTGTGTAGTTTAGAATTCTCTCTGCATCAGTTGCACTGGAAGTAAAATAGATAATTAAGCAAAAATATGCAGCGACTGGTGGCCAGAGACCTGAACCCTGAAGTGTTGGAAGATGACGAACAAGTGTGCAACATAACTTGAGCGGTCATTAATAATTTATATTGTTGACAGGCAGGTTCAACATGTCTATTAGAGTGGAGAGTAAAAAATCTGCAGTGTGGACCACATTGCGATCCACCATCAAATACAGATCTGCTGATAAATGTTCAAGGAGGTCCAGAAGTGATGATCACAGAGAGGAGGAGGATTTGGAGCAGTAAAACAAGATGGACTTCAGTTTGTCACCAGAAACCTTTACAATGGAGAGGAGACAATAAAATAGAGTGTAGATCCAAGGCAGACATACCTAAAGTGAGGAGGTCTTGAATACCTTTAAAAAAGTGATTTCAAAACCCAGGCTCAGCTTGAAGCTTTGTTTTCTTACAAGGACCGTATGGACAACGGCACATTTTGAATTTTTATTAGCGTTAATAAACCAACAGGTCCCTTTAACACAACTGCTGATATTTTTTGCCATCACGTTTTAAACACATTATCATAAGATCTTCTTTTTCACTCCTGCTTGAAAGAAATGTACCCGATTACAGATATTTTACATACTGAGGGATGTTAAGTAGTGTGAGGGGTAGTGGGTAGGTGGTTGCTGGTTATGAAGCAGAAGTGTGCGTGTTTTTGGGAAGCCCCCCACATTCAGCTGTGTTTTCCACGTTTGTCAGTTAAACCGTCGTGTTTTTCCCCAGGCTGCCAGATGAGAGTGTGGCTCTTCGAAAGGATGCAGATGCAGTTAGACCTTTTTCGGAAAAAACACAAATAGGGCTACACACACACCAACGCTGTCTCACTTTTTCTTAGCTCAAAAACAGAAGAGTGCCTCCTAGGAATCTGCACTTTTATCAGAGACCTACATCTTGAGGCAGCTAATCAAGGCCTTCAGGAGCGTCTGCAAATTGCAGGCAGGTGTGTTAGATTAGGCCTGCAGCTAATCTCTGTTAGTGCTTATCCCACAATGCAGAGTTGGCCATGCCTGGCACAGCGGGTGGCTTCTAAACAAGAAGAGAAGGGATTTTTAAAACTTGCAGACAAGTCACAATGTAAAACATATGAAGTTCAACTCGGAACCTGTTTTGCCCGGCCTTGAGCTTTTATTATAAGAAACAAACGAGCGTGTGCAAACTTAATAAAACAATTCAAGGACCTGGCAATAATGACATTCCCACCATATCTCAATACATAAGTGCACTTCAGCACATGAAAGGCGCTTGGTACAGTGTGACTTTCTCAAAGCTCTGCGCCGTGAAACAATGGCGTGGATGTGAGGACTTCTCCGTTTAGACCTTGAGAAAGGTTGTGAATAGAGGAAGGCTGGGCACTCTGTGCTAAAATAGATGTCTGTGTTCCTGCAAGTGCTGTGTGTCTGGGTCATATGCCACACGCAGCAGGCAAAAAAACAACAACAACAACAAAAAAAACATAAACGCCCTGAGCTTTTTAAACATCCAGCCAAGGAGGTTTGACAGAGGTAACATTCAAGGTTTTTAAACACATTTTTAGAGAAATATTTCAGTAAAAGTCACATTTGAACAATTTTCCACTTATTCCAGTCAATCACCCAGGACATGTCCATCCATTATCTGCCGCTTGTCCCCCCAGGACATGTCTGAAGTCCAAATTTATTTTCTTCAGTTTAGATATGGGGTAATGCTGCAGACAACCACCACCAGCCAATCACCCAATAATCTTTTGTTCAAAAATATCATCAGAAAAGCTGTCCTGTCTAGTCGTTGTCTAAAGTGGCTGCTGTAGCAATTAAGTTTTGATTATCTTCTACAGCTTTTACATCCACAAGAGTTGGATGAGCAGGTTAAGAGAAGCTTTGGTGATGCTCTTTTTTGGAAACAATTGGGGTATCTACTAATTCCTTCTGCCGTCATTTAGCAACGTTAACTAAAACTGAGAAGAAGTTTTTTTTTTTTTTTTTGCCAAACCATTTCTTTTTTTGTGTGTGAAAATCTTGATCTTTTTTCCATATTAATACAAAACCTTGACGGTCTTCGAAACATTAGGTATTTGGGGCTTTAATTGATTTTGTACATTTTCCACCTTTCTGCATGAGAGAGGAGGCAGAATTAAAAGTATTACTGTGGCATTACTGCATTCCAACTGGCACATTTCTTGCACTTGAAGCAGAAAATGGGAAAAGGAAATAGCATTACAGCCTGACTGAAGCCTAACAAAATGAAATGTAGCATTGTGAAAACAGCTTCTTAAACAGCTTTGTAAAGGTTTTAGCTTGCACATAATCGTAAAACATGAATCACCAGGCTGGGACTCTGCAACAGATATGTGGGGATTTTCAGTAAAACACACACTATTAGTCTGATTTGGGAACTTGAGAGCCTTTTTGAGAACCCTTTTTTTTAGATGTGATCACCCATTTCTGTCCTTTAGGCTTCTGAACCGGGGCAGTTGTATTGATCAGTATCAGTATGTATGATAATAAACATCATTGTCAAACGGGATTAGTCATTTATATGTAGACACTAGAACATTAGGAATAGGCCAACTGTCCTTACAGGGATTAACCTTAGTTAGTAAAACAGTAGTTTCCACACTTGTTGGCAAACAAAACTTATGTAGTTCGGAAGAGCTGACTAGCATGTTGACTGTTGTCTGGTGACATTTACAGTCATGTCCCCATGACTTGTTTTAGCATGAATTTTAAAATAACACTTGTAAGATGTTTTCCCCCTCGGGACAGTTCATATGAAGCGCTGCTTCAACTTTCACTGTGTTCTCTTTCCTCCAGAGTACAAATCCCCCTCTCAGCAAAAGCCAGAGGCCCACAGAGCCAAACCGCCTGACAGCAGGGCTGTATCGAAATAGTCTCTCACTTTGGGAAGTGAAAGTGGGTTTCAAAACTCTCCTGTCTCCCTCCCTGCCTCCTTTTTCCCCTTTCTGAGCAGCCGGCCTGAGAGAGAAGTGCATGCCTGGCCTGAGAGAAAAGCGGTCAGTCATCTGCGGTTAGCCCACTCATGCCTGTTCTCCAAAAGTGTATGTCACCCTGTCTGTCGAAATCACAACTGCTGCCTCGTCCTGCGCACTGCTTTGGCAGCCTCAGCACTCTTACTGAATGGGGATGATTTTCAAAACAGCTTCTTGTTTATAGCTTCAAAAAATGTTAAACTTTATTGCAAAGCATTCATCCTACTGTGCATGCAAACCTACAGTCATCAAACTGACTACACTCCTCGGACACAGTCATGCCAAAATAGACGTTTTAAGAGTGATGCAACAGAATCTCCATTTTTGGCCTTTTTTTGATTGATGGATTATTTTTATATATAATTTGTGCCTTTGCAGGAATGTGTACTTTCTGTGATTAACACTGTAAAAAGATCTGAGGCTAATTTGGTAAGCAATTCTTATACATAATACCATGCCAACTCTGAGAAACCTGTGCCTAACTGAAAGCACTGGACATTAATTCATAAAAACACATACCTGTCTATAACAATTTTCAGAACTGATGGTGTATGTCAGAGTGAAAAACAGGCCTTGACCTGAGGATGGGTACTAAACATATCCTACAGCATTGAAAGTGCCCAAGAATGCTTTAGCCTCAGTCATTCCAGTGAGATTTCTGATCTTACTAGATCAGGCAGCGGTGGCCTAGTGGTTAGGGAGTTGCCCTGGATCGGAAGATTGTGGGATTGATTGCCTCACCAGTAGGTTACCCTTGAGCAAGGTACCATCCCAGTCACTGCTCCCTGGGCGCTTTCAATAGCTGCCCCCTGCTGCACGTGTGTGTATGGGTGAAACGCAGAGGTTGAATTTCATTGTGTTGTGCTGTGCTGCATTTCACACTGACAAGAATAATCGCTTTCACTTTCATCTAAAAAACTAAACTAAAAAAAAAAAAAAAAAAAAAACCTTGGTAAGACCAAAAGCCCAAATGGTTTCTATTAGCACCACGTGGAGATGAAAGATCATTACAGAAGCACAGCTATTAATGCAGCACTCCACCATTCAGGGCTTTATGGTGGAGTGGCCAGACAGGAGCCAGTTCTTAATACAAACACATGACGCTCCACAGTGAGTTTACCAAAAAGCAACTCAACAACTCCCAAACCAAGAGAAGCAAAATCACCTGGTCTGCCAAGATGAAGATTTAATTTTTTGGCCACAGAATCCCAACAATATGTATGGGAAATCAGGTTAACATTTTAATAATAATATTTAATATTATTTTTATCAAGTAATTATAACACTGAATTGTATTAAAACATTGTTTCTTTAAAAATTATGCTGCATTCTGCTGCTTTTAACAGTATTTCAGTTTTTTAGCACTACATTTTAAAACATTGTCTGTTTTTAAAGATCCCAACATAATCATTTGATTGAATCCAAAGCTTATTCAGAACTGGACAGAATCCTTTCTGCAAACCGTAAAGGAAAAAAATTAAGAGCTGCATCTCAAAAAAATTACACTTTTCAAGCAGTTATTTAAGAAACTATAAAGATAGGATGATATAATGCATTTTTTAACCATTAACAAAGATATTAAAAAATTATTTTTCTATTTAAAACATCTTATGAAAGAGCTACAATCATTACATTTTAAATATCAAACCATTCCTGAACCAGCGACAACACAGATAAGAAAATATGATAAGATAAGATAAAATAGGATAAGATTGGAGATAAAGAAATAAGAGAAAAAGAACTGGACTGTTGATCAGTGATTGAAGTTTCCCTTTTCAGCTTTTAGAAATCAAAGTCCTAAAATATGTGGAGAAATAATGAAGAGACACAGAATCCAAAGTACTTGAAATCCAGCGTGAAGTTTTCTCAGTCTGTGATGATTTGGGATGCCATGCCATCTGCTGCTGTTGATCCACTGCATTTAATCAAGTTTAAAGTCAACACCTCAGCTAAGACACAAGCTGATCACTTCAGTGCCATTTCTGGTAATACTCCAATAATGTGAGATAAAGAAGTTCTCATTTTCATGAGTTAGAACCCATAATCACAATCAGGCCAAAAAGCTCATTATATATTTGACTTTATGTGTAAGGATACCGAAAAAAAAAAATAAGAGAATCATTTTATAAACATTTTTGTGATGCATCTGTATAACATCTGTATTTGGACAGTGTATTATATGCACACACAAAAACACACATATATACACACATAAACAGTCCAAATATTTACTATTGAAAATGCTCCTAATTTTGCATCAATACTGAGAGTCAATTCAGTGTGAAATGTTAAAACATATCTTGAGAAGCATGCCACAATCCTCACGGTTGTGTAGATTTATCTGGCAATATCTATATTCACAGCAAGTGAATGTCCAATTTCTAGCTCCATAAAAAAAAAAAGTGTGACTATAGGTAGTTATGTCTATCTGTTGCTATGACGGCAGTGTTCAGTAGAGGCTGTGTGGGGGCGTTGGGTACAGTGTGCCGCAGAGCTCCTTTCTATAACACCTAACCCATTTCAGAGAGTGTGTTTGAATGTATAGGTACTTCTGCCGGCTCCTATCCTTCTGCTACTACCAATCAGACTCCTCCGGCACAGACAGTTCTGTCTGTGTTTCCACAAACAAGTGCCTTTGGAGCATTAGCAGCATGCACGCATACTAACAGAGGGTGGAGGGAGAGGACTGAAGTGGAGGAATGTGCAGCACTCACAATCAAACAAGCCATGTGTCAAAAAAACTTCATTTCAATCACTTCTCCCAGCCATGCAGAGCTGCAGCAGAACCACTGGATGTTCACAGCAATTCCAAATCATGATCTAAAGGCTCTGTGAACACTCCCATTAAACTTTAAAGTGAATATGCTCCCATTAAATTTTAAAGCCTAGGGAAAATGTTTTGAGATCAGGGTCCAATGTTAAAATTAAATGGGTCTTTCACATCTTAATGTATTAGCTTTGCATCTCAACAAGCTGCGAGCAGTGTAAAAATGCATCTCTTCAAATCTGTTAATTCTTTGGTCATCATAAAATTAATTAATGTAAAAATCTTCTTTTGGCTGCTCTTGTTTAGGGGTTTGCCACAGTGGATCACCTATTTCTATTTCTTATGGTTTTCTGCATCTTCCTCATTCACACCAACCACCTGCATGTCCTCTCTCACCAAATCCATAAACCTTCTCTTTGGTCTTCCTCTTTTGCTCTTTCCTAGCAGCTCCATCTTCAACAACCTCCTCCCAATATAATCCTCATCCCACCTCTGAACATGTCCAAACCAACACAACCTTGCTTGATAAACTTTTGCCTAACTTTGTCTCCAAAACGTTACTCTCACTGGTTTGCTAGTACCCACCTGTCACAGATCCCTCCTGCCACTCTTCTCCACCCATTCCAACCTGCCAGCACCCTCTTCTTCACCTCTCTTCCTGGGAACTGTTGAGCCCAAGTATTTAAACTCCTTTACCTTTGTCACCTCTACTTCCTGCATTCAAACCATTCCACCATCCTCCCTTTAATTTACACTCATGTATTCTGTCTTTGTCTTACTCACTTTCATTCCTCTCCTCTCTAGAGCATCTCTCCAGGGTCTTCTCAAGCTGCTCCCTCTTCTCACTATGGATTACAGTATCATCAGCAAACTTCCTCATCCACGGTGACTCTGTCTAATCTCGTCTTTCAACCTGTCCACTACCACTGAAAACAAGAATGGGCTCAGCCCTGATCCGTGATGTAATCCAACCTCTACCTTAAATGCATCAGTCACTCCTACTGCAGATCTCACCACTGTCACACTGCCCTCATACATATCCTGAACTACTTTCAAATACTTCTCTGTAACACCCGACTTCCTCATACAAAACCACAACTCCTCTCTAGGCACCCTGTTATTTCTGCAAGTCCACAAAGGCACAATGCAACTCCTTCTGACCTTCTTTGTACTTCTCCATCAACACCCTCAGAGAAGACATTGTATCTGTAGTGCTCTTTCTCAGCATGAAACCATACTGTTGCTCATTAATCATCACCTCTTTTCTTAACCTAGCTTCCACTTCTCTTGCCCATAACTTTATGCCTGATCAACTTTATCCCTCTATAGTTACTACAGCTTTGTGCATGACCCTTATTCCTGAAAATTGGTACCAGCACACTTCTCCAGTCCTCAGGCATCCCTTCACTTTCTAAGACTGTTTTAAATTAGAAACTGCCATCTTCATTATTCATCCTCTTCATTGCTGCCCATACTTCCATCATGCTAATTCGCTGCACTTCCTGGTTCACTATCCTCACATCATCCAATCTTCTGTACTTCTCATTCTCTTCATTCATCAGCCCCTAAAAGTATTCCTTCCATCTGCTCACTTGTGAGTACATTTCCATTTCTATCCTTTATCGCCCTGACCTGCTGCACATGCTTCCCAGCTCTGTCTCTCTGTCGAGCCAATCAGTAAAGGTCTTTTTCTTGCTCCTTACCATCAAACCTCTCATACAATTCACCAAACACCTTATCTTTAGCCTTCACCACTGCTTTCTTTGCCCTGCACTCCATCTCCTTGTACTCCTGTCTACTTATTTCATCTCTCTGACCATCCCATTTCTTCCTCACTTGCCTCTTCTTCTGTATACACTCCTGACCTTCTGGGTTCCACCATCTGGTGACTCTTCAGTACCTCTTAATTCCTACCTGAATTCCACCTTGCAGTCTCCCTTCTTTAGATTCCACCATTCAGCTCTGCCCACACTTTCCTTATCTTCTTGAAGGTCTCAAAGATCATCCTATAGACCACAAACCTATGCTGCTTAACTACCCTCTCCCCTGACACTACTTTGCCGTCTCCAGTCTCCCTCAGAATAACACTACTGCAAAGGATATAATCCTCCTGTGTGCATCTTCCTCCACTCATGTATGATAAGAAAACATTTCCCTTATTGTAATTCATTTAAACCTTGATCCCCATTTGGGACTAAAGTTGCGAATTTCGAGAAAGATTGTTATGCTGAAAAAATTTTTGGTCTTCTCTCTCTCCTATCCACTCCCTAATTGTGAAGCATCCGTTGGTTTGTGAAAGGTACTATATAAATACAACTTGTTGTTGTTGTTGAAAAAAAAAACTATTCAGTAAAGAATTTGGGGTTAATTATAACACAACTACATACAATTACAACATACCTTTAAAATAAAAATCATGAAATTCTTGCATTTGTGAAAAAAACAAAAAAACAAAAACAAAAAAAAAACATATCACATTAGTCTGGCCTGGAATCTCTAGGGAACTCTTTAAATAATTGTTTAAATTTTTTTATTACATTTACAATATAATGGTTCGCTGTCTAAATCTACTTTTTGTCTATGTTTATTTTAATTATTTTTTACATTTTGATTGTATTAATTTAACTTTTTTTTTAAACTTTTTTAACTTAGTGACTGCAAACCAAAAAAAAAAGTCTACTCCATAATGTCTCTGCATGTATGCAAACTTATATTACAGTAGAGGAAATTTACTTTCTGAGAACTGATTTAGAGTCTTTCAAGAGAAAATCACAATAAACTATTATGATTAGTAAATTCCACTTCTGTGTAAATGGCTCCTACAGTCACACTGGAGGGTTTTGTCTGTTTCATTTTCTTAATTTTTGAATATTACTAAAATTGTGGTTACATACATGTCAGGATGCAAAATTTAAAAGCTAGAGATCTACAGCATGTTATCTGTAAGCATTGCTCAGATGAGATCCTGTGTCATATATACAGCATTTCAATAAAGATCCCCCTTGTTGCTATCAGACACATTTAGATGAGATGCATCAGAAAAGTGAAGAAAATGATGCAGAATGATTCTCATTAGAATGATTCTAATTGCTAGTCCAAGCATACACATACACTGAAACTGCTGGTCAACCAGTAAACTCTATTGACTAAAGAACATTTCAATTGAAACTGATGAGCTGTAACTCATCAGTAATCAGATTTACATCTGGCAGGCTTAAAAAAGCAGAATAGAACTGATGAAGAATAAACCCTCAATTGAAGGATAACAGCAGGGATTGAACCATTAGCATCATCTCAGCTGCTGGCCTAAAGTGTTCAGTCAGACAGTCAGTAAGTCGCTCTACATGGCTTCTCTTGCACAGTCACTGGCAGTAACCTGAGCCTGATTCGTTAATCACACATGATAAAACAGCATGGTTTCAGTCATCAGAAGAAGTTAGTGTTGCTTTATGTAATTGCTGTGGATGCACACAGGTCAATATGAAAAACATGTCTTGAGCCCATCACCAGGATGTTTTACACAAATGAACACTAACATTATCACATAGTGGTGTTGACATCATTTCCGCCCATCCATTTAAGGTGCCCACTATAATCATGCAATGTCTGAATCCATTAAAATAATAATAATTAAAAGTAAAGAAATTAATCATTAAAGTACATACTCAGTGTTTTGAAAATTACTTACATTAAAAAGATTTAAACTGTGTTCTCTAAAAGTGAAAGCAGGGACTATAACAAGGGAATCGCAGGGGCAACTTAATGGTCCAGGATTCAAACCCAAGACCTTCCAATCCTGGGGACTAGTCCCAAAACACCAGGCCACCGCTGCCCCAAATAAGCCAAATAAGTTCTTAACATCTCTGTAGATTATGGCGGTTAATTTTAATAAGAATAATCCTATTTCTTCTTTTTTCTGAAAGGAAAGGAACAGGAAAAAGTAAAAAGGAAAGGAAACATTTGATTCTAACAAAATAAAGCAGATTTTTTGCAGCTTACTTGGACTGAATAATCAGGGGATAATCTAAATAAAATCTGTCACATAACTAGAGCTTTACTCTGTGATATGGCATAACATGAACAGAAATCAGAAATTTGGCCAACTGTATGGTGGATATTGCATTAACAATGCATATCGTTGCATAATTTTGCATTGCAAAACTAGGGCAGCATCGAGCTCTTGAACATCCAAACACCCATCGATCCCCAACACTGCACCTCATTATTGTCCTGTCCTAAGACTCTACACTGCTATAATAGCTATTTAATGATCCTCAATCCATCTTCTATAATCAAGATGCTGCCTGGAGCCAGCAAAGACCTGGAATGCACTTGAAATTTATGAATGCTGGAGGAGAAAGCAACAAAAGAGCATGATGCTCATGGTTACTGCCACGTTACTGAAAAATGTTTTACTTAGAATTTAAGAAACAGTTTTAGATTGAGATTTTTCTCCTGTTAAAAAAATCTTTTTACTTACAAGTTCTATCCAATTATTCTCAAAGTCACAAAACACCCAAGGTTCCAGGAAACATCTAAAATCTAGTGATGCCCAGTTTCTATGGCTCAATCCTGAGGCAAGACTGCTACAAGAATCCTTCAGCTAACGGAGCATACAGGAGAGCACAACCTCAGTCCTTGGTCCATGCATCTCCATGGCAACCCCTTTAAAGTGCAGGACCTGGAGCCCTTCTCCGCCACTACTATCACACTGTGGAGAGATGGAGGTAGAGAGAAGGAGAAAAAAAAAGACAGCAGCCCTAAATGCCCCCAGCACTGTGGCCTCTTACTCAGGTGCACCACCCAATTACCTGCAGCTATAGAGGGCTCTCAGCGAGCATTAACATGAGCAAAATGAAAAAGGGATCAACATCATCCCTTCAGCACTGTACTGAGCCAATAGCGTCAATAACCTACCCCAGCCTCGGGATTATAAAAAGCCCAGGTCTCAGTAATACTACTTTATTTAATAACAATCTGATAATCAGTTTGATACAATGCAGCTACTGTCCAACCACTCGCAGAAATACACGCGGAAATCACCCTTAGTTTCAGCCTCAAATACCTGTATTGGATAACTAAACTCACATAAAGGGAAACAACTTAGTTTTGATTGGTTTAATGAAGCTGAACAAAGAGAGTGGAGGAGGAATCAACATCAGTTTAATCAGAGCTGTAGGCCACTGCTAGAGGTGGATACACAGGCAGGCAGACAGGGTTTTTACATTTATTTAGAAGTCATTTTTTGGTTTTACTTTTTGTGTATTTGTGCTCGTACTGTATAAATATGTGTGTGAACGGTAATCTGTTTCCATCTCACTACAGGGTGAAAGCAGGTCAATGTTTAGCTCTCACACACAGTTACAGGTGACAGATGAGAGTACAGCTCGTCTCTCTCTCTCTTCCTCTTTCTAGTGTGAGCTTATCTGTCTTTGAAGCGAAAGCCAGAAGCTGAACAAGGGAAAGCAAAGCAGCATCAAATAAACTGCTAACAGCTTAGTCACTGTTAGTTGGGGATAACTAGTTCTGACACCAACCAGTGCCATATTTCAGTAATAAACACATACCACACACAGACACAAAGACACACAGACACACTTCCAGGATAACGGAAGTGAAATGTCTCAGATGTGAGTAACCTGCTGGGCCTCTCCGAGTCCATCTGTCTTGCTGTTCTATTGACTCATCTGACCTTTCACCTTAAAGTCATCATGTCGTGTCCGAGGGTCACCGTGTCGCGTGCCTTCCCTTCAGCTGCCAAGAGAGTTGTAGGGATGAGGGAGGGGGCATCTATTATTGAATTTGGCCACTGCGGGCTATTTGGCTAATTCCCAAGAGAATTTTTAAACAAGACAAAATGCTGAATATAGATGCATTTTTGTTTTTACAGCTAAAGTGTAACTTAAAACAGATGTGATTTTTATTTACTTTAGTTACAATCTAGCAGCTTTAAAAGATGCCCTCCATTTACTATGGTTAACATTAAAAATAGATGTAATAAGATGTTTCTAAGGTTAATGCTGGGTTTGGATGTAGGCAATAATTATCTAGACTAATACAGCAAATGGAATTATCTCACAAGAAAAGATGTACAGACATGAGTGTGTGTGTGTGTGTGTGTGTGTGTGTGTGTGTGTGCTAGACATGAATGAAATAATCAGTAGTAGGTCTAGGAAAGTCAAACATGTAAAACCTTATCTCATTGGTTTGGCCTTGTCTTTCTTTCTCTCTTCACCCATGTTTACTTTCATCCTTGGCCTTTTCCACTCCCTGTCTTTCAAAGCTGCATATAAAGATGGACTTACGACACGCTGGTGTAATAAGCAACATATCACGGCATTGCATTTTTCAGTTCACCCGACACTACAAGGATCCAACAGTCTGAATGGACTTTCATCAAGCAAACCACCAATCAGATCAAGCTCTGCTGCTGTTTCTTTTTATTTATTTTACAAATAGTAAAAGAGGCCAACGATGCCAACGATGCAGACTGTTGGAAGACATGCTGTCCTCATCACAAAAAAAACTACAATGATTACTCAATCCCTTTATTGTAATAGTGATTTACTGTGATTTTAACAGAAGGTGATGGTTAAGACTTGCTTAAAGAACAACTCAAATGTACACTTTTTACCCTTTATATCAAACACAGTTGAACGATCGAACGAGATCCATGAAGTTTTCTCCAGTTTGGAATTAGTATCATAACACTGGCACTTTCAGTACTGGAACACACTGGTTGTTCGAGCCACTGTGGTGAAGGATCCTCGCGCCACACTTCTGTTATTAACTCTCTCTCCTAGTCTTAGCCAAAACGATGGTTTAAACTCAGCAGCAAGGAAGTAGCAAGCAACAGATTTACATTCATGGCATTTAGCAGACACTCTTATCCAGAGCGATTTCCATGACCTAATTACAGGGACAGTCCCCCTGGAGCAACTCAGGGTTAAGGGTCTTGCTCAGGGACCCAGCGATGGTAATGCTAGAGGTGGGATTTGAACCTGGGACCTCTTGAGATATTGATCCATAAGCAAGTACCCTACCAGTGGACCACCACCACCCAGATAAGAGGCTTTCCAGGTCGTCACCCAGGGGTTAGGACGATGTGCTGGGAGGAATCACAGGAATCTTCCCTGCCGTCCACACAGGCCATCATTTTGCACTTAACCAACTTTATATGGGTTCAGGTTTTTGCAGGTGTCAGGTGGTAATGTTACACTCTTTTTTTACTTTTTTTTTTTCAGAGGTTAACGTGATGTGGCCTGGGGGCTCGTAATCTTTTTTAATGTAATCCCTGAAGGGAGTACAGAGGAAGAAGACTGAGCAGGAACTTGTAACAGAAGATGATCATTTATTTAGAGGCAAGCAATGGGAACCTAGAGGTTTTGTTTTTATTAATGTAATTATTCCTGAAGACTTGTTTGCTATGGCAGTCTGATTTCCTCCATGGTTCACTTATTTCACTAGTGTGTTTCAGTACAAGCTAGCTTTGTCAATATACAGGAAACTATAACTGTCCATCTTTTTATTTCAAGGGAAACATGGAATTTTAACTCTTTAAATGAATTAAAATATTTTTTTTTTATTTAATTGAGTGACTGTGTGTGTGAAGGTTGATTTTTCTCTCTCTGAACACCCCTTTTCTGTACATCACTGTGAGAGAAACCACAGGCTCCTAATAGCTGAGGGTAAAAAAAAACCCTAAATGTTTCACGCTTCCGCTGTTTTTCTCAGGCGTCTGGAAAACAGGTTACTCCAGCTCTCCAGTTTGGCGCAAAGACACACAGTGGGGCACAGAAAGCTCCAAACCACGAGCTTCCATTCCACCTTAGCGGGACCGGAACATTCGAGAAGAAAACTTGGAAAGTTCCCTCGTCGTGTCCCAATCCGCGCCCTACTTACCGCGTAGTGTTCTACTTAGTATGTCAGCCATGGGTGGTGTTCCAATTCTCAGGGGACCAGTCACGTTACCTATATAGTGCACTAGAGCGCTACACGAGCAATACTCAGCCGGGAGCTGCTGAAGTTTACAGAAAGATGGAGGACGGCGCCTGTTCGGCGCTAAACTCTCAAAAACCATCAGGATGAATGAATGCGAGAGTCCAGAGATATGAAAGTCTCAGTGACGGGACCATTTAAATCTTTTCACTGATGAAATGGAAACCTAAATATGGCAAGAAAGGTACAACTAAAGTGAAAGTGACTATTCTTGTCATTGTGAAACGCAGCATAGCACAACACAACGAAATTCAGCCTCTGCGTTTCACCCACACACACACACACACGTGCACCAGGGGACAGCTATTGAAAGCGCCCGGGGAGCAGTGACGGGGACGGTACGTTGCTCAAGGGTACCTCAGGGCAACCTACTGGTGAGAGAATTGAACTCACAACTTTCCGATCCAGGGCAACTCCCTAACCACTAGGCCACCACTGCCCCAAAGGCTGTGTAGACATAAAAGTGAAAACTTAAACGCTAAACTGCTTCGCTCAGGGGTTTTTGTGGTGGTAACTGTAGCCTGTATTGATGCTACTGAAGGTCTTAACTAGTTTTTGTTTCTGTGTCTGAAATGGTTCAATCGTACACTAACTCCTAAATATTGGGCAGAGCTGGCCTAGTGTTCGGGGACAAGGCCCCAGGATCGGAAGGTGGCGAGTTAAAATCCCAGACCAGCAGGTTGGCCAGAGGTACCCTTGAGCAAGGTACTGTCTCCATCACTGCTCCCCGGGCGCTTTCAACAGCTGCCACCTGCTGCACGTGTATGTATGGGTGAAATGCAGAGGCTGTATTTTGTCATGATTCACTGTGCTGTTTCACTATGACAAGTTGTCACTTTCACTTCACTTTCATTTATATAGGCTGTTCTACGTAGACACTACATGTGGTCTCAGTGAGACATTTAAGTGCTCTTTACCCACTTTAGGGTCTAATTGCCGTGCGTAGCATCATCTGTGCAGATGATTCCGCCACAGAATATCTAAACTGTAGGAAAATACTCAAGTTAGGATGAAAATGCCACTTGACAAGTGTAAAAACATCCCCAATTTCAACGAAACGTGAACAACATACATTAGACTCAAAGAGTGTCTGGACCACGGATGAGGCGTCGCTCCTGTCGCCTAGCAACCTTCACAGCTGCAGCTAGCGTCACGTTTATTATTCAATAAATAGCTACTAACGGAAAAAGGACACTGATTGGTAGATACATCCTTTATCTTTTAACTGATAAACACGGTCGTCACCGCCGCGCGGTGAATCATGGGACATGATGTGCTGCAAAGAATACACCTGTTGGATCCTCGGTTCTCACAGAAACGAATCCGCGTCTCTTGCCCGAACTTGTTTTTCTCTTGAAAATGGGACGCCCTGTTCGTGAATGCAGCCTTTGAGCAGCCCCTCAACTGGGGACTCATTCGGGTAGCACTCTAGCGCGCTATATCAGAAACGTCCCTTACTGAGACCCCGTGCAGTGTTCTCTTGGGGACAGTCTATTTGATAATACAAGGGATTAGTGCACAAGGGAACGAGTGGATGATTTCACAATCCCGGCACGTTTTTTATCTTCGTGGCCTAAACATCACTTTAAACAACTTTCTGCACTATTCCTCTCTCCACAGTGTTCACTATTCCTCCCTCCCCGTCTTTCTTTGCACCATCGACGACCACCCTCCCTTATTTCCCTCTTTTCCATGCCCTCTCCGTCGCTCAGACAGGACCGGGTTTCAGGGCTGTCCCCGCCCGGACTCCGTGGTCAATGCTGCCCCCTAGCGAGCGCTGCACGATTCAGACGCCTGCCGGGAGTGTGGCCGGACATTTGTTGCTTGGGCTGCTGATGCTTTATTGTGTCTAAAAGTTTTGAGATATCTGCCCACCTAAATTCTCTTATGAAATCAGTGCTACAAATAGTGTGTTCGCCCAACCACCCGCTCATCCCTTTACTGCAACTGCTCCCCTAGGAGGGCTGTACACTAGATGGTGGACCATTACTGTCAGGATTTGATTGCATTCAGCTGTATTTTACGTGAGGCCAGGTACTGGTGTGGCATGATTAGATGTGAGCCATGGATGGAGATTTGATTAGATGGCGCCAGTGCTGTATGTTTTGGAGGGGTTAAGGGTTGGGTTCCTTATGGGTTATTGTTCCTTTTATTTATACTTTCTCTTTTAAATTTCCTTTTGTCATTCGATTGAATGGGGTCATACATGTTGCCCTGAGGAAGTGCATGTGTGTGTGTGTGTGTGTGTTCAGTGATTACAAAGCCACTGTGTGTGTGTGTGGAACCTTGTCTGCCTGTACCTTCTTCCACGTTTAACTGCAGCAGCAGACTCAGGGGAGAGAGTGGGGGTGGATAAATGGAGGGATGGCTGGACGGAAGTGAGAAGAGAGAAAAGAAAGAGAGTTGGGGGATGGGTCAGCCTTGGGATAGGCCTGGCACACTAACGGTGGGAAAACAATGGGAAGGGCACAGTTGCCAGGGCAACGTGAGAGGCTGGAGCTGCTTAGGTGAGTGGTAACTAAGTAACAAGAGCAAACAACAGATGAGGATTAAAGACATACCCAGATATTTGGATATGATATTAAGGGATAAAGTAACACACGTCCTAATGAGTCACACCCTCACATGCAGGCAGAGACACAGCCAAAAGCAACATGTACTTTGTGTCATTAATAACTGTAACAAGAAAAGGGAAAGGTGAGGAATTTGAGGGTTGGGTGAGAGAAAGAGTAATAAGTCAGAAAGAGGAAGAGAAATCCTAAGAAAGAACCTAACACAAAAAGAGTGTGAGAGAGTGAGTGTGAACAAGAGACCAGGACAATGGGGATTTTTATTTGATCATCAGATAATATAACACACTTGTGCTAAAAATGCACCTGCACTGCACTAAAGTGTCTGTGTCTACAGGCTCCGGAAACTTCACTCACTGTGAATGATGGCCCCCCTCTTTTCCTCCTGAGAGGCCCTTCTCACACCGTCTGCCCAGCCCAGATTAGCGGCTGCCCTGCCTGCGCTGAAATACTGCAGGAAGTCCCGTTCATCCACCGCAGGGCCCAGCCTACACATCAACGTCTGGATTGTGGTTTGTCCCAGCTGGGAACAAGAACAAGAAGCCATCAATTATCCCCATAAGAGTAAGGGAATCCAAATACTTTGTGTTTTTGCATGTATGTGTTTAAAGACCAAAAGCACACACATTGTTGCTGTTCTGACAAAAACGCCATATTTCTGAAGCAGTCCAGTAAAGGATAATAAAAATACAGGTTCCTTTAATATAAAACCTCATTTCCTAATTTACTTAAATTCAGCTTTTTCCTTCAGGTCTACACATGATGCCTTTGTATTTTTATGTACTATGTACATAACTGGCAAAGAACCAACCTATCTTTATCCTTTAGAATGGATGATTTTTGTTCCAGTGCATTTAAGACTGGCCTCTGCTCTGTTTGGGTGCCTTGTTTTGTGTCTCATTCAGAAGCAATCCAGGCTGAAACACTTCTTATAACTTCATTGTGAAGGAGATATATGGGTATAGTCTGAATACATGGAGATATTTCCGTTTTAAACGGGTATTTTTAGCGGATTACTTTCCATATATCGATTGTGTGGAATGGGGAGTTGATGGTAAGTTATCACGGTGAACAGTAATGTTAACTGTGTTTGCATACCTCATCATTAAACTTTTAAATGAAACTAAATTATTATTTTTTTAATTTTATTTTCATGTTTCTATTTTTCAAAAGTTTTTTTAAAGTTTAAAAGTTTTAAAGTTTAAAAAAGTTAAAAAAAATTTGATTTTGATGCACCAAGATTTTATGAGATGAAAATGTTCACATAATATAAAGGGCAGCTGGCATTTTAATAAAGGAGTTAAGAAACAGAGCAAAGTAAGGGCGATGGCAGCGAAGGACACATGCAATTTTAAACTATTAGCACAGAGCCACGAGTGAAAGAGGAAGAGACTAGCATTCAGGCTTGGCTTACTTCCTGTGCAAAACCACACACTTGAGACATGGGAGTGCAGGAATAATGTTTTGTGTGTGTGTGTGTGTGTGTGTGTGTGTGTGTGTATGTGTGTGCGTGTATGCATGCATAGCTTCTTCACCACTAACTGGGCCCCTCTGGCTACACCCCACCTCTTAGAGAACTTGATGAACTGTGTATAAGCCTTCTCTTCCTGCTTGAACACTTACCATCCAACATCATAGATCAAACCAGCAAGTCAAACTGTCCTGACACTTTACTGTTCCAAAGTTTGGAATCACCATTAGATATCATCATATATACACATACACACACACACACACACACCCCCCCCCCCCACACACACACACTTAGCACTTAATTGCAGGTGTGTGTATGTGTATAAGTCTTTACACGTCTCCACTTGACAGATGATGTGATTTGAAATTGCCACTGTTTTTCATGTGTTAATTTTCTCATTCATGCATTGTAATCATGTTTCTATACCGTACTAAATTATTTTTAGTAAGAAAATTGATCGGTGGAGTTCCATTGTTTATTGTTATAAAAGTGATTACCCATGTCATTGTGAAACGCGGCACAACACAACGAAATTCAACCTTTGCGTTTCACCCATACACACGGGGCAGCTATTGAAAATGCCAGGGGAGCAGTGTCGGGGACAGTACCTGCTCAAGAGCAACCTACTGGTGACGGAATCAAACGCACAATCTTCCGATCTGGGACCAGCTCCCAAACCACTAGGCCACTGCTTTATTGTATTATAGTTGAATAATCAGCAGTAAATGTAAAAAACGTTGTTATAATTTCAGTGCACATCTTTTCTGATAAGTGGAAATGCCAAAAACAGCATTACCTTGTTCCTATGACTTGTGACTGTTACCTTCAGGCAGGAATCAGGTAAACATGGGTAATTATGATTATTGTAAAGCTGTTGTCCTCACAGTGGCATCAGGTCTAAAGTGGCTTCCAATAATCCAATTTTTATTATGGAAAATAATTAATAAGAATATTAATTAAATACGGACTGGCCAGCTGACCAAACTGACACACGTTTGTTATGTCCCTTCATATTAAGCATCGTTTTTCCATTGAAAAACAAAGCTAAGAGAATTTCTCAAATCTGAATCACTTGAAGTTGTGAACATCTTTGACTTTTTCATTTGAATAATGCATAAAAATAACTGTATTCACAAAATAATTAAACAAACTTAAGCAATGCAGCAAGGTTGTCATGGCTCCCTGTTTGTCCTTATTTTACTCCTTGTGAAGAAAGAAAATAGTTCAGCCAGAGAGCTTTAGGTGTGTTTTCAGCTAATCCTTCTTATACCGGTGATGAAATGCTTTGTAGTGAGAAGCACACTTGACTGATGAGCCATGTTCTCCAAAAGGCACAATATTTTATGCCGCAGGACAACAGAAAGAAAAATGTTTATTTTGGTAGCCCTGTCTTTGCCACAAAATCTGATCCTGCTTTTTGCGAGAATACCCAAACACTGATTAAATGAGGGCTTAGAAACAAGAAGCTTCTGTAAAAAGATGACCAGAAGAGTTACCTACCCAAAACACTAGAGTCGAAGTTTCAGGATAAAAACCAAACTGCTAAAGTACTGAGTTTTCTGCATAACTGAGGTTATTTAGATTAATCTCTTTTTGGGACCCCTTAGGACTAAACTAAAGCTCCTAGGTCTGAACAGAGCAGAAAATTAGGAAATGGGCTTTTGAACAGGTAATGTTCCACTTGTATGCAACGTTCTAATTGTTTAGCCAACATGAAATACTTAAAACTGTAAAGTTGCCTAAAAGCAATTGGGTGGTTGTGGTCTAGTGGTAGGATACTCGTCTACAGACCAAGTCAAAGTCAGCTTTATTGTCCATTCTGCCATATGTACAGACATATAGAGGACTGAAATGCTGTTACTTTCAGTTCCCAGTGTATATATAAAATAAAATTAAAGACTCACTCACTCCTATCCCACCTTTCACAGGGTGAAAGTCGGGGAAACAACCCATAAAGCTTGCCAGTCCATTACAGGGCAGACACGCAGACAATCACACACACACTCACTCACACATAAGAGGCACTTTAGCATCTCCAATCCACCTGACATGCAGGCAGTTTGTATATAAAGCATATACATAAAGTTCTTAAAGTGCTGATCAGACATATGGAGGTGTGATGGAAGGAGAATGAATAGGAAATGGAGAGATGGGAGAAATGACTTGCAATGCTGGTTGCTTTGCAGGTCAGGTTGTAAATGTCTGAAAGGGAGGACAGTGAGGCACCATTAATGTTCTCCGCTCTGTTCACTATGCGCTGCAGGGTCTTGCAATTAAAAGCAGTGCAACTCCAAAACCACACACTGATGCAGCTGGACAGAACGCTTTCAGTTTCTCAGTAGAAAAATCACATGGCAGGAGCTGGTGCTTTTTGCTTTTTTTTTTTAGCTTCCTGAGAAATTATAAGACATTTTATATAAATGGAGTTGAATGAAAGTAGAACTAAATGAAACTTTAAATGAATTAAGAAACAATGTGAAAGACTACAGTTAAACCAGCCCAAAAGGCCATCAAACCCAGCAGGAATGAGGCAAATTATGCTTTCTCAGAATCTGGGCTTTACCTGAGATTAAAACCATTATTTCCCAATAATGCCTAATAAAGCACCAGCTTGTCTCTTAAGAACTTTAAGAGCTAAGTTTTCCATGGGAGGTGACCAAATTTCCGTAATGTTTGTGAATAATTTGCTTTTACTCTAAAATGTGTCTGAGTGTATTTGAATTCTATTTCTTTTATTAGTTTGGGAATTTACAAACATATCACCATGTAAAATGAGACATTCTTCAGTCATTTTACAATGCTGAATGCTGAAAGTCCTACATTTGAGGTAGAGCAATACTTATCACCTTGAATTTCGAACACAGGTAAATGCCTGGGGTCACGTATACAGTTTGAATTAGTGAACATAAAATGTGCCAGAGTCTGTCCTGAGACAGAAGTGCACAGTCTGTAAAAATATTTAACCTTTATGGATTGGACAGGACTAAAATTGCAGAGGAAAAATTAGGTAAAAGCAATCTAAACCTACTTTCATTGTAACTGAATCCCATGCGAATTGTGCCTCAGAGTGTAGGCTCAGATACCTAAACCATTACTGTGATGTCTTTCCTAACTGTCATGTCTAGCTTGGTCTGGAATTCATGGGGCACTTCTTGGTGGGTCTCTCTCCATAGGTTCATAGACAGAAAAGGTGAGGAGAATTTGGAACTTCATGAAAGACGCCCTTACTGATGAACTGCAGGTTCAGACCTGCCACTCTTCAGGCCAGTCTCTCTTCAGAGCTTAAAACAACTTACAATTGTCTCTCTACACACTTCTATCATTCACACTTCTACAGCATGAAAGACATGGCGGGTGGTTTCATAGATCAGACCTACTAGAAATTTGTAAAGGATGTTTTGTATCTTATGACATGCATCTTTTAAGTATGGCACCAGTTTCAGCATTTTGTTATGAAGTGAAGTGAAAGCGACAACTTGTCCTTGTGAAACACAGCTCAACATACAGTGAACCAGTATCTGCATTTAACCCATACGTACAGCAGAAGGCAGCTATTGAAAGCAGTGATGGGGACAGTACCTTGCTCAACGATACCTCAGGGTAGCCTACCAGTGTGGAATTTGAACTTCCGATTCTGAGGCCAACTCCCTAAACACTAGAGCGCTAGTATTAGACTTAATCCCTGCATGGGACAGACTAGAAGAGACCTTCCCTGAATACTAAATACATTGTTCTAAATGTTCAAAACATACTCAGCATTTATTCCGAATACATGTAGGATACATCTCGTAAAAGACTTGAATGTTGTGCTTTTACTTAATTCCCAAAATTCCTTTCTGTTACAATTTAACAGTTTAAATATGTGTTATGGTCTTCAAATAAAAGTATTTTTTTTTCATACCGTTATAAATCATTGAAATAAATAAATAACTTTTCAGAAATTAAATTATAAAGTGAGATTTAAGAAGTACAAGCCCCATACATACATTTTATAATTCCTTTCTATTTATTTATTTTATTTATTTAGCATTTATTTGATGATTCATACTACATGTCTCATTACATTTAAAGAGATATTCAATATCAATATTAAACACATGTTTTTAAACAAGGTTTTAATGCATTTTTTGGTGCTTTTTGCCTTCTGTCACGGAATCTGAATGCTAAACAGTGTTTTAAATTATTACAGAACTGTTGAAACAATGTATGTTCTGTGCTGAGAAAATGTGCATTTCTCAGCACTAAACAATCAACCGTTTATAATTGGTGATCTTGCAAATACTCCAAAGAAACCGATTAAATTCTGACTCTGTCAGGAGTACCCTCTAGCATTAAACCAGACAGAGACTTTCGTGTGTAAAGACGCCTTATTGGAACGGTCAAAGTCCACAGGTAAACAAACAGGTGTAATGAAGTGTGATGACCTCATAGTTAAACGACATTTAGCTTGCTTATTACTCAACCAACTTTCAGAAGACTTGTTTTATTGCCATCAAACTTTCACTCACTGCTATATTTGTTACCAATAACTAGCTATAAAAAGCATCAGTCCTGAAATTGAGAAAGTTGCTTACAGCTGTAAGACATGTCCAGACAAGTCAAGAATTTACATGAATGTATTTATCTGATTCTTACAGGTAGTGATGGCTGCTAAATTATGCATGTTATCACAAACATCTGTTATAAACACAATCGTATAATATACAGTATTATATTGTATGAATACAGTATTTTCTGCTTAATTTAAATGTTATCCATGTCAATAAAGAACTGTTTTATGGTTTTACAAATAATTTGGAACATGTTACTTCAGTATAACCACCTGAAGAGCACGGCAACATTTTTTTTTTGTACACTTTTGGTGATTCCAGTCATCGCAGCACAGCACTTTGGTATATAATGAGGCAGAGGTAAGAGGCTCCTCACAGCACTTGAAAATTAGTTGGATTTGATTGTACGAAAACGTTTTAAATGAGCCTTTATAGCCTTGATTACATATATTGTGCATGTGCACTTTCACAAAGCATCTTTAGATGTGCAGTATGTAATGAGGTGTACTGGGGGAAAAAAGGTTTAGGGAAAGAAAATAACAATGTTTTGAGTAATATAAAATTCATAAACCTAAGCTCTTTATTCAATCCCAAGGACATTTATTTAAGGGCAGACAAAGATCCATGGACCATCACAATATGCAATATATACATAAATGAATCACACACATTAAAGCAAAGTATAGGGATTTTGAATGCAATTAATCATCTAAAATGAATGAAAAACATTATTAATCTTTTATACAGTTGATGACACTCCTTCCTTATATTTTTGTGGTGGATCTCTGGTAGATATCCTCTGCATCTGCTTTGGTGATGGCAAATAGGATGATCTACATCTTCAGGAACTGCATGTGGAGGTCACACTCAGCTCGAAGGAGTCCTGAGTGGGAGTTTTAAAGCAGTGTCTGGTACTTCAAAACCCAGGCAGATGTGTCATCGAAAGTCAGCCTTTGCATATGAAGGAAATTGTGCATGTTTACTACACAGAGAGGCCAAACAGGGCTTAGAAAGCCTACGTGCTTTCATGTGCTCATACATTAACTAGTAACACCGTTGCCATTTGAATCATGTGTCTCAAAACCCCCGTAAGCATGTGATGTATGTCTGAGTAAGTGCATGGTTTCTAACAAACTCTCTTCCCCTTTTTTATTCTCGGGTGTAACGGTATATTTACCTCCATTTCCTTTCCACTGTCTTTCACATGCCACCAGGAATGGGGTGGTAAGCAGCTTCTCCTTTCATGGTAAAATTCATCACACTAAAATTTTATTTCAGTGACCAAGGCTATCAGCCTTTAACCTTTATTGTGAGTTATTAAATCGACTCTAATCATGCACGATTCCGAATTATGCACATTTTGAAAGCATATAATTACATCGGCATTTTGCTGCAGTTTATCATTAAAACTGGTAATTGCTCATAGCTATCGTGCAAGAAGCCCAGAATAAATGTAGGTTTCCTGAACAGGATGTGAGAACCTGATGAACCTAGGCATAGAAAACAAACTTAAAGACTAAAAAGATGTCCTTTAACGCAGAGATTTGCATAGTTATATTTGTGATATTGGGAAGAACGATTTTACGAACGTGCTCTAAATGTTAACTTGGGATGTTTTCACCTGCAAGTGAAATTTAACAATACCATCTAGACACTTCCAGAAGCTGGAGGTTCTATGCTGGTTTATAAATGCAGAGATAATCCAATGATTAATAAATGATACCCAATCACTGTATTAAAATATAGATTCAGCAGTTTATATTGTTGTCTACCTTGCATCTTCACATCAGATACACCAACCATACAGGTACCCATCACTTAGTTACTGACTGCATCACATCTGCTCGTATACAATTTGCTGGCTGGTCTCATCCCTGTTCATCAACAGGAAAAGACAACTAGAATGTCAAAACTGATTGGACGGCAGTATTATAGCAAGCGTATTATGCTGGTTTGTGTGTGAATGAGAGCTATTAGTTTATACACAGTAATAGTAATAACTTGAATATATATATATATTGAACTATATTGAATATATATATTGAACTATATATAACAAAAATTTACTAAACTGGCAGTTCAATATAGTACTGAGTTTATATAACTGTAAGTACATTACCTAAACTGACTCCAGCACATCCATTTCAGGAAACTGATAGAAGTGATGCTGAATTCATCCTACAATACGCTTCCACACTGGCTCATAAACAACAGCAAACAAACCCTGTCGAGGGCCAACAAACATGTCCTGAACACTCAAAAGACCTCCATCTGTTCTTGTTGGAGAAGGTTAGCAGTGAGAGACAAAAGAAAGAAAGGAAGAAAGAAAAGCACCATGGACAAGGTCTTCTATTTTGCTCTCTTCTCTTGCTTGTCTCACTGCTTTGTTTTCCGATCTGATTAATGTTTCATCCCTCTCAACAGTTTCTGTGGTTTGTTTAATGCAACACGTTTCGGCATGCATGAGAAAGAGAGGAGCGAGATCCTCAGGGTAAACTAAAACAAAATGTAACAATTTTGAAGAAGCAAAAGAAATACATCAAAAGGCAGAGAGGGATTAAACCTAATTTTGCAAGTTGTTTTCCTTTCAGCGTTTAAAAATCTCAGCATTAAGTACTAAGTAGTCCAGGACTAGGCCCATCTGTGAAACTGGATTCAAGGATAAAGAAAGGTCTGAAAAAAAATTGCAAGGCTCTTGTCTTCAACCAAAGGGCCCTCGGGATATAAATTCCACTTCAAGGAAGCTGGGAGGGAATTTAGTGCTTGGCTAATTGGATAATGGCTGCATTTATGCACGCGAACAAATACAAAAGCCCGTAAAAGTTCTTACAATGACGCTGTAAATAATTGGTGACAGTGTTTGACATTTAGAACATTACTAAAGGTGATGTTTATTGGTTTAAAAGTGCCATATACAGTAAACTTTAATTTTATAAAAATGTACAAAAAACACAACAGGATTATCATTGTGGTTTGAATGTTTTTGTGTGAAACACAATATGCACCCAATCATTAATAAACACAAAGTATTCCTTCATGAGAACAAACACACACACTCTGAGGTTACTGTAACTCAGCAACACTGTCGAAAGCAATTAGCGTAGTTAGTCCATTATAACGTGATACAGCCCCTCAGCTGAAGCAGTCCATACTGGCTTTGGCTCTCTCCATTTCATGAAGGAAATTATAGAACTGGGGCAGAGTTAGCTCTAAAAGGACATAAAATAAAATCTGTCAGAAATATAGAATTGATGCAAGTTAACAGAAAGCAGATTCCTGCAGTCTACAGTGAAGATACAGTACTGTGCAAAGGTTTTAGGCAGGTGTGAAAAAATGCTGTAAACAAAGAATGCTTTCAGAAATATAAATAATGATTGTTTATTATTATCAATTTACAAAATACAAAGTGAGCTAACAAAAGAAAAATCTAAATCAAATCGATATTTGGTGTTACTACCATTTGCCTTCAAACCAGCATCAGTTCTTCTAGGTACACTTGCACAAAGTCAGGGATTTTCTAGGATTATAGTCGGTGTATGATCAACCAGTTTTACCAAACAGGTGCTGATGATCATCAATGTCACACATTGATGCTGAAACACAGTCATGTTTGGAACAACCTACCAGCAGAGTTCCTTCAAAAACTGTGTGCAAGTGTACCTAGAAGAATTGATGCTGTTTTGAAGGCAAAGGGTGGTCACACCAAATATTGATTTGATTTAGATTTTTCTTTTGTTCATTCACTGCATTTTGTTGATTGATGAAAATAAATAATTAATGATTAACACTTCCCTTTTTGAAAGTATTCTTTGTTTACAGCATTTTTTCACACCTGCCTAAAACCTTTGCACAGTGCTGTACTTCCAGTAAATACACTGTTATGCAGAACATTAAAACTACTTAGAGGTGAATAAATAACATTGATCTAGTTACAATGGCAGATGTGCAATGGTGAGATATATTAGACAGGATGCGGACAAACAGTTCTTGAAACTGAAGCAGGAAAACAACACACGTGCACAAGGCAAGTGCACGCATATCAGCATACAAATTGTGATGAATATGCAAGTGGGTCAGAGCTTCTCCAAAACAGCAGAGATCAGCAGACATGCTAACCTTTACTCGGTATGCACATCAGTGTGCCTTAGGTACCACCGATCCTTCCTTTGACCACTTTTTATTAAAAAAAAAAAAAAAAAAAAAGCATTCTGGGAACACCCCACAAGACCTGGTCTTATGAAGATATTTTGATCCAATTGTGCAGCCATCAAAATTTGGCCCTTGTCCAAGTTTTTCAAATCCTTACAGCTGATCATTGTTCTGCTTCCAACACATCAACATCAAAGACGGTTCAATTGCTGCCTAATGTATACCTTTAGACACTAGTGCTGGGGATTTACTACAGTTAAGGACATATAGGAGACAATAAATCAAATTAATTACATTCAGAATTTGGAATGAGCTTTAGGACCTATAAAAAAGACAATACAAACATTCTATTTATACAATTAGATCTGAATCAACAAAAAGACGATCACTGAAAGAAAAGAAATTTAAAAAAAGACACTTTCAGTTAAAATTCTCCCATAAATTTGGTTCTTACCCATGTACACATTTTCCGTAGTGTTCCCCTTTCTGACAACCAGCTTAAGCTAAAGGAATAAAAAAAAAAAAAAAATGTATTACTCAAGATACATTTGCCTCATGACATCAATAAGGTAGCGAGTCATCAGTCACTAGATGCTAAACCACTTTGTCTGGCTTTTTGTTCAACATCAGTCTCATGCTACAGGGACACAAAATAAAAGGCATTAAAAAGAAAGCCCTCGTCAGTCATCATGAGTGTCATCATGGGTGTGTGTTTGTTTCTGGGTCCACCAACCTCAGCAGGGTAATGAGTGACTGACAGGTTTAATACTGTTTCTGACATTCAGAAACAACTGCTGCGTCATCAGTCAGACAAGCACTTTATTTTGCATGTCTTCAGTGTTTGAAGAGATTAAAGGCCATTCAGATCTAGGCCCCATAATCTCTAAATGTTTTCTTTTTCTCGTCTCTTTTTTTCTCTCTCTGACAAGTGGAGTCTCTATTAAAAAGAATCTAAATGTTTAACGTCTAAAAACAAACTAAAATATTACTAATTTAAAAATGCAATTGACAAAAGTGAACACCAAATAACCAAATAATTTACCTGTAGGAAGATATTACCAGCTTTCTGCAGTTCACTTGTTCCGACAGTAACTATAAATAAAGGCAAATATAATGAACAATAATAATCAACTGTTCACAGTGGGTAGAAAATTATCTTTTAAAACTGTTTATGAGGTTAGCTGTGGTTAGTTAGTGAAATTCTTCCATTTGTAATGTAACAAGAGGTAACACCGATTTGCTTTAAAAACTGAAGAATCAAATTTAATATTGCCATCACTTCTTCACGCTACTAACCACTGTTCATTTGGTGAATTTGTTTGGGACCTTAAAAGGTCATGTTTAATAATTTTTTGTGAATTTGGGAAAATAAAAACAGACATAATGCACCATAACAGAATATTAGAATATGTCCAGCAATAATAGTTTTTGGAGAGTAGTAAGAGCAGAATGTTAAATTAATTTTAACTTAATTGTTAATTTAACTGTGACTATTCTTGTCATTGTGAGAACACACAGTGAACACAACGAAATTGGACCACTGCATTTAACCCATGCACACACCGTGCAGGAGGGGGAGCTTTGAAAGCGCCCGGCAGCAGTGACGGAGACGTTACCTTGCTCAAGGGTACCTCAGGGCAACCAACTGGTAAGAGGTTTGAACCTTCCAATCTTGTGGCCAACTCCCTAACCACTACACCACCGCTGCCCCTAAACGTTAGAGAGTTATTGTTTACCTCCAAATTTCCATTCCATATCCACCAGTTGGTTAACCATCAATGTATGTCCAACCGCCAGCCTGGACAACACTGGGTAGTGGATCCTCCACTAAAACACAGAAACGTACCAAATACACAAAATTCATTACGTTTTCACAAAACACTAAAGGCACTTTTAAGCAATGGTTCAACAAAAACAAAGATTATAAGGTACCTGGTCAGAGAAGTGAATGGCTTTGTCTTCATTCAACCCTATAAAAAGGAAAGGACACGACATTAACGAACAATTAATATTTTAGATACACTGTGCAAGTGAAATTTTTATGAATACATTTTGAATAACTACATCTAATAAGATCATTATTTCCAAGATTGATTTTTGCTTATTAACATTAATTCATAAAGATTATTCCTTAAAGGCAATCTAAGGGCTCAACATTTCTTGGCCCTCTACACACCCACATATTATTTTAAGATTTATATCCAATATGCTCAGAAAAGTATATAAAGAGACAATGTGATATCATTAAGCATAATAACAACTTAAATCATCATATTGTCCAACTATATTACTAAGAAAAACAAAGTCCTAGACCTAGAGAGAGCAGATCCTCCTTTACTTGTTCAGCAGTCAGGTTTTTCTTCAGAGCACCTGAAAAAAAAAATTAAAAGCTTACTGGTCAGTAGCACTGCAATACCCTTAAATGAAGATGTATATCTATGTATATAAGGCAAATATGTAATCAAAATGGAATCCTCCCCCCGTTAGTTTATTTCTTCAGTCATATTAAACACAATATGCCAGATCATTCATAAGACAAATTTCTTGTTTCTCTAGAAACTCTGATCCAAGTGTAGTGACCTTTGCCCACTTACCATGTGGAAGCAGGAGAATGCTCTTCATTAGACCTCTAAGTGGACCTGCAGCCATGCCATTCTCTCCTGCAAACTCACTCAACTGTGCCAGGAACCGTTCAGACTGAAAATGCACACAGACACATATACAACATCGATTTACAAATACCCATATTCACAGGAATTTGTGCTTAGTAGCCATGCTCATAACTGTGTACCAGGGACAATGCAGTGGTATCTGCTTTGGACTCACTCACCTCTTTTGGCTCCAGCAGGAACTGGTAGAGTAACTCTGTCAAGCTCACAAATTGCTATAGAGGAGAGAATTGTGTCACTCTACTTCTAGAGCATATTGCAAAACTCAAACAAGTCAATCAACACAAGTGCATGTTTCTTGCTGTTCCATTCTGAAATTCTGAAATAAAAAAAATGTAACCACTTGCACTTTTTTGTCTGTTTTCAACTTATAGAAGAGGGATAGGCAACTCCAGTCCTGGAGAACCGGTCTCCTACATGGTTTGATGATTTGCCTGCTTGAACACAACGGGTTAAGCTCACCCGATGATTACCAGGTTTAGTGAGTGTGTTTGAGAAGAAAACTACTAAACTGCGCAGGACACAGACCCTCTAGGACTTTAGTTGCCCACTGCTGTTATAGAACATCTGATATAGCTCACCTGTATGCACAAACACACAAAGTGGAATGTTTTATATGGTATGATACCTTGTAGTGACAAAAAGTAAAACAGAGATAAGCCAAAAAAAAAAAAAAACAACAAAAAAAAAACACCAACATGCCATTTGCTAATATAAGTCATATTACAGGACTGCATAGAGTCATTTGTCATCATTTTGGCTAAAGACCAAATCATATTCATTGTGAGTATACTGATAATTAAAACTGAAATAATGAAAATTGATTAATTAATTAATTAAACCACAAAGTCAATTAGAATGAACTGTCAAACTCTCCTGAATTGTTTAAGCATGTGAAGTTATGCCTCTGCAACAAGGAAATATCTGTAAAAAATTCTGCAAAAGTGACAAGCTATCTCGGTGACTATTAACTTTTTCCTGCTGGACTTTGTACTCTGACGGTTAAAAAAAAAAAAAAACAAACAATAAAATGCAACATATGGAACGCTGGCAAAAGACAGTTTAATAGTGATGTGTTTAATTGTGCATTTGCTCAATTTGCTAGTACAGGATCTTGCATCATACTGGCCAACTGAAAAGACAAAAAAATGTAAATGGCCATGTATAAGTCTTGAGAATCAGAACTCATCTAAGACCTTTAAAGAATAACGAAGACTTCCATACGCATTTACTACACGTGCCACAACACCAAATACTGACAAATCACAATGCCAGCTCTCATTTTAATAGCTTACTAAAGTCTCTAACATAACTATTTTACTTAGGAAAGCAGAGCAACTTCTGGATCTGCTTCCAGCTATTTAAACTTTATCCAACAGGTTTATACTGCTTCTCAATTATTACACTCCATGAAGAAACATCATCTGGCATTACCACCCCATCCAGACTTTTCTCATTCTTGGGTCCCAAACGGTGGCGCCAGTTACCAAGTACTATCAACCAAGTAAGGGCATCTCTACCTTAAAGAAGACACATCTTCTCAGAGAACATCTTCTGTCCCAACACCTCTCACACCTAACTTACTCTATACTTTTACATTTTTCATCTTATTTCATGTACATTATGTAGCCCTTCATTTCATATTAAAGCTCTAACTAAACTACAGCTTCAGTGTTGATCTTTATTTGTTATTTGCTTAGGATAAAAGCATCTGCAGAATCAGGAAAGTGTAAATGTAGGAGGGGAGTGTGTTTTCATGTGAATGGCTGATCATGGAGTTTAGTCTAAAAGCTGTGTTTGTGGATGGCGTCTATATTTTTTTCAGACTGTACAGACAGTTTTGCTCATCTGCTTATCATTAAATACTCATTCACACTCTGAGCCTTAAGAAATAAAACAGGAAACTTCTGAATAACATCAGATGAGCAGAGCTGGGCTGCAGCAAACCTCACACCCACATGAAGCTTCATGCGATCATCATTAGCAACTAGCCTAGCTAGCTAGCCGCCGGGTTAAGTTTTCAGCCGGAGATCATTTAGAACACAATGTCAGTCATAATCTATACTTATTATAATTTATACTTAGCACTTCTATTTAAACAAGTATGTGTCGCTAGAAAGCATGTATGTCGCAAGTAAAAAAAAAAAAAAAACATAGCCTGCAAAGCTAACGCCTTAGCACGCAGCTAAACCCCACGAAAATGAACGTCCACCTTTCATGGCGACCGAACTCCTACCTGCTCGCTGAACTTGTTGAGAGTTTGGAAGTCACTGCTGACGCTGTCAGGCAGCGGTTCTTTAGTAAAACTAAACTGCAGCATCTTCTTCGCTCACATCGACACACTGTCCCGCAAACACTTCCGCCTCAAATCCGCAGCAAACATTCAGATCAACACTTTCGACACCGGCCGTGTGAGAAAACTTCTTCACTTTAAATCACCCAATAAAGTGCACGAAATAACTTCAATGAATGGTGCCTGTGAGTGAATAGCTCGCGGTATAGCAGCTCAGTATTTTTACAGGTGGGTCATCGGATTATAAAGTGTGTTAATGTGGGGCGACGAGAAATTAGCTGCGTCCCAAATCACACACTTCTATACTTCACCCTCTTCACTGCACTTCTAGTGGTTTTGGGATTTTCATCGTGTACAGTGTGGTAGTAGCAGGTGCGTTAATAAGTTACAGTCTGTAATATGACTATATGCTACTATACAGTGTATTGTAATATAGGAGTGTGTATAATGGAGCAAAATCATTCAGAGTACTGGGTGGTCATTTGGACAGTAATATGGTCAAATGTCTTATAAATACTTTGGTGCAGTGTTTAATGTGGGGATTTGGGACAGCGCTCCATATTGTATCATGCGAAGCTAAACAATTGTGGTACAGTGATGGAAAGAGAAGACAGAATACATGAGTGTGAATGAAAGGGAAAGTGGAATGGTGGAGTGGAGGTGGTGAAGGTGGAGGAACTGAAATACTTTTAGGTGAACAGTGCAGAGTAATGATGAGTGTGGAGGAGAAGTGAAGAAGAAAGTTCAGGCAGGTTGGAATGGGTGGAGAAGAGTGGCAGGATCTGTGACAGACATGTACCAGCAAGAGTGAAAGGAAAGGTTTACAGGATGGTAATGAGACCAGCTATGCTATACGGATTGGAGACGGTGGTACTGATGAAAAAAGACATGGAGGTGTCAGAGTTAAAGATGCTGAGATTTTCGTTGGGTGTGAGGAGGATGGACAGGATTTGAAATGAGTATATTAGAGGGACAGCTCAGGTTAGACATTTTGGAGACAAATTTAGAGAAGTTGTGGTGGTTTGGATATGTCCAGGGGAGAGACGAGGATTATACAGAGAGAAGGATGTTGAGGATGGAGCTTCCAGGAAAGAAGAAAAAAGGAAGACCAAAGAGGAGGTTTATATCGTTAGAGAGGACATACAGACATTTGGTCTGAAGGAGGAAGATGCAGAGGAAAGGAAGAAATGGAAACAGTTGATATATTATGGCTAGCCCTAAACGGGAGCAGCCAAAAGAAGAAGAACAAGATGGTACAGTGTGTAATATGGTTAGATAGATGGTTCTGATATATAATATAATATATAATAATCATGGTACAGCAAAGGAATAGGATAGTGTGTGTGTGTGACACAGTGTGTTATACTGTCAAATACATCAGTTTGCTACATTTAAGATTCAAGTAGTTTGTCCATGCACAGTTATACAAGTACATCAAGCAGTGAAATGTATCCCTGGATGTGCAATGAAACGTGAAAGATATTTGAGATTAAAAAACAGAATAGATAAAAATGGATAAAATAAAAAAAAAATGTCAAATTAATAAAATAGATCTCTCTATCTCTCTCTCTCTCTCTTCTCTCTCTCTCTATATATATATATATATATATATATATATATATATATATATATATATATATATACACAGTATCAAAAGCAAAGTTTTAGGCAGGTGGAAAATGCTGTAACAAAGAAATGTTTCTTCAGAAATATAAATAATGATTGTTTATTTTGATCAATTTACTAAAATGCAAGTGAGCTAACAAAGAAAATCTAAATCAAATCAATATTTGCACAAAGTCAGGGATTTTCTAGGATTATAGTCAGTGTATGATCAACCAGTTTTACCAAACAGGAGCTGATGATCATCGATGTAACACGGAGGTTGTAACACAGTCATGTCTGGAACAACCTACCAGCCGAGTTCCTTCAAAAACTGTGTGCAAGTGGAAAATTTTAGAAGAACTGATGCTACTTGAAGTCAAGGTGGTTATACCTAAATATTGATTTGATTTTGATTTCTCTTTTGTTCATTCACTGCATTTTGTTGATTGATGAAATAAAAGATTAATATCATTTTGAAATCACCTTCTTTGTTTACAGCATTTTTTCCACACCTGCCTAAAACGTTTGCACAGTACTGTATATAAAGGGGAAAAAAACTCCTCTTCAGTTATTTATATCATATTTATGCTACAGGATAATAACAGGGTAATGTGTGACAGAGTGTTATACCGTTAAACTGAGCAAGGCGTTACACAGTAATTATGGTGAAGTGCATAGAGGGATAGTGTGTAATGTGGTTTTGTGGTGTAGTGTGATATTAGTAATGTAGTAGTGTGTTTATGGTAACAGGATAGTGTGAAATATGGTTATATAGAGCAGTGTAATATACTGAAGTGAAAGTGACTATTTGTCATTGTGAATACACCACAGCACAGCAAACAGTGAACCACAAGAAGGTGCTTTATCTGCATTTAGTCCTACACTCAGGACTCAGGGAGCAGTGTTGGCGATAGTAACTTGCTCAAGTGGTTGCCTTTACTGGCCCAGGACTCGAACCCATGACATTCTAATCATGAGACCTAATCTCTCACCATTAGGCCACCATTGCCCCAGTCTATGTCACACTGTTCCATATGACCATATTACACACTGTACTACCAATAGGATAGAAATAGGACCATTATGTAGAGCAGTGTGATATACAGTAATATGAAGTGACAGTGACTGTTTGTCATTGTGAAACACAATGAAATGCATTTAATCCACACAGCTATAGGGCAGCTATTGAAAGTGCTTGGGGAGCAGTGGTGGGGACGTTACCTTGATCAGGGGTAACTCAGGGAAACCAACTGGTCTTGGATTCAAACCCACAACCTTCCGATCTTGGGGCCTTGTCCTAACTACTAGGGGCCACTGCTGCCCCTGCTTCTTCTGCATTTCACCCATACACACCCGTGCAGCAGGGAGCAGCTTTTTAACATCCGAGGAGCAGTGATGGTGATGGTACCTGGCTGAAGGGTACCTCAGGGCAACCCACTGGTTTGGGATGTGAACCCACAACCTTCCGATCCTGGGGCCTAAACACTAGGCCACCACTGTTTATGGTTATTTATATATATGTAGATGATTTAGAGCAGTATATTATATAGTAATGAGTAGGACAGATGTTTAATATGTTGATTTAGAGCAGTATGATATATAGTAATGAGTAGGACAGATGTTTAATATGATGATTTAGAGCAGTATGATATATAGTAATGATTAGGACAGATGTTTAATATGGTGATTTAGAGTCGTATGATATAGTAAATGAGTAGGACAGATGTTTAATATGATGATTTAGAGCAGTATGATATATGGTGATTTAGAGCAGTATGATATATATTAATGATTAGGACAGATGTTTAATATGATGATTTAAAGCAGTATGATATAGAGTAATGAGTAGGACAGATGTTTAATATGATGATTTAGAGCAGTAGCACATATAGTAATGATTAGGACAGATGTTTAATGTAGTGATTTAGAGCAGTATGATATATAGCAATAAGTAGGACAGATGTTTACTATGGTGATTTAGAGCAGTATGATAAATAGTAATGAGTAGGACAGATGTTTAAAATGGTGATTTAGAGTAGTATGATATATAGTAATGATTAGGACAGATGTTTAATATGGTGATTTAGAGCAGTATGTATATATGGTAATGATTAGGACAGATGTTTAATATGATGATTTAGAGCAGTATGATATATGGTAATGAGAAGGACAGATGTTTAATATGATGATTTTAGGGAGCAGTATGATATATAGCAATAAGTAGGACAGATGTTTACTATGGTGATTTATAGTATGATAAATAGTAATGAGTAGGACAGATGTTTAAAATGGTGATTTAGAGTAGTATGATATATAGTAATGATTAGGACAGATGTTTAATATGGTGATTTAGAGCAGTATGATATATGGTAATGATTAGGACAGATGTTTAATATGATGATTTAGAGCAGTATGATATATAAAGAAATATAGGACAGATGTTTAATTTAAGATTTAGAGCAGTATGATATATAGTAAATGAGAGATGATGTTTAATATGTGGTGATTTAAAGCAGTACAGATATGATGGTAATGATTAGGACAGATGTTTAATATGGTGACTTAGAGCAGTATGATATATGGTAATGATTAGGACAGATGTTTAATATGGTGATTTAGAGCAGTATGATATATAGTAATAAGTGGGACAGATGTTTAATATGGTGATTTAGAGCAGTATGATATATAGTAATAAGTAGGACAGATGTTTAATATGGTTATTTAGAGCAGTATGATATATGGTAATGAGTAGGACAGATGTTTAATATGATGATTTAGAGCAGTATGATATATGGTAATGATTAGGACAGATGTTTAATATGGTGACTTAGAGCAGTATGATATATGGTAATGGATTAGACAGATGCTTAATACAAGGGGATTTATAGTAAGGATATATTAGTAATAAGTGGATGATGTTTAATATGGTGATTTAGAGCAGCAAGGATATATAGTAATGGGTGGTGGACAGATGTTTCAATATATGGATTTTAGAGCAAAGGATATATAGTAAATGATTAGGACAGATGTTTAATATGGTGATTTAGAAGAGTATGATATATGGTAATGATTAGGACAGATGTTTAATATGATGATTTAGAGCAGTATGATATATGGTAATGAGTAGGACAGATATTTAATATGATGATTTAGAGCAGTATGATATATAGTAATGAGTAGGACAGATGTTTAATATGGTGATTTAGAGCAGTGTGATATATAGTAATGAGTAGGACAGATGTTTAATATGGTAATGATTAGGACAGATGTTTAATATGGTGATTTAGAGCAGTATGATATATAGTAACGATTAGGACAGATGTTTAATATGGTGATTTAGACAGTAAGGATATATGGTAAAATGATTAGGACAGATGTTTAATATTATGATGATTTAGGAGAAGTATGATATATGGTAATGAGTAGGACAGTGAGATTTAATATGACAGATTTAGAGCAGCATGATATATGGTAATGAGTAGGACAGGATGTTTTAATATGATTTAGAGTAGTATGGGATATATGGTAAATGATTAGACAGATAAGCCATATGCAGGATTTAGGACAGATGTTTAATAAGGTGATTTAGAGCAGTATGATATATAGTAATGAGTAGGACAGATGTTTAATATGGTGATTTAGAGCAGTATGGACAGGAGTAGTAAATGAGTTGGACAGATGTTTGGCTATGGTGATTTAGACAAAGGATACAGGTAATGAGTATTGGGATGTTTAATATGGTGATTTTAGAGTCAGAGGATACATATAGGTAATGGATTATGAGGGGTGGACAGATGTTTAAATATGGTGATTTAGGGCAGATGTTTAATATGTGATTTAGAGTCGTATGGATATATAGTAAATGAGTAGGAGTAGATGTTTACTATGTGATGGTGATATGATGTCACTATGGTGATTTCAGCTAGTATGATATATAGTAAATGATTAGGACAGATGTTTAATATGATGATTTAAATCAGTATGATATATAGTAATGAGTAGGACAGATGTTTAATATGATGATTTAGAGCAGTAGCACATATATGGTGATTTAGAGCAGTATGATATATAGTAATGAATAGGACAGATGTTTAATATGATGATTTAGGAGGCACATATATAGTAATGAGAGATAGATGTTTAATATGACAGATTTAGGAGCAGTATGATATATAGTAATGGTTAGGACAGATGTTTAATATGATGATTTAGAGCAGTATGATATATAGTAATGAGTAGGACAGATGTTTAATATGATGATTTGTGCTTGCATGATATATGGTAATGATTAGACAGATGTTTAATATGTGATTTAGAGCAGTATGATATATGGTAATGAGTTGGACAGATGTTTAATATGATTTAGAGCAGTATGATATATGGTAATGATTAGGACAGATGTTTAATATGGTGATTTAGGACAGATGTTTAATAAGGTGATTTAGAGCAGTATGATATATAGTAATGAGTAGGACAGATGTTTAATATATGGATTTAGAGCAGTATGATATATAAAAATGAGTAGGTTGATGTTTAATATGTGATTTAGAGCCGTATGATATATAGTAATGATTAGGACAGATGTTTAATATGGTGATTTAGGGCAGATGTTTAATATGATGATTTAGAGTCGTATGATATATAGTAATGAGTAGGTAGATGTTTAATATGGTGATTTAGAGCAGATGTTTAATATGGTGATTTAGAGTCGTATGATATATAGTAATGAGTAGGACAGATGTTTAATATGGTGATGTAGGATAGATGTTTAATATGGTGATTTAAAGCAGTATGATATATAGTAGTGAGTAGGACAGATGTTTAATATGGTGATTTAGAGCAGTATGATATATAGTAATAAGTAGGACAGATGTTTAATAAGATGATTTAGAGCAGTATGATATATAGTAATGAGTAGGACAGATGTTTAATATGAGGATTTAGAGCAGTATGATATATGTAAATGAGTAGGACAGATGTTTAATATGGTGATTTAAAGCAGTTTGATATATAGTAGTGAGTGGGACAGATGTTTAATAAGATTGATTTAGAGCAGTATGATATATAGTAGTGAGTAGGACAGATGTTTAATAAGGTGATTTAGAGCAGTATGATATATAGTAATGATTGTATAAGATATTAATAGGATAATGTGTTAATTGTGACAGTGTGCTTTACTACCATATAGAATGTGTTACATTTCTTAGGTCATTGTTACTAATACTTATCAAAAACTGACTTTTAAAATGTTTCCTATTTAAAGCATAAGCGTTAAAATGCCACTAGTGAAATATCCCTTAAGTGTGAGCTTATTTTTTTTAGCACGATGGCTCTGAAACCTCCCCTTTCAAGAGAGAAAAGTTCCTAAGCAGCTGAAAAGGCTGTGGGTGTGGTGGTGCACAGCAGGAGATCCCGGGGCTGTTCAGGTGTGTGTGGCAGCAGGTCAGCGCTGCTGAAGGGGTTAAAAGCGAGAGGAGGTAAATGCAGCGTTCATTCACAGAGGGCGCGATTCGAGACCCGGGAAAGTGACGCCTGACTCCTGAGGGGCCGGGAGCGCCCGAGAGCGACGAGCCCATTTCCATATTCCGCCCTCAGGGCTGCAGACGATCCGAGTCAGAGCCGCGGCAGCCCGGACTAACGAGAGAGAGCGCCCGTCGGGTTTCCCCACCTAAACTCTTCACCAACAGGTAAGTTTCGCTTCAACTCCTCCTCCTCCTCCTCCTCCTCCGGTGCTGCGGCTGCTCGGAGTCCCAGGCCAGGTTTCTCGCTCACTCCTGTCCCTCCTGCTCTAAAAGTAAAGTTCAACTTCAAGTTTCCCGGGCGCGCGGTTATGAAAGGGACATGCGGTGCGAGGAGACCGGAGTCTTCACTACTTTGAGGTGAGTTTTTGGGTCGTTTTTTTTTTAAATCGCGTGACCGCGGGGAAGGTGAAGTGCACGTTCTGCCGGGCTCCAGATGTTTGCGGCTGCGTCCTCATCCACATGTGCCGCGAGCGAGTCCTCGACTTTGGCACCGTGGGCGCACGAGCCCGAACTCCTCGAGCTGTAACTTCCAGTTTACTAAGCACTAAGCTAACCAAGAGCAGGACTTCCACAGCGACCGAAGTAGTGATAAAATCAGCGCAAAAAGTCCGGTCCTTTTTGGCTGCGCCGGAACGCGAATCCTGAATGACTCGCTCGTTTGAGTCGACTCTTCTAAATCGCCCGCTCAAACGTGTTCGCAATGTTCACGTCCTGAACGGTTAAATAAATCGTGATCACGACATCAAGGCGTGAACGATCTGACTTTTCTTTCAATGCACACCTGCCCTGGACTCCAGGTGTAGCCACTCACTCAGACCGACTCACTGAACCGACTCACACTGAAGTAGAACCTGACTTGCGTGTCGATTAATCGGCCCACAGTGTGTAAATAACACTAAATAGAAATAAAGCAGAATGTTGAGCCTTGCATCTCACCTGAATCTCCGACTCACTTCAGCCAGCGTGGAAAAGAGTCCACTGTTAGTTTTTACTGCTGAAATGTGCTGCAATGTAAGCAGTGATCTGAGGGGTCAGGTGTGGAATACATCTAGAAATATCATTCTAGACTTACAGAAATGAATGAGTCGTAATGCAGTGCTCAGAACCAGACATAAAAAGTGAGTTTGATGCCTCTAAAACTGCCTCGCAGAAGAAAGCGTAAAAGAAATGGTAATAAATATGTTACGCATTGTTTTGCAGCAGCCTTTTGGAGATAAGCTCCAAAAAGTTTTTTATTTCAAATAAAACACATGCATCCCTATTATCACCATCACACAGAAACACTCAACACTTTTGCTGGCTGACTTTTAGTTTTGAACACTAGAAGCTGTATTAGTGCCGTTAATACTGTGCAAGAGTCTTGGTTGCTGCCATTTTGAGTTGGCTGCACATGAAGGCACTTTTCTCTGATTACATTTAAGCATGTTTATTAGTCTTTTTTATCATATGGCTGTTGGTACTGAGATATAATGAATTACTGCAGTTTGGGTATCTCTGTGATCCGACCAGGAATTTTTTTTTTTTAATTTTGCTGCAGATTATTTCAGAAGTCTTTGGGGAGCAATGGGAAGTGGCTCAAAGTGCTGGAAAGACATTTAAACAATTCCAGCTCATTGCTTGAGATTTAAAGTGTAAAATTCGAAGTCATTTTCCAGTAGGTTTTAGGGGTCATATAGCTTGTCAACCAGCCATCAGATAGTTGGTTGGTGGTATAGTACAGAGTAAATGGAGCTGCTCCCATTGGGTCCTCCTCCCTGTTAAAAATTAACAAAAAATAACTGAAAATACCCATCTCAGTTCTGTGAAATGAAGCTTAACCTTCTTTGAACACCTTTCCTTGAATGAGCTGTAATTTCTTAAATATTTTTGGTCGTTCTAGGTGCTTGTTGTAAATGTCTTCCTTGCTTTCTGTCTCTTTTTGATCTTTTTCTTTACATCCACGCATACACTGATGTCTACACGTGATTAGACACACACACACAAGCACACATGCACACACACAGACACACACACAAATACATTCACCGAAAACCCCCTACCCATTAGGTTCAGCCCCTAATCTCTGTCAGTCAGGCTTCCAGCTTTGATGTGGCCTCTCTTTGTGTTCTCACATTCACTCTCATTCACCTATTCACCTTCATAGATGCTCCCTCACTGTGTTCTGAAACGATGTGTGTGTGTATGTGTGTGTGTGTGTGCTGAAGTGCACATGTTCATGCAACTACACCAAGAATTTTTTAACATCATAATTCAGGAAATGCATGGGTGCAATGAGATCAAACAGCCCAGACTGCATTCTTTGCGTAAAGTTGTTTGCAAAATTTTGAAAACAATGAATGTTCATGTTTTTTTTTTTTAACTTGGGAAAAGAGACCTTTATATAACTTTTAAACAGTAACTTTTTTCCAGGGCACATTTGTACATATTTATTTGTCCTCAACATGTTAAATTCAGAAATAAACATCGTATGTTGTGTAGACATGTGTTCACTTTAGTATTTGCACCTAGATTTTAAGGATTTAGGACCTTCAATCCCTGTTCAAGCGAGAGAACATAAGTAACATAATAAAATACATTTATTAGCTTTTTTTTTTTTGAGTGGGTCACAGTCTGAGGGACCAAAAGAGTTTGAAGTTTCACACCGTCACCAATCACGCGTGCTGTCGGCCCACCCGGCCCCCTGCCCAGTCCACCCAGACACACAAAAAGTAAACCTGCTCCTTTCAGTTCTGTTCTGCAGCTCTGGCCCTTCTTCATCTTGACAAGTCCTAGTATCATGGCCAGGTTCCAGTTATGAAAAATTTCTGAATTTGATTGACTTGACTTCAAAGTAAGGGTATTAATGGAAAAAAAAAGAAATTATTTATTTATTATTATTATTTTTGACTGTACCAACTTCTATAGTATGTAGGGAACATTATATTTACGCTATAACACTCACCTATAACATGAAACATGATGCTGAAAGAGGTATCTGGCACTTACATTATACTAGCTACATATGGAGAGGGTAGCATTTGTACGGTATAAGTTGGTGCAAGTTCAGGTCATGGTAGTTTGTGAAATCATGTATATCAAGAATAAATCACAGCCCAATGAGCCCAAAGAGGTACAGGTTTCCTTCCCTCTACTGATACCAAGTTTTACTGATCAAGTTTAACCCTTGATCAACAGCTGTGTCACTCATTTCCTATTTCTTTCAAAACTACTCGGCTTAAAGGGGGATTTCCCCTAAATTTCTGTGAAATTTAATCACCTAGATGAAAATGAATTTATTCAGAATGGTTTGACAAATGTCAAATGCTCTTTTGTAGGGAAAAGGATCGTTCACAGTAGTGGTGCCAGCAACCGGGCATCCAAAAAGTGTTAAACCGCATCACAGAACGTTAGTTCCTAATGGTTTGAAATATAATACCTAAGGCATGAGACATTGTTTGAGAGTATTTTTAAGGCCAAAACGCATTCAAAACACAAGGGGTGTACCCTAAAACTCACTGTGAAGTTTTCCAACTTTAGGATTACATATAAAATCAATCCGCTTAAGTGTAAAAACCCAGAAAACACATATAGGTTCAGTGGTGATTTTGGATAGTAGACATTGTCACTCATAGTTCTGATCACCAACACTATAAAGTACAGTCTACAAAGCTTTGTTTGGAAAATCCTCTTTAATTTGAACAATTTTTTTTCATTTAATCCAATTCTCGTAGCCAAATATAGCAAAACTTGGTAAAATGGCCCTGTCAAATGAATTTGCCTCTAGTTAAGCAATGTGAGACTTATTTCTCAATTGTTTTCTCACATGATTGGTGTGGTCTTATCTTATTCATCAGTAGACAGCGCCCCCCTGTCATTAGGAAAATCTATTGTTATTCTGGGGGGTTTTAAAGCAAATCCACCCAAGTTCAATTAGCGACTCTAGTCATTCAGTCTGTCAATTGTTATTCATGAATGTAAGTTGGTAGATGGCTAAGGCAAGGCCTGTCTTCCAACAAAGACATGAATAATGCACATTTTAAGTGGGTGTCTTTATGTGCAGTGTTTACTTAGTTGAAATAACATGGTCTCCAGGTAGACGTCATACCTGAGTTGATCAACCGATGGTCTTGTCTAGGCAGATCATTACCATTAACATTCCTGAAGAAGAAACACATCTTCTCAGGTCACTTGGTTTGGTGACCCTCACATACCTGTGAGGATCAGAGGGATCACTGAATTATGGCTAAGGTGCAACCTCAAGACTTTGTGATGGACTTGCAGTTAGTTTTATGGATAAAGTATCATGCAGAAGATTGAAATGAATGTTTTCTATTTTATTCCTGTCACTTTACTCATTGATTAAAGTCTTTTTGTAGATGTAGACAACAAATATTTCAATCCCCATTTCCACATTTTACCTTAATTCTTCCATAATCCTTCATCAGCCTTTCAGGTAGTCACTAAAAAGTAGGATTCAATCATTTTAACTCTAATTTCAGTGACAAGGAGAGCAATTCTGTCATGTGGGTTTCAAACTTCTAGTCTATACCACATTAGTTTTTGAGTGGAAGATTTGATCATTTTTGTAATGAATGCATTCTCATTTATAGTAATAAATAACATGTTTAGACACTTAATTTAAGTCAATTTACTTAGTTTCAGACTTGAGGCTGCAAATACAAGACATAAATGGAATGTAAAAAATAAGAAAACTGTGTTGCAAACTGTCATTAATTCATGTAAATGTAATTATGTGTCAAGGCATTAAAATAGTAAAATGCCCTCGACGTGTATAAGTATCTGGAGAACAAATTAGAAGCTCAGACACTTGTTTACTCTATTATTGTTCATTTGATCAATTTTATTATTAATGCGTGTTTATTTTGTAACAGGTTAGAAAGGAAGAAACGAGATCCATCTCAAAAAGTTATGCCATCCAACAAGTACTCGTCCGCTATCATGGCGGAAAGCGACAAGATGACGGCAACGGTAAGCGACCATCACTTCTTGCAATAAGGATGGAGTAGAACATTTGCATAAACATCAGTCTGAGTCAGAACTACTTATTACCTATTCTTTACACACACACACACAAACACAAACATACACAAACACACACAAACACAAACATACACATGTACACACACAAACACACACACACACACACCATGCGGGGTTGCTGCAGATTCCAGTTTCACTCACATGTCTCTGCAGTGTCTAGAGTGTAAGGTTCAGTAAGAGGGTAATGGTGCAGTGGAATTCAACCATCATAGCTACACCAGAAAGAGACAAGCAGGAGAGAGAATGAGAGAGAGACGGAAAGACCTACTAATAATGTTTTGGGTTAGATTGTAAGAGGAGGTGGATAATCAGGTTTTTGGTATGAGCACAGAAGTATTTATTACAGAAAGATTCCCTGTTACATGAGTACACACTCCCACTCAGATCAGTGAGTACCAGCGCTGTGATTAAACAAATGGAAGTTGATAAGATAATATTAGGAATTACATTTTTTCTTGGGTGGCCCAGTGGTTAGGGAGTTGGCCCCGGATTGGAGGATTGTGGGTTCAAACCCCTTACCAGGGGGTTGCCCTGAGGTACCCTTGAGCAAGGTGCCATCCCCGTCAGCTCGCTCCTGCCTGTGATAGGCTGGCGACCAGTCAAGGGTGTGTCCCTGTCCTTCGCCCTGTGTGAGCTGGGATGGACTCCAGCTCCCTCCGCTACCCTGATTAGGACAAGCGGCCCAGAAAATGACTGACTGACTGACATTTTTTCTTTAGGTGCACTTCAAATGCAGACTTTCATTTCACTATTTATGTGAGAACACTGTACATTTATAAATAAACTAATTAACAAATTTCCACTATGTTTAAACGATTTAAAATTAGGTCCTAATTTTTAAGGTCCTACAAGTTTTGTGTTTTCATTAATGAAAAAGGTAAAAAGAAGCATCATACATCACTGACTCTGGAGTTTCCCAGCGCTGTATATATCCTCATATCTCCATGAGAATACACTTTTTCTACCAGTAAATATGAAATAGTGGGAAAATTGGTAATTGAACAGAGCATTAGTTGACCATGAAAGCTACAACTTACAATTTGTCATTTTACTGATGCTTAGGGTTCCTATTAAAGCAAATGCTAAAGTCCTCTCCTCTTTTCCTGTCACCGGGTCTCCCGTCTTTGCTAGCTTGCAGACAGAGAACACAGCACCTGGCCCAGCGAGGCTTGGCAGCCTGTAGGCCAGCTGCTAGGAAAGAGTGGGAGAGAGAAAAAGTGTGGCTTCCGCTGTCTTGGTCCAAGAGAAAATGACTAGACATAGTGTGTGTGTGTGTGTGTGTGTGTGTGTGTGTGTGTGTGTGTGTGTGTGTGTGCGTGTGTGTGTGTGTGTGTGTGTGTGAGCCTTTGGAGCTCAGATGGCTGTGCGGTACTGTGTTCATCATTGAGCTCTCTTTTATTTTCACACTAAACCTGCTGAACTTTGTGTAGTTCCTCCATGTCAGGATGTCAGGTGTAATTATTTAAATCTGCTTCCTTTGAGCTACTGGTTTATGCCTAAATCCCTGTGATGTGTATTCTCTTAGTGACTAATAGAAATGCTTTATTGATACCTGTTACCTCAGTGCACACTTTATCTTGAGACAATATTAAAGGCTTCAGATCCCTAACTTCTTTTTTAGTATACCCTGTCCCCTGATGTGAATGGTTGAATCTCAACACATGCTCATGTGCCAAAAGACAGCAGATCCACAAAGTGAACTTTTGACTGTTGGCAGAGAGTTTGAAACAAAGGGTCCATTTTACTTAAATTTACCATCTAAAACCACTGTTTTTGAATGTTGTGTAGAGTCAGGTGAGCTGTCAAATTGCTGCTACAACAAAATCAGACCTGAATGAAACAAGTGCTATATGTCAGTAAACCTTGCTGACTACTGCGTGGTTAAAAAAAAACAATTTTTTTAAAAAAGTGTAAAACCTTTTTCAACCCAGTGAGTGTAATTGTTTACAAGACTTTTGCTACCGGGGCAGCAGTGGCCTAGTGGTTAGGGCGTTGGCCGCATGATTGGAGGATCGGGGGTTCAAACCTCTTCCCAGTAGGTTGCCCTGAGGTACCCTTGAGCAAGGTGCCGTCCCTGTCACGCTCCTCCCTGTGATGTGTCTAGGGTGTGTCCCCTGTCCTTCGCCCTGTGTGCGCTGGGATGGACTCCAGCACTCCCCCGCGACCCCGTTTGGGACAAGCAGCAATGAATGACTGAATGACTGACTGACTGACTTTTGCTACCATGACTAGCTATCATTGTACACAATGATTGTTGTAGACAAAATGCAGATTCTCAATGATGGGAATAATTTTATTAGGGAATAACTTCCCCAAACATCTGCAAACATGAAATCAGGACATAATGTAATCCTTAAATTTTGCATGCAAATCAGCCAGTTTAATTAAACTAGGACATGAACAAACTAACTAGGAAACCCATGAACCTTAGCATAAAAATAACATGCAAGAAAAAAACATAGGTGAAAGGTGAAAAATAGCAAAAATAAGTTCTGTTTAATAGGTTACAATATATCTCCATCCAGGGTTAAATATTTCTAGAATTTAATTATGAGAAATGTAAAAATTAACAATAATTTCTAATTCATGGTGAATGGCTGACTATCATATTAGATAGAAAAGAACCTGAAATTGCCTATGAATTTACCTAATACTACTGTATTCTAAAGAATCTGAGATTTTACTGGTTTCAGTATTAAGATCTGGTCTGAGTGTCAACACTGATCTCTATGCAGCTATTTAGCTGTTTTGCCTTTAAAGTGGACAGTGGAGACTACTTGAGTGGACTTTTTTATGTGATGCTGCAACTTTGTAATTTACAGCCCATTTTAAAGCAGAAGCAGATACACGACACTCTGTGTTAATCATTTTGCTGACCTTGCAAGAAACGGAAACATGCCGACTTCTGTTTTTTCAAGTTTACTATGATTTGTGTTGCTTGCCTGTAGAAACATGCATAAAATACACGCCCTCAATGTTTTACTTATGAGCAACAGGTATAAAAAAAACCAAAACAAATTAAACCTTCCATGTTGGCTCTATTCAGAGCTTTAAACAGGAGTTGACAGGCGGCCTCTGTGAGGCTTTATTTGCACCACGTCCTCAGAATACAAATTCTGCATAAAACAGGCTAGAATATCATATGCTGTTAGTATCTTATATGAAGTGATAAAATAATACAGTAAGCTACCTAATGTGGTTTGATAAGCTAGTTTGTGATTATTTTAAGTTAATTATTATATTATATTATATTATATACAATACTTTCACTTTATTATTGATCAAATATAGAAAATACAAGTCCTGGTCTCTGTCCTGACCAGGACTGAATGTGTCCAGGTCACTATAACATAATAAGATAAAATAAAATTCTATTTTCAGACAGAATTGGATGGGTAGTCATCAAAAAACAGTCTAAACAGGAGAAAGGAGTTTTTTCGAAAAGGCTGCCTCCTCTTCTCTTTCTAGTATCAGCAGAAGAGGAGGGATGCTCCACTTTCTTTTCCCTTTCACTCTTAGTCTGTCCTAATAACTGCAGTCCAGCATGAGCCTGGGTTCACTCTCCATAGATGCAGCTCTGTGCTACCCTGTATTACTGTGAACAATTCAGAGCTTTCAACAGACGTTGACAGGTGGCCTCTATGAGCCTTTATTCGTACCACGTCCTCAAAATGCAAATTCTGTTCTGCATCTTCCCGCTGTGCCTTTTGAAGGGTAGCTCGGCTCTTCAGGTTGTTCTGGCATTGATGAACAGCCACTACATGTACACTCATTCATGTTGCATACTTATAGATAAAAATGCAACACAGGTCGACTCTATCAAGAGCATGACTAAAGCAGTAACAGAGACGTCACAGTATTTTTCCATACTGAGATTTAAGGCTTAACTTGTTAGTGTGTCACTTAGATATTAGATTGCAATATTAAGATTTCCAAAAAGATGCCATACCACCCTTCAGTGGCCCTTTATTTGTGCTAATCTGTTTCTATTTCTATGCCAAGCCTCTGACAGTTCTTGATTATAACTAGTTATTAAAGACAAATATGTAAATAATAATTGAAAGTAAGCTGTGTGTATGTGGACACTTTGTGTTGTCATTGTGCAGAGGTCAGCATGAGAGATCCCAGTGGTCAGAAAGGGAAGAGTCTGATAGCTGCAAGGCTTCCTTCCTCTTTAAGGATGTGTTGCTTGTTATTTGCTTTCGCGTTCTGTACGAATGAGCCCTGTGTGATTTACTTCTGTGGAGTGCCCCTGGACTTCCAATATCAGGGGTGAGTGTCTGTGGGTGTGTGTGTGTGTGTGTGTGTGTGTACGTGCGTGTGTGTGTGGGTGTATGTGTACATGTGTGTGTGTGTGGGTGTGTGTATGTTTGGCGGGGGTTGTTCTTGAAGTTGAAAGACATTGCTATAGACATGCAAGGAATGCTGGGAGCTCTGAGGAAGTGTCACTGGATCTATGGTTTGTTCCTGTCTCCCCCCCTCTCCCTCTCTCTCTTTCTCTCCCCCTCTCTCTCTCTTTCTCTTTCTCTCACTCTCTCTCTCTCTCTCTATTTGAGGCTGAGGGGCCCTTCCAGTCCCTCAGGAAAAACAAACGAAGGAAACAAGAACCCCTTAAACCCTTTAACCCCACCTCTACCTCTTCCTCTCCCAAACTCATACAGTTAGATTGCTGAAAGCAGTGCACTCTTAATCATTAGCCATGAACAACACAAATTGATGGCAGCATTCTTGCATGGTTTACTTCAACTAGATCTACTAGGGTCTTCCCAGACTTGTCTGGTGACCTGACCATCACTCAAGTCTGTACACTGTACAGTAACTCCTACACCCTTGCTCACTGTGTCCACTTCTGAGTGTTTCCATTTGCACAGTTTTTCAACTGGGGAACTCTTCATTGGAACTATTATGGAATTTGCCTCCAGTTAAAGGGATAAACAGCATAACCCAAACTCGTATTTACAGTTTTAATTTGGTCTCATCCATCCTTAAAGCACTGCTTAAACTCTTCAAAATTAATTTCCTTCACCCTGTTATTAGAAGCAGTGCACTATGGGGCTTGTAGTATCAACAACTAGGTATAGCTTGAGTTCAAAAAATGATGTCATAACATCTCCTGTGTTGAGCTGTTGCAACCATGGACAGCAATGTTCAATGAAACAATTTTGAAACATAGTCTCAGCTTATGTGTTACAGTGACGAATGATTTTTAATAATGATTTTTTAATGTAATCAAGTTAATCAGTTAATCATTACAGCCCTCATGCATTATACGCCAGACAGGTGGCACTGCTAGAAAGGAAAGATAGACAAAACTGTTAAAGGATAAAACTGATTTCACACTATACTTTGTATCAACATATTTTACTTCATAAATGGCCTGTGTGTGTGTGTGTGTGTGCGTGCACGTGTCCAGAATGGATCCAGTGGCCTCGTATTTCTAGAGTGTAGCTGCTCACAGTATGTGTGCAAAAGTGTGTGTGTGTGTGTGTGTGTGTTTATTCGAGTGGTTACAGGGTTAACGGGTGCATACTGGGAAGGGGGGCCGTTTCCCCCATAGCAGTGCACTCGTCTAGAGAGAGCATGGGGGTAACAGAAGTAGCAGCCTTCGTTTTACAATCTTTTTTTTCTCGTAATTGCTCTAATGGGGAATATCCCACTGTACCCTCCCTCCCTCTGTCTCCCGCTCTCTTTCTCTCTGTCACACCTCAATACACATACATCCCATCTGTTGCTTACTTTCTGTCTCTTCATCTTTCTGGAGTGTGACACTGAATGTAAGCCTCAGTACATTTAGCAGCCTTGTTTGCCGTTTTGTTCATGTTTAGCAAGTTTATATAAACAAGAAAAAAATCTTTGCATTTTTTTCTTTAATTAGAATTTTACCAAAGTTGTGTTCCAATGTAAAATGTATTAAAGCCCAAAATTAATTATTATTTTGATTTTATGTAGAGTTAACATTAATTTAATACTTGATATCAGTATGGGGCCAGAAAAGGCTAGATTATAGAGTGTTGTTCAGGAGACTGTGCATGATATCTTAAATGAAGAAGGTACTGAAAGCTAATTAGCCTTAAACAAAAAAAATAACTAATCCATAACAGCTAATACTTAAGGCTTCAGCAGTGATGATGGAAAATTATATTGCACCATTTCTAATGATATATAACAATTTAATTTTGTCCAGTGGGGTCCTAGATTTGCTTCCCAGGTCGGGGTCCTTACTGTGTGAAGTTTACACATTCTCCCCAGGTCTATGTTGGTTTGCTTCAGGTGCTCCAGTCTCCTCCAGCAGTTCGAAGGCATGTCTGTCAGGTGGACTGAAGCTGCTAAATTGCCCCCATGTATGACTGTGTGTGTGAATGTGTTTGTGTGTCAGGCCTGTGATTGTGACTGACAAGCTATCTATGGTGTTTCTCCAGTTTTCGTTTTATGATTGCTGGGATAGGATAAGTAACTCAAATAATGGATGGATGGATGGATGGATGAGATTTTTTTTTCATATCAACTGTTGCCAGTTTAAAGTTCAAATGCTGAATATGTAATTCTGGTCAGTAGAAATTAGTCAGGATGGAGACAAAAATGCATTTATTTTGAAGTTATCAGCAGCTTCAGATTCAAATGGGCAGGAAATACAGAATGAAAGGCATGATTATTCATTTTCATACATGTTTTAATCATCCTAATCTATACATTTCATTGAGTATAATTTTGCACGGGTAGTGCAGGACAAATATGTTCAGCTATTTAGACCCTATGAAAAAGAGCCACATTAAATTTACTGCATTTTCACTGAAAGGTTCATTCAAGTGTAAATAATATACACATTTGAATGAAGTGAGGTTATGGTTAGATTATCTGTAATGAGTACAGGTAGTTCCTTAAAAATCCTTATTCAAAAATCTTGTCACACTGATCGAATGAGTTTCATTTTTGAAACTGTTAGCTTGCACTAGGGTTCAGTGAGCACTGGCAGGCTTGGCACAGTTAAAGACGAGTACTCATACTGTGAGTGTGTGTGTGTGTGTGTGTGTGTGTGTGTGTGTGTGTGTGTGTGTGTATGGGTTTGTTGGCAGGCTCTATGCCCTCTGCATCACAGCTGTGGCGTGAAAGATGTCTGGCATTCCAGCGGAAGATTCCAGAAACACAACAGCAGCCCACATTGTTCCCACACACACACACACATACATGCATACACACATGCACTCAAACATCCAAGTGACTGTACTAATTCCATCCTTTCTATTTACTGTGATGCCCTGGTGATAAAATGAAACTGATATAAACATTAAATAGCAGTGGGTTCTCTTGTGATGTAACCTCTAATCTGTCTTTTCAATTTCTGGCAGTTTTTCACATTTCATAATCATTTGGTTACTATGAGTTCACTTTCGTAAATACATCCATTCCAAAGCCACTGAAAGCTCTTCAGGGCCTGCAGCACTGCAGAGTTTAACTTGTCTCTGCCCCATCACACCTGATCATGAATAGCTAAAATGTGCAGAAGTGTGTACTTATTAAATTACACATATCATTTGAAAGAGGTAATGCAAAACCTTTGCAGTCAGCTTGTTGGCACTTTGTTGCTGTTTTAAGTCTGGGTTGCAGGGATGCTTAGCAGTTAAATGCTGCACTGTGTGTGTGAAAAATTAAACACTTGGCTTAAAAAAATAAAACACTTGGCTTATTGCTGTGTTAAACATGTAAAAGCTGCTGTCTTTTCAAGAGCGCACACAGACACCAAGACTCAAGCCTTTATCCTGAGTAGATGGTTTAATCTAGGCTGTCCTGGAAGCCTTGCTGGGTGTGTTTTTATGGTCAGTTGAAAGTGAAAAAGTGGAAGTGACTATTCTTGTCATTGCGAGTACACAACACACAGTGAACCACAATGAAATTTGACCTCTACATGTAATCCATGCACACAAACACACACCGTGCAGCAGGGGGCAGCTATGAAAGCACCTGGGGAGCAGTGATACAATAATGCACCAGTCAATTGGAACACTAAACTGATGATCTGAGTTTGGTTCATTTTTTGGAACGATTTGAAACTTCATTCAACTTGCTCAAGATTACCTGTGTGTACCTTGCTCAATGGACTTTGATGCTTCTTATTGATCTAACTCACCTACAAGCAGTATGCAACCCACTGTGTGTGTGTGTGTGTGTGTTTGTGTGAATTTATGGGCAATTAATGTAGACTACTTATGAGGTTAGCACTTGCATAACATTGGCCAACAGGCATTTTGCTAAAAAAGCTTGATTTTATAGAAGTGTCCTTGTTGAAAAAAGTGAAAGTGACTATCCTTGTCATTGTGAAACGCAGCACAGCGCAACACAACGAAACCCAACCTCTGCATTTCACCCATACACACACACGTGCAGCAGGGGGCAGCTATTGAAAGCACCCGGGGAGTGACGGGGATGGTGCATTGTTCAAGGGCACCTCAGGGCAACCTACCGGTGAGGGAATCGAACCCACAATCAAACCCGATCCGGGGCAACTCCCTAACCACTAGGCCACCGCTGCCCACTGATCATGTGTCCTTGTTTTTTTTCACACATTGCTTCTTTAATATGCCATATGCTGTCATATGCTTTCTCCAAGTCCATAAAGGCACAATGTAACTCCTTCTGACCTTCTCTGTACTTCAAGTACTCTGTAGTTTCACATCAACACCCTCAGAGCAAATCTTGCATCTGTGGTGCTCTTTCTTGGCATGAAACCATACTACTGTTTACTAATCATCACCTCTTTTCTTAACCTATCTTCCACTTCTCTTGCCCATAACTTCATGCTGTGGCTGATCAACTTTATCCCTCTATAGTTAGTACAGCTCTGTGCATTACCTTTTTTCTTGAAAATTTGTATCCTTAACGGTGAGGAAACCAGGTCCTAAAGATTTGAAAGATGACATCACAACAGGGGTAAACTATGCAAGGTATGTCATTATTACATAGCTAGCACTGAGTTATAGCAAGCTGGCAAAGCAAGCCTGCTTTGTTGTATTAAGGTTAGGTTTGGGCAACAGTGTAAAGAAACATGCTTGCACACAAGACTCTATATGTCTCTTAAGCAGAGCTGATACAGACTAAAATCTCCTCACACTTCTACAAGTTGTAACAAGGCTGGCACCAACAGCTTTGTTAATCTTGTGGTTTCTTCAGGAATACTTTCAGAGAATGAGAGAGGAGAGAGAGGAAAAAGAGAAAGAGAGAAAGTAAGGAGTGAACATTGCAGGCTCCCAGTATCTTCTGTGCTTTTGCACGATGTCATGTTTCACAACATTGTTTGGATAAATCGTCAGATGCCATTATCTATTGTTTCCGTGAGATTTTGACACAGATAGGAAAGCTCATGTGTGTATACATGTCTTTTCAGTGTGTAGACATGCTGCACATGCCTTCAGGCTTATCTTTTGTTTCATTTTTTTTCTTCATCTTTCATCACAGTCACAGCAAAATTACACTTGCATTAATTGCATTAATTAAGGCCAAGCAAAAAAATGCTTACTAAAAAATGTCCTGACAGTGAAACATTTTAAAGCAAATACTAATAAATGGTGCAGAACAGGGGATGGTTCAACAACAAAAACAGCAACAGCAGCAGCTGTTATTATTACTTTATTTTTATTTAATACATTGTAATAAATGTATGATTACATTTTGATTATTTTATTTGAAATAGCATGCCTTTCAGTCTCCAATCCAGCCACTAGGGATGCACAAGCCAGTATATACCTTTGTGCTGGTCCCAAACCCAGATAAATGGGGAGTGTTACAGCAGGAAAGACATCCAGTGTAAAACATGTACAGGGACATGGGGTGCAGGGAGAAGAAAGCAGTGGTGAAGACTAAGGATAAGGTGTATGGTGAATTGAATGAGAGATTGGACAATAAGGAGCGAGAAAAGGACCTATACCAATTAGCTAGACAGAGAGGCAGAGCTGGGAAAGATGTGAAGGAGGTCAGGGTGATAAAGGATAGAAATGGAAATGTACTCACAAATGAGCAGAGCATGTTGAGCAGATGGAAAGAATACTTTGAGGGGCTGATGAGGAGAATGAGAGAGAGAAGACTGGATGATGTGTGGATACTGGACCAGGAAGAGCAGTGAATTGTCAAGAAGTAAGTGCAGTGATGAAGAGGATGAAGAATGGAAATGCTGTTTGTCCAGTTGATATACCTGTGGAAGCATCAATGTTTTTTAGGTAGTAGTGTTTCTAACAAGATTGTTTAAAGTGAGAGGATACCTGAGGAGTGGAGAAGAAGTGAAGTAGTACTGATTTTCAAGAATAAGGGTGATTTACAAAGCTGTAGTAACTATAAGGTTAAGTTTAACTATAAGGTTAAACTAATAAGGTTGATCAGCCACTGCATGAAGTTATTGGAAAGAGCAGTGGAAGCTAGGTTAAGAAAAGAGGTGATGATTAGTGAGCAGCAGTAGGGATTTATGCTGAGAAAGAGCACTACAGATGTTTTGCTTTGAGGGTGTTACAGAAAGTGTTGCAAAGAAGGCCTTTGTGGACTTGGAGAACGCATATGTCAGGGTACCTAGAGAAGTGTTTTGTTTGAGAGAGTGGTTTTGTATGAGGAAGTCAGGAGTGGCAGAGTATGTGAGAGGAGTGTATGTATGTATGTATGTATGTATGTATGAGGGCAATGTGACAGTAGTGAGGTCTGCAGTAGGAGTGACGGATGCATTTAAAGTAGAGGTTGGATTACATCAAGGATCAGCGCTGAGCCCATTCATGGTTGCAATTGTAATTGTAAAGAGTCCCTGTCGACTATTCTGTTTGCTGATGATACTGTGATCTGTAGTGAGAGGAGGGAGCAGCTTGAGGAGACCCTGGAGAAGTGGAGATGTGCTCTAGAGAGGAGGGGATTGAAACTGAGTAGGACTAAAAGAGAATACATGAGTGTGAACAAAAGGGAGGAAAGTTGAGTGGTTAGGATGCAGGTGGTAGAGGTGACGAAAATGGAAGAATTGAAATACTTAGGATCAACAATTCAGAGTAATGTGGAGTGTGGAAGAGAGGTGAAGAAGAGAGTTCAGGCAGGTTGGAATGGGTTGAGACAAATAGCAGGAGTGATCTGTGACAGGTACCAGTGAGAGTAAAAGGAAAAGTTTTCAGGACAGAAGACCAGCTATGCTAAATGGGTTGGACACTGAGGTACTGATGAAAAAGCAGTAGAGCTGGAGGTGTCAGAGTTAAAGATGCTAAGATTTTCATTGTGATTCAAGCTCAGGTTAGATGTTTTGGAGACAAAGTTAGAGAAGCAAGGTTGCTTTGGTTTGGACATGTACAGTGGAAAGATAAGGATTTTAGAAGAGGTAGAGGAGGAAGAGGAAGTTTATGGACATGGTGAAAGAGGACATGCAGTTCTGTTGGTTTGAAGGAGGAAGATGCAGAGAAGATCCGCTGTGGCGAACTCTTAAGAGGAGCAGAAGAAAGACGTGCCTTTCAGTTTCCAAGTCAACTGTTGTATCTGAGCATTCCTGTTTCCCAGTCTGCTGAAGCAGTCACGTTTCCTGGTTTTTTTCTAGCACAACAAAGCTGGCCTCAAGGTTTCATATCACGCTGTGGAACCTGCTGTTCCGTGAGACCAGGTGTTATCTGTCACAATGGTTTAAAGAGACAGGAGGCTAAGGTGGAGCTGGTGATGTTCAGGCCTGCCCTGTTTTTTGTCTCATTTATGAATGAGACTGAAACTGCTAAAATATGTATTCAATTACTGTTTTCTGATACAGCAGTTATTAAACTGTCACTGCACTTGCACTGCTAATTAGTAAGTACTACTAAAAGTATCATGTTAACCACATGAGTATGAAATTAAATCTAGGCTTATTACCATGTTTTTATTCAGTAATTCATTTAGCCAGAACCATAAAATAAACCCTGAAATAAACTATAAATGATTTAAATTTTATTTCTACTTAATTTAATGCATTTTTAACTCAATCTAAAATAACTGAGGTTGCCTCCTTTTTAAAGGAGGTTGGTCAAATGCTCACTCATCATACTGGTTCCTGCCACACTGAGGTGGCATTGTAGACCTACATCTCATACAGTGATATTATTGATTTCCTGCTTTCTTTTGATGTATTTTTATATCTATGAAATGTTTAATGTTTAATAACATGTTATCACTTGAAACGCATGTGAAGTGATCTGCGGTCAATTAAAAGTCAATTAACTTTCCATTAACAACGAACTGTGCTTTGTAGCTTCTCCTCCAGTTGTATAATATTGAGTTAGGCTACTCTTGCATAAAATACCAGTCAAAATCCTTAGTGGCATAGTGATAGAAACCTCTACACCCTTCTGGGTTCTATGTTGCGCTTGGCTTTTCTCATGTTCTCACTCATGTCTTTCATTCTTTCCTCCTCAGGCTGCTGTGAACGGTGACATGTCTGCAGTAGAGGGTTTGTCTGAGAATAACAGTGACCTGGAAATGACCAATGAGAATAGCCCCCTGACTGGGGCAGAACCTCCTTCACCTTTCAGTCCCAAACAGAGTGGAGGAGCAGCATCACCTGCAGGTGAGTACTACACATTCACAGTTGCAGACACATTCATGTGCATTAAATAACGGCATATTCAAATACAGACACACATGCAACACACATGTTCTTTGCTCTGTTTGAGCTGGATGCGTTTGATCAAAGGAGGAGATGTATATATTTGTAAGGAATTTCTTTTCTTATAATGTCAATTTAATCTGAACTAGACTGCGGTTTCTAAAGAAGCTGGAGTTTTGCTCATTGTCATGGCTGAACTAGGTGGACTCCAGATTTATACTGAAGTGTTTGAGGAGCGATGGCTCAGAATATGCCATGATGCCACCATATTTCACATTTACACACTCTGTTTTTTTTACTGGAGACTGCTTCAGTGAAAAACATTTTCATTTATTTCCACTGCTTTGAAAATGAATTTTCTTTTTTTTTTTATCTTGTTGATAGATTTTTTTGGTCTCTCTCTCTCTCTCTTTCTCTCTCTTTGTTTCTCTCTCTCTCTCTCTCTCTCTCTCTCTCTCTATCTATCTCTCAGATGAAAGTGTGAACAGTCTGATGAGAAAGAGATCTCGGAAGCGCTCAGAATCAGAGTATGACAACGTATGGGACTCCTGCAGCGAGGTCTGAACTTCCACTATCACACTAAATTTGGCAGCTTTCATTTTCTTACTAAAAAGTCTGCTTTTACTCACCTTTGAACCAAGAGGTCACAGGTTCAAATCCCACCTCTAGCACTACCACCATTGTTTTTTTTAGTATAAACCCTTAACCCAAAGTTGCTTCAGGACTGTCCCTGTAATCAGGAATTGGAAATCGCTCTGGATAAGATTGCCTGCTAAATGCCGTGTATGTAAAGGAAATAATTTCCTCTCTTTTATAATCTTTTATACATAGTAATAAGATCTTCCTTCTCCATTAAAGAGATATTTTAGAAATGAAATTAGACATGAACAATTATTAGACATTCGAATACTAAATATAATATAGATAAAGGATAAACTAACAATTTCTATTTCAAAATATTTGATATCTCTTAAACTAAGTAGAAGCACAGAGTTCCCGAAGTTTCCTTGCCAGCCCAGCCAAGTAACGTGTATTTAACTTTCATCAGCTGCAGAGCAGTGTTTTGAAAATGGCTAATTTTATATAGGGCTGCATGCTGTCACGTCACATTGAGAAGGTTGTGGGTACAATTCACAGGTGGGGCAGCCTGAGTCATTTCTGTGTGGAGTTTACATTTTAAGTCCTCTCACACCACATCAATAAACCTCCTCTTTGGTCTTCCTCTTTTCCTCTTTCCTGGCAGCTCAATCTTCAACATCCTCTTCCCAACATAATCCTCTAATTCTCTACCTTTACCAGTCATGCTACCAACATTCAAAGTTCCTACCCTTACTTCCACTCTCCACTACTTAAAGTGAAAAAAGTGAAAGTGAAAGCCCTTGTGATTGCGAGGTCGCAACACAGCACACGGTGAACCACAGCGAAATTGGACCTCTGCATTTAACCCATGCAAACACCGTGCAGCAGTGGGCAGCTATTGAAAGAGCCCGGGGAGCAGTGACGGGGACAGTACGGTACCTTTCTCAAGGGTACCTCAGGGCAACCTACTGGTGAGGGAATCAAACTCACAATCTTCTGATGCGGGGGCAACTCCCTAACCACTCGGCCACCGCTGCCCACTTCCTTCTCTCCTCCTCCCTCTGGACATGCTTTCCTTTTCTTGTTTCTCTCCTTTGCCCAACAGTAGGCCAATTTCCACCAGTTCCCTATAGGGTATGGAATTCTGTTTTGTTGTCCGTATATGGATTTGGCATCGATTGTAATCCAGCTGAAGAAATACACTGGCTTGTGCATCCCTAGTGGCTGGGTTATATTATAATATAATCTAATATAATATATAATGTACGGAAAAATTTATTGATTTGACACAACACTATATCATAGTAAATTGCATTCAAATAATGAACTGAATGTGTGTTTGTATGTGTAATGGGAAATGTCTTCTGCCTATTTCCTATCTGCTAAATCAGAGAGCATTCTCAACCCTGATAGCAGAAATGTTTACGAAAGTCCATGGGAATGTTATCTCTTTTTCAATGGCCTATACAGGCTGAGATCCTTATGTTCACCTAAATTGTCAGTGTGTGTGTGTGTGTGTGTGTGTGTGTGTGTGTGTGTGTAAGGGTGTAAGTGTGTAAGTGTGTGTGTGTGTGTTTGTGAGAGAGAGAGAGTGAGAGGGAGTGAGAGAGAAGACAGCTAGACAGGATGAACTGGTTCCCCCCTCAAGACAGTCATGGGTATAGAATCCTTTAATCAGATAAGTCAGCACAGAGACATTAAATTACGTGTGCACACGTGTCTGTGTATTCTAGAACAGACCAGACATTAGCAATAATGTGTTGTGTTGCAGGAGAAGGCTGATCTGGGTTCAGGTTGTGGCTCTGGACTTAGACAGAGACCCCGTCCCAGAACCATCTTCCAGGCAGGACTAACAGCTCACCCCAAACCTCGCAACAGAGAGAGGGGCCGTGGCAAGCAGGAATCCAGTGGCCTGGTACTATACAAACACACATGCACTCCTGCTCACACAGTCCAGTCTGCACACACTCACTTTGTCCAGCACATCAGATTTCACTCCGGCTCACTTAGCTATTGTGGAGCAGGAGAGAATTTTGAAATTACATGCAGAAGGTGATCACACTCTGTAAGGAAAGCAAAATTAAACAAGACTACAAAATTTACAGTTTACTGCAAGCAGTATCAAATCAATCAAAGACTCTTATACAATTCTAACTTAAAATTTTAATCAAGGCTTCATCTTTTCTGTGTGTTAATGTCTGATACATATATGTTGAAATAATGGATAGTTCCCTTTAAAAGCATTAAAATTTAAGTCGGGTAGAAAGCACAGGTATTAGTGTTAAACAGGTATTAGTGTTATAGATATCTACTTTCCCGTAGATCTACCCTATCAGCTAAGTAAAATTTTTTACTTAGCAAAAAGAAAACCCAATGTTTTTCTCTAAAATCTAAATGTTCTACACTCTCTTCAGTCTCTTCTCCTCTTCTTTTACATTTACATTTACATTTACGGCATTTAGCAGATGCTCTTTTCTTTCGGCTGCTTCTGTTTAGTGGTCACCACAGCGCATCAACCGTCTCATTTTCTTCCTGTCCTCTGCATCTTCCTGCTTCAAACCAACCACCTGCATGTTCTCTCTCACCAGGTCCATTAACTTCCTCTTTGGTCTTCCTCTTTTCCTCTTTCCTGGCAGCTCCATCTTCAACATCCTCCTCCCAATATAATCCTTGTCTCTCCTCTGCACATGTCCAAACCAACGCAACCTTGCTCTTCTCTAACTTTGTCTCCAAAATGTCTAACCTGAGCTGTCCCTCTAATATACTCATTTCTAATCCTGTCCATCCTCGTCACACCCAACGAAAATCTCAGCATCTTTAACACTGACACCTCCAACTCCGCCTCCTGTCTTTCCGTCAGTGCCACCGTCTCCAACCCATACAACATAGCTGGTCACACTACTGTCCTGTAAACCTTCCCTTTTACTCTTCCACAATATCATCAGCGAACTTCATCTTCCACGGACACTCCTGTCTAACCTCGTCCGTCAACCTGCCATTACTATTGCAAACAAGAATGGGCTCAGGGCTGATCCTTGATGTAATCCAACCTCTACCTTAAATGCATCTGTCACTCCCACTGCAGATCTCACCACTTTCACACTGCACACTGTCATATGACATATCCTGAACTACTCTCACATACTTCTCTGCCACTCCTGACTTTCACAACTCCTCTCTAGGCACTCTGTCATATGCTTTCTCCAAGTCCACAAAGGCACAGTGCAACTCCTTCTGACCTTCTCTGTACTTCTCCATCAACACCTTCAGAGCAAACATTGCATTTGTGGTGCTCTTTCTCAGCATGAAACCACATTGCTGTTCACTAATGCTCACCTCTTTTTTTAACCTCACTTCTACTACTCTTTCCCATAACTTTCTGCCTCTATAGTTACTACAGCTCTGTGCATCACCCTTATTCTTGAAAATCGTTGTAATCATATTCTATAACAGCTTTTCCGGTACAACTGTCTATGAAGGAAATCACAGTTATCCAATAGTGAATAGTGAATTATTATATTTTGGGAAAAGTCATTTTAGCAAATCAGGTTTCAATGTACATGAGCTTTCTGAGAATTAATCATTTTCCATATTACCCCTTTCACCCATCGTGCATTCCTCCACTTTCCCACCTGCTCATGCTCTGTCCGTTTTTATGTTTATTTTTCATATATGTCTCGCTACAGTGATATTGGATTCTTCCGCTCAGTTTGCATAGGGGTTCCAAGGGACCTTTGTCTTCGGAGCTTATACATTAGTATTCATACCTATAAAAATATACCTTCATTTTTATAGTCATTGCTGTGGAATCAGCCCTCCTTTCTTGCAAATCACAAACAGAAAACTAAAACCAGGTAGGAAGTTATATGTTAATATGTTAATAACAGAAATGTGTTTAAATTTCCAGATGCTTGAAAAAATAACACTGACATCAGCCCGAGGATGAAATTTGACAATGTTACATTAATAAGATTATAGAAATAAATGAAATGTTATGCAAGTTTTTTTTTTGCCTAATTCAGGTAGAGGAGGCCCCCCTTTTTTTGTATCAGCATTGATATTGCCATTGACAGATATGAACACAGGGTATCTGACATTGGCTTCGGTATTAGCCTGCGAATCTCATATTGATGTAAGATTAAGTAAATTATACTTGGTTATATATGATTGCATATCCCTTGCTTGCAATAACTGCAGTGAGCCTATGACCCTCTGACTTATGTTTGTGTTAAGGGTGTATCTTCAGTCTCCTCTTCAGGAGATCAAGTGCCTGTTCAGTTGGTTTAAGATCTGGTGGTTGATCATTTTCCCACTGATGAAATCCTTTATAACTTAGCAATGTGTTTTGGATTTGTTTCCTTCCCAATTTGTTTGGATTCATTTGAATTAATTCAAGGTACATGGCCAGACCTTCTGTTTCTACTACTTTTAAACAAAAATGTTTTTTTTTTTATGATACAGCTGGCAATTTTGTTAACCTTGTCAGCAAATTGCATCTGCACAGCCTTTGCGGTTGTTGTTATCTACTCATTTACACATGTAACGGTGGTGTGGTACCGGAGGGACGTCAGGTCCGAGCCAGGGGTTCAGAACAGGAGGATTTATTAAACAAAGGGAGAAAACACAAACAAACAAGAACTCAGACTGCAGTTACTACTCAGGTGACTGATATTGTGACCAGCTGATGACTGACGACGACGCTGACTGACGACTGACGACCAAAAACCACCATTACGTGCAGGCATAGCCTATCCGTAGGCAGCGCTCTACATTTCACGACTCATCGGGGCTTAAGTAGTCAGCCCCAATGATGCACACCTGCCCGCAGGGCTCAAGGTGTGCTTAGTCAGGCTGAGCGCCCTCACGTACCTAAACACCTCGTGTGACAAACACCCTGAATGTGACCGGGGCGTCCTCCTAGCATTTAAAACACAACACCGCGTGACCCTCTGCGTGCAAACCTAACACGCAGTGACAGAACCCAAGAGGCGCGTCGGCGCCCGAACGCAGCCGAACGCCTCAGGGGAAGGCAAAAACAACAACCCCTGAGTCCCTGAGAGTGGGACACATGGTCAGGTCCATACAAAAGTAAAAAAAAAAACAAAGAGGCCTCCGACCAGTCGTAATCGGGCAGCTGGTGGTGGTGAGGGAATCCCAGCAGTTCCGTCCATCACGGACGGTGCCTGCACTGGGTTCTGAAGTCCCTTGAGGGGGCCTCACCTGACCCAGCGGAAAGCCTGGACTCGACTGGACCTGAGAGGGCTACACAGAGCGTTACAGGGTTTACAGAGGGAAGTCTTCTTCAATGAGTCTAAGCTCTGCCCAGCCCCTGTCAGTCGGGTTCATGTGCGCTTCTCCCGACTCTCTGGTGCGAGAAGTTCTGGTCCGTCTCCCTGAACTTGATGATTCGTGCTGGTGTCTTTTGCCCTTTTCCTTGTCTGGGTCATACTTCCTGGTCGCAGGGCCCGGCCCGGCGCGGTGTCCCAGCTTCTGGTTTCACGTTGAGGAGTTCCTGGCTACCAGAAAAGCGTCACCTTGTTTGGGTTTGCTGAGTTGCGGGGCGAGCCGATGCTGGGGGCCTGAAGGCAGCTGCTCCTTTCTGCATTAGTTACCACGTTTCTCCATTTGGACTGTTCTCCGGATGCTCTGTTTCGGCGTTTGCTCTCTGGTTTCAGCAGGCACTGGTGTTGGAGAAGAGTAGAGGGTGCGATGAGGGAGCCAGAAGATTTACCTTCCATACCTCTGACCTGGTTTCTAGCTCGGTGAGCTTGCTGGCCTCATGACGGGCCTCTCTCAGGTCAGCCTGCAGGCGATGAGCAGTCCTGCCTGTCTCAGCTCTGTCGCACTGATGCAATTGCCCCTCCATTGTGGCTATTTTAGCCTCCAGCTTCTCCTGAGTGGTTGGAGTCTCAACTCTCCGTGTTTTCCAGCCTACGATCTGGTTTCTCTGTTCCTGTCTTCTCCCCAGTCCCTTTCTTTGGGAAACCCTCACAGCATGTATCTTGAATCGAAGGACCTTTTTTTCCTTCCTCCGGTCCTTCGAGACCGTGGCGTTCACCTGTGGCATGGCGGTTCCCTCGGTCAGCTGATGGTAGAGTGCATCAGCAACTCCTCCTGTTCAGCAAGCCAAACATTACTGCAGCTGATCTGCTCACCTCCGAGGTGGGACTGGATTGTCCTCGCCTCTCTGTGCCCTACGACCCGATCCCCTCACCCGGCTCACTCTGACTGACTTCTGCAAACACTTCGCAGCATGTTTCGCCTTTGGCACCCCTCTGTCCTTGTTGAAGTCCCGGTCTCCACCTTCGAACCTCCTCTAGCGACCACCTGTTGCCAGCGCGGCCTCTTGAAGACAGGCCCCCGCTTCAATTGCACTCTCCCAACAACCTGAATAATGACAGCAGCTTTGTTCATAGCATTAACATTTCCGCCTAAATAACCTCTAAAGCTGCCTGGATGCGTGTAGCGACTTTCTCAACACACAGAAATCACTTTCATGTTCGCTTTTTGCCCCTGATGTAGGACCTAAAATATCTTTGAATGAAGATGGCTGACCTTCTTGCTTGGCTGGTACTTTGTTACCTCCCTGTGTCTTCTGAGCGCCTGAATCGGGGCGGCCTGATGGTGCAGGATCACAGCCCTTCTGACCCTCTGACCTCTGAAGCAGGCTTGCAGGAACATTTTGCAGCGGAGCGCAGTAATAAAAACTCCTTTCTTTGTTTCTGGCTTCACGTGTGGGCGATACCTCAGCTGGATTGCAACAACAGTCTGTTTGATGTATAGTATCGTGAGCACGGCGAGAGCCCTGTAAATACTTTTGTAAAACCATTGGCAGCCTGGTGCTTCAGTTTCAGAGTCTGTCTGGTCTTCATCCCTCGGAATGCAGCTTGTAGAACAACAACAGCCCCTTTTTTCTCCTTCAAAGACTTCATTTCTTGCCTCATACTCTTACTAGCTCTATATTAATATGCTTCAGAACCAAATCTTGGCTGCCCACAATGCTTCAGGTAGTACTTTCTGTTTATGTTTCCTCACCTGTGCCTGAATGGTTACAGCAACTCATGTTCAATTCTCCTTTGCACCGAGCTTTCCTTTTAAAGCTTGCCACTAACCTGGAGCTGCTCCTTCTCTGCTTTCTGTGTAGCAGATGGCTTCATGGAGCTGGTTTTTGAGGGGTCGACTTCTTGATGCAGCTTTCCTTATTGCGGGGCTTCCTTAGTGCGACTTCCCGATTCTTGCGATGCAGGAAGTGGTCTCCCTCCTCCACTGCTCTCTCGTCCCGGAACTTTACTAACTGCTGCCATTGCCTGCAACTACTCTTGTTGCGGGTGGCCTTCATTCCTCTTGGTGGAGCGCCCGTGCTGTCGCTGTGAACAGGAAAGGCGGCGTTTGCTTTAACCTCGTAGTGGTCGCGTTGGCGTGTTCCCGCTATCGCTGCGGCGGCGGCGGCGTTCTCGCTGGCGGACTGGTTGCTGGCGCTGCGGCTCGGGGGCAGCGCCGATGCTGTCGTGCGAATGCGGCGCGGGGGGCGCGCCGTGCTGGCGTGGTGCGCGCAGGCGCTGAGCTTCGTGCTGTCGCGGTGCGAGGCGCGGGTGACGCCGTGCTGTCGCGGTGCGGCGCGGGGGACGCCGTGCTGTCGGCGGTGCGGCGCGCTGGGCGCCGATGCTATCGCCGGTGCGAGCGTGAGCTTACGTGCTGTCGCGGTGCGGGCGCTGAGCGTCGTGCACCGCTGTGGACACGAGAAAGCGGCGTTTACTACCAGCCTCCTCGTGGTGATTTCGTAGCGTGTTCCCGCTATCAGCTGCACGCGGCGCTTTTTCCGCTGGCGGATCGAGGTTACTGGCGCGCGGCGCTCTCGCTCTCTGGCGCTGAATCTCCGCGTTGACCCGCGTGCGGCGTGGTTGGCTTCGTGCTTCCGCGTTGAGGCGCTTGCGGCGTGGTTGACGCTGTGCTTCCGCGTTGAGGCGCTTGCGGCGTGGTTGGCGTCGTGCCTCCAGCGTTGCGCCAGCGGCGGCCTTCCAGCGAGAAACCCCGCCTTCCACGCGCGGCGTCAC
>CM029385.1:13230985-13435985 GCA_017165825.1 Hepsetus odoe | reverse complement strand
ATAGGGCAAGGGAGGTCAGACAGTAATTGGTTAATGTAATGTGGTGCAGATATTCACTGTGTTGTAATTATTGTTTTGGATCCACTTCTGTGCACTTTTAGAACATAGACTGTATGAATACTTTAATGAAAAGTATTCATTAAAGAACAGTTTTCTTGGATGTAATTGCTCAAAGAGTGGATTACGTTATGGCAAACATCAAATGTTCAGCTGGTTTGGCATTGAATGAGCTTTGTTTCACTGAACACATGATAGTTCCTTCCGTTTTTCCCCTTTGGCAACTCATGGTCTCTTTTATTGCAAATCAAGCTAGTCAGGACTGGAAAATAGTTCAGTAATTGTATTTCAATACTGCTCTTACATATAATGTCCTAACATTTTTACTTTATCTTAGTATTAATATGATTATAGAAATATTATTGTTAAATAATTTAGATAAAGGGAAGTTTTTTCTCCTGTCAAGTTACCACAAATTAGATGTTTTAAATTATTTTTTATTATTATCTTTTATTATCATTATTATTATCTATCCACATTCAACTAACTTAAACCAAACTGCCCACAACTATGCTATTTTGTGCCACCACCAAATTAACAGACATACTTTCTACATGATGATCATGCTTTTTCTTTTAATTTTTATATAGTAAAAAAAAAAGGTAATGTTTTTTATTCAGTAGCCATACATTTCCTCGAGTTTGCATACTTTTTTCACCCTCTCCAAAACTCTCTCTCATCGGTTGTTTCTTAGTTGGCCAGTATACGTGCGGAGAAAACATTCCCTATCTGTGAGTCGGATAATCAGGAGGACCAGGTGAAGCCCATGCTGGACTGGGCTCACAGCGGTTTCCTACCCAAGGGCAAAGAGGGCCTGAAACCCAGAGAGAACTCGGGTTAGTATATAAGCCAAATGAAGCTGCCATCACAGTTAGATCTAGCTGCAGCTCTTTAACCCTTTGAAGATGTCATTTATATATTGCATGTACTTAACCAAGCCCTGTAATCACATCAATTCATTTGCATTTATATAGTAATTTCATCCAGTTAATCCAGACACTTGTGACTTGCATACACTTAGAAACTGTATTAGATCCTATGTAGGCCTGCTCTTATTTTTGAAACAGGCCACAGATTTTTTATAATAGCTTATGTTTTAATGGCTAATATTAAAGTTTGGCTCAATCGTTGTCCTTAATTTTGCTTTATTGTTGCAGTTCGTTGTCAAGCTCATTTGATATCTATCATTCTTCCAAAACACTAGGTGTGCATTATTGTATTATACATGTTCAAATGGAACACTTTAAATTAAAAATAACCAGTTTGTTTACATTTTCTATCCTGATTCAGAGTAAGTGGAAAATTATGTAACTCTGAATTTTCACAATAGTTTTCCTTTATCCAAAGTGAATGAATGTCTGTATATAACTAATCTATCCACTTTTCCTCCTTCCTTCACCCAAAAGCACACACACACACACACACGCACACACACAAGTATGCACACACATATACTGGAGCTGCTCTTTTGCTGCAACAGCTGCACAAATGTGACTACCAAAGATGAAGAAAGACAAAACAGCAAAAAAAAGTCTGCTAAACACGCATGATTCACTGCTTAAGCATGAAATTACACTTATTCAGAAACTGTTGGCCTTTCTCTGTCGTCCAACTCATATTCACTTTTAAGTTCTCATTAATGTAAAACACTTATATTTTAGTTGAGGAGTATTAATTCTAATCTTTACATATAATCACACAGTTTTGGTTTCAAGCCGGGATGTTATCACTGTGGGAGAAAGGCAGCACCCTTTCTTTCTGACCTTGGGCAGGAAGACAAATCAGCAAACTAGTGGAGACAAGTAGGATTGTGATGCAACAAACTGCTGCTCTAAAACTCTTTATAATTTAGCCACAAGACACTGTTACCTGCTGTTAGATTTGAGTTGCTTCTCCTGATAGAGTGGTGTAGAATGGCTGTTGACATTTTGATGCTTCTTAAGTGCCTAGAGGGGGAGATGGTTCATTTGCTAGTTAATTTCAGAAAAACTGTAGAAACACTAACATTGAAACGTTGAGAAATAGTATCAAGTGACTGAATAAAAAACTGAATTTCATTAAAAGGAAACTACAGAGCAAAGTGAGGAAGTTGAGAATTGGTTTAAAATTTTAAAGGAAAGTTTTGTATGGAAAAGACTTTAGAGTCTGCTAACCAGTTTTAATGACTTTTGATGGCAGCTTCAGCAGCATAGTAGCAGTTATAATAATAATTGTAATTATACAGTAAGTCAGCAAACATTTTAAAAAAGAAACCTTTTACATTACATACATTTTCTGCCATGATTACAGTGGAGCACATGTATTGTAGAGGCTGATCTGTATGTGTTTTTATCTCATGCATGTGTTGTTATGAAATTAAATGAAACTAATGTGTCTCTCTGTTTTGCAGCTGAGTGCTGTTTGTTCCCAGCAGCTCCAGAGAGTGGGACACTGCAGGCCCAGCTGCTGGAATCCAACCCACCGGAGCTCGCGCCGTCTGCTAAGAGAGCACGTCTTAGTCTCTGCAAGGCCAAGACTGCTAATGAGGAAATCTATAACAGAGGTATGAGTTCACACAGAGCAAGAACAGATTTTACATTTCGTTGCATTTGACAATACAATTCAAAGATCTGGACTATCTTTTTTGTACCTATAAATATTCTAATAACTTTTTGCTGCAGAAATACATTTTTTTAATATACTTACCCACCCATGTACAGTGGGATCTTCAAATGATTATTAGTAACGAACAAATACGTGGGTGATTTTGAGGTAATTTGCAACAGGCATCATAAACATTGTTTAGTATTGAAGCTATAGTTTTATAAAATTTAGAATGAAGGGTTATTAATGTTTAGTTTCAGATATTGCTGTTATGTTTTTAACCTGCTTTGATTCTATACACCGTCTGGTAAAGTGAGGTATAGAGTACCCCATTACAGAGTTGTATATTAGAATGCATGTTTACACTGTTTGCACCTTGGGTTCTGTATGATGTTTTACCTGGGGTTCATTTTGTATTTTGTATTTCAGAACAAATTGTTCATGAAGTCTTGAAGAATCACCGAAGTATAGAAGGTATGATGTTATAAAATGGCACTTTCTTTTACTTTTACTTTCACAGTCTTTCATGCGTGGTTTAAATTCTCTCTCTCACTCTCTCAGAGTTCTGCCTATCTTGTGGAAAGACAAGAGCAGCAACCTTCCACCCGTTGTTTGAAGGAGGTCTTTGTCAAGCATGCAAGGTAACAGCTTCATCATGTCACACCAGCGTTTGTCTCCCTTAGAGTTTACAAAGGCAGAGAGGCATAAACAAGCAATCGAACATCCGATCTAATTTCTGAATAAACTAAGGAGCAAAGTTAAGCTTGCTATGATATTCCACCATCTTATGATGCATTTTGTGATGATGAAGTGGATTAGGTTGCTTAATATCTGAGTAGAGAGAAAGTATACTGTATGTAGCCTGGAGGTTCTTACTCATCCAGTTTATGGCTTGCTGTAATTCATAAGCACTGGCAGTCACTTTAAGACTTGTATGAGTACTATTATATCATTTATTTTGTTTCAAGGAATATGATAAAGTGTATGTGTGTGTGTGTGTGTGTGTGTGTGTGTGTGTGTGTGTGTGCGCGTGTGTTTGTAACAGGATATATATCTAGAGATCTCCTACATGTATGATGATGATGGCTACCAATCATATTGCACGGTCTGCTGTGGAGGCCGAGAGGTGTTGCTGTGTGGGAACGTCAACTGCTGCAGGTTAAACTCACACACACGCACACACATGCATACACACACACACACACACACACACACACACACAGTTTGATGGAATAATTACATTTTTACAGGATAATTGCATTTTTGGAATATCATTTTAATAGATAAATAAAACCCTAATAAAGAAAATTTGATTGATTTTTGGGCCAAGTAATGGAATATCAGGAAATTTAGTTTGGAGCTAATTTAAATTTTAATGGCCATTGATCAGAATGTGATATAATCTATGCAGCATTTTTCTAACTGAGTAATTTGAATGATATCTGACTGCAGCTTTTCATATGGCCAGTGCAAAACAGTTCAGCATTACCAGGTTATCAACTGTTGGACCATAAAAAAACATCTGCGTTTTGTTAATTCAGCTTTATGTCAAATATCTTGCTCGAAGTTTGTAAATCTAGCATGCAAATAAATGGGTTTAAAATATTGGCTGCTTCTTTCCTACTCAGCAAAAAGGTGACATGGTATTACCTTCATTAAAGGTCACAGAGTTCAGGGAAAAGACAGCAGTTTTGACATTTAACTTTGAGTAGGAACACTACAAATATTAATGCAAAGTATAACAGCCTCATTCACTGTGCACTTTTACTTTAATGAACAGTCCTGATTCATCCTCTGTATTTTTGTTCAGGGGTGCAGCGACTAGGAAAACATTATTGCTAAAAAAGTTGGAATTAAAGCCTGGAGCCATAGCGTTAGCAATTCAAAACATATTTTTGCAATTAATAATAAAGTCATTAAAAACTGAAAAGCTGAGGGATGTAGATAACATGATCACTTTGCACTACTGCTGTCCCTAGTAACATTGTGACCATATTGCTGAAGATGGTGATGTTGTTTGTTTGGTGTCCTTCAAAAATATGCTCTGAATCCACTTAAATGACTATCATAATAAAACTGTCATTAAAAACACAGTTTTAAAGTGAAGTCAACCAAAGTGGCATGGGCAAGGGCAAGGGCATGGCTGAACAGCACCATAAGTGCGCATGGAAACACTATAGTGTTTCTGGTTGCCATAGCAACCTTGCATGCTTTAAGAACGATGCTGTTTCCAGACTGTATACAGTTTGGCCAGTGACCCCCTATGTTTGATGTGGAGGATGGCAGGAGTGTTCTGTGACAGACGGCTGCTAGAAAGGAAGGGTTTACAGGACATGGTGAGACCAGCAATGTTATATGGTGTTGAGAAATTGGCACTCACGAAAAGACATGCAATAGAGCTCGATGTGTCAAAGTTAATGATGTAGAGATTTTCGTTGGGTGTGACAAGGATGGACATGATTAGAAATATATTATATTAGTATATTAGAGGGACAGCTCAGGTTAGACATTTTGGAGTCAAAGCTAGAGAAGCAAGATTGCGTTGGTTTGGACATATCCAGAGGAGAGACAAGGATTATATTGTGAGAAGGATGCTGAGGATGAAGGAAAGAGGAAAAGAGGAAGAACAAAAAAGAGGTTTAGAGATGTATGCAGTACATCTGCATGCGCATGTAGGCAGTACATGTATACATGTAGGCAGTCCTCACTCAGGTGACCCCTAATGGGAACAGCAAGATGATGTTTAATGCTATAATATGATAACTATAATTCACTTCCATTTTTTTATTTTCAAGTAAAATCCATTTTCATTCTTGAGATTAATTAATACATTTTTTTGTGGGTTTTTTTGTGTCCTTCTCTCTCCCCCTCTGTCTTCAGATGTTTCTGTGTGGACTGTTTGGACCTGTTGGTGGGTGCTGGAGCATCAAACAGTGCAAGGGATTTGGACCCATGGCTGTGTTACATGTGCCAGCCACTGCAGCAGTATGGAGTGCTGAAGAAAAGGCATGACTGGAGCCTTAAACTTCAGGAGTTCTTCGTCAATGACAACGGGCAGGAGTTTGTGAGTACCACATTATTAGCGCTTAGGATAGTTCTCCCATTCTCAGTCCTGGCTAGGAGGTTCCCAAGGTCCAGGATTACAAAACACTGCTTTTATGAATCTGTTTTGATAACTCTTGTACTTGGTTTTGTCCCTTTCAGGAAAGTCCAAAAATGTATCCAGCAGTTCCTGCAGAGCAAAGACGTCCAATTAGAGTTCTCTCACTGTTTGATGGCATCGCCACAGGTGAGTGTCTGTGTTTGTGTGTGTGTTTTGTGTTTCTGTCTGTCTATTTATGTCTGTCGGTCTGTCTGTCTGTCTGGCTGGCTGGCTGTCTTAAACTAAAGGTTTATCTTAAACTTTGGGCACCAAACATCTACATGTCACTTGTGTTGCAGGTTATTTGGTGCTGAAGGATTTGGGCTTTAAAGTGGATGTGTACATCGCGTCAGAAGTGTGTGAGGACTCCATATCTGTGGGGGTTGTTCGGCATGAAGGAAGAATCAAATATGTCCATGATGTTCGGAATATCACCCGAAAAAATGTAAGTATAGAAGTGCAGTTCGTACTCTCACTTGGGAGTTTGGGTCCTTCTGAATGGGATACACCAGATCTACACCAGAAATGTAAACACTTGAGCTGTCATTTCTTCATTTGTTCTGATTTTAGTACACGCATGCCAAGTGTGGTATAGTAATCTCCTGCTATATCGTGGTTCACGTTTCACGCCCCCAGCTATTTGCAGATTTTCATAAGGAACATAGTACATTTTTTGGTGGATTTCCCCGGTATATTGCAGCAATCGCAAAGCTTACAGTGAATTGGTTTTATTTATTTTTATGTTGCAATAAGGCAATTAATTAATTAAATTATTAATTCAATTCAGTTCTACCCAAAGTTCACCTCACAACAGTATATATGCTTTAAAATGTCTTCTTGATTTTTTATTTCTAGAATGTGTTTAAAGAGAGTAGGAGGATAATTTAGGGCTTAAACTATAACCAAAACATAACCCCCATGGAAAATGAGGGACTACTGTATCACAATACTCAATACCAAATGACAATATGGTAAACATTGTAAACACTCATGGTGGTCAGAACTCTAAAAGATGTTCCTTTGATTGAACACAAATTAAATTATAGCTTAATTGAATTTAGCTTAATTGAATGTAACTATTTGACTTAGATCTTTATCAATATAAATGTCATTAAATGCAGTTATATTACACTGTCCTCCTTGAGCAAGATTTTATAAATAAATGATAGAAAGGGAAAGTGTGGAACATGAGAATATTGCAGTGCTGAAGAGAAATGAGCTTTTGGTGCTGCACATATACAAAGGTTTTATTCAGGTGTGAAAAAATGCTGTAAACAAAGAATGCTTTCAGAAATGGAAGAGTTAATCATTTATTTTCATCAATCAACAAAATGCAGTGAATGAACAAAAGAGAAATCTGAATCAAATCAATATTTGTTGTGACCACCCTTTGCCTTCTAAACAGCATCAATTCTTCTAGGTACACTTGCACAGTTTTTGAAAGAACTCGGCTGGTTGGTTGTTCCAAAAATGACTGTGTTTCAACCTACGTGTGACACTGATGATCATTAGAACATTTTTCTTTTGTTCGCTCACTTTGCATTTTGTAAATTGATAAAAATAAACAATCATTTTTTATATTTCTGAAAGCATTCTTTGTTTACAGCATTTTTTCACACCTGCCTAAAACTTTTGCACAGCACTGTATGTAGATGTCTTTCTGGCAGTGCAGAAGTGAAGATTTTTCAAATCATGTTTTGTTTGTTTTGTAAGTGAAAATGTGTTATACAGCCTCTGAAATAAATAATCCTAAAATGGCATATTTTTGCTAATTATAGTGAGAATATGATTTTTGCTGATTTGTGCATCTAAATGTGCTTTAGTACATTCTCTGTAGATGATGAATACTTTTTTTTAAATCCAGAATCAACAACAGGTAATTTGAATAACGGTGTCCAAGCTTTGCACCTGACTGTATGTGATATCTGAATATTATATGTTTTCATCACTGATCATCCACAGGAACAGATTCTGGCCATTCTAATCTCCTCCTCACTTCTTCTCCTTCTTGGTTTCCAGTTTCTGCCACCCCTTTCTATTACTTACCATCAAACATGCACACACACATATGCCTGCTCCTCGCTCAAATCTAAATGCTGAAGCACAAAGCAATCCCAAATCCCCCCTTTACTCGTTCACTCTTTCGTTCCTTCATTGATTCACTCGCTCAGTCATCCATTCGCTCCTTTGTGCTTGTACACTGGAGGCTGGATTGTGGTGGGAGGACAGAAGGGGAAGAATGAAAAGGCTTTGGGACAGAAGAGAGGATGGGGGGGTGGATCAGAGCCAGGGGGAGGAAAAGAAAGCATTAAAAGAGTTTGAATGGGGTCCAGCTGCATATGCTCTCTTTCACAGACTCAGACAGATGTGGCTCTGATATTGGGCTGTTTTTACAGACAGTGCTTTGTGTGCATGTGTGTAGAAGTGCTATTTTTTTAGTTTACTTTAGTTTTTCTGTTTTTGTTTTTGTTTTTGTTTTTTGGAAAAACTCAGCACACAGTATCCTGAGAAATATATTAATCTACAATATCAGCAAACATCTGTTTTTAAAGTAAATAAAATATATTGCTTTTTTTTTTTTACCCAAACACACAAGCTTGCTTAACTTGTGAGGACATGTGCATTCATGTAAAATTGTCCTTGACTAATGTTTCACCTACAATTAAACCTAACTATATGTTAAATGGCACCAATCAAATGGCAATCTTTCTTTTTAAAATTTCCAAAAAAGTTGAACTTGTAATGTCTTGTATATGCCCTGTGTTGGGCTGTGCCTTCCCCATGGTTTTTGGTGGAGGTGCAAATGGTCCAAAATTATTCGGAAAAGAAAATGTTCCATTCAGGTTAAAAATATGTATTGATACAAGTGTCTAAACACCAAAGGACACATGTACTTGTGGATGTTTATGTGGATATGTGGGTATATATACACATGTGTTAAACATGACTTCCATGCTGCAATGACATCTGTGTTCATACTGTATGATTTCACTGACAAGGAGAGATGTTATCCAGTAGGCAGGGCAGCAGTGGTCTAGGGGGTAGAGAGTTGATCCTGGTTAGCCCCGGAAGATTGTGGATTAGATTCTCTCACCAGTAGGTTGCCCTGAGGTACCCTTGAGTAAAGTACCATCCCCATCACTGCTTCCTGGGCACTTTCAATAGCTGCCCCCTGCAGCAAGTGTTTGTATGGGTGAAACACAGAGGTTGAATTTCGTTGTGTTGTGCTGTGCTGTATTTCACAATGACAAGGGTAGTCACGTTCTTTCAGTTCAGTAGAGCGTGGTGGTGAACGTGAGCTGTACTCTCATTAACACTAGGTGGTGCTGTTGTCTTCCACAGATTGCTGAGTGGGGACCATTTGATCTGGTGATTGGTGGAAGCCCCTGTAATGATCTCTCAATAGTGAATCCAGCTAGGAAGGGTCTGTATGGTGAGACTACATTAATCTCCTGTCATTGTATTAATATTGCTCATTGTGCATTTGTGTGTGAAGAAACTGGGAGACCTTTGATGGAGAAAAGGCTAAAATCAGTGGCATTCAGGTTCAGAAATGTTCTCTATTAATAATGAAACTTAACATTTTAAATGTTGACATTAATGGGTTAATGCATTAATTAGCCCACCACTTTTGATTGTGATCCCAAACTGTTTTGTAGTTGAAATTTTTTAGTGGCCAGCTTTACCATTCAGTTTAAAAAAATTGTTCATGACCATTTGAAGCTAATAAAAGACATTTTCCCTGTTTTCTGCTGTTCCTCTGTGTAGAGGGGACTGGTCGTCTGTTCTTTGAGTTCTATCGTCTGCTGAGTGAAGCAAAGCCAAAGGAAGGAGAGGATCGACCCTTTTTCTGGATGTTTGAAAATGTGGTAGCAATGGGTGTCAATGATAAAAGAGACATCTCTCGCTTCCTTGAGGTTTGTGTTTTTCTCCAGCCCTTGCAAAATCAAGCTATAAACACATATTTAACCAGATTTTCATACTCAAACTCTGGTAACTGCATGACCCATGTGCTCTTGTGTGTGACAAATATGAAATCATTGATATTTCTGAAGAAAACAGTCATTATCCTTACAGGGAATCTATGGTTTTGCAATTGCACCAATGTATATCAAGCTAGCACATTTGCATGTGTTTCACAGTGTAATCCAGTGATGATAGATGCCATTGAAGTGTCAGCTGCTCACAGAGCAAGATACTTTTGGGGCAACTTGCCTGGAATGAACAGGTATGTCTGTAAGCTGAACATCATAATCATCTCAACATCATTGCATTCAAGCCTTAAATCAGATTAGACAACAGTCTTAGGTAAGCAGTAAAAAAGCCTAACATGAGTTACTGAAAATAAAATGGTGGTCTAAGGCCCCTTTTAGTTTAGCTTTTTGCTTAAAACACATGGTATACTTCTGCTAGATTCTAATAAAATGCGTATATGTTGCAGGCCTCTCTGTGCCTCTGGAATGGATAAGCTTGAACTACAGGATTGTTTGGAGCATGGTCGTGTTGCCAAGGTAACATTCTCCTTTTTTGCAGCATTGCAGCATTTTTTCATTATAAAGAATGATTACCAGCATGTTATACCTCCATCTGTTGACCAGTCCACTGCAGGAAATACACACACCTAGGGGACAGTTATACATCTCAGGTTAACTGGAGATGCTAGTCATTGAACTGTTTGACTAAATTAAAAAGAGAATAATAGCAAAATTGTCAGTTATTTAAGAATCACATTTGTGTCCTGTGTATCTTGCATTTGATAATACACAGAAAACATTTTTTTATTTGTACAATTGCTCCAGCTTTACCAAAGAGTATTCCATTTTTCAATTTTGTTTTTTACTAGTATGCAACTGGGGCTTAGCACTGGATATTAATTTGCATTGATTTATGGACTTGCTGATTTTTACATTTTAAAAATGTTGTCGCAACAAGGAGATATTGTAGTGATCACTGCCACTTTATGAATAGTGTGTTTAGCATAGGGCATTAAATTTAATGAACCTTGCTCTTAATGCTCACTTACTGATCATTTTATTATTTACCAGACCTTACCTGGGAATGCTCTTAAGTTTGTTTTTAGTTATGTACTGTGTACTGTTAAGTCATTTTCTGCCTTATTCTGTAGTTTGGCAAGGTGCGAACCATCACAACCCGCTCTAACTCCATCAAGCAGGGCAAAGACCAGCACTTCCCTGTCATCATGAATGGCAAAGAAGATATCCTGTGGTGCACAGAGCTGGAAAGGTGAGCGCCAAGTTAAAATTTCATAAAGAGCTAAATAATGCCTCATTTTAGAAAAACACCAGTACAGTACAGCTACTCATTGATCAAATCCACTTTAGAAACTTTACGCCAAAACAGTAGAAATATTGTTATTCATAAAACTACTGCTAAGAAACAAATGATCCTGCGATCCATCTGGATTTTATTCTTATCATATTTTAGCCACATACATTTACACCTGGTACCCAAATGCATCTTCAGTCAGCCAGACTGAAATGACATTGTGGCAAATACATCAGCCTGATTTTATGTTCTAGCCTAAGTTGTGTGCAGTTTTGCACAACAGGGTGGATGTTTACAAGAAGATGGGTTTTAAGAATAGTTATCCCCATATGTTACCACCATTGTAACCCACATGATCAAGCAGAGTGTATTGTGATAAACTATGATAAAAGCATTGATGCTCCATTAAGTGGTGGCAGTCTGAAGGACGGTCTCCCCCTCAGCTGGGGGAGAAAGATGAAAGCTACATCAAGCACCTCACAGAATTAGGCCACATAAACACACCCATGCCATTATGTCTTAGAAGTGTGACCATCCATCCTCTTTTTTCAGGAAATTGATTTGTTTATGGACCTTAAAATACAGTGGGGAAAATAAGTAAAAATAATGTTTTCCTCAGTAAATATATTTCTAATGGGGCTTTTGACATTAAATTTACACCAGATATCAGTAACAACCCAAGTAAACCACACATACAAAGGAATAAAAACAAGTAAGTCCATAAATTATGTGTAGTAAAATTAAAAGACACTGGTAATAAGTATTGAACACACTTACTGAATTTTTTTTTAAATGCTCAATAGAAAAGCCTTTGTTGGTAATGGCGGCTTCAAGATTCCTCCTGTATGGAGAAACTAATCGCATGCATTGCTCAGATGTGATTTTGGCCTATTCTTCCACACAAACTTCAAATCTTGAATGTTCCGGAGGGGCTCTTCTCTGAACTCTAATCTTCAGTTCTTTCCATAGATTTTCAGTTGGATTCAAATGAAGTATTCAATACTTATTTTCCCTGCTGTATGCCTGGTCAGGATTTCTTACTATCCTATAATGCTATGGATTGGGCTTTGTTTTCATTGTCCATATTGTGCTGCACTTTTCTCCTTTTTCACCTTATTTTCTGCATGTAACAATAAATGTATAACTAAATGCATCTCTCTATACAAGCAAAGAATAAAAGTTCAGGGGAAGTCAGGGTCATTATGTAGTAATGTTGCAAAACATTTAAACTGTTAACATGGTTGATTTGACAAATATGTCTCTTGTAGGATTTTTGGGTTTCCTGTCCACTACACAGATGTCTCTAATATGGGTCGAGGTGCCAGGCAGAAGCTGCTGGGTCGCTCCTGGAGTGTGCCAGTGATCCGGCACCTATTTGCTCCTCTGAAGGACTACTTTGCTTGTGAATAACCACCAGAAAAAAATGTCACCACCCTCTCAGCCCAAAGTCATACTGCTTTAACAAAATCCATGTCAACACACATCCAAACCCTGCTTAGCATAAGCGGTTTGGTCATTGTTTCATTTCCAAAGAGAAGCAAACTTTGAAGCAGCAGCTGTAAGCTTTTGTCCAGCAGGTGGTGGTGTAGCTATGAGCCAGTGAGTCTTGTATTTTTTTTCCTAAAGCCCTGCTGAAGGTTAGATGAGAGGCCATGGAGCATGGAAGCACTAGCTGGTATCGTACTTAACATAAGAACTTCATTTTCAGGGAGCTTTTTTCTCTTAATGGTGCTTCTTATGCCTTTACCATTTAAAACACAGGTTGGCAGGTTTAGAAATCTCAATTTAATGGAAGAGCTGACATTCTAGTGAATAACACAATGTTTTACTTGTTGTACTTTACTTGACTCATTTAAAATTTCTAATAGAAAGTTCATATCAGTGTACCTTAACCATTTGTTGCAAATGAAACAAGTGAAATCTTGAGTTATTTGCTAAAATGTTAGCGGTGTCCATTACAGGTGATTCTGAGCAGAAACTAAAAGAAGTTAGCTTTGCCAAAGATGATGTCAACTTTGAGCCTTAAAATGTAGCTCAGATTGTAGTTTCTAGATATAGATGTTGATCGTTTTTTTAACGTTTTGAAACATACTGGCAACCACTAGCACTGCCAGTGACAGCCAGGTTTGAATCCAGTTTAGAACATTTTCTTGCATTGCCTTCTCCTTAAATTTCTGTGGAGCGTGATTGGGAATTGTGTGTAATGAGAAGGGAAATTTTTTTTTATGTTGATTGTGTGTCCAAGCATTTATAACATGTTCCTTCTACTGTAGATCTGTTCTCAAGGAGATACTTGAAATTAATCAATGCAAAAACCAAGCTGTGAGGCCACACAAAACTTTAAAAAAGAATCCAGAATTGAGGAATGTTTAAGGATTTTTCTCTACAAATTTTAGCCTCTACTGTCAAGATAAGAAGCAGAGATAACTCTTTAAATAATAAGGACAAACAAAAGAATTGATGGTTAAACACTGCAAAGATTGATGCAGCCTGAAAAGGGGTTTATTCTTCCAACAAGCATTTTTTCTTGTTCTGTATGGCAGTACTAGTGTTTCCATCATTGCCAGAATTACCATGGTACTGGGACAAAAATAACAAAATCTGTATTTGATTCATTTTCTCTGCCACCAAAGTACTGTTTTTAATTTTGAAAGCAATATGTTTACATTTCAGCAGGTTTTAAGGGCCTTCAGCCCCTTTACTGTAACTGTATTAGCCTACTGGCAGACTTATTCTGAACAACAGAATATCTGAGTTGCTCTATTCGTGCGTCTTGTTGCTGGTCACACTGTTTGTTTTTATTTGTTTGAAAATCAGCCAGCGGTGTGTTGAGATATTCTTAACTTTTGCAGCTGAAAATCTTTTTTCCAACCAAGTTTCACCAGCTTTTTAAAGATGGTGTGAAAAAAGTAGCATACACTAGAGACTAGAGTCTTTCTGCATACTTTAAAAAAAGACATACTACAGCCCAGAGATATATCTTTACAAATCCATAATACCACAAAACTACTGTCTAGAACTGAAGCTTGAATATATTAACATTTTATAAGACAATATTCAGAATTGTCTTTGTTTTAGTGTTTGTCATATGAGTCATTTAAGTTTTATCTAATTACATTTTTCTGAAGATGCTTCTAAAGCTTTCATATAGTCGCCTAAATATATGTAAAAATAGCACAGAGTATTGTCTGCTTTAACATGTTGTAGACTTTTGATTGTAGTGTTCTGTATTTTATATTTTTTCATAATCCTAACATTTTATGTTGTTCTTTAAATATGATGCATGTAAGTTTGTCATCTGCTTGCCGTTTGGTTTCACATGTTAATCCTGTTGTTAACAGTACATTTATATAGTACCCTTTTGGGAACATGTTTGATAAATACCTTATGACCTTATTTTTATACTTTTGTACTCTTTAGTGTTTTTTCTTTTGTATTTCTTGCAAACATATACCATAAAAATATGTAACAATAAAGATGTTAATGGCATTGACCAATAAAGAAGACACGACCATAACTAAGATGAAAAATTGTGTTCTTTTCAATTTAATTTAATACAGATCATTTCTATTTTATTTGTGGTTTTTACCTTCAAAAACTATTCTTCAAAACTAATAAATAAAAAAATTGGGTTAGCCATGGGCCAGCCTAGACTTCAAAAAATTCAAGGTATGATATGTTGGCGAGAACAAAACATTTATTGATGATCCAGCGGACCATGCTATAAATGAGATGGTCTCATAATTAATTCATAATTAAATTATTCATTAAAGCCTCAACAACAACACTGCGCAGGTTATACAGAACTGTGCAGAAACATGTTTAATACTTATATTTTTCAAACAGCTTATGGCTGTTTATTATTATTTTGGTGAGGATATACCACAGATGCCACTATATCTGATAGATATTTGGAAATTTTGAGTCAAAGTCAATGAAAGTCAATGAAAGGTGTGTAATAATGTTTAGACAGTACGTGTCAAAGACCAAGCCAAGACTCTACGTTTCCCAACAGAACATTGCCTAAAGCATCACCCTGCCTTAATTGACTTGCCTTCTTTCCATGGTGCACCTTGGTCATTTCCGAGTAAAGGAACACTCGGCTGTGCTTCAAAAATGAACCTGAATGTTTTGGATCATGAGCATAAACTTTTGTTCAAAACACTGACTTTTCCATAATTTTGGAGAAGATTCTTTTTTTTTGTCCATAAAATGTTTTCCAAGAAGTTTCGTGGCTCTGTTTTGCATCTGTTGGCATGGCCACTATAATTGATGTACTTAGTACTGTGTTAACTTCAGTGTCTACTTCATTATGAGATCTGTGAAAAGCTCAGTTATTTTCCACCACAATTTCTGCTCTCAAGTTTTGAAATAGTGGATGTTTTGGAGTTTATCATTACAACTTTTGCTATTTTTTTCCCTTAGCCGACTGGTTAAGTGTCTCGCTCACTTAAAAAACTGGGTTGTCAGATGGTTAAGGACTAGGCCCTAGGATTGGAAGATTGTGGGTCTGAATCCCAGACCAGTAGGTTGCTCTGAGGTACCGTTGAGCAAGCTGCCATCCCCTTCACTGCTGTCTGGATGCTTTACTTAGCTCCCCCTGCTGCATGGTGTGTTTGGTCATGTCATGGTGTGCATTTCATTGTGCTTCGCTATGTGCTGTGCGGTTTCACAGTAAAACATAGTCACTTTCACTAATTCACTATATTCTTTGTAACTTACATATCAAAATGTAAAGATTGGGAAACAGTTAAAAAGTTAAAAATCTGCTTTTTCATCTCATTAACTTTTTTGATCTTATACTCAAATGTCTAGCAGAAACAAATTAATTGGGCTTGCTGTTCCAGTACAATTGGAGGGGACTGTATGATTGTAATGAGATAATCAATGTCTCTGTATATATTAAGCAGCTGAAATTCTCAAAAGGTTCATTAAACTTTAAAGTTTAAGGTATGATGGTACAAATCTTAAAACTACTTACAATTATGGCTATCAAAAGACCATCATGAAAGTCACTTTCATGGTCAAAACTTAAAAAAAATAAAATAAAAAAAAGTTTTCTCTCTGTTTTAGATGTTAAGTTAGAGAAATTGGAACAGTGGAATAGTATTTTAACACACAAAGACTACATAAAGTAAACAATTTATTATTATTTAATTTAATATGGAAAAATAGAAAGGAACAGTTAAATTAACTGATGGTAACTGTAAATAAATTTAGAGAAATTGTGGCCCACTTTGCTTTGCAACAGAAAGACAGTTATTAAAGTTAAAAATAAGGGATTCAAACTCATTGCACAAGTATGCTGGTGGATTCTGTTTACTTTGCTTGCATCTTAACTCTGTGTAGCACATAGAGGAGCTGGATGGCAAAACAAAAATACTGTAAATGCAAATTTTCAAGGCCAGATCAATGGAGATAACACAAAGACCAAAGGCAAAGCTGTGAACTTGTTCTCCTGCAGCCTGGCAACACTGCCATTTATCAGCAAACACTGGTCTTCTGTCTCACCCAGCACTGACTCACCTGTTACATATTGTGCAGCCAGACAAGTGCTGGGCCAGAAATATCCTGATGATATTAGAGCCTCCTGCATTCAAACCCCTTGCTCTCTGCATGTACCATGGAACAGAGCTTAAGGAAAGGAAGATGGGAAGAGTATTCTTGATAGTATATTTTGACCAGGTTGCTGGAAGAGGCAAAGTCAGGCTGCTTGATGTCATTCAGCCCATAGATGAGGCAAATGCTGTTTTGTTGACTTATCTGCTGATGCTGAAGACGTTTGTAAATCCCCTAGAGAATTTGGCTGAATTTGGCTATTCCAATTTACCAGATTCTGCAGAGTTCAATTCAGGGAAAGATGGAGATCACTGGAAAGGCTGTAGCTGATTTAGGCATTCTGATTTGGGTTTGCCCAAGTTCAGAGGATCTTAAATTGTTAATGGTTGAGTTTTTTGAGTTTCAATTGACTTCAGTGTATTGACTTAATCCCCTATTGTGTATTTTCAGTTCAAAATCTTACTTAAGCCACATGCTCAAACTCCTTTAAACAGGGGGAAAATGACAGTAAATGTAAGTACAGGCTGACGGGATATGGATCACGATATAGTAATTTCTTCTCAGTCCCCATTCTATTTTACTCATATGCAACATCTTTAGAGTAAATGAAGGGGACTTTTATTTTGAAGTGACTGTGGCGGCCCAGTAAAAGTGTTGGATCTGTAGGAGTCTGCTTTCGGCCTCGGCTTGAATCCAGCCGACGTTCAGATCCCAACAGCTGCGGTAAGAAACCAAAATGCCATCTCGGATATTGAATTTATGAAACTCAAAGCGAAACCCATCCTCCTCTCCTGAGTCAGGGGCTTGTTGGCGTGTATTTAAATGTGAAATTTACCAAAAAATCTGTTTAACCGATATAGAAACCCCTGAGTTAGCTAGCTAACCTGGTTAGCTTACAAGCGATGATTAGCTCTGTTCAGCTTGAGGCACTTGCTCAACTGCGAACTTCATGAAAACAGTGGTGTGAAATGTTAACGGTACAACAGCTATAAAAGGTAAATAACTGCGAGGAAAGAGATATTGATCGTATGGAGGAGGCTCTCTAGCTTGGTCACCGTGTCTGCTGTAAAATGCAGCAGAATAACGGTCATCTCTGTAGCGTCGGCTAAGGGCCTTAGCTCGCGCAACAGTTTAGGTCCTAATGAAATACAGTTTATTTGATTTAAACACGGCTTCTGTTAACGAACATAATGAAAGTTGCATTAGTGAAACTATCCTCGTCACATCCTCACTGGATTTCTGGTAATGAACACCCACTGGTGGCTCAACCAAAGGGCTTCCTGTCGCTTCCTGTACAGAACATCCCTCTCCTGATGGTTAACTTATCTAACAGGATTTCCTCCGGTGTCTGAGACTTTCCTTCCCTCTCCATAGCCGTGAATAATACCCAACCGTCTGATTGAACTGTTAGTAGTTTGGGAATATGAAAATATAAGTTATGCTACCCATATTCTTACCATTGGTGATGTATAATCCTTTATTTATAATCCCACGAATGAGAAATTTGTCCTCTGCATTTCACCCATACACACATGCAGCAGGGGGCAGCTATTGAAAGCGCTCCCGGAGCAGTGACTGGGACGGTACCTTGCTCAAGGGTACCTCAGGGCAACCCACTGGGGAGGGGATCGAACCCACAAACTTCCGCTCCGGGGGCAACTCCCTAACCACTCGGCCACCGTTGCACCGTTTAATTGGCAGCAATGCGATATAGTTACTGGTCACCCATGTGCATTAAGAAAGCCAGCTGCTGTCTAGCTCACTAATGGAGATGTTGCATTGCCAGTACTTTTAGGTCCAGTGAGAAATATTCTGCATCCAGTCCCAAAGTCGTGAAATATTTGTTGCAAAATTATTCCTACTGATTGGAGAAGATTGTGCCCTTAACTTCAGTCAGATGTGCTCCAAACTTACAAAACTATTGTTTCATGTGTCTTTGAATACCTTAGAGATTTCATTTTAACAAGCACATCACAACCCACTTTTTTCCACAAGTTTTGTTTAATTAAAAAACATATCTTAAAAAAGGAAATATATTAAAAAATATCCTCCCTGTTACAGGAAGAAGAGTGCATACAACAAGTGCAGCAATGCAGACGATTAAATGTGTAGTGGTTGGAGATGGTGCTGTGGGTAAAACCTGCCTTTTGATTTCATATACCACAAACAAGTTCCCTTCAGAATATGTACCAACAGTAAGTACACTGAATACAGTTTTTGTAAGTGCTCTCACCCCTGGTCTGTAATGTTAACTGATGAGATTTTTTAAAACACCTCTGTATGCAGAACAGAGAGTGAAAATAGTCTGTCTATTTGGAACTGCAGTACTTTTTGTTTGTTTTGTTTTTAGGTGTTTGATAACTATGCTGTAACTGTAATGATTGGTGGTGAACCCTACACTCTCGGATTATTTGACACTGCAGGTATGTGTTTCTTTGGATAAAAGTTCACACTATGGGCATATTTCTACTGATATTTTAGTTCAATATGGTATTAAATGTAAGGTTAATGTTTTGTTTGATTTCCAGGTCTTGATAAAAATGTCATTGTTGGCAATGTCAGTGATTATTATAGCAAAGATTTGTTTGGGTCAAATACATTTTAATAAAAAAAAAAAAATGCAACCCAATCACAAAAATAACAGAAAGAAAAAACAGTTATTAATTTGTGGTGCTTGCATTTATTTTCTGCCCCCTTAAGTGTGCTGGACTGAGGTGTCTAATTTCCAGTCCATTTTGAATCAGCTTGGCTTCTGTAATGAAAAAGTGGCACTGGCCCTGATCTCATTTGATAAAATGATTAGACATTGCCGCACCCTTCAAACTGAACTCCTTTGAAAAAAAGTTGTCCTTTCCATTTGAATAACAAGAGCTGCTAACCTTAAAGGACTGTTCTCTACTTCTAGGTCAGGAAGATTATGATCGGTTGCGGCCACTGAGCTATCCCCAAACTGATGTATTCTTAGTTTGTTTCTCTGTAGTCTCACCCTCGTCCTTTGAAAACGTCAAGGAAAAAGTGAGTTCTGCATTTAAAAAAAAAAAAACAAAAAAAAAACTAACCTTCATTGACATGCTTTATCAATACATTTATATGTTATATCTGTTTAACAGTATTGAAACAATTAAAGCTTTTTGTCTCAGACTTGTCAGACTAACCTGACAGCTTCTTCATATGTTTTTCTGCCCTTCTTTCCTCAAACTCAGTGGGTGCCTGAGATCACCCATCACTGCCCAAAGACCCCCTTCCTGTTGGTCGGAACTCAGATCGACCTAAGAGATGATCCTTCAACTACTGAAAAGCTTGCCAAGAACAAGCAGAAGCCCATCACTCCAGAAACAGCAGAGAAACTAGCCAGGGACCTGAAAGCAGTGAAATATGTGGAATGTTCAGCTCTAACACAGGTTAGTAGATTTTAAAATTGTTCCCTGATCATTTGTACCATATATGTAATGGTTTGGTTGATTTCTGGGAGTGATTTAACAGCCTCCTAATATTACTAATGAGTAAATACTTCAACAGCTCAGCATGCTGTCCTCAATATTAACAAAGTTTGGGCCCATCCTCAAAAAAAAACCAAAAAACCTGAGTGTGTGTATATATACATTTCTTATTACTGTACCTACACTGAGCGAACCCTTGCAGAATTGTATAACGACAAATCACACTCTTCCTCTAGTTCTGCTCTTGTATTCTGTTCTTCTATGTATCTAAATAATTAATTCCTTTTTTTAAATATTATTTAAAACTAATAGTTTGAGTGCTTGTGAAAAATGTTACTAATAGCTATAAAATATTGGAAACCCTTTTAAATAAAACGTAATTTTTTTTTTTCTTTTTCTTTTTTCAAAAAAAAAAAAAAAGGGTGGGCCCAAACTTCTAGCCTTTAGTGTTACAGCCACTCGTGCAAGATTCATTTAACTTCTGCTCAGGTTATTGGCTACTGTTAGACTGTAGGCTATGAACTGGCTTGCATTTATTAATTTAATATCTGTTTTTCACCATATTTGCAGAAAGGACTGAAGAATGTATTTGATGAGGCCATTCTAGCTGCCCTGGAGCCCCCAGAACCGAAGAAGAAACGTAAATGTGTTATTTTATGAGTTCAGCCTTAACATAAGTCCTTTCAGGCATAAACCAACATAAGAACTTTATTTTCCATTAACATAAGAATCAGTCTTGGTTCTCTGTTAAATCACTGAAGGAAAGGACTATCGCAAAAACCTTTTTCTTTTTTTTTCTTTTTTTCTTTCATGTTTGCCTTGAAATATTATGTCGTCTGAATTGAGCAAACTGAATAGGTTAACGTGTATTGAATCTAAGATATTGACAAGGTCTGTCGTCAGTGAAGATTATCTTGAAATGTCAAATGTGTCGTACTCTGAAATGGAAGTGATATATTACAAAGTATATTTAAAGCTAAAGAGTGCTTTAAATTCCTATTATATTTATAGTTGATATTAACTAATAATGACATATTAAGCTCAAATGTCTAATGGTAAACAGAGAACTTCATGCATTTCTGGGAAGGCAATAATTACGGTGTTATTTTGTTTATCAACCACTTGCTGAACTATCCATGGTCCCCACAAAACTTGTGAAATAACCAGTGTTACTTTATCTAGTTATCAGATTTTCCAACTTGAATTATAAATTAGCATTCAGAATCTTATCTATATTTCTATTTATATTACAGGAAATTTAAAACATCCAAAAAGTGTACATCTGAGGAGTTACTGTATATGGTCCAACACTGAAAGTGAACCAGTGGGTTAAAAGTATAATCTGATAGTAACCAAATTCTTGTTTTGCTTCTAATATCCATTTACAAAGATTATTTGGCAAAGATGATTTATAATTGGTGATGTTAAATCTTATTGGGGACAACTTCTGGTTAGGTCATATTTCCCCTTCAGTATTTTGGATCAGTCGGGCTTTGTGTATAATAACGTGTCCCTAATAACCTTCTGTTTTAATTTATACTTGATATACTCTTTCTAAAATTATAACTGAATTTAATAGGATATTGTTGTGCAAAGGTGATACCTAGCTGTTCAACCATTTAAATGCTACACTCATGTTTGTTTTATATATTTTTATATTGAATGTTTCATTACAGGAAGGAACTATTAAATGTGAATATTGCATTGAAATAAACATTTCCAACACAAACATTTGTTCAGAAGAAAACTCCTAAAACCTATGAATGTGCTGAGGATGTTGGTCCACGCAACTAATACCTGCTCACTGGTATATCTAAGGAAATGGGGAAATTGACTATTGCTGAGCTGGGCAAACAAATGATGGAGAGAAGCACAAACTACTGTCTGCAATTTTAAACGTGTAAACATATGCAAATCACACATCTGGGTTCTGGAGCTGAGAAATGATACTATGCTCATGCTAAGCATTAATAGTTTATTTACAAGTATGATAAGTAATTCTTGGGGAAAGGCAATGTATTAATTATTCTAGAGTTGATAAATGCATTGCACTTCGTTTTAACAGTTTTAAAATCAAGCACCCAGATGTTAAATTAACTGGTGCAACCATTTAACTGCTGTAGGTGCTCCATGCTGTGTTGTGCTTTCCCTGTTCTTAACTATGAGTTATGAGCAGTGGTAGCCTAGTGTTTTGGGACTAGGCCTCAGTAGTCGAAGGCTGTGGGTTCCCTGACAATACCATTGAGCAGCATGGCATCCTTATCACAGCTCCCTGGGCTGGGATCAGGCTACTCCCTGCTGCAGTGCTTGTGTTTGGTTTAAAGCAGAGGATTTCGTCGTGCTTCGTTGTGAATGCTCTACTCAATTACATTATTTTCACTTAACACCAGCACTATTACCCGTTATATCTGATAGAAAGTAATCAATTCCAGTTTTTTTCCTGAAAATTTGCTGGATGTTTAGTGTTTTGACCCCCAAACTAGAGAGTAAAGAGCCAGTCAATAAAAATACAAAGGTCTTGACCATTTTCTTACTTTATTTCTGTGTGACAAAAGAAGCAAAAAGTCAGAAATGGTAAAACTCATTTGAATGAAGAATATTATTGCCTTAACTGGGTAAGACACACACATATATATAAATAAAAGTAGTGTTTATTTTTGTATATTTTATATATATATATATATATATATATATATATATATATATATATATAAATAAATGTAGTGTTTATTTATTTTTTTACACTTAAACATTTTCTCAAATCACTTTTTAGACCAGAAAGCTACTCTTTGAATTCACACCTTGATAAAATTGTTTAAAGGACTAAAGGGTAAAAGACCTGCTGAATTAACTCCCCAGCAAACAATTGGATCAACCACAACACGGAAGCCTCTGACAGGTAAAGGGAAGAACATGAATTTTCTCAGGATAATCTGTTGCAGGGTGGGATAACAGGCAGCAGAGGAACAGTCTGTTCTTAAGGTTCAAGGAGTCCCAATTAAAGCAGGGAGTGTGCTTAGTCTGCAGTCTGTATGGGTAGATAGTGTTTATCAAAGTAACATTCAGTGCCAGGACAGCAGAACATCTCGCAATTTTCACTCCCAAATCATGCGATACATCCAAGCACAAGGCAACTTTCTTTTTTCTGTGATCTTTCCTGACATTTAACGGTTTTTAGGGTGTAGATGACTTTAATTTCCAAGCTTAGAACCCACAAAATCAAAAGTATTCAATTAAAAGGAATTACATGTGAAATAAATTTTCAATGACACTAATAGTAGTCAGAAAGTGTTCATTCCTTCATAAAGTGTATGCATTAGACATTTAAACTAGAGTAGTGCAATTCGTAGCTTATAAAGTGTGAAACACTTTTTTTTATATATGAAATATGTACTTTTTCCACTTTTATATTAATTTATGACAGAGCTGGAAAAAGGAAAAGCTTTGCACTTTCGTTGCTGAATGAAGAAGTGGCTTTAAGCTCTATGCATCAGCTGGGTAGACCTCCACACTACTGTTAGTGACCCGTATTCCATACCCGCCCAGAACCGTGTCCTTCCTCCATGAGTGAACTGCACATATCGAACACCGGGTCCATAATCCCTGAAGACATGAGTAACCTGAAAAAGAACGCCAGAAGGATTAAGAGGAGGATCTTGATGGTCATCCCCTGCTCCTCAAGGCCATTCAATAATAGTAATGATTGTCAATATGACTTAAGGTAAGTAGGTTTGGTACAAATATTTCACATTTTAACTCAAGATTAACCAGCTTCAACAGTGGTTTCTGTGCTGCAGTTCTTCCAGAAAGGCCGCTGGCTAAACCCTAACCCTTGTACAGAATAACATGCATATCTAACAGTACTCAGCTCAGCCTGTATCAGAGCAGCTGGACCAGACTTCCCCAGACACAAATGATTAGTGATTCTGAGGTGACCTTTTTGGAGTTTTTTTTTTCCCCCCTGCCCCTTTTCTCTCTGAAAACTTGCTAATTCCCACCAGTAAAGACTTAATAGGTTATAATTCTTACATAGAGAACTCAAATTCAGAAACAATTCAGACAATAAAAATACAGACAACTGAACATTTACCTGGTTCTACTGCTGATCGTTGCTCCACTGTGAGATGACAGGCTCAGGATGAAAGGTTTTAATGGCCTTCTTTTACACTGAGCAACTCAACATGGGAGCTCATCACTACCACAGTCCCATCTTGGACATACTCCAGCAAATAAAAGGTCCCTTAATAGCGTCCACGCGCCACTTATGACATGAAGGAAAGAATCAATGGAGTCTGAATGACTAGTCACCAATCAGATATGATGATGTCAGGCTGCATTTCATCAAGGATCGCAGGGACTGTATCCTTCCTTCTCCAAATCAATTAGTTGCCTCTTCAGACATGGACTGAAATGTGAAAGGTGGAATATAGTTCCATATAGTTACAATTGCACAAAGCTGTACATAATTAGATTAAACTTCAGTTGGAGAAGAATCAACGATTAGAACATTTGCTTTATAAGAAAGTGACTGCTGTTCCATCACTGTCTGGTACACCCATAAGAAAGTGATTATTTTTTTTACTATTAAAGTAAGAAGTAAATAAAAGCATTTCTCTTGTCATTGTTCATCTGGATGTGGCACAAACATTCCTTCTATTTTCCACTCACACTCATTTCCATAATGTCCCAGCCGCCATAATTGTCTAGATGAGAGAACATTAACGACATTACTAATAGTTATGCTAGAATAGCAGAAGAATCATCTGCTGACAATAGGCACAAGTTCCTTCAAAATTTGTTGGTAAAAAAACATTTAAATTGTGGTGTTCTTCTTCTATCAGTGAACAGTATGTTTCCAAAAGTAGCCCATACCAATTAGGACTGTCCTTCCTGGAGTGATGGAGCAACTTGGGATGAGATAGACTGAACCATCAACATCAGTAGTTGACCTCACTAATGTTTTTATGGCTGAATATATATATGATATTATACTTATATATGAAATTATGAATTTATGATGAACTTAGTTATTAAAAACCTGAATAAGTAAGGGTCTTTAAACTTTGACATGATGATTTGTGAAGAGAAAAAAAAAGCAGTTACCATTACATTCATATTTGAGATACTTTTGAAATAAAGCTGATTCATTGTCCACCAGCACAGTTAGCTGTATGGGAAATGATGAATGAAATGAAATGATGAAAGAATGATGAAATGAAAGAACCATCATCTTTCAAACTGGTCTTAAACAGGTAACTTATAATGTTTTTAATTAATAAAAAAAACAATTAATTGATTTTCCTGGAATGTTTATACCAAAATTACGATGCAGCAATTACGATGACAAACTATACTATTAATCTACTTTTATGAATGCCTGTAGACACCCCCCATCATTCTCTAGTACTGTTCATTTGTCGCAGTTGCTATGAGATTCTTAAAGGAATTATGTCCATGATTGTTCAAACTGCCAGCACTTCCCAGCGATCAGCCTCCAGACAACCTCCCACTAATACCTTACCCGCTTTTATTCTGGGACTTGGACATTGATCAGCCTCTGTCTCTGTGAAGGGAATGAAAGAATGGAAAACAAGCAGTACTGCGTCTTTGCAGCAAACATTTCATCAGAGATAAGCTCAATAATTTTTTATGGTTGTGCTTTTATTCATATTTCTACCACATCGTTGTTGCATGGCTTGGTTTCATGGACCAACACTGTGGCTTTGAAACAGACGGAATCTGCATCCCAAACCACAAACCCCTGCGCTTTCTATATAACTGCTGTAGTATGCTGTTTTAGGTCCTCCAAAATGAAAACCCACAGAGCTGTTTGTACCTCTACAAACTTTCATTCTGCCAGAAATGTAAGGGGAGCGATTCTCTTGAAGATATACAGACATCGTAGAGCTCTGGCAGGGCTTCACTGATTTAGTGACTGAAATGATTGACAAAGATGGACAGAATTAGAAGTTGTTATATAAGAGGGAAGCCTCAGGTTAGATGAAGTCAGAGTGAGATTGTGTTGGTTTGGACATGTACAGAGGAGTATATGGGGAGAAAAATGTTGAGGATGGAGCTGCAAGGCAAGAGAAGAAGAGGAAGACCAAAGTGCAGGTTTAGGGATGTGTAAGAAAGCACATGCGGGTGGATGGTGTGAAAGAGGTTGATGCCAAGGATGGAAGAAACAGAGACAGAAGATCTGCCATGAAGACACCTAATATGAGCAGCTGAAAGAAGAAATAAACTTAAAATACCACGGTTGTAAAAGGTATGACCATGCCCTAAAACTTACTGTTTGTTTTCTTATTTCTTTGATGGTTTGATGGTCTGATGCATCTTTTTCATATTTTGATACAGCTGTCTCACCTTCAGTCATAAGTCTTAAGGAGGTTCCGCCGTCTTTTAGACAGCCAGTAGAAGAGCTGCCAGTTTCTGGCGCTTCTCTCGGTGTTGCGAGGTCTCAGCCCTTCTCGCTGGCATTTCTCTTTCCAGAAAGAAACACTGTCCACCACCAACTTCCAGTCCCGACACACCAGGCGACACACACACACAGCATGCTGCATGGGGACACGGAGCAGAATTTCCTCCACTACAGCAAGGGGAAGATCCGGACACTGAGCACAGGGACACTGGCAAGAAGATACAAGAGACATTTATATACAGTCACTTACCTTTATTTCCTCCATTTTAAAAAGAGTCAACAGTTGGAGGAAACTCATAAACTCACATGTGGAGCTTCCGGACTGTATACTGTCCAAGACTCCATCCTCCTCCCTCCTTCTTCAAGGTGACAGATGTCCGTCTGATTATCACTTCACACTGTTTGAACCAAATCGGGCAGTTTCTTAATATTACAGGCTGTTAGCAGAAGGCTGTGGTTAAACGATAAAAATGAAAACGGCTAAAATAACTGTTGGCACTCCAACCAACTGTTGGTTTCACTTTTACTTACAGTATGAGCTGGTAGACTGGCCTCCCTCCACCACACACTTACTTTCCATCTGTTTATAAAGGTTATAACGCTGCTGCACACAGGGATCAGAAGGGCTCTGAGACCCTCGGATGTTAATCTGAGTAATGAAGGTGTTTTTGTGAAAAGAAAAGAGAACATAGTAAATGAGAGTAATTATTTTCTCAGGAAACTCAAGGAGAAGAGACGAGCAGCTTCTTCTTTGAGGTTAAAGCCTCCTCTGGTTTTACTGCCACCTACAGTACTGGAGGAGAGAGAGTATCTCCATCCATCCATCCCTATATTCATCCGTCCATCCATTCATCCATCCATTCCTATATTCATCCATCTATCTATCCAACTATTCCTCCATATAAGAGAAACACATCAGACAGCTTGTCTTTATTATCAGTTCAACCATAAAAAACAGCACTACGTCAAACAACAATGTTCCTCCAGAACATAAGATAGAACACGACATGAGACTTAACAAGTGTAGACAGAACAACATACAGTGCAAAAACAATGGCCCAACACACATCCGATACAAAGCAGAGACAATACACACATCCACTACAGAGACAATACACACATCCACACACACATCCGACACAGATTAGAGGACAATTACACACGCCAACACACACATCCGATACAGAGCAGAGATACAACACACACATCCGATACAGAGCAGAGACAATACACACATCAACACACACATCCGATACAGATTAGAGACAATACACACATCAACACACACATCCGATACAGATTAGAGACAATACACACGTCAACACACACATCCGATACAGAGCAGAGACAACACTCACATCCGATACAGAGCAGAGACAATACACACATCAACACACACATCCGAGCAGAGAGACACACACAATATCGTCACACACATCCGATATGGAGCAGAGACAAATACACACATCAACACACACATCCGATACAGAGCAGAGACAACACACACATCCGATACAGAGCAGAGACAATACACACATCAACACACATCCGATACAGAGCAGAGACAACACACATCCGATACAGAGCAGAGACACACACACATCAACACACAATCCGATACAGAGAGCAGAGACAACACACAAATATCCGGAGCAAAGAGAGACAATACACACATCAACACACACATCCGATACAGAGCAGAGACAACACACACATCCGATAAAGAGTAGAGACAATACACACATCAACACACACATCCGATACGGAGCAGAGACAAATACACACATCCGATACAGAGCAGAGACAACACACACATCCGATACAGAGCAGAGACAAATACACACATCCACACACACATCCGATACAGAGCAGAGACAAATACACACATCCACACACACATCCGATAAAGAGTAGAGACAATACACACATCCACACACACACATCCGATACAGAGCAGAGACAACACACACATCTGATACAGAGTAGAGACAATACACACATCCACCCGAGACAGAGCAGAGACAAATACACACATCCACACACACACACACATCCAATACAGGGCAGAGACAATACACACATCCGATACAGATTAGAGACAATACAACCATCCACACACACATCCGATAAAGAGCAGACAATACATACATCCACACACACACATCCAATACAGGGCAGATACAATACACACATCCGATAAGGAAGAGTAGAGACAAAACACCCATCCACACACACATCCGATACAGTGTGGAGACAATACAACACACATCATGAAATTTATGTTAATGATAACGAATCATGTATTTCTAACATTAACATACCATTATTGGAGATCTGTTTTTCTCGTTTCTCTATGAATCAGGGTATTTTCACAAACAAAATCTGAATTTCAAGTTTTTTTGAGATCTAAATATCAGTTAAAGCACAGACATTTGTCATTCCTCACAAAATTCATCAGTGGTATTAAAATAAACACGTTTTGCATCAGCTTGAAACTCTTAAAGGCAATACAGTGACAGCAGGTGGTATTAATTTCCTACGGTTACAGAGTGAAAATTAGCACAGAGAAAGATATTACATACTACATGCTCTGCGTGGGACTGAAGGCCCAACCTAGTTATGCTGATTAACTTTCATCATATTTAAATCAATGGCATCACAGCCAGTGGCTCAGCCAATTTCTGGTTGGCGTGATAGATAAAGGGGTTTACAATAAAGATTTTTATGCAATCGTGTTTGACGGTTTTGCCATTGTGGACATTGTGAACCTTCTACCACCAACAACAGCAAAATGCAAGGCAAAAAGCAAGGCACAAATACCCACTTGTTACTTCCATTTCATTTTCTCAAAGCTTGCAGCAACTGAAACGTTCTGAATGATTGTAGGGATTTCTGTAAAAATGTAGCACTTTCAGAAATAAAGTATGTATTTAGAAATATATATCTTTATTTATGAAAAAAGGAAAAATTCCATTTATTCATAAGATGTTTTTCAAAGAAAAATCTTTCAGCAAACTTTCCCGACATTTGAGTTTTTTGTTTCATGTTTACACTTACACAAGTTTTGAGCCCACAGAAAGATAAAGGTTAAAATGTAAAAGGTATTCCATTTAAATAAAAAAAGCAAAAACTACAGTGAGAAAGTGGGTACTCCACATTTAAGGATAGAATAAACCCATATATCACATATACATTTATCAAAGAAAATAAGGATTTGCTAAACATTAATTGCAAAGTGTGTCTAATATTTATATGACTCATAAATAAGTTCATGATTACCCAGCTTGGGATGTACAATTTATATTGATAAAACAAAACAGTGTAGCAGCAAAGCGGCATGGGAACAGCTGCACTTCGTTGCTGAATGAAGAAGGGCTTTAAGCCTATGCACTCTCCAGCTGGTAGACTCCTCCACACTCATTAGTGACCGTATTCCATACCAGCCGCCCAGAACTTTGTGTCCTTCCCTCCATGAGTGAACTGCACATAACGAACACCGGGTCCATAATCCCTGAAGACATGAGTAACCTGAAAAAGAACACCAGAAGGATTAAGAGGATTGTAGGAAGGCAGGATAAAGGCACTGCAACTGTTTTTATTTGGATTAAATCTTCAGCACGAAGTTCTATGCAGTCCAGGTCTGGGTGCTTAAAATAAATTTGAATCATTCAGTTTCTTCACCAGATAGCTCTAGCGTAACTTTGTGGGGTTTTGGCCCATTTGCATTTTGTCAATACTAGACACTTAAACTGCCAGAGACAGGTTTCTGTGACCTGTATCATACTTGACATATATGAGCATCATTTATCTGAAAATCCAATCTGCATTTTTTTTCTCCTGCAAATTAAATATTTTTTTGCTTCAAAAGATTACAAACCAAATACTGTGGTGTAACTTGGAAAAGAGTAGCACTGGCATCCCTGTGCCAGAAATTAAGGCGGTTAAGTGCAGGTAAAACTGTGAAGCGTTTTAGTCTGTTTAAAAGTAACTGGGATTGTGCTTATTCATTTATCTGTCAGGTATATAGGTACATCTAAAACACCCTGCAGTGGCACTGCTGGTGACAGGCTTGGTTAAAATATTACACATTTTAACTCAAGATTAAGCAGCTTCTCGTGCTGGATTTCTACAACAGTGGTTTCTGTGCTGCAGTTCTTCCAGAAAAGCCAGTTTTAAAAAACCTCTATTGAACACAATCTACTGAATCATATTTATTTATTAACTTTCACTTGTGTTATAAACATTTCTTAGACATATTTATTTTATTACTATAGTTTAAATTAGCTGCACATTTGAACATGCACATTGTACACTACCACATCTTTATCAGCAGATCCATGGAAGCAAACACCAAAATACATAAAACAAACTACATATCCGTCACTGAGCGCTTTTTTGTTAGTTTTTTTTCTTTTTTTACATTTACCTGGTTCCACTGCTGATCGTTCCACTGTGGAAAGATGACAGTCTCAGATGAAAGGCTTTAATGGCCTTCTTTATGAGACTGAGCAACTCCAACATGAGCTCAGCACTCACTACCACAGTCCTATCTTGGAGCATACCTGTACAAATAAAAGGTCCCTTTAATAGCGTCCACGCGCCACTTATGACATGAAGGAAAGAATCAATGGAGTCTGAATGAATAGTCACCAATCAGGATATGATGATGCTGGGGCTGCATTTCATCAAGATCGCAGGACTGCATCCTTCCTTCCTCCAAATCAATTAGTTGCCTCTTCAGACATAGACTGAAATGTGAAAGGTGGAAAATAATAGTACAATTAAGAGGAGTCAGTGATCTAAATTTGTAATATGTTGGCTCATAAAGTGACTGCAGTGAAATTATGAATTTTTGCGAAGTTTTAAAGTGTAAAACTTACGTGAAAGAGGTAACAAAGCATTTTGTTACTTTTCCATCCGGATGAGGCGCAAAAACTTCTTCTATTTTCCACTCGTGACCTCCATTTTTTATAATGTCCCAGCCTCTATAATTGTCTAGATAAGAGAACATTGTTGACTTTACTAACAGTTACAGTTTTGGTATTCTGGCTACTACAAGTGTGTGTTTGTTAGTAAAAACAATTCCAAAAGGTTTTCCCTTTTAAGTTCTTCTTTGATCAGTGAACAGTACATGTCCAAAAGTAACCCACAGTAGTTGGACCTGTCGTCTCTGGTATGATGAAGTAACATCTTCGAGATGAGTTGGAGTGAAGTGAAGGTGACTATTTTTCAATGTGAAAACCTCACAGCACACAATAAACCACAACAAAATGCATTCTCTGCATTTAAGATGCACACACATACAGCAAGGGAGCAGTGATGGGGACAGTACCTTGCTCAAGGATACCTCAGGGCACTCTACTGGTCTGGGATTTGAACCCACAACCTTCCATTCCTGGGACCTTATCCCTAACCAGGCCAACACTGCTCCAAGTGATCCCGAACTCACTAAAAATATCAGTACCTTGCCTAATGCTGTAGTGGCTGAATAAAATCTACTTCTCCTATCAATGTTCTAATAGCAACAAATTAATCAGAAAAGTAGAGGTTCCCATACAAAAAAGGAACAAAACTCACTATTATAAAATGTGGACAAACAAGGTCTTAAACTTTGGAGATATATTGATTTTTGAAAGAAAGAAAAAGCAGTTTAAAGGCTGTTTCTTCTTCTTCTTCTTTTGTCTGCTCCCATTTAGGGGTCACGACATCATCTGTTTCCATTTCTTCCTGATCCAGTGTCTAAGTGCACAAATAGCTTTAGGGGAAATGACAGAATGAGCAAATGAAAGAATGAGCATGGCCAATTAACTATCAGCTTGTTCTTAAACATGTACCTTCATACCCCATTCGGCAGAGCAAAAATGTGTGCATATGGGTTAAAAATAAATTTCATATATATTTTTTTTCTCCTGTTGATAGTGAGCTGGGAGGCATGGTGGTGCAGTGGGTAGCGCTGTTGCCCAGGCAGAGAAGGTTCTTATTGTGAAGAGTTAGCATGTTCTCCTCCTGTTCAAAGTTGGTTTCTGCACGCCTGTGTTTCTTCCCGTTTTTCTATGTGTCTGCTCTGCAATGGTTCATCACCCACTTAACCTGATCTGGACAACGTGCTATGCACGAACGAGAGATTGATATCTGTTCTCACCTTCAGCATTTGCGTTCTTAAGGAGGTTCCGCCGTCTTTTAGACAGCCAGTAGAGGAGCTGCCAGTTTCGCGCTTCTAGCGGGCGGTGTCTCAGCCCTTCATGGCATTTCTTTTCCAGAAGGAAACACTGTCCACTGACCGACTCCCAGTCCCGACACACCAGCACACACACACACAGCATGCTTGCATGGGGACACGTGAGTGAATTTCCATCACAGCAAGGGGAAGATCTGGACACTGATCACAGGGACACGGGCGAGAACAATGAGAAGACATCTATATACAACAATTCAACTTTGTTTCCTCCATTTGAAAGAGAATCAAAGATTATATGCAGCTCACAACTCACATGTGGAGCTCTGACTGTATGCTGTTTTGCCCCATCCCCTCCTCTCCTCTCTTCACAGACAGATGTCTGTCTGATTACATTTCTCTGCCACTGTTTGGAACCAACGAAGTGCTTCTTAATATTTAGTGTAATAATAGCAGAAGGTTGCGGCAAATTCAGATAAAATGAAAACGGCTAAAAAAATAACTAGTTACATTCAACCAACCGTTATTCACTTTTACTTACAGTGTGAGCTGGTAGACTGGCCTCCCTCCACCACACACTTACTTTCCATCTGTTTATAAAGGTTATAACGCTGCGGCACACAGGGATAATAAGGGCCTGACACCTCGGATGTTAAATTTGAGTAATGAAGGTGTTTTTGTGAAAGAGTGAGAATACAGGAATGAGAGCACTTATTTTCTCAGAAACCTGAAGGAGGAAGAAGAGACGAGCAGCTTCTTCTTTGAGGTTAAAGCTCTCCTCTTGGTTTTACTGCCACCTACAGTACTGGAGGAGAGATCTCCGTCCACCCATCCACCCATTCCTTTATTCATCCATCTATCTATCCAAATATTCATCCATCCATCCATCCATCCAACCATCAGTCTGTCTGAGCTGTTTCTCCTATTTCTTTAAGTGATGGAATAAACAAGTTTGGGCAACAGCAAGTCAAACTTGATAGTGCCTCTGGCATCAGTAAGCAGGCTGTAGAGGATGTGAAGGTGAAGGAGTTTAAATAACAGCAGTTATGGGGAGTGTGAAAAAGAGGCTAAGAAGAGATTGCAGGCAGGTTGGAATACAACATTAAAACAGATAAAGAGTAGCCAAGGCAAGCTATTTGTAGAGGCGGCATTTCCCACTGTATCAAATCTAATCTAAATCACACAAGCCTTTGAAGGAACTCAGCTGGTAGGTTGTCTCAAACATCTGGAGAACTAACACAGATCTTCTGTGGATGTAGGTTTCCTCACAGCCTCTCTCTCTTCATAATCCCAGACACACTGGATGATGTTGAGATCAGGGCCTGTGGGGCCAGAGTTAAACTGATGGTGGTCAGCGCAAAGGTAGTAACACCAAATATTGATTTGATTTTGATTTTTCTTTTGTTCGCTCACTTTGCATTTTGTAAATTGACAAATAAACAATCATTATTTATATTTCTGTTACCCTTTGTTTCTGTTAAGGCATTTTTCCACACCTAACAAAACTTTTATGACAGTACTGTATACTTTGTATTCCAGCATTTATAGTGAAAATCCCTTACTATCCCCTGTCTCCACAGTGCCATTCCTGAGGTCACAGTGAGTTTGCTGACCCCAGAAGGTAGCAAGTAGCTTAATTTCAAATTTAGTTCCATTCTACTCTGCTTCTGTGCACATCATCTCATGACCCCCAGGAAACATCCAGCAGGAAATAAAGATAGCCTATGAAGTAAGCTGTGCTCATAAAATAGGGACACATCTGCTGAAAAAACACTTTAGGTGGGGGCCTAGATGGGTGGATGCCTTGAAATATAGGTGCAGACAAGGCAGGAAAGGTAACAGGAGAAGGCCTAAGTCTAATGGTGGAAGGGCAAAGGTGGGGAAACTGAGGTTTCAATCGTGACAGCATTGAATATTACTGGTGGGAAAACTATTAATGGATGGATTATACAAATTTTAAAGGGTTTGAAAATGATTTAAAGTCCTGGAGTTGGATGAGCATTTGGAGTCGTCCCACGGACCACGCCTGCTGAAACTTTCAGTAAATTGGTTGTGCTGCATCTCTGACTTTGCTGATTTTTTGATCTGTTTGGTTTCTGACTTAGAAAGTTTCAGACCTAGGCTCATACACTTCACTTTTCCACAAACATGTTTTGGCGTTGTTTGCAGGATTGAAAAGAGGCCACACTGGCCTCCTGTCTGCAGCTGCCTGGCCCAATGTTGATCACAATAACATTAAAGGTGCATTATTTCAGATTTTGCTGTTTTGTTTGTAAGGTTCTGTGGCACAGACCAAAACAGAGGGGGTCAAATACCAGGACTGTGCACTTCCAACAAAGAACTGTACTTGATGTTTGTAGTTTAACCCACACTAGGGATGCACAAGCCAGTGTATTCAAAGGTCCCAAGCCCGGGTAAATGGGGAGGTTTACGCTCAGGAAGTGGCATCCGTAAAATCTCACAAATCATGCGTGACAACGGCTACAGAATTTTGCTACCGGATCACGAGGCCTCGTTAACAACGACCACGTACTAGTGCTGTTAGCTTCCACAGGGGTGCTGGTGGAAATACCATTGTTGGCCAAGCAGAAGTTGAAGTTAAGAGGAGGTATGTCCAGAGGGAGAAGGAGAGAGCAAAGGAGAGAGAGTGGAAGTGAGGGTAGGACTTTGAATGTTGGCAGTATTGACTGGCAAAGGAGAGAATTAGCTGATATGATGGAGAGAAGGAAAGTTGGACATTTTGTGTGTGCAGATCTGACAAGGGCAGTAGCGCTGTGTGTGCATGGGAGGGGGAATAAACTGTTCACCATGGTGATAGAAGGAGGAATGGAGTAGGTTATCCTGAAGGAAGAGTATGGAGAGTGCTGAAGTAAAGAGGTGTCAGAGGTGATGAGTTTGAAGCTGAAGTTGAAGGTCTGATAATGAATGTTGTTAGTGCTTATGCCTCACAAGTTGGTTACTAGATGGAAGTGAAAGAATTCTGGAGTAAGTTAGATGAAGTGATAGAGAGTGTACTCAGGGGAGAGAGAGTGGTGTGATTGCAGATTTAAAGGGTCATACAGAAGGGAACAGAGGTGATGAGGAGGTGATGGGGTAGGCATGGTGTCAAGGAGAGGAATGCTGAAGGTCAGATGGTTGTTGATTTTAAAAAGGGATGAACAATGTAGTTAATACTTATTTAAGAAGAGGGAGGAGCACAGGTGATTTTACAGAGTGAGAAGAGATGCTCAAGCAGGTGGGATTATATTCTTGCAGGAGGGTCAATGAAAGAGATCAGAGACTAAAGATAGGGGAGAGTGTAGCTAAACAGCATAGGATGGTGGTTCGTAGGATGACCTTGGAGGCCGTGTTAGAGGAGGAAAGGAGGGCAGAGTCGAGGATCTAGTGGTGGAAGCTGAAGGAGGAGGACTGCAAGGTGGACTTCAGGCAGGAGTTAAACACGGGCACTGGGAGGTGTTGAAGAGCTACCGGATTGCTGGGAAACTACTGCAGAATTGATCAGGCAGACGGCTAGAAATGTACTTGGTGTGACATCCGGAAGGAAGAAAGAGGATAAGGAGACCAGGAACCAAGAAGTCCAGGAGTGTATTCAAAAGAAGAGGGAGGTAAAAGAAGACATGAATATAAGAGAGATGAAGGAAGCAGACAGGTGCATATGAGACAGAAATCCAAAGTACAGAAAGCAGTGGTGAAGGCCAAAGATATGTGTTGGTGAATTAGAAGAGATAGTTGACAGTAAAGAGGAGAAAAGGACCTCACTGATTGGTTGTGACAGAGACAGATTTGGGGAAAGATGTGCTACAGGTCAGGACGACAAAGATAGAAATGGTAACGTGACTACAGGTGAACAGAGCGTGTTTGATATGGAAGGGAATAACATTTATAGAGCTAATGGAATGTATGAAAGACTGGATGATGTGAGAAGAGTTAACCAGGAAGTGCAGCAAATAAACAAGATGGAAGTAAGGGCAGCGATGAAGAGGATGAAGAATGGAAAGGCTGTTGGACCGGATGACATACCAGTGGAAGCATGGAGATGTTTAGGGGAGATGGCAGTTGAGTTTCTGACCAGATTGTTTAACACAATCTTGGCAAGTGAGAAGATGCCTGAGGAGTGGAGACGAAGTGTACTGGTACCGATCTTCAAGAATAAGGGTGATGCACAGAGCTGTAGTAACTATAGAGGGATAAAGTTGATCAGCCACACCATGAAGTTATGGGAAAGAGTAGTAGAAGCTAGGTTAAGAAAAGAGGTGAGGATCAGTGAACAGCAGTATGGTTTTATGCCGAGAAAGAGCACCACAGATGCAATGTTTGCTCTGAGGGTGTTGATGGAGAAGTACAGAGAAGGTCAGAAGGAGCTGCATTGTGCCTTTGTGGATTTGGAGAAAGCATATGACAGGGTGCCTAGAGAGGAGTTGTGGTTTTGTATGAGGAAGTCTGGTGTTACAGAGAAGTATGTGAGAGTAGTTCAGGATATGTATGAGGGCAGTGTAACAGTGGTGAGATCTGCAGTGGGAGTGACGGATGCATTTAAAGTAGAGGTTGGATTACATCAAGGATCAGCACTGAGCCCGTTCTTGTTTGCAGTAGTAATGGACAGGTTGACGGACGAGGTTAGACAGGAGTCTCCGTGGACGATGATGTTTGCTGATGATATTGTGATCTGTAGTGAGAGTAGGGAGCAGCTTGAGGAGAACCTGGCGAGATGGAGATATGCTCTGGAGAGGAGAGGAATGAAAGTGAGTAGGGCAAAGACAGAATACATGAGTGTGAATGAAAGGGAGGAAAGTGGAGTGGTTAGGATGCAGGGAGTGGAGGTAACAAAGGTGGAGGAGTTTAAATACTTGGGATCAACAGTTCAGTGTAACGGCGAGTGTGGAAGAGAGGTGAAGAAGAGAGTGCAGGCAGGTTGGAATGGGTGGAGAAGAGTGGCTGGAGTGATTTGTGACAGACGCGTACCAGCTAGAGTAAAAGGGAAGGTTTACAGGACAGTAGTGAGACCAGCTATGTTGTATGGGTTGGAGACGGTGGCACTGACGAAAAGGCAGGAGGCGGAGCTGGAGGTGTCAGAGTTAAAGATGCTGAGATTTTCATTGGGTGTGACGAGGTTGGACAGGATTAGAAATGAGTATATTAGAGGGACAGCTCAGGTTAGACGTCTTGGAGACAAGGTTAGAGAAGCAAGGTTGCGTTGGTTTGGCCATGTGCAGAGGAGAGACGATGATTATATTGGAAGGAGGATGTTGAGGATGGAGCTGCCAGGAAAGAGGAGAAGAGGAAGACCAAAGAGGAGGTTTATGGACGTGGTGAGAGAGGACATGCAGGTGGTCGGGTTGAAGCAGGAAGATGCAAAAGACAGGAAGAAATGGAGACAGTTGATCCGCTGTGGCGACCCCTAAACGGGAGCAGCCGAAAGAAAAAGAAGAAGAAGAAGAAGAAGACTTGATGTTTGTGTTTAGTAAAAAAGAATGATAAATGAGTATTCATAGAAATTGGAACTGTGGAGTGAGAGGGTGAAATCCACTCTAAAAATGTACTTTTTGCTGAAGTCAAAGAGGTGGAGCTGTGGCCCAACTGTAAAATAGTGGAATCTGAGTGTGCACGCCAGTGTTGGCTTAATCCTGTTAGGGCAGTCAGCTCTTAAAGCCTGTAAAATATTACGGGTCACGTGAAGCGCTTGTAAAAGCCTGAGAGATCTCGGACAGGTAATGTTCGACCCATGGCCGGTAGCGTCTGGTGAATATGCAGACTCTGAGTAAAGTGGGTTGACGAATCTGACTTTCTTCTGAAATTCCCGTGAGGGCGTGACAGTGGGTCTGGTATGCCGCTAGGATATGGCAGTCGCTTTGAGAACAAGGAGTTGAAAGATCGTATTGACCCCTGCTTTTTTTGTTTGTGGATGAAGCAGGACGGTATTCCTCTGCGAAGTTGATGTGTGTCTCTGTCTGAAGATAAACCTGTGGCAGTCGCATTGTGGGGTCAGCGGTACATGTTCCTCACAGTAGGCCGGATGGCAAGGTTTACGTCCAAACTTGTGGTTTGCGTTGTACAGTTATATTAAATATTGAGTGATTAATTGTTGTCTTTAAAATATTGTTCAAAGAGAACTGAAAGTAGTAAGATTTGTGTGTACACTTGTATTGCAGCTGCCAAAAAAGTATGAATGAAGTAATGTGAGAGAGAGTGATCACTTTGAGAAGAAGCTACTGTGTGTGTGTGTGTGTGTGTGTGTGTGTGTGTGTGTAACTGCAGTTCTGGTGAGTGTGTGGTTGTCAGTGAGAGAGGCGTTAAGGGGAGTGTGTGAAGAGGTGTGTGAAGGAGTGTGTGAAGAAGTGTATCTGTGTGTGTGTGTGTGCGCATATGGGTGATGTGTGAAATTTTGACTGAAGGCCTTAAAAGAGTGTGAAGGGATTTTTGTTTATTCTTTTCTATAACAATTGAGCAGAATTAGAGCAAGAAGAAAGTGAGAGGAACATTGTCATAAACATTAGAAGGGTGGGGGTCTATGGGGAGTTTATGAAGCAGTGAACAAGGAATTGGCCCAACACCCAGAAATTCCTCTGGTAAAGATTGGCTGAGCGTCCAGAAAGTGTTGTTCTGAGGTGCTGATCTTAGAAGAATCAATTGTAAAGTAAAAACATCACTGGTAAATGATTAAATAATTAGGTTAGTGGTTAAAAAATAAATAAATAGATAAATAACAATAAATAATTAAATATACTAGAATAGTAATAATAGTACTATTAGTTGTAGTAATAATAATAATAATAATAATAATAATAAGTGAGTCAAAGAGAATCAAAGAATAATGATGAATAAAACAACTAAAGTGAAGACCCTTGAGGGACAGGGTAAGGTGAAAACACCAGTGGAGAAGATGTGTGAAAGGAACCCCGTGATAAAGGATAAAATTCTGAAGATAAATCAAAAGTGGGCTAAGCGTACCAAGGGTTTAAACACTAAATGGCCATCAGAAGGCACATAAGATGTAACACTTTGTGAGGCCCTGGAAATTCTCATCCTGAACCACAAACCAAAGGACAAATCCAGAAAACGACAAGCAAAGCGACAGGATGAATTAGAAATCTTAAAAATGTTTAAGAAGAGAGGAGAAGAGAACCTTCGAAAAGTTATTAACAGAAGACAGGAGATGAAAGAGAGAAAAGAAGAAACAGAGAAGAAGCTAAAGATGTGTGATACCCCTCCACCTTATGTAGGACAGTATCCTGTCATTGAAGGGAAGTTTGATATATCTGGACAAGTGACTGTGACAGATGACAAAAAGGATCCAGAACCAGACGATGAACAAGAAGCAGCCTTGGAGGATGAGAAGAGAATCTCAGAGAATGCTGAGAGAACATCCAAAAACCCACCGACAATTTTTCCACAAAAGGGAGGCCCTACTGCACAGGGAGAGAGAGAGAGAGTAGGCAGCAGAGCAGTGAGACAGTATATCTAGATCTTCATAAATTACAGCAGGAGTGGAGAAGTGTAGTACTAGAGAGTGAAGAGGCAGCAAGGAGAGAAAGGCAGTCAGAGGCATGGTCAGTGAGAGGTGATGAAGGAAGAACTGAGCAGACAGAATGGGAAGACAGTAATGATGAGGGTGTGTTGGATTGTCACAGAAAGTACAGAAAACAAATGAGAAAGGAGAGAGAATTAAGGAGGGAAGTAAAGGATATGGAAAAGATGGTACAGGAAGAGGAAAGGAGAATGAGGACTGAGATGACTAAGGGAAATAGAGATGAGAGAAGAGTAGGATGGAGTGCACCACGGGGGAGGCCCAAAAACTGGATGACACAAAGTTCCAGTCATCAATGTGTATGCACAGCCTGGCGGAAGTGGACCAAGCAAGCCGAAATTCAGCAGACAACAGCAGCGGCAGCCACAAGGTCCACCTGGAGTGTGTTGGGGGTGTGGACAATCAGGACACACCCGATGGAAATGTTCAGTAAACCCATGGAAGGGACCTGGAGTGCAGGGAGGTGCGGGTTGGCGGGCTCCAAACCAAAACCCAAATTCAGCTCCTGTCCAGGGCATCCGTGGAAAGGAGGGAATCAGAACCCTGCCTGGACTGGATTAAATCAAAACTCTGGCCCAGTGAATTACTGGGGTGGACAAAAATGGGTGCTAGGGATGCCCAGAGGGTCCTATAGGGGAGGGTCAGCTCTTATTGACAAGCAAGGGAGCTGATGGGGAACCAACGCTGCAGGTTCAGGTAAATGGCAAAACTATACCCATGATGATAGATACAGGAGCTTGTTATACATGCCTAAATTCAAATTATGCCATAAACCTCCCCAGGTCAGGAAAATTCGTAAAGACCATAGGATTCTCGAGACAAGTGCAGCTAATACCAGTAACAGCTCCAGTTAAAGTAACAGTGCAGGGAAAAACAATCAATTTACCAATCTTAGTTTCAGAGCAAACTCCAGTAAATTTATTAGGGAGAAACACTTTGTGTCAGTTGGGATTCCAGATTTGGTGTACACCTGATGGAGTTTATGTGGATGAAATGGCAGTCAGTGCTCAGATGAATGTGACATTAGGAAAGGAAGCTAATGTGTACTGGTTAGGAGAAATAGAAAAACCAGTTCAAGAAATAATGAACATATGGGGGAAGTCTATTTCAGCGCAGATACCAAAAGCAAGGGACCCCAGATTAGAATATCACTGTACTATGATTTATGATAAAGGCCAAGATGAGATGCTGGAGGAAGAATGGCTTAGAAAGACTGCAGGAACAAAAGTTAACCTTAAACTTAGAAGTGTGGTGGTAGGGACAGAAGGAGCAGCTCTTCAAGTGGAGGATAATGAGTTCATCAATGAGTGGTATGATGTTGAAGGAGCAAGACCTCATGTGACATTATTAATAAATGAAGGATTTGAGTCAAAGGAGTGGTTAAAAGTGGTTAACAATGGTTAAAAGAGCAGAAGAACTGAAGTGGGAGAAGACACAAAATCCATTGATACTATGTGCTGAAGATAATTCAATGATCAAAGTGTGTGAATTGGAAGTGACGGCAACACCACAGGCAGTAGCAATCCCTAGATCTGAAAATGATGATGTCTGGAAGCGAATGAATGCACAACTGAAAGAAGAAGAAGATTCCCTGAAGAAACAAATGATTAAGCAAGTCCCTGAAGAACTGTGGTCGCGACATGAGGCAGATGTGGGACAGGTAAAATCAGCTTCACCAGTTCAGATCAGATTGAAACCTGGAGCACAACTACCTAGGAGAGCTCAGTATCCATTAAAACCAGAAGCTGAGCAGGGAATAGAGAGAACTATACTAGGGCTAGTAGAAGCAGGAGTACTAATAGAGATGAGAAGACCATGTAACACCCCTATACTCCCAGTACAAAAGGCAGATAAAACTAAGTGGCGATTGGTGCACGATCTAAGAGCAGTAAATGCAGCGGTGGAAGACTGGCAAGCGGAAGTGCCCAATCCACACACATTACTTATGAACATTCCATCGGATGCCAAGTACTTTACGGTAATAGATTTGTGTTCTGCATTTTTTTGCATTCCAATAGCGGAAGAGTCGAGGTATCTATTTGCATTCACGTACAGGGGAAGCAGTACAGCTATACAAGGTTACCACAGGGACTCAAACATTCCCCTCATATATTTAATCAAGTTCTGAGACAGGATCTAGAGGAACTGGATTTAAACAGTACAATGCTACAGTATGTTGATGATTTAATCTTGTGCTCCCCGACAGTAGAACAATGTCATGGAGACTCTGTTAAAGTTCTCAGAAAATTAGCTGAGGGGGGACATAAGGTGTCACAAGCAAAATTACAATATTGCCAACCACAGGTAGAGTACCTGGGACGACTGGTGGCACATGGAACAAAAGCAATAGCCCCTTCACAGCTGGAGGGAATCAGTAAAGAACCACAACCATTGACGGTGGGTCAGATGATGTCATTCCTTGGGATGACAGGGTTTAGTGCAGAATGGATTGAAGATTATGCAATAAAGACTGCACCCTTGAGGGGACTGATAGCAGAAGCAGGATCAAAGACATTGAATGCTCCATTGAAATGGACATCTGATGCTTATGTGGCGTTTGAAACTCTAAAGCAGGAAATGCAAACGGCACCAGTGTTAGCTACACCAGATTATGATAAACCTTTTTGTTTGTTTGTTGCTAATCGCTGTGATGGATTTGCTTCAGCAGTGTTGATGCAGGAGACATGTAGTGGACGAAAGAAACAGCCAATAGATTATTATAGCACTAAACTGGATGGAGTGGCTCAGGGATGGCCACCATGCTATCAGGGTTTAGCAGCAGTACATTATGCTTACGAGAAAGCTTCAGTTCTGACGATGGGGTTTCCAGTGGTCATCTATTCCTATCACAAAATCATAGAGCTGATCGAGAATAGCAGGTTTGTTTTAACACAAGCAAGGAGTTTGCAGTATTCGTTCTTGCTTACATTTCCAGATGTGACTCTTAGGAGATGTAATACAGTTAATCCAGCAGAATTATTACCTTTCCAGTTTGAAGGAAAACCACATGATTGCATAGCTAGTTCATTGGCGTTCTCTAAGTTAAGACCTGATTTAGAGTCTACGCCAATTCCGGAAGCAGAAGTGACTTATTTTGTTGATGGATCCTGTTTTAGGGATCACTTGGGGAACCATGCGGGATATGCAGTGGTGAGGAAAGGAAACGGAGATGTTTTTGAGGTAGAAAAGGCCAAAAATTGTCCTCAGCCATGAAAGGAACCTACTGTCACGGGGGGGAACCGCCCCCCCGTGACAGTAGGTGTGTGCACATATAGAGCATTTCAGCTTCATCATTGAACTGTTTAGTCTTTTTTGACAGAAATTTAATAAGCAAAAGGGCACATGCTCCTCAACTGCTGAAATGTGAAATGTTGCTTTGGCTACAGCAAAAAAAGCACCTGGTTGTAAACACTGATTTTACCTTTCTGTTCTAATTGACCACAAGTTTCCAGGTACCAGAAGCTAGACTCAGATCTCTGAATTTCAATCACCCCTCACCTGTGTGGTATTTGCACACAACCAGGATGCCCAGTAACCTGACTCCCAGAAGCTGTAGCCATCCATCTTCTTTCAGGTCTTACAGAACAGAGTTTAGCCATTCAGTGCCATCTCCAAATCAAAGTCCCTCAGCTCCTTTAGGTCTAAAGAACCATACATCCAAATGAGGGTTTAAACAAGCAATGCCTTGGAATTAGAGAAACAATGCAAAAGGAAGTCAGAACATTATTTTCCATTAACGTAAGAATCAGTCATGGTTCTCTATTAAACCTTGCAGGAAAAGACAATTGCAAAAAACAGCTGTCTCTTTCATATTTGTCAGAAAGAATTCTTGAGTGTGAACAAAAGGGAGGACAGGGACAGTGGAGTGGTTAGGATGCAAAGAGTAGCGGTGACAATGGTGGAAGAATTTAAATACTTGGGATCAACAGTTCAGATTAACAACAAGTGCAGAATAGATGTGAAGAAGAGAGTGCAGACAGGTTGGAATGGATGGAGACAAGTGGCAGGAGTAATCTGTGACAGAAGGTTAACAACAAGAGGTACAGAGGAGAGATGAGGATCATATTTGCAGAAGGATGTTGAGGATGAAGCTGCCAGGAATAAGGAAAAAAGGAAAGTTTATGAGAGAGGACATAGCTTGAAGGAGGAAGATGCAGAAGACAGGAAGAAATGGAGATGGTTGATCTGCTAAACAGGAGCAGCAGAAAGAAGATGATTCTCTAAAATTATAATTAAATTTCATAAGATGCTGTAATAAGAAGGTGATACCTTGCTGTCCAATCAATTCAATTGCGATTCGATGTTTGGGAACGTAACGTTTGAGCGTTACGGAGAAGGAACGCCGCTCTCAGAAAAAGCTCTGCTTTTACTGCGGGACACCCAGGCACTGGAAGGTGGACTGTCCTCACCTGACGAAGAGAAAAACTGTAACTGTCCCCCATCTCTCTGTCTCTACTAACCAATTTATTATCAAAGCGCGTTTACAATGCGGTAATGTGTCTGTTTCTGTTCTAGCCTTGATAGACTCTGGGTCAGCTGAAAACTTCATTTCATCCTCCTTGGCGGCCAGGCTCCTCCTGGTCCCCTGAATGTTCTGCTCACTGTCCCACGCCGATGGTTTCCCTCCACTCCACCTCGGTGGAGAGTCCCCTTGCTCATCTGCCTCCCTCCATCCCAGCTGAGTACGCTGACCTAAGCCAGGTGTTCAGCGCTAGGAGGGCCACTCAGCTTTCCCCATACAGGCCATGGGACTGTGCCATCGAACTCCTGCCCAGAACGATCCCACTTCGTATCTTTCCCCTTTCGGGACCTGAGACCAGAGCGATGGAGGAGTACGTAGCGGAAGCGCTTCAGTAGGGATTCATCATAACCTCCACATCACTGGCTTCTGCTGGGTTCTTCTTCGTGATGAAGAAGGATGGATGGCTCCAGCCATGCACTGACTCCTGGTGCCTAACGGCATCAGTTAAGTATCGATATCCGCTACCTCTTGTCCCTGCTGCCCTCGAGCAGCTGCAAGGAGCGACTGTCTTCACCAAACTGGAACTCTGCAGCGCCTACAACCTGGTGAGGATCCGAAAGGGAGATAAATTGAAGACGGCGTTCAGCACAACGTCAGGTCATTATATGTACCAGGTAATGCCTTTTGGCATGGCGAATGCTCCTTCCGTCTTCCAGTCATTCATCAACAACGTCCTGAGAGACATGTTAGGATGCTATGTGGTTGTCTATCTTGATGATATTCTCATATATTTGAAGTCCTACGAGACACATGTCTCTCAGGTATGATCAGTGCTCGCTCGGCTCCTCTCCCACCTTTCAAAAGCTGAACAAAGGTTCACGTCCGCACCCCTCTGACTGCTGGACCCAGAGATCCCGTTTGTGGTGGAGGTGGACGCATCAGAGGTGGGTTTTGGGAGCTGTGCTTTCCCAGCGCCATGGCAACCCAGAGAAGTTATTTCCCTGTGCCTTCTTTTCAGGCAGATTGAGCCCCACGGGGGTCAACTCCAGTCGAGGTGGCACTGGATGAGTGGTCCTCACCGACTACCAGAACCTAGAATACATCCGGCTGGCAAAGCGGCTGAACCCTAGACAGGCGAGATGGGCACTGTTTTTTATGTGGTTTGACTTCCATATCATCTACCGCCTGGGCTCCAAGAACCAAAAAGCAGATGCTCTCTCGCATAAGTACATGCCACAGGAGATGAACCCAGAGCCGGAGCCCATTTTGGCAACGACCGTAGTGGCTGCTCCGGTACAGTGGGATGTTGAGAGTGACATTGCCCGGGAGGCTAGATGGTCTCCGCCCCCAACCGGCTGCCCTCCCGACCGAATCGTGCCGGAGCTGCTACGGCAGCCGTTAATCAGGTGGGTTCATGCCTCCCCTGCCTCCGGGCATCCAGGCGTCCTCTGCACCTCAGACGCTGGCCCACAATGTTCACCGACATGTTCGTTCATGTACCGTGTGTGTGAGGACCAATATGCCGTGAGAACGGCCTGCTGGTAAGCTTCAACCCCTTCCGATACCTGGTCGCCCGTGGTTGCACTTTGCACGCGACCTAGTCGTGGATTTGCCACGATCCAAGGAGTATACATGTGTGTTGGTGGTGGTGAATTGGTTCTCGAAGGGGTGCCTGTTTGTCCCCTTTTCTGTTTTGCTCTCAGCACATCAAATCGCGGAGGCTCTGTTCCAGTATGTGTTCCTTTATTATGGATTACCAGAGTCTGTGTCTGACCGTGGGTCCCAGTTTACCTCCCGGGTGTGGCGGTCGTTCTTCCAACAACTGGGAACCATGGTCAGCCTCATGTCTGGCCATCATCCAGAATCCAATGGCAAGGAGGAGAGGACCATTCAGGGCCTCGGTGAGTTCCTTCGTGCATACCGTAGTCAGCAACAACACGACTGGGCTGAATGGTGGGGGGGGTGGTCTGGTGGTAGGGTACTTGCCTATGGACCTATGGCTCAAGGGGTTCCAGGTTTGAATCCCACCTCTGTCACTTACACTTTTTATATATATATAGTATATATATATATATACATATATATATATATATATATATATATATATATATATATATATATATATAAAAGTTTCTATTGCACAAAGCTATACATAAATAGCAAGCTTCACTTTTCCACAACACTGTGTAAAACATCTTTTACAATGATCATAATCTGTAATATTTTGGCTAATAATAAAGTGACTGAATCATCCTAGTCTGTCAATAAGGGCGATTAAAAGAAAACTTTGGAAAGTTTTGAAATGTAAAATGTATTTGAAAGAGGTTCAAAAACATTTAGTTACTGTTTCTTCTAGATGAAGATCAGAAAGTTCTCCTATTTTCCACATGTCATCTCTTTCAAGGAGGTTCTGGTTTCTTTTAGACAGCCAGTAGAAGAGCTGCCAATTTCTGGTGTTTCTCTCATGTGTCTCATCCTGTGACTCACTGGCATTTTTCTTTCCAGAAAGAAATACTGTCCACCACTGACTTCCAGTCCTGAAACACCAGACAACACACACACACACAGCATGCTGTGTGCAGACACGGAGGAGAATTTCTTCCATTAGAACAAAGGGAAGATCCGGACTCTGAGACCAGTGTAAAGGGTGATGTTAAATATCTCTATTGGGGGGTAAATATATGTGAACCTCTGTGATTAAATGTTTATTTAACGATTAAATTCTTTGAAAGTCTGATGTTTTCAATCATTTACATGTCAGTCAGGTGTGACAATTCAATGTTTTATAACGAACAGGGGCCTATCAAAGTCAAAACACATATTTGTAGAAGTTTGAACAAAGGATATTTCTGAGCAAAGATAACAGTCCAAAAGTGTGTAATAGTCTCTGAAGTTCTAAAGGAACCCAGTGTAACATCTAAGCAGGTGAAGCTAACATTGGAGTTTGTGAGTTCACATCAATGCAACATTGATTAAACAATGAACTCTAAATTATACCAATTCTTAAAAAAAATAATAATAATAATAATAACGTCATAACAAATGCCTGTTAAATGAATCTCAAGAGAAGGTGGGTCATGCAGCAAGATAATGACCCTAGGTGCACAAGTTGTTCTAGCAAAATGTGTTTTTGTCCAAGTTTGAGCTTAACTCAACACAAGGCCCTGAAACGAACAATCATCATCTTAGAGGATGAGGGTGGGTTTCTTCAAATTAACTGCCTGCCTCAGTTCTGCATATATATAGAGACTTTTTAAAATCTTCTGTAAAGTGTACTCAAATCATATCAACAGGTGTAGCACATCAGAAGCACATGATTAGAACATCAGCATTTTGAAGGAGGTTTGCCCTTTTTAAACCTCAGACATTTAGTTTGGTGCTCCTGACTGTTGAGATGAGAGTGAACACCCTGGTGAGATCAAAAGAACAGTCTGAGGCCTTCAGAAAGAAGATTGAAGCAGCTTATAAGTCCAGTAAGGGATTTAAAAAGATCTCAGAAGAATTTGCAATCAGCCATTCCACTGTCTGAAAAATAGTCTACAAGTGGAGGACTTCCAAAGCAACTGCCAACATGTCCAGGTCTGACATGGGAGTTGTACAAGGAGGAAACCTTTGCTCTCTAAGAGGAACATCAGGGCCAGACTGATGTTTGCCAGTGAGAACATGGACAAAGTCTAGGACGTCTGGAATAATGTTCTTTGGCCAGATGAGATTAAAACTGAATTATTTGGACACCAGAACAGAGGACATGTCTGGCGTAAGCCAAATACAACATTCCAGAAAAAGAACCTCATACCAGCTGTGAAGCATGGAGGTGGAAGTGTCATGGTTTGGAAAAGCTTTGCTGCTGCAGGACCTGGTCAACTCACCATCATAGAATCCACCATGATTTCTACTGTGTATCAGAGGGTGCTTGAGGAACATGTACCTTACCATCTGTAAGAACATTAAAGCTGAAGCGGAACTGGAGCTGCAACATGAAAATGACCCAAAACATACCAGTAAATCCACCAAGGACTGACTGAAAACTAAGACATGGAGAGTCCTGGAGTGGCCGAGTTAAAGCCCCCAGGTCTTGATCCCATTGAGATGCTGTGGGGTGACTTGAAACGAGCTGTACATACAAGAAACCCCTTAAACGGGGAAGCTGGAGGGAGTGGGTGTGGACCATCACATGACTGAGTGGATTATCGACTACCTCACCAATAGACCCCAGTATGTGAGACTCCAGGACTGTGTGTCTGAGGTGGTGATCTGCAGCACTGGAGCCCCACAAAGAACAGTCCTCGCCCCATTCCTCTTCACATTGTATACAGCGGACTTTAAATACAACACAGACACCTGTCACCTGCAGAAGTTCTCGGACGACACCGCTATTGTTGGTCGTGTGTCTGAGGGGAATGAGCAGGAATACAGGGGGGTCATCAGTGACTTCGTCAGATGGTGCAATCAAAATCATCAGCGTATCAATGCCGGCAAGACGAAGGATTGACTTTCGCAGGAAGCCACCCCCCATTACACCGGTGGACATCCAGGGTTTGTACATTGAAACGGTGGAGGAGTACAAATACCTGGATGTCCACATCAACAATAAACTGGACTGGTCCACAAAAACAAATGCTCTGTACAAAAAGGGCCTGAGTCGTCTACACTTGCTAAAGCGGCTGAGGTCCTTTGGAGTAAACAGAAATCTCTTGAGGTGATTTTATGACTCTGTGGTAGCGTTGGCTGTTTTTTATGCTGTGGTCTGCTGGTGTGGAAGAATCGCAGAGAGGGACAGAGGGAAACTAAACAAACTGGTCAAGAGGGCCAGCTCTGTCCTGGACTGCCTGCTCAAATCCATCGAGCAGGTAGGGGAGGAGAGGATGTTATCCAAACTGCAGTGTAAGAAGGAACGCTACCGCAGGTCATTCCTACCTGCATCCATCAGACTCCACAATTCATCATCAATTCATCATCATAACATTACATTATGAACATTGCTTGTTTATTATCATATATTATATTATATATTATTATTGTATATTATTATTATTATATTATTATCACATTTATTTATATTTTGTTAATTGTTTATCTGTAATTTATTTAAAACTTATTTATTACTTCTTCTTGTAAATATGTATATGTATATATATATATATATAGATAGATAGATAGATAGATAGATGGATAGATAGATTATTTATTATTTATAGATCCTGCTCCTGTACTTGCTCATGTACTTGTTCCTTATTCCTCATTCTTTATATTTTTATATATTTTTCTTTTCTTTTTTTCTGTACATCTACCTGTCTATATTCTCACCTTTATAAGAGCCCTGTAGCGCCCAAATTTCCCATTCGTGGGATAATAAAAGATTACTCTACTCTAAAAATCTCACAGCTTAAAGAATTCTGCATTAAGGAGTTGGGCAAACTTTCCAATGTCAGAGACTGGTAGATACAACCAGACGTCTCACTGTGGTTATTTCAGCCAAAGGGGGAAACACTAGCTATTAGGGAGTAGGGTATCCTAACTTTTTCCTCAGTTAGAAAACACATTTCTGTTAATATCTTTTGTTTAATTAATAAATCAAAGTAACTTTTTGTTGTTTATCTGCAATTAAATCACTTACTTTTCCAGAGATGAATAAAAATAAGATTAGACATCAATATGAACCAAATATTTAATTGGATGTCCTATTTTTTTTCACATGACTGTATACATATATGTATGTATACTCATTTTTGACAGGCATAAAAAAAGTATTTTTGCACCAATAAGACACTTTCCCTTGCAAACTTTACTTAAATAAGGGGTAGTTCAAGAATGTTTACAATACTGCAATTTCTTTGTAAATTTAGGTGTTTAGAAATATGTGGGGCATAAAGGCAGCATTTGGCAAATTTGTTCACATGAAACTACATCAAATACATCTTGAGCTATTGAGAAATCATTTACAATCAGATCAAAAAAGAGGGCATATCCTGGAAATGAAGACATACTATATTGACTAACAGAATGCGGATAAGGATTCTCTTATATTCACAACATTCTTTGAGCCTCAGCTTGAAACACAGGAAAGTGCTGACCCAAGACACAAAATTACACCCACATTAGTTTTGTTAATGAAGAGCTTAAAGATTTGGACATTGTACACTTTTAGACCATACACAGATTTCATATTTGAAATATTTCCCTTTCCTTGAAAAAACAAGAAGTCTACCATGTTTGAGGCAAAAATAATAATTTATTGAGGTAAATAATCAAATATTACATATCTGTGTGTGGCAAAGCGTGTAAAGGTAAAATTTCAGTATATGATTGTGACTTGCTTGTGGAACAGTAACTCCAAGTGCAAACATTTTCCAGTGACCGTTGACCAGTCCTGCATATCGGTTTGGAGGAATTTTAACCTTTTTTCTGTAAAGAATAACGTGAACTCAGAGATGTTTGGGCAGTTTTAGGTCTTTTCACAACATTTTTATACAGGAGCTGCTGGAGCTTTTCCAAGCAGTCACTGGGCAGAAGGTAGAGAAACACCCTGGATATGTCCTCAGCTTATCACAGGGATGACATACAGATGAACAGACTCACACATATATGGGTGGCTATTTAACATCTCCAGGCCACCCAATGTCCATGTTTATGGTATGTTTGTGGGAAAACCAGAGGAAACCCAGACTCAAGAAGGATGGGCAGCCTTCACACAGGAAAGACCCAGGCCGTCCCAGCTAGGAAACGAACCCAGAACCTTCTAGAGGAACGTACTGTAGCCTTTTAATTTTGGGGACAGGCATGTTCAATGCTCAATGTTCAATTCATGTTCAGTGATCCAACCCCACTCGACACAATGACAAATGTTCATTTATAGCTAACTCCAATGTGCCCATGATGCCAGGTGTCCTCACAAGTTTCACTTGACTTTTGAATAAAAATCAGCCCAGATTTTTCTTAAATAATTTCCTTCTGTTGTTCTTGTGGTCGCATTGTTTTAGGCTCAGATAATTTAACACGGCCGTATCTAATCTGTCTCAAAAGCCAATGAAAAGCAGAAGACAAACGTTCTGATCGAGAAGGGGCTGTCTTCTACTGTAGCCAATCAAATCGCAGCGTTGCCGTGACGCGTGTCAGAGTTTCAGCCTCCCGTAAACCACTGTTCTTATGGGGCTCAGTGGAGGTTTGCGTCTAAAGCGCATCAAGCCGTGCTGTTGAACCCTTCCAGCGACTTCTCGGTACTTCAGCGAGTTATTCAAATACGACAGAGTTGCTTTTGCCTTTTTCTTTGAGGACTGGCTGCTGGAAGGGGGGTTCTGGGCAAACATGACTGGAGAGTGTGGAGATGAGCAGCCCACGGGGCAACAGGGTCCTCTCTCAGCAGGAGACCAGCTCCAGGTAAACTAATCCTGCTTCTGAGAAACTATTGACGTTCCTTAAAGTTTAAAAAGAGGGCTTAAGTTGCAGGACCAATGCCTTGACCAACCCCCCCTTTTATATAATGAAGATATAGCCGTGCGCTTTTGGTCACACACTAGTTGCGCATATTTGCGCAACATCTGCAGGCGGGTTTACAGAAGTGTAGAGGAAATGGCTCCACAGTACAGCTTAAGTAATGTGAAAGACGCACACGATAGGAAAAACCTTCTAATGTGTTTTGACACGCATTTTGTATTAGATGTGGGTACTGGTCAGATGGAGAATGATCTCAAGAAGGATGTTTTGCTCCTTGGAGACCAGAGCTGTAGAGCAACTTGTGTGTGCCACCAGCAGGTTCACCTTGTGTTCGAACCTTGTGTCCCAATAAAGCAAAGCTTCACACTGCTCCGTGCCATAATTGCAGGTTTAAACTGATGTGGGAAGAATGAGAATTTACAGATTCAGGATTAAGATACGCTTAATGTTCATATGTGTGTACAAATTTTCAGGTATCAGGACGTGATGTACACTTGTTTTCCACATTACATAATAACTTCCCTGCCCAAGCCTTTTTTTTCTTCCAAATACCAATATAGCCAGTCAGGGCACAAGGAGGACATGACTCAAAATTTCATCTTGAGCAAGGGAGCAAAAAGTGTGGACCTCAAGTGATCTGTGATTTGAGCCCTTTTAATTGGGAATAAAGGTGGGGGTGTCCTAATTTAATCCTCACCAGAAATTCACTTTCATCAGCATGAGAACGGCAAGCTCAGTTTTATACCCAGGACTGGGTGGGCAAAATGCAATGGACTGAAGGGACTGAAAACAGACATGATCTTATATTTTGCTTTCTTTTGCAGAAAAGCCCTGGCCTTCCGCTATCAAGAAAATTATGCTACGCCATTGGTGGTATGCCCTATCCGATGACATTAAATGCCAAGGCCTTTTTCATGCCCATCTTCTTACTGGACGTTGTGCAGGTAAAAAGGGAAAATCCTTTATGTAATTCTACTAGTTGTTTATTTATTTATTTAAAAAATAAACTTGAGCCTAAGGTATCGGTGATGAGGAAAGTGTGTTGCTAAAAACGTAAAAGAAACTTCAGCAGTGTGTTATGGTACACTTTACCACTGCTTTGCATATGACTGTAAAATACCTGCAAACACTCATTTCTCTAACACTGCTTACGTAAGACTCATAAACATGGCTGCCCCATGATTTGAATATGTGACATATAGTATGGCTTAGTGTTGGGTTACATTTTTTTTTTTTATCTTAGGATTCATTGTAAACTTTGTCTATTTTTGAGGAAGGAAAATGATTTACAGCTGTAATTACGGAAACATTTCAACACTCTAGGCTGTATCCAGAAGTAAATAAATCACTACTAAAACTAAACTTTGCAACACAGGGAAATTCTATAAAACAAAGGGTTTATTTAGTTCAGTCTGCAGCTCTCTCAACTTTCAACCTTCATCCTTTGTAACTCTGTGGAACTGCAGCTGTAATTGATTTCTAAATACAGGCCAGTCTAACAAAATGAACATCTGTGTTGAACCACCATAGATGTGAAAATTTACATATGTAATAACCTCCGGAGCTCTAAATGGAAACAATCTAGAAAAACTCAAACAGGAAATATCATACCATTTAAGCAAATATTTGTTAGTTACACATCATGTTTGTACAATATTTTTGTGGTGTGTATTGAGGAAATATAATTTAGTGCTTTTGATCCTTTGATGATCTGATGATTCTTTGTAACATATCTTTAATTTCCTTTCCCACTAATATTTTGGTGAACACATCAGTGCGGACATCTCTCACAGAAGAGACTGGTTAGGTTTAAGGAAGCAAACATCTTTTGAGGGTGATGCCCTGCTTGAACTGTGCATATTTGCATCTGTCAGTAAAGGGATTTTGAATACTTCTAAAGAAGGCGTGTTAGAGGAGTGCCAGTGGAAACATTTCCCTTGATATTTATAAAGCAGTCTGCATATGTTCTGTGTTGTAACATATTAAAAGTTAATTTGTTTCAGATAACACCCTTCTATGTATCCATAATCCTTTTCTTTGGGTGGGCCTGGGATGCCATCACTGATCCACTGGTCAGCTGTGCTGTCAGCAAGACTAGCCGCACTTGCATCGGCAAGCTGATTTTGTGGAGTGCCAGTGGAAACATTTCCCTTGATATTTATAAAGCAGTCTGCATATGTTCTGTGTTGTAACATATTAAAAGTTAATTTGTTTCAGATAACACCCTTCTATGTATCCATAATCCTTTTCTTTGGACGGGCCTGGGATGCCATCACTGACCCACTGGTCGGCTATGCTGTCAGCAAGACTAGCCGCACTCGCATCGGCAAGCTGATTCCCTGGTAAGGTTCAGCACAGAATACATGGCAGTAGATTTTGCTTTAGACTTAAAAGCAATATGGTTAACTGTAGCAAGCTATGGCTTTAGAGATGAGGTTGTCATTCCTGGTCCTGGAGAGTCATAATACAGCGCAGCTGTTAACAATCCTGCTCTCACCTGTTAATTTAAGCCTCAGTTATGGGGAAACATGTTTTGCATGCTAAATAATATCCATCTTATTCGTTAGCTCTTTCTAGAGCAGTCCCAATTAGCATTTCACAGGATTTAAATTTTCTTGTTTTTTTTCCAGATGAGGAAGAATTGGTATTTAAAAAAGCAGTGTTTGTCATATAGGCAGATAAGTTACACCAAAAGGTGTGGTTTGTCAAACAATAAATGTACATCAGCTCTTTTCCTGTTCTGCCTTGATTTGGACTTCATTTTTGAGTCTCACTAAACTTATGGAACCTTCATTATCAGTTCTAACCTTATTATTTAACCTCACAATGGTCATCCTAAAGACACTGAGACACCAAATGTTTAGCTATACGTGTTCGTAGCCTGTTTTCCTGTTTCATTAAAATGACAGCCAAGGTTATTACAATAAACAGTACACTACTAATTAGGCTAACATGAATCTTGCTCACAATCATCACAATATAATTTCATTGTTCACCTTATTACTTTTCCTGCATCAAGTTTTCATTGAAGAAGGAATAAGGGGTATGGCAGTGTTTAACCTTTAAGGTGTGTGACATGATTTATACAGCCTACTTTAACAGCCATAATTAATTCCCAATATTCCCTGGTTTTATGATGAAAATATTTTATTAAAAACAATGTTCTAGAAAAGTCTCTAACTCTGAGAGCACAGGAATCTGCTGTGGTCTAAATGTTAAACAAAAGATATGATTATGAATTAATACATTTGCGTTATAACTGATGGAATTTGCTGAGAAAAATCCCAGATTTCAATGATGGGGCAGAGATGTATTGCTAACAGTGTTTATTGAGAGAGAATAAGACAGAAGATGGGACGCTGTTTCTCTGTGTGCCTCGTCTAATTGTTGAGAGATTTAATGGAGACATCTAAGGTCAAAGGCCATCTGCATCAAGACATTGGACAGGTACACAGAAAGCATATCTGAAAAAGTATTGAGAGTTCAATGTCACAGCAGGGGTCGGAATGCAGATTTGTGTTAAACAGATAACAAACTCAAGTGGTTGCAGGATATGAGAGACATAGACCTTTTTGTTAATACATTGCTCTGTTTCTCTGTTCCTATCCCTATCCTCCAAGGATTGTGTTCAGCACACCTCTGGGCGTGATCTCCTACATCATGGTGTGGTACACCCCTGGAGATAAAATGTCTCCTGCCTCCAGTTTCTGCTGGTTCTTAATATGGAATTCTCTTTTTGACACCCTTTTGAGTGTAAGACCACTATCGTCATCCCTTATATTACTTATACTGCTTCTCTAGGCCCTACTTGGAGCATAGGTCATGAGACAGAGGGGCTTGGTCTCATTATAACTTTAGGTGGGAGTCATTGTTTCTTAGTTAGGTTTATGGTTTGAAGCACTTTCCTACAGGTGGAACTATTGACATGCAAAGGGCCACTGTGGCTGCAGCTGTATAAACCTAATTCTACTGTTTCATTGATTTCTACTGTTTTATTGGTTTCAGTTTTTACACCCTTGAAACAGAGCAGTAGCCAAGTGAAGTCCTTGTTATTTCTATGGCATATGTAATGACAGCTAGTGTTTTTCAAATTGCTGCACACTAAATTCAACTAAAATAAGATAAACGTTTGAACAAATAAATGTGGAGAGTAAAAGGCAGTAACTAAAAAGTAAAAATAATAGAAACATTTTTAACATGTACATTAGCTGATGGCAGACTTAAATTCTTTGCAAAATCTCTTAACAGAGGGAGGGGATTAGTTTCAATGCAGAATTAAGGAGTTAAGGGGAAACTATAGCTACAAATGTGTTATGCTCGTAACAATAAATTGATATGTTATGTTTATGGAATGTAAATGTAGACCAAAGGGGGCATGTTCAGTGAAAGCAGGCATGGTACTGGCCTATGGTATGGCATGGAATGGAGTCCTGAGCTGTTCCACTAGTAATTCTTAGAGAGGATGGGCATCATGAGGATGGGCATGAAGTCCTAAATGTAGATAATGAATTAGTTTAAAGAATAAAATATTTTATTTCTTGAGAAAAGTGATCTAATGTCACAAATTTGTAACTTGTATTTTATAAAACAGTTATTCTACAGATATTTTGAAGGTGACTGAGGTATCTATAATCAATGGGATGACAATCAAATGTGAGTGTGTAACCTGTACTTAGAGTACTAAGGCAAAATAGATTTTGGAATATTCTGAGAGGCCGCAATGGAACCTGTGGTAACTTCTAATCAACTAAATGCCTATCCTACATTGCCTTGTCTCTAACCAGTATGCCACCACTACACCACTCAATTAAATGCATGGCAGTTTTGCATAGAGAAATCCACTACTATCCATAAAAAATATTGCTGCCTGTCTGCAGTTTACTAAAAGCTATGTGGAGAAACTGCTTTAAGGCCCCAAAGACTGATTGATGTGTTTGGGGAGTGAAGCATACCTTTTATTGCCGGATCCACAAGTGCTTAATTTAATGTAACTTAACTTAATCATGGAGCAATGGAAGAGATGGTCTGGTCAGTTGAATAATGTTTCATTTTATTGTGTATACCTGGGTGCATCACTTACCTGGGGAAAAGATTAAACCAGGACACACCATGGCAAAAAGGAAAGCTGGTGGAGGTCTACAAAGTCTACAAAGTGCACATAAATGGTGCACATGATAAAATGGCTTATAAAATGCTAATGAAGTTGTAATAATTGGGTTGTTATATCTATATGTGTCTCGTGTTTCAAAGTGTTTCTAATAAAATTCAAATGGATGGATCATACTTATAAAACACACATTGCAAATGATCTACTCAACTATTTGTTTTTCCCTCTTTCTCAGTGCTACCATGTGCCCTATTCTTCCCTAAACATGTTTTTAGGGGGAAGCAACAGAGACAGAGACTCTGCCACTGGCTACAGTAAGATATAAGACATGTTTTAAGTGTTTCAGTTTTTTCCTTTGCCAATAGTAGCTGTAGTACTGAAAGTGTATTTCTATTTTCCTGGAAATATAATGCTGGCACCTCCTGTGTAAATCCCCAGTTCATTCATGGTCAGTAAAAGATTATTTCCTGACTCTATCCTGTCTATGCTGTAATATTGAAGAGAACTGGGTCATTTGATATGCTCATTTAAAGGAAATTAATTTATCTTCTGACAGATCTGTCTGTTTCTACTTGTTTACTCTATCTATTCTTCTTCATGTACCTTTCTCCCTTCCTCAGGGATGGGAATGGAGTTGTTTGCAACGCTGCTGGGAACTGCTGTTCAGGGCCAGATTGTGGGGGTCTACCACACTAAGAAAGAACTTATCTGCAGCCATCTGAATGACAGTGAAGCACTTAATTACTCAGCCACACTGGACCCCAACTTCACCTCCCCCCTCACTGACACTCTACAAAACACGGTATGAAGAGCCACACATTATATGTTATTATGCAAACACTCAAGAAATGGGTAGCATAATTGGAAAAGAAATTGAATGGGCTGAAGCATGCAAGTTGTATAGAAAATATTTAATACTTACCAGTAAATAATCCCATAGAACTCACATTACAGACAGTAACAAATACTACAAAATTCATTATAAGAAACAAATCGAGAAAGTCTATAAGAATACATATTCATAATTTTAATAGGTTCCACATTTTTTCCTTTTTTACAGATATCATTGTTCAAATTTTGCCTCATTTTGCCATGCTTTATTTTAAAGCTGCTGTAAAACAATGTGTCAGAGTATCCAGAGAAAGCATATGTTTTTTAGATTTAAGACTATTTTTTCACTGTCAGCGTATATTTGGATAGTAAGATAAAATGTCTGTATTGGCATTGTATCACAACCCATGGTTCCTATCATTAGCTTGGTAAAGTCAATCCAAGTTACAATCAAAAACTGCGATGTCCTCTGTTTCAACTGTTTCTCTGCAGCACCTTGATATACAGTAACTATCATCTTTACCTTATCATAACATCATTTTATAAGGTGACTAACCATCTTCAAACAGGAAATATGTGTCATATCTGAGTTTCAATCTTCATAATTCTTTCCTTGCACTTTTTTCTCATGGTTGTTCTCAGCAGTACACACAATGATTAATTAAAGACTCTATTGCAATCCTACAGAAAAGAGCATACTTGATTTCTGCGCTGGTGATAGGAGCCTGCTATTTCATGTGCTGTATTGTGCTGTACATTGGTGTAAAGGAGCAACTGGGTAAGGATGGGCTGTTTTTGAAATACCTTTTTAGTTACACTGAAATGTCTTCACCAGTGTCACATTACTCGTTTTATGTTTAAATAAAAAGTTCAGTTTAAATAAAGTTTAAATAAAAACATTCATCACAACATCCCTCATAATACAAGTATAGTTGATTAGATATTACTTTTACTCTAACTTTGTCTCCAAAACATTTAAGCTCAGCTGTCCCTCTAATATACTTATTTCTAATCCTGTCACACCCAACAAAAAACTCAGCATCTTTAACTCTGACACCTCCAGCTCCGCCTCCTGTCATTTTGTCAGTGCCACACTGCCCAACCCGTACAACATAGCTGGTCTCACTACTTTCCTATAAACCTTCTATTTTAATCTCGCTGGTGCCCGTCTGTCACAAATCGCTCCAGCCACTCTTCCCCACCCATTCCAACCTGCCTGCACTCTCTTCTTCACCTCTCTTCCACACTCGCCGTTACTCTGAACTGTTGATCCCAAGTATTTAAATTCCCTTACCTTTGTCACCTCGACTCCCTGCATCCTAACCATTCCACTTTCCTCCCTTTCATTTACACTCATGTATTCTGTCTTTGTCCTACTCACTTTCATTACTCTCCTCTCTAGAGCATATCTCCATTTCTCCAGGTTCTCCTCAAATTGCTCCATGAGATCACAATCTCATCAGCAAACATCATCATCTATGGGGACTCCTGTCTAACCTTGCCCATCAACCTGTCCATTACTATTGCAAACAATAATGGGCTCAGCGCTGATCCTTGATGTAATCAAACCTCTTCCTTAAATGCCTCCGTCACTCCTACTGCAGATCTCACCACTGTCACACTGCCCTCATACATATCCTGTTACATATATATCTACTCTCACATATGTCTCTGTAACTCCTCTCTAGGCACCCTGTCATATGCTTTCTCCAAATCCATAAAGGCACCACAAGGCCATCTGACCGTCTCTGTACTTCTCCATCAACACCCTCAGAGCAAACGTTGCACCTGTAATGCTCTTTTTCAGCATGAAACCATACTGCTGTACACTAATCATCACCTCTTTTCTTAACCTAGCTTCCACTACTCTACAGAGCTTCATGCTGTGGCTGATCAGCTTTATCTCTCTATAGTTACTACAGCTCTGTGCATCACCCTTATTCTTGAAAATTTCTACCAGTACACTTCATCTCCACTCCTCAGGCTTCCTCTCTAAGCATCTTTAAAATTATTCTTTCAGATGTGCTCTTATGTGTGTGTCTTCAGGTTGTGATTCTAAACTATTTAGTTTGCTACCCTAGTCACAACCTGAAAAAAACATAAAAAAAGAGTCTAATGGTCAACAAAAACAAAAGTCTGTGTTTGTTTTAAATACAGACCAAGCAGTTTATAATTATTACTTTACTATTACTATTAAAACTAATAATTGTAACTGTTATGTAATGGAAAGTAACTGAAAATTAAAGTAAAGCAATATTTTATAGATAATATAATATTCAATAGACCATTTAGATTTTTTAACCCATAAAAATAAAATTTTTAAAGAACATTTCCATGAAAGGTCCATTAATACAAAAAATAACTTCTGTCTCAAAGACAGACCATGTAGTTTTAATATAAAAGTGTACCAGCTGGATATGGAACAATGGTCAAAGTAACTGAAAGAAAGCGAGATGACTTGAGATATGAGGTAATATTTGATATGTAATATAAGATATTTTTTATTTTTATGAGATTTGTATGAATGGCATAAGATGGAAATATGGTATTCAAATAAGAAAGAAGATAATCATATATCATATATTTGGTTAAGATCAGTACACATGTATCCTCTAAATAAAATATACGAAAGAGAGTATATGTATTAATGCATAATACTGTAATTTTTAAATGAGTTTTTTTTTTTTGCTTGTTTTTTGCTCCCGTTTACATTGAAATATTAGCAGAAGAAATCCTTCACTTTAAAAATCACGGTTTGCCTGTTCACCGCTTACCCTTTCCCTTCATTAAAGAAAAGGTCCTAATTCAACCATAGTGTCATCTGTTGAATTTTTTAGCACTACAAGCTTGTACTACAGCATGGAATGAAATGCCTAACCAAGTTTTGTTAATTATATGTTAATTTTAATATATATTAATAAAAAAAAATATATATATATATATATATATATATATATATATATATATATATATATATATATATATATATATTAGGAAGGGTAATATATATATAATATATATTCATAATATATATAATTAATATATATTGTTTTTCAAGCATTCATGTGATGTTTAAGGGCCAACAATTTGTTTGAGAAAATGCTTGAAAGGGTTAATAAAAATACTTGGTGCTCTTAATCAAATGTTAAACCATCATGGCAATATAACTACAGCAGGTGGGACAATTCAGGCTTAAACTTTGGAAGTTTTCAGTGATGCAACACACTTTTGTCTGTTTTACAGGCACCTAAATATTTGTAATATGTCACACAACTATATTATGGAGGTCATTTTTTCATCATGTCTCAGTATAGAACACTGCTCAGATTTGTGTTTGTGTCTTTATCACTAGCTCCACTGAGTAAGCTGGACCGCATGCAAGGGGCGTACCTGACTGGCATGAAGATGATTGTGAAACATACCCCGTATCTGTGGCTTGTGTTTGGATTCCTCTTTTGTTCGGTTGCTTTTCAGGTCAGAGTCCTTAAACCACCATTTTGATCTTATGAGGATATTTAACATTATGGCTTTGGCTGAAAATTTTATTATGGTGCTCTTAACAGTAATGCCATTTTTGCATTGCAGATAACTCAGGGAAACTTTGCTCTTTTCTGTACACATGTAGCTGGAATGGGGGCATACTTTCAGCACCTTGTTCTTATATTGCTGGTGAGTGCTCTGTTGTGGGTTAAACATTATGTATATTTTGCATGAAATTGTTCATTGACATTATTCCTTTTTCATGATTATTCAGTGTGTAATCATTATTAAACCAACTCAAAACTCTCTTGGTGTGTAGGTGGTAGCCACATTGTCTGTCCCCCTATGGCAGATGTTGTTGGTCAGATTAGGCAAAAAGACCACTATCTTTATTGGCTTATCGGTGAGCTTGTGCCATATTTGAATGGCTATATTTCATCTTATCAATATTCAGTACTAAGATTGAGGTTTTAAGTGGTTCTCGTTACAGAGAAATAAACAATCTGCTCTTCCTTCATTGCTTTGCAGATGAATATTCCTTGTCTCATTATTTTATCCATTGTGAAGAACAATTTTCCGGTCTTGGCTTTTGCAGGCATTTTAGGAGGCATCAGTCTAGCATCACTTTATTTACTTCCTTGGTGAGTAAGAAACCAGCTCTTTATCAGATCTCTGAACATGGCCAGTAGTTGTGGGAAATATAATGATATTTATTATTATCATGATCAGGTTGTACACATATGCATATCTGTCAATACTGTTGATACCCTTAGCATTTAAAGAACACTGATCAACTGCATTATTTGTTATTAAGTCCATAATTTAGTCCTTTTTACTGGATTGAATTCAGCACAGTGTATAATTGTTTGAATAAAATCTTCCTACTCAAAGAACCTGCTAAAAACAGCACTTTACTGAAAAAAATACAAGTTATGTAATTGGATTTCTATTCTATTGATAAAATACAAACCTTTACAAGGCACAGCCTCATCCTGTAATGTGCAAAAAAGCAGTGGGTGTAAGAGTCCAGGGGGAGCACTATGGGGAGCCTGACCGCTGTTGGGAGGCCAGCGAGTCAGGCGCAGTAATCAACAGTGATTTGGTTCATCTATGCTCTGGCTTATATAAAGGGAGAGAAAACAGTGCAGATTCGTTGGGTCGTTTTACGACACAGATGGTAATATGGTAAAGGTCCGTGGGTTTTCTCTTGGGTCTCCCTGTCTCTCTCTCTGCGTGTCTGCACCCTCGAGCCTCGGCTTGTTGTGCTGACTGACACTATGCCCCCTCCTTTTTCGAGTTTTCTGTTTTTCACCAAAAAAGAAAAAAAATCACAAGTTTGATTTCCACCCATTTTGAGCATTTTTGTTTCCACCTGTTTTGAGCCTTTGTTTTCAACCAGTTTTTTGGGTTGTTTTGTGGTAGTTTGGGTGTCCTTGTGTATTTTGGGTACTGGCAGCTTCAGGTGCTGCATTTGGGTCCTAACCCAGTGTGATTCCCCGCGTTCAGGGTGAGTCACACCGTTACAGTGGGGAAACAAACAGATTACTTGTTTGACATGTTTCTCATTACAATGTTTGCCTTTCTTCTTTTCAGGTCAATGCTGCCAGATGTGGTGGATGACTTTAAAGTGAAGAATCCATCTTGTACAGAACTGGAGCCCATGTTCTATTCCTGTTATGTCTTCTTCAACAAGTTTGGAGGAGGCTTGTCAAATGGAATCTCCACCTTAGTACTGTAGTAAGAACATTATTGAGTCAGACTCAGATTGCTTTTCATGTTATGTTTACTGACCAGGGCAATTCAAACAGTTTTTACAAAATTAACATTTACAAGTGCTTGTATTGGGCTACATATGGTGCATACAGGGTATCAGGCTCATCTTAGAATAGATTTTAAAGATTTAAAAAAGAAGTCATTTTTTTCATCACTCTACACACTATTTCAAAATCTAGAATAGTAAAGCAAAAACTGGTTTGCTTTTTCAGTTGCTTTGTTATGGCACTTGCAGTTCACCCATGTGTATAAGGTCTTGCAGCTAATGGTGGTTATAAAAGTGGGAACCAAGCCATAAAGTTATTGTGAAAGTGACAACCTTTGTCATTGTGAGGTCACAGCACAGCACACAGTGAACCACAACAAAATTGGACCTCTGCATTTAACCCATGCACTTAAACACCGTGCAGCAGGGGGCTGCTATTAAAAGTTCATTGTGGGCTTTTCATAAAAAGAAACATCAACTGTCTTTCTAGAGCTTGCCAGCTACACAAACTTAGTAACCTGGGATGATGGACCTTGATCAGACAGGTAACCGCGACCCCAATTGTTACTTTGGATAAGACCCAGATTTATGGTGGAGAAGATCCTTACAGAAGAACAACAATCAGGCCTGTACTCCACCAGTCAGATAAAATCATCTGGTCTAATGCAACAAAAACTGAAATATTTATCAGAAATAAATGAAATAAGGTCAGATAAGGTGGTGGCAGCATGCGAGTGAAGAGTTTTTTATTTTAAATATGTTTACAAAACACTTATTGTTATTGTGTTATTGTGTTGCTGAGTGTGTGCAGACTGATGAGAAAAAGATAACTGAATTGAGTTTAAGATGACTAAAGTGGAAAACTTTCTCTATGCACTGTATGTCTGTTCTAGAGATTCAGCTTTCTCCTTTTTGTGTTACTATTTCTATTTAAGAAAGCTGTGGCTAAAGTTCTCAAAAATGAAAATGGAAGGGTTAAAAAGACTTTTTTTCCTGGCCTCTTTAGCTTTGTTGGGTACAAGCCTGGAGCATGTAGGCATGATCCCAGAGTGATCACCGCACTGCAGGTGATCTTTGCCCCAGTGCCCATTGTCCTACTGTTGATTGGCATGGTGCTCTTCTGCTTCTACCCGATCAATGAACAACGCCGCCAGCAAATCCAGAATGACTTGAAGAAAGCAGTGTAAGTTTGTCTTTATGGTTCTTGTTAAATGTACAGTACTGTGCAAAGGTTTTAGGCAGGTGTGGAAAAAAATGCTGTAAACAAAGAATGCTTTCAAAAATGGAAGTGTTAATCATTTATTTTCATCAGTCAACAAAATGCAGTGAATGAACAAAAGAGAAATCTAAATCAAATCAATATTTGGTGTGACCACCCTTTGCCTTCAAAACAGCATCAGTTTTTCTAGGTACACTTGCACACAGTTTTTGAAGGAACTCGGCTGGTAGGATGTTCCAAACATCTTGGAGAACTAACCACAGATCTTCTGTGAATGTAAGCTTCTTCACATCCTTCTGTCTCTTCATTTAATCCCAGACACACTGGATGATGTTGAGATCAGGGCTCTGTTGGGCCCAGAAGAATTGATGCTGGTTTGAAGGCAAAAGGTAGTAACACCAAATATTGATTTGATTTAGATTTTTCTTTTGTTTGCTCACTTTGCATTTTGTAAATTGATAAAAATAAACAATCATTATTTATATTTCTGAAAGCATTCTTTGTTTACAGCATTTTTTCCACACCTGCCTAAAACTTTTGCACAGTACTGTAGGTTCTAAATGAATTGGCAGCTTACACATTGCCCATTATGTGCTCCAGCAGATGGTGCTATAGCTTTATTTGCTGTAAGCAGTTTTTAAAGTTAGGTCAAGGGTTTGGTTCCAAGTAAAGTAGTCCAGCAGTATGATGCCAAATGTAAATGATGCCACATGTATTAAATGTAGTGTTAATTGGTTGTGGTGGTAATAGGGAACATGGTATTTTTATTTTATCCAAAATAATCAGTGAACTTACATGTACTTCTTCTGGGTTATAGGTAATGTTGATAGTGCTAGAACATATCTGATCTAAACGGTTGCTAAATAGAACCAATAATGAAAGCCTGTGTCAAACAAACTACATTACTCATTATATACTGATTATATATGTGGATATTTCTTCTTTCTGTACAGAGTGGAAAATAAGGAAGAAGCAAAACAGGAAGTTTACCTGTAAAGAATTCAAATTGGAACTGGAAATACCTCATTAAGCTGGTTATTATGCTTTTTTTGTAGCTCTCTCAACAACTTTGACATACTTAGGGCATATATGTTTAGTAAAATGTTTATGCATTATGTATTGTATAATGTTTATCTTCACAGGTGTATAATGTTGCTATAAATGGGGGTTTGTAGCACTAAAGTTGCATTTAAAAAAATATTTGATTTCAGAATAAATGATTTATGCTTATTCTCATATGTGCACAAATCCAGTCCTGTCTTTAACTTTTACAGAAATGTACTGTACATTTTCTTTATTATTTTATTATTATTTATAGTTGAGGCCAAAATTATTTATAGGTATAGGTCCTTTCCTCCCTCCTTACTGTCCAGCCTTTCATACAATTCACCAAACACCTTATCTTTAGCCTTTGCCACTGAAAGTGAAACTGAAAGCGACTACCCTTGTCATTGTGAAACACAGCACAGCACAACAAAATTCAACCTCTGCGTTTCACCCATACACACACGTGCAGGGGGCAGCTATTGAAAGCACCCGGGTGACAGTGACAGGGACGGTACCTCTTGGCAAGGGTACCTCAGGGCAACCTACTGGTGAGGGAATCAAACCCACAATCTTCCGATCCGGAGCCATTTCCCTAACCAGTTGGCCACGACTGATTTTCTTATTACCATCTGACAATACCATCACCTCCAATATAACTGGCCTTACTTTCCTATCATCTTTTCTCTTGCACACACAAAATATCAACCTTCCTTCTCTCCATAATAACAGCTAATTCTCTCCCTTTACCAGTCATGCTGCCAACATTCAAAGTTTCGACTTGTACTTCCGCCCTCCTATCCTTTCTTTTCTCCTCCTGCTTCTGGACTTTTTTTTTTTTTTTTCAGTAGCCTAATTTTCACCCACACCCTGTTGGCTAACAGTACTGGTGGCATTCGTTGTCAACCCGGGCCTTGACTGATCCTAATGGCTGGGTTAAATGAGAACTTTTAGCACATGCATTTATTTATTTGTTTATTTATTTATTTTGACTAACCAAAGAGTTTATTTCAAGGGGCAGATAGGTGAAAGATAGTACAAAATGTATTGATTCACTGTAGAACCATGGAGGTGAATCGTTGATGGTCTGAGGAAGACTTATGAGAGGAAGATTATAAGAATTTAGCCAAATTAAAGGTTTCATCACTTCATATCATGGGTAGCACTGAAATACTTATGGGTCATTCAGTTAGACCTTTCTAAACAAGAAAGCTACTGTTGAAGTAACTTAGCAAAACACTAAAAGCAGAAAACTCTTTTAATGATGTGTTTAATGATGATCAGTGTTTCTGATTTTGAGGTATGAGGCTTTCTGAAGTTGCTTCCCATATTTTTTCATTGTTCACAAACCACTCCATTCCTGACAGGGTAGGTTCCGACTGAAACAGTGTGAACCAATAGGATGAAATGCCCTGAGACAGTTTGTGAAGTTATATACAACCCAGCAGAATAGGGAGTAAACAAATAAACAATTATACACAAATGAAATTTTCAGGTTATTCTGGCTAATGTGTAAGTTTAGTCTGGGTTAGCTTTCCCCACTTTACAAGAAGAATCCCTTTTTGGCCATGGGCAGCATTAGCCTATGTATGATCACTATGTTGAGGCTGGACGATTTGGAGACAAAGTTAGAGAAGTAGAATTGCATTGGTTTGGACATGTAGAGCTTCATGAATTTGACGTGCTGTATCAAAATAGAGGATTAGTCTATCAATGGAAATCTCTTCATGAATCTTTCATTAAACTGGCACGGCGTTGCAGTATGGCTGAATACATACTTGTGATTTTAGGTGACCAAACTAGCTCATACATACAAAAACTGCATCACTTTGGCTTTGAAGAATGGTGTTAAGGGACACTGGGGTCTGTTAATATGTTGAAAAAATCTTCTGAGCCCCAGAGTGGAGCTCTATTCCTCCCAAATCTGTGATCCAGCCAATACCTCATCATTGCATTTCATATGAGACTTCATATGCATTTCATATGAGACTGAGTTTCTTTCAGTGCTGGACTGGGACAAAATATTACATACACAAACAGTGCCAAGTTCAATAAGGGAGGGAAAAAGTAAATGCCTCTCTTCAAGAGGTTTGTGAGAGGGGTAGCCACGAAGCTGAAAGCACCATATGCAACCATTTTTAGGTTCATGCAGCCTTCACCATCCACTGATCCATCTTCATTCCTAATATAATTGAAAAATTTGAACATTTATGCTTATAGTAAACTTATGCTGCAGCAAACTTATGCTGCAGATTTTTAAATACTAAGGACTAGCAGAGACCAAAAAACCTATGGTAAAAAATACATTTATGCAGCACAGAACTGCAAACACTGAGATAGGTTTAATAGTTCCACAGGTTAGGAGAGAAATTATGGGTCCAGATATTACTTGTATCTTGATGCGACAGCAATATATACTTGCGTTGCAAGATTCAAAGTTTATTCATCACATACACATTTAAACAAGTATAAAATGTAGGTAGTTAAATGTTACTTTTTTCACTAAATTCACTAAAAAAAGAAGAAACAATCTGTTTTGTTTCCTTTCTCTTAGTGCCCTACTCTTCCCTGAACATGTTTATAAAGACAACAGAGGCTGGGACTATTTAGGGTTTTTCCTTTTTTCCTAACAACTAATTTATGCTTAACTTGTTGACAGCCAAACACTGTTAAAGAGAATAAACAGCAGGATGTCTTTACAGCCAGCTAAAGAGACAATAAAAAAAATCTATGTAAATTGTAATTAAAATAGGGCCTAGAATTAAGCCTTTTGCAACCAACTGAAATTTAACCTTATCAGTATTTGCTCTGTGTACACACATGGCTGGAAAGGTGGTGTACTTCAGGCAGCTTGTGCTCATATTGCTTGTGAGTGGTCTATTTGGAGGATATGGGTTTGAGGAAGGCTCTTTTACTTCTACCTCACCAATAAGAAGTGACACCTGGAGATCCAGACTGAACTTCAGAGAACAGCAAATATGGGACTTTATTGTTTATGAATCATCATAAATAGGAAAAAAAAAAAACAAGCAGGGACAATTTCCTCCAAGAGATGGCACAACAGCTCCATCTGTAGTAGACTCATAAGCATCTTAAGTAAATTAAATTGGAAAGCAGACAATTTTGGGAGTCTGCTCTTTCTTGATAACATGCTTTTTGCTTGAGTGAGCTTAGCTTGCCTGTGTTCTATAGACTATGTAAATAACCAATTTAACCAGTAAATAACATGACAAAATCTCATTAGGGTTTAGGGTTTGCTAAATGCCATAAACGTAAATGTGGAGGAAGATGCATACAAGTTAATCATGTCCTTTGCAGGAGGGTCAGTCTGAAGGAGAGTGGAGACTGTAAAGTTGTCTCTTTCAGACTGAAGGTGTTATGACAGGTACTGGGAGGCAATGAAGAGTTACCAAATTGCTGAGCAACTACTGCAAAACTGGTAAGAGAGACAGCTAAAAAGTTAATTGGTTTGACATCTGGAAACATCTGGACATCTGGTAGTGGAACCCTGAAGTCCAAGAGTGTATACAGAAGAGGCAAAAAGAAGTAGGATATTCAGAGAGATGAAGACAGTAGACTGGAGTACATGACAGGTGGAGATGAAGTGGAGAAAGCTGTGGGGAAGGCTAAAGATAACGTGTATGAGAGATTGGACAGAAATGAGAGAGAAAAGGACCTTTACCGATTGGCTAGACATAGAGACAGAGCTGGGAAAGATGTGCAGCAGGTCAGGGTGATAAAGGATAGACATGGAAACGTACGTGTGTTGAGTGTGTTGAGCAGATGGAAAGAGTACTTTGAGGGGCTGATGAATGAGAGAGAGAGAGAGAGAAGATTGGATGATGTAAGGATAGTGAACCAGGAAGAGCAGCATATAAGCAAGATGGAAGTAAGGGCAGCGATGAAGAGGAAATGGAAAGACTTTTGGTCAAGATACTTGTGGAAGCATGGAGGTGTTTAGGAGAGATGTTGTTGCATCAACAAGGTTGATGCTTTATTAACTGTAAAGGGATAACGTTTTTCAGTCAGCATGAAGCATGAAGTCATGGGGAAGATTAGTGGAAGCTAGGTAAAGAGATCATGATTAGTGAGCAGAATTATGGTTTCATGTCTAGAAAGAGCACTGGAGTGTTTTCTCTAAGGGTGTTGATGAAGAAGTACAGTGAAGGTCAGGAGTTGCATTGTGCCTGTCATGGTTATGCTCGAGAGGCAAGGCACTCACACGCAGGTCTAACTGGGACACGTTTATTTCCAACTATGACACAAACACAACGTTGTAACTCACGGTGCAGACAAACAGTAAGGACGGTGAACGGACAACACTGGGTCGGACTGGCAGGCTATTTGTGTGTGGTAGTTCAGGTGCGGGTGATCAGTGGTGATAATTACGAGTGCTCGTGAAAGCTCGGTCAGTACTCCGGGGACGGGGACCTCTCCCCTGGCCTGGGTAACGTGGTGGGCGTGACATCACCCCCCCCTCCAGAGGCGTCCTCCGGACGCCCCGTCCAGCGCGCTCCGGACCCTCGCCGTCCTGGCGGATGCTGTGGGGGTCTGCTGTGTCGAGGGGGTCGACCTCTCCGTTTGGGGGCAGGGCGGCTGGGGTGGTTACGGTGGTAGTCAAGCCGGAGTTGAGGGTCGAGTATGTCCCGGGCTTTGACCCAACTGCGTTCCTCCGGCCCGTAACCCTCCCAATCCACCAGGTATTGAAGCTCCCCTCGACGTCGTCGGGAGTCCAGGAGCGCGTGGACCTTATGGGCTTGACCTTGCGCGGTGACGATGACAGGAGGGGGTTCAGCCTCTCCCACCGGTGCAGCCAGGGGCCCCGGAACGTAGGGCCTGAGGAGGGAAACGTGGAAAACAGGGGTTATGTGCATGTGATCGGGTAGCTTGAGACGGTAAGTGACCGGATTGACTTGGGCCTCTACTCGGAAAGGCCCAATGAACCGGGGGCTGAGTTTCTTACTAGGCAGCCGTAGCTTGAGGTCTCGAGTGGAGAGCCACACCCTGTCTCCAGCTTGGAAGTCGGGGGCTTTCCGTCGACGCCTATCGGCTTGTTGGCGGAAGCGGCGCACTGCCCGTTCGATGTGTGTGTGGGCCTTCTCCCACACGCGCTCAGCCCCCTGGAACCAGGTGTCGATGCTCGGGACATCCGTAGGTGTGGTATCCCAGGGGCAGAGGGGTGGTTGAAACCCCAACACACACTCGAACGGGGTTATGCCTGTGGAGGAATGGCGCAAGGAGTTTTGTGCGTACTCTGCCCAGTAGAGGTACTCAGCCCAGTCGTGTTGCCGGTGGTGACAGTACGCCCGGAGGAACCTAGTCAGCTCTTGAATGGTTCGCTCGGCCTGACCATTGGTTTGGGGATGGTAACCCGAGGATAACGAGACGGAGGTCCCCAGTCGCCGAAAGAAGGCCCGCCAGACTTGAGAGGTGAACTGGGGACCTCTGTCGGATAAGATGTCCTCCGGGAAACCGTAATACCGGAACACGTACTGGAACAGAGCATCAGCGACCTGTCGAGCAGACGGAAGAGCAGCAAAGGGGATGAATCTACATCCTTTTGAAAATCGGTCCACCACCACTAAGATGCACGTGTGCCCCCCGGAACGTGGGAGATCCGTGGCCAAATCGATGGCCACGTGAGTCCACGGACGGGTAGGCACCGGCAGGGGTAATAACTTACCGGCTGGCAACTCACGAGGTGACTTAGTTTGGGCACAGGTGGAACAGGAGCGGACCAGAACCCGAACATCGGCCCTTAAGGTGGGCCACCAGTATTTTCTGCTCAGCTGTTCCCCTGTGCGACGAATGCCAGGGTGCCCTGAGGCCGGAGAAGTGTGGACCCACTTTACTAACCGGATGCGGTGGCGTTCCGGCACGAAGATCCGATCAGGCGGGCACCCTGATGGGACGGAGGTGCCCTCAGCTTCCTGCCGGATGTCCCGTTCGATGTCCCATTGCACTGGGGCTGCCACTACCGTTGGGGTTAATATTGGTTCTGGCTGCGACACCCTCCCTGCTGGCTCGAAGTGGCGTGAGAGAGCGTCGGCCTTGTTATTCTTAGTACCAGGGCGGTAGGTCAGGGTGAAATCGAAACGGGTAAAAAACAGAGCCCATCGAGCCTGGCGGGGGTTGAGTAGTTTTGCCAGCCGGATATATTCGAGATTGCGGTGGTCGGTGAGGACCGTGAAGGGGTGCTTTGCGCCCTCCAGCCAGTGCCGCCACTCCTCCAGTGCAGCCTTTACCGCCAAGAGTTCCCTGTTGCCGATGTCGTAATTGGCCTCCGCGGGGGTTAACCTACGGGAGAAGAAGGCACAGGGAAAAAGCCTCTCGGGTTGCCCGTGGTACTGCGACAGCACCGCCCCCAGACCCACCTCGGATGCATCGACCTCGACCACAAGCGGCCTATCTGGGTCTGGCAGCCGTAGGATAGGCGCCGAAGTGAACTTCAATTTGAGGTCTAGAAAGGCCGCTCGTGCCTCGGGCGTCCAGCCGAGGCGGGAAGGTTTTCCCTTTAGCAGGGCGGTTAAAGGGGCTGTCGTGGCACTAAAGTTTTGAATAAACCGCCTATAGAAATTGGCGAACCCAAGAAAGCTTTGTAACTGTCTGATGGTGCGGGGCTCTGGCCAGCTGGTAACAGCCGTCACCTTTTGGTGTTCCATCTCGACTCCCTTTGGCCCGATTCGGTAGCCCAAAAAGGAAACCTCTGTGAGATGGAACTGGCACTTCTCCGCCTTGACGTACAACCCATGCTTGAGGAGGCGGGAAAGGACCTGGCGTACCTGGGTGACATGGGAGTCGTAGTTCTTGGAATAAATCAGGATGTCGTCCATGTAGGCGACTACAAACCGACCCAACATGTCCCTCAGGACGTCGTTGATAAACGACTGGAAGACGGAGGGGGCGTTTTTGAGGCCATACGGCATTACTCTGTACATATAATGACCTGTCGCCGTGCTAAAGGCCGTCCTCCACTCGTCGCCCTCCCGAATCCTCACCAGGTTGTACGCACTGCGGAGATCCAATTTGGTAAAAATGGTGGCCCCTCGAAGTTGCTCGAGGGCTGACGGAACTAGTGGGAGAGGGTAGCGGAATTTAACTGTGACAGCATTCAGTCCCCGAAAATCGATGCAAGGCCGGAGTCCGCCGTCCTTCTTCTGCACGAAGAAAAACCCCGCGGAGGCTGGCGATGTGGACGGTACGATGAACCCCTGTCGAAGGGCCTCTGCAATATACTCCTCCATCGCTCTCGTCTCGGGCTCGGAGAGCGGATAGATGCGAGAGCGAGGAGGAGTGGCCCCTGGCTGGAGTTCAATCGCACAGTCCCATGGCCGGTGAGGAGGGAGTTGAGTGGACCTCTTTGCACTGAACACCTCACTCATTGAACGGTATTCGACCGGGATAGACAATGGAATGTGAGCCAGTGGGCTCTCCACAGACGTGGAGAGGCACGGGAGTGAAGCGTTACAGTGCAAAGAGCACTCCGGGGACCAGGACCTGATTTCCCCTGTCCTCCAGTCTAGGACCGGGTTGTGGGACCTCAGCCACGGGATGCCCAGTACGATTCCGTGATCTGAAAGCGGCAGTACGAACAGGGACAAGGTTTCAGTGTGCGTAGACAGCTGAACGGTGAGTGGACCGGTGACCTGTGACACCCCACCTGGGTTCAGCTGCCTCCCATCGGCTGCCCTCACGGACACGGTGTGTGATAGGGGATACAGAGGGACGTGCAGTTGGGTAGCTACTGTGGGGGAGATGAAGTTGCCAGCCGACCCAGAATCAATCAATGCTGAAACACACAAACAGACATCAGCACAGCGTACAGATACTTGAACAGAAAATTGGTGAGCTAATTCAGGAAGCGGTTTAATTACTGTGCGTTTCTTGGCTGCCAGGGCGCAGTCCTTTCGTCCATGTCCTGGCTCGCCACAGTACAAGCAGAGCCCATTGTGGATGCGGCGTTCCCTCTCTGCCCCAGAGAGGTGAATCCGGCCCAGATCCATGGGCTCAGGGGGACTGCGGTCGTTGCGTGGACTGACGGCCGTGAACCCGGGGGGCGCTGCTGCGCGGCTTGGGCTTGGCTCCCACGTGGGCCCGGTGCTTCGGCGTTTATGCTGGTCGAGCCGAATCGCCAGGGTGAAGAGTTCATTCAGGCTTAATCCCTCGTCTCGGCAGGCGAGTTCTCGCTGAATGTCCGCGTGAAGGCCGGCCCGAAACACCGCCATTAAAGCAGGGTCGCTCCAACCGCTGCCAGTCGCGGTAATGCGGAAGTCAAGGGCATATTCCGCGACGGAGCCGGTTCCCTGCTTCATGCGCAGCAAGCGATCCCCCTGGGACTGACCGTGAGCGGGGTGATCGAAAACCGCCCGAAAAGCGGACGAAAAGCGATCGTATGTGCTCACGGTCTCGCCACCGCTTGCCCAGACCGCCGTTCCCCACTCAGCTGCGCGACCGGTAAGCCTTCCGATCACTGCTTTTATCTTCTCTACCTCCGTTAACCAGGGAAATTGTCCAAAGTACATGTCAAACGTAACCAAAAACGCTGCACACGCACCTGGGTCGCCCGCGTAGCGTTCTGGTAGAGCGATGTGGCTTACCGGCGGGGCGGACGGTTGGGCGAAAGGCGGAGGCGGAAAGGCCACGGCGGCTGCCCGGTGTCCTCGGTCCGAGATGGTTAGCCGCTCCAGTTGGTGCTGGATGTCGTCCAACCTGGAAGTCACTCGCCCAAGGATCCCCTCGTGATCTCGGATCCGCTGCCGAAGCTCCATGTCCGCTATTTCGTCCGGAAAAATTCCACCCGTTGCGCCTTGCTGCTCGAAGGTCCGTTCATCTGTCATGGTTATGCTCGAGAGGCAAGGCACTCACACGCAGGTCTAACTGGGACACGTTTATTTCCAACTATGACACAAACACAACGTTGTAACTCACGGTGCAGACAAACAGTAAGGACGGTGAACGGACAACACTGGGTCGGACTGGCAGGCTATTTGTGTGTGGTAGTTCAGGTGCGGGTGATCAGTGGTGATAATTACGAGTGCTCGTGAAAGCCCGGTCAGTACTCCGGGGACGGGGACCTCTCCCCTGGCCTGGGTAACGTGGTGGGCGTGACAGTGCCTTTGTGGACTTGAAGAAAGCATATGACAGGGTGTCTAGAGAGGAGTTGTGGTTTTGTATGAGGAAGTCAGGAGTGGCAGAGAAGTATGTGAGGGAAGTCTATGTATGTATGAGGGCAGTGTGACAGCTGTGAGGTCTGTAGTAGGAGTGACAGTGACAATCTGACAGATTGACAGATGAGGTTACACAAGATTACCTGTGGACTTTGCTGTTTTCTGATGATATTGTGATCTTATGTTTGTTTGGTTAACCCCTAATGAGAGCAGTTGAAAGAAGATGATCCTTTACATTTCCTGGGGAGCTCTTTGGCAATAAGGGAAAATGCATGTAAAACTATCTAAATAACTCTCCATTTATGTCATTTGTACACAGTTACTAGCTACTGGTACTGGGGCAGCAGAGGCCTACTGGTTAGGGATGAGACTTCATGATTGGAAGGTTGTGGGTTCAAGTCCTGGACCAGAAGTTTACTCTGAGGTAACCGTTCCCAACACTGCTCCCTGGGTGCCCCCAGCTCCTATTGTGTGTGTGTGTGTGTGTTTATAAGCGTGGTGTTTGGAAGGGTGAAATGCAGAGGACAAATTCACTGCTCGCTGCATTACTTTTACATTTCCACCCGGTTGTCAAGTGTTTGACTTTGACTTTTATGAAATAATGAATTATTGAGGGTCGGGCATAAATCCAATAATTATTTTTACTATATGTTATACATTTTCTAAAGATTTAGAGGCCGGAAAGAAATGGAATACAGAGCACGGGGACAGCCGACTTATGGTAGCGAGAGGAAATGTGTGTGGTGGGCGAATTGTCGGTCACGTGATCCCACCACGGCGTCGTAGCGATGACCAATTCGACTCGGTTCACTAAGCCGATTCCGCGTTCATTGAGTCGTTTCATTGAGTCGAACGCGCCGGTTCGACAATTCATTACTTAAAAACCTATTCTCAGTCAAAACCATGGAAACCGACCTCGCGAATTTGACCCAGAGTGTGAATTTACAAAGCAGGAACACAAATAAATAAGCAAAAGATTCGCATAGGTTGCTTTTAGTATGTTATAGTATGGCACTGCATGTTTTAATTTTATCTTATTTTGAGGTGAGAACGTTATCAATTCAATTTTATTAGACGTTCCGGTCAAAAACGTCAAAACAATATAGTGTCCGAGTCGATTCAGCTGGACTCGTGAAGCGGTAAGACAGGTTTATTAAAAAGAACCGATTCACATGAGGGATTCGTTAGTGAGCTGCTCATCCCAGACAGAGACAGAGAACCGATTCACATGAGGGATTCGTTAGCGAGCTGCTCATCCCAGACAGAGACAGAGAGAGAGAGAGAGAGAGAGCGAGAGAGAGAGGCGCGGAGGAGAATCAGAGGGAAGACTGTGGAAGGAAACGGCAGACGTTAAAAATGGGAGTCGAGATTGAGACCATAACGCCCGGTGACGGTAATAAAAAGACAGATTGTTTCAGTTGTTTGTGGAGAACACGACTCGGCCGTTTTCCTGAGGTTTTGCTCTTTTTCCTCTCCTCGCTTCACAGGAAGGACTTTCCCTAAAAAGGGACAGACCTGTGTGGTGCACTATGTCGGTGAGTCCCCCCTTTTACTCCTCAGTTTGTGGGATTTTTCTCTCCTCTCTTGCCTTGAACGCGACTGTAAGCTGTTGTTTATATGAAACGGAAGATGTTCTGTTGTTTAAACCGGTACGAGAAAGTAATTTGCTCCTTTAGTCACAACATCCTAACGAGCACTGGGCTGGTTCAGCGGCTCAGATGGACAACCTACGGTGTTCAGAGTGAGAGAAGGGCTTCTGCACTTGTGTGTGTGTGTGTGTGTGTGTGTGTGTTAAAATGGTCTCACCCACCTTACACAGGCGAGACGTGTGTGTGTGTTTTGAAGCCCTCCTCCCAGCCCCTGGCTCTAGAGGGATTAGCTAATACTGTCTGTCTGTGTCTGGACTGCCTCTCCTGGGATGTTGTGTTGTTTTTTTTTTTTCTTTTTTCTGTCAACAGTCTAAACCGTGTAAGTCTGCAGTTAGCAAGCTGGCTGCTGGATCTTTTTTGAGAAAAGAAAAAAAAAATGACACCACATTATGAACCCGCACCGTGTCCGTATTTGATTATGTAAGCCTGAGCCTCAGCTGTGGAGGATTTCAGAAAGCATCCCACAGACCCTTCAGGCAAGGCTGCACAAACTGCAGCTCCTCTCTGTTTTTCTTCGATGGATGTAATGAAACACATGTTCTTCGGTGGTCAAGTCAAGATTTGATGTCATTTTTGATCTGCTGGAACTGTCTTGATTTTGCTGAGCTGTAGTGACACACTGCACAGACTTATTAAACTCGGATTAATGCAGATTTTGCTATAAAACAAGTTTACCGTGAATCCTGTTCTTTTGCCATATAATGGTCTTCTTATAGATACAAAAATAAATAGGATGCTCTCAGACTGGACCACTGGTGAAAAAGTCGTAGAGCTGGATGGCAAAACTGCTGCGTTTGAATGGGATGAGGATGTTGGCCTTTCCGTTGTTGTCATTTGTTCACATTTTTCAACACTACTGTGCTAAGATTGCACACCACTAGTTAGTATTAAAGTAGACGGATCCCGATGGCAGGGTACATCGCAACAGAAACGCATAGACTTGTGCACTGCTTTCATGACTTGGACAAATGTCTTTTTCATTGTTGAAGCAAAGGCGACCGAATACACAATCTTATATGATTATGTTTAGATGTGTGTAATTCAGTCTCTTCAGGAAGGTATATGCTGCGTACTGGTGCTTTCACAGTTCCTTTTCCAATACTGTTAGAAATTTTTTGCACTCTTTCTTACTAATATCTGTAAGGATTAGTTAGAGTTCTGCAGCAGTTCATTTAAGACACTGAAGGTAACGGTGTTGCTCGATTTAGGTTATTTTGCCAGTTTTTTAAAAGGTAAATATATCAAATGAGTAACACAAAACTCTTTAAACTGTTTAGCTCTTAAACATTAATAGCACTTTAAACAAGTAAAAGAGCAAAACGCTAGTGTGACTCTTTAAATATTATTCATACTTTGTAAAACATTTTAAATATCCAAAATATTTTAAAACGTACATGCAGCATTCCTCAGCTGAACTAGTGTTTTTCAAAAATTGAGAAGGCTTCTTTCTTGTCTTAATGTTATTCATAACGTTGATTTGATGTAGAAGGGACACAGTTTCATTAGAGCTGAAAACCACAATACATAAACAAGTGTTTTTTCAGGATTTAATCCATTTGGAAAGTTCCTTAAGGAAGGCAGCATCTTTTGTTGTTCACAGGAGCAAATAAATATTTAATAGAGGCCTGCCTGAATGAGTTCATTGTGCCTTCACAGCTATTTAACAATAATTAGTGGCTCAGATGTGCACATTCTGTGAATCATTGCAGTTAAACACGGACACACACAGCCAGATTTGTCTGGTACAGCTGCTAGGGCTATTTCAGTGGCACCAAGAAGCCTTTCACAGCACAACACAACCCCTGAAAGTCTAAGTCTGGATATTATATATGAAGATTTGCTAATATGTATTTCTGCTTTCAAGACTGTGTATCTTATGTGTTACATAAGAACTGCCTTAAGGGTACACCAGTTTTATTTTTGTGTCAGTAGACTGCTTGTTTACTTCATAAAAGATGTACAGATCATGTGCTTTTCACTATTCACTATTCCTCGTTGTTTCCACTTTACCTCCAGGCTCTCTTACAGATGGCCGGAAATTTGACTCTTCTCGAGACCGTGACAAGCCCTTTAAGTTCAAGATCGGTAAACAGGAAGTGATTCGAGGCTGGGAGGAAGGTGTTGTGCAGGTGTGTGCTCTGTATCTGATGCAGCTGGTCAAAGACAAGTATGCATAAAAAGATGAGATTTCTTCATCCATTTATTCTTTCATCGAACACTAAAGGTTCATACTAAACTGACAGAAAACCATTTCTGCCGTACAGGACTGTCTCTTCCAATATTTTGGAATGATCCTCACAAGAGAAAACATGCATATTTTTACATCAAAACCGACTTTCTTTCTTGAAAGATATGAAACATTTAATACAATCCTAGTCCCCCTCTGTGCTTGTAGTGCTTCATGGGTGTAGTTCTCCTGTTGGACTAGCTGGGGTCAGTAATGAGTCAGTGGAGCACTTACATAATGTTAAGATTGATGCAGTGTGCTTCCTTCCGCTGTGAGAGTGCTCTTTGGATTCCATTTCTAGTGAAATAACAGTGGAGAAGTACTCAGCCCTTTCAGGCATGCCCATTCTTTGTTAAAATCTGGTTTGGTAAATTGACATAAGAGCATCTTGGAATTTACCCCTGGAAAAAATACTTAAGCAGTGATAGTGAGAATCTATCAACAGCCAGATCGAGACCATAATAAGCATATTTACACACACAGGCATATTTAATTTAACATTCTAATATTTGGACCACAAAAGGACATCTTGCAGTTATGCACTGTCATCTTTGTTGTTGCATAGATTACCTTACAAGATTATAAGTATTATTTATTTTTTTATTTCTCTACTAGATATGTCCTGCTGTTTGTACATCTGAGCAAACATAATGTGTCAATATATGATAACTGGCCCTTTTGTGCTCTTGTGTTTGTGTGCATGGTTTGTAGATGAGCGTAGGCCAGCGAGCGAAACTGACCTGCTCTCCAGATTATGCTTATGGTAATAAGGGTCATCCTGGAATCATCCCACCAAACGCCACCCTCATCTTTGATGTGGAGCTTCTCAGTCTGGAGTGAAAGGCCCTCTTTGCCTGTTCTTATTCATGCTTTATTATTTGGTAGGTATTTTTACTTTCGTTAAAGAATTTCCTGCTTTGAAGTCGTTGTGGTTCGCAAGAACAACAGTTTTCCTTTGAAACAACAATTTGGTGAAAAACATCTACCCTAAATAATAGCCCACATTCTAGCTTCAGCAGCATAAAGATGAAGGCAGTTAATATACTTGGCTTTTTAGTCTTATTTGAATCAGTTACAATTATAACAAACGATGCTTTAAAAAGGATGAAAATCCCACTAAAGCCTTCAAATGAACAACCTTTTCTAAACCTTGATGTCACCCTTCCATCATAAAGAGCACTTTTATGTTAATTTTTAACTTTACCGCCAGGTTTACAGTCAAATTTGAAAACATTTAAAAAAAATACAAAAGAAACTGATGAACAATGAAGTAGATGAGCAATACTAAACTGGAATTATGGCTCAAGTTGCAAATATGTGCCTTTGAGTGCATTCAGCAGTATGTTGGCCAAACAGTAGGTACTGAATTATTAATTTTAAAAATCTTTACTCTTAAATAATTCAATTATCAACATATACAATGACATAGAATCTAAAAGGAAAAACAATAAGACACATTCATAAAGTTATTATTAAAACCAGGTAGATTCATTTGAGAATTATCAGTGCCACTTAAATGTTCCTTGGCAAAAAAATAACAAAGTGTATGTACTGAGTATATGGCTGTTTGCTTAGTGGGGCAGATTTGGTCTGTTAGGATAGCTTATTATATCGACAAAACAATTTACATTTTCATGAACTTTCAGCTCAGCCTTGCTTGCCATGTACGCAACTAAAGGTGCTTTTGTGAAAATGAGCCCCTGACTGCGTTTGTTTCGAGCTACTACAGATCCCAAACATGTCATGGCTGACTAACTCCATTTGGGGTGAATAAAAAAATCTGTAAATCTGTCATTTTGCCATATTATCATTTTAAATTACCATATTAAAATATTTCCCTTATAGAAAGGACTATTTTTTTGTACACAGAACTCTTACAAACTCTATCTGAAGATTTAACCAGTCTGCTATTCCATTTCTGCAGTTTGTCTTCTATCTTGGAAATGGAAAGTACCTTGGAGTTTCCTGATGATCTGCATTTGATTTCAAAAACCTTTTATTGAGCCTAATAATTGAGTCCACCCTTTTACTCATTACTTTATCCTTACATGTCTGATACATGACTTTATTTATATTCTCCTCAAAGCATGGGGATGGTTCTCAATGCCAGTCTTAAAGGACACTTTATCTGTTAGTCAGTAATGGTGCCCTTCCTGAAGGTTGTCCTTATGGTCAGGTATTGGAAACCACAACCCTGTTGGACAAAGTCTGAAAGTTGTCTGTATTAATCTTGAATACTGCATACGAAAATGTGTTATTTTGTAATTGGTCAACAGCATGATCAGAATCACTTACCAACAAGTCTTTGAGTACAGCTGTCATCTATTCACTTATTTGCATGTTATTACTGAATAGTTACACCCCTCATGAAGTTTGGTAATGCACTTTTAGCCAAGTATTTGTGTGACTAAATAAATGGAAAGCACACACCTCTGTCTGAATATTGAAGAATAGAAAATAATTTATTTGATGAGAACAAGCATCTACATTTACTGAAGCATTTAGGTTTGTCTAGTGGAATTTGCCCTAGAATATATTTACAATAATATTTAATTAGTAAGTACATTTGACACCTATTCACAGTTCAGTGTTTTGAGGAAAACTCCTGCAGCAGAATGCCCGTGATACTATATCGTTGCTAGAAACCATATTAAGAAAATGCAGTTGTTGTACAGAAAAATGCTCTAGGAACAATTAGACCAGCATTTTATTAAAAAGCTCAAGCTGATGTACTTGATTAGCGCTGAAAAAAATTGTTTTTTTATGGTGTGATTTTATTTTGGGACTTTTTCTACAATGAATACGAAGGGTGTGTCAATCTTAAACACACTTGCACCTGTGAGGAATTCATACATGTTCTTGCTTACCATTTAACATCATTTGATCTGAGTCGGTAACCTTTTTTTAACAGTCGATTGATTTGCTAAAAATGTGCAAAAGTTGAGCACTGTGTGCGCACATGAAATTGAAGTGATGCTTTTTTAGAGCTCTAATGCCTAAAAGTTGTAAAAGAGGTTGCAGTATAGGCTGAAACTGAATTGCTACCGACTCTTAAAACTTTTTGCATTAATATATATTTTTAAATTCCAAGTTTTTAGAGCTAAAATATTATAGGTAGGACAACGTTTTAAATTATTTTGCAAGTTTGTCTATTACTATTGAGAACCACACTGCCTAGATAAGCACTGTGTTTTTGTTGGTGGGAGTGATAGAGGCAGTAGTGTTTTGTATGGGTAAATAATAAATTGCTAAAAGTAAATCCTTGAAAAAATGGCTGGAGTTGATGCTTTTTTGTTCTATTGCTAAAATTTAAGCCTCAACACATGTGGCTTTAGTAGTACATTAACGTTTGTGTACTGAGTGACATACATAGGCTGTAAACCAATGAACAAGTGAAAATGCGCTGTTGCAATAAAGGCTTTTTATCTGCATTGGGCTTCATCATTTTCCTTTCCTAAATTTAATTAGAGTTTGCCTTTTTGTCCCACAAGGCTGAATGCACCGTACAAAAGTGTTCATTATTTATTTATATGTTTGTGTTTGCAATGCATTAAAGTGTGCTATACTATAAACACAATAAATGGGGAAGCATCACTGAAAGCTTTAGAAACCCTTTGACTAAAGCCTTTGGTCAGAGGGTAAAAAGTGAGCGCACTAGCTCTGGGCCATCCAGCTGTCCAGTACATTACATAGTTTATTGTGTTCAGACAATATATAGCTGGATTTTGTTGAAGGTCAAAAATGTTTTCACACCAAAGAAGGTTGTTTACACCAGGGTAGAAAATTTAGGATCTAAAAAATTAATTGAAATGTATATTAGAAATGCAGTCACGTTCACACCAACTGCCTCATTTCTGCCTCAACGAAGCAGTTTGACCTGAATTGGTCCACCTGGACTTTACTAAGCCATGCTCAAAATAACTGCAACACAAATATAGCTTTTACTAAAACGCCATAAAAAAGACTAGTGAACCTACACCCTTCATAATCTGGGTTTCCTTTTCTACTGTTTACCAAATCCGCAGTACTATGCAGTAATAAACATCTGCAGTACTGTCTGCTTAAAAAGGATTCTAAAAATTATTCAATTTTTTTTTTCCTCAAAAATGTTGTTAAATAATGTCTATGCATCAGGCAGTAACCATATAACCACCTAGTGGTTAGGGAGTTGGTCACAGGATCGGAAGGTTGTGGGTTCAAACCCCTTACCAGTAGGTTGCCCTGAGGTACCCTGGAGCAAGGTACCTTCCCTGTCACTGCTCCCTGGGCGCTTTCATAGCTGCCCACTGCTGCATGGTGTTTACATGCGTTAAATGCAGAGGTCCAATTTTGTTGTGGTTCACTGTGTGCTGTGCTGTGACCTCGCAATGATGAGAATAGTCACTTTCACTTTTCACTTCACGTTTTAATGAGGGAGCCTGATCACTGAAATCAGTTCACGCACCACTACTGTATTTATCATGCGTTTAATTACGCATGAACTTCAGTCTGATTCTCTTTTTTTTATCCACCTGTTCTTTCGTCCATGTCTGTCATAATGTGACATACAGTACTTATATTTTGCTAGAAAAATTAGACTATCTATATTATATAACATCTATATTCAACAAATTTGTGATCAGATCAGACTCAGAACTGACAATGACCCCAAAAAATTTGAGAACCTGGAGCACCGTTCCTCAACATTAATATGAGACGTTTACATTTATGGCATTTAGCAGATGCTCTTATCCAGAGCGACTTCTATGGCCTTATTACAGGGACAGTCCCCCTGGAGCAACTCAGGGTTAAGGGTCTTGCTCAGGGACCCAGTGGTGGTAGTGCTAGAGGTGGGATTCGAACCTGGGACCTCTTGACCCATTGTTCTATAGACCATAGGCAAGCACCCTATCACTAGACCACCCCATGGTCCAGTGTCCCCATGGAGACAAGAGAGTCTGCCTTTTTCAGTGCAGTGCAGAAGTGCGGAGCGCCTCAAACCCTATGCACAGTGCTGTATATTGATCAATACAGCTAGTGTTTTAGGAGTGAAGATTTTTTTGAGCCCCTCAGCTGATGAGGCGTGGCCAGGCGACGGTCACGTGACCCCGACGGAGCAGGAAGCTGGCGGCGGAGCTCCGTTTGTGTTCAGTCGAGACGCCTGAGCGCAGCGCCTGTTTGCATTTCTCCCAGTTTTAACTAAAGTTCACTCGCCAGAAATATCGAGGTAAGGGTTTAAAAAAACCATTTCCCTGTAAGGTAAATAAAAGCTGGTGATTTTTGATGGCGTATGAAGTGAATCGCTTGCTGAATAACGCGACTGTGGTTAGCTCGGTGTTTAGTTTTGTTTTGTTAGGAACTGAAACTCGCGTCATTAAATAGATGTTAACACTCCGAATAACACAGCTGTTTCGAAACCGAACCGTATTTCTAACACACCGCTGTGTTTTTCTCCTGGGTTAGACGTTTTCTGAGATGTATTTAAATAAAGCCAGAAGAGTAAACTTGAACAGCTCTTTTTAAACTAGCGTCATGTTAGCAAGAGCAACCAAACCCAGCTAGCCGTGTAGTAAACTTCGCCGAGAACCGTTACCAAAAACTAGATTTCTTTTATTCTCACACTGCATTAACACTCTGTCATTAAGCTAGACAGTCATTTTAAACGTGTAAATGTAGCATAGCCCCTGTTTTAAGTTAGCAATGTTAAGTTATAACAATAATAATACTAGTTTGGCTGACCTATAGCGCATCGAGCTAAAGTAGCAGAAACGCTACGAGACGAAAACGCAAACACATTGCCGCAAAATTGTCGCTCTGTATTTTAGTTTTAAAGCTGTGGCCTTTGCTAGCGGCTAACTGGCTAAAACGTATTTTTACATTCATATAAGGGTCTCGTTAGCCCCTTGTTTACACTGGGCGAACTGAAAATGTGTGTCCTCCCCAGACTGAACAGAAAGTGTATAAATGACCTTAAATTAAAACAAACCCTGCCTTTATTTACCTTTTATATCATAAAGATAATAAACCTACTTTATAGAGATACTGTGTGGCTGGCTGATTAACCAAGCCGGATAAAGGCAGGTATATTAAGGGCTTCTTAATAAATAACTGATTACATATGAAGTGTGGTCGAGTGTAAGGTATGAAAGTGTGTGAGTCGTGTGTGTTTTAGGGGATTAGTGCATTTTCTTTTGGGTTGAAGTAAAGGAGAGAAGGGACTTTCCCCATGAAAGACGTCATCTGGTCCAGTGACGCCGGACAGTTGACTCTGACTTGAGTCTGACTCATGGCAGGATATTAATTTACAAGAAGAAGTCTTGTTAATTGAGAAGGTAGTTTGGAGAATGGTTAATGGAGAAGGTGGATTCATTCCTGTGATTATTTCTGCAGCGATCTTCCTTTGGCCTCCTTTCTTACTCAGGCCGTTGCCATGGGAGAGGCGTTTGTCATGCATGGCCTTCATTCAGACTTACTGAAATGGCCATAGCTCCTGCTGGCCCATACTGAGGACTCTTCCACTATACCAGATTTAAAAGAACGGAGCTTATGTTGCTGCCATTGGGCCTGGGGATTTGCAAACATTATAGACATGGGTCTAATAGACATCTGCTTTTTATGATCAGGTTAAATCTGGAATGCTTTATTTTATTAGGCGAATACTGAACCAGATTGATTGATTTGACCTCTTAAGTCAGGATGTGGCACTAAGGTTTTTGCTGATAATCAGTGCTTGTGGAGTATAGACTGCACTGCACTAGACAATGAAGACACACATCTCTGTGAGAGGCAGGGTAGTGGATGGCAGTTCAGCGTTTGTGAAGATCTACTGTTTTTCAGCTTTTTGTCCATTCAGCAAAGTGTGCTTGATTGTTCCTAATAGTAGTGAGTGGCTGTAAGTGTTTAATGGGATGGGCAGCATATTGTGGAGAAGTGAATTTAGGCTGTTTATTGATTGATTTATTTTTATTTTAAACTGAAGAAGCTTATTCAGATTGAAGTAGCTGACTCACTCTTCCAAATGACCACTTATCTGTGTATTTTCCCATGTAAACATGCCATTCTACACAGCCTCAGTTAGCCTGTAACTCCATTGAACATCTTTTGTTTTAATGAAGAAAACATAACGAAAGTTTTATTTATTTTATTTTTTTTGAGGTATTATGCGAAAGGGAACCTTTTGTCTCACCCATGCATGAAATTCCTTGCCAAAAGATATAATTAAGCTTTCACTTAGATAAATATACCAAGAGAAATATAATTTTTAATTCATAGCTTCCTCTGTAAACCCCATAATCATATTTGAAATGTTTTGGTCCACAAAATATAACAATACAACACAAACAAATATATTGGTCTACTCCAGAACAAAATATTAATTTCCATTTAAATAAATGCTTGTAATTCTACTAATTATAGAAATTTTGGAGTAGTGATTCTCATCCGAGCCATATATTTTTTTTTCTGCATTTTGTGAGCTAGTTTGAGGCATAAAAATATTGGCAGACTAGGGGGGCCCTTAAAAAGTGCTTGAGAATAGCTGTAAGCATAAGCATGCAGTAATGAGGCTGGGAAGAGATTTTGCCCCATCTAGAGACTTAAGAGATTGAGGTCCTCTTATGTTTTTTTTGGGGGGGGGGTGGTGGTGGTGAGTTACTCTCTAGGAATGCAAGAGCATTTTTTTTTTTGTGTATACATTTTTAGCCTATTTATTATTTTCTTAAAAATTAAAATTAAAATATGCTCAAGTACCAGTTAATAGATTTTAATAGAAATCTAACAGTATCTGCGAGATTAATTTTAATTTTACTTTGGCCACATAAAAAAAAAAAAAAAAAAAATCAGTCTTTTTCTGAAATATTTGACTTGGATCAACAATAATTCATTAATTCAACATTGACATGGGCAGCTGTACATAAAGTAGCTCATCATTGCAGGTGTGCTACAAAGAATAAAAACACTGTGTCTTTACTAACATGCTTTAACAAATCTTCATATGAAATGTTTGGTGATCTCTAGATTATTGTTATTGAAACAAAGTTCAAATCAGAAATAATCTCTTAATATATTAGCAATGCTTTAAGGACAAAGTGTTTAACAAAACCTGATAATCCTGTGCACAAGACTCACTGCTGGCACTTCCATATCAAATCATGTTCAGTTATGTTTTTTGGAACCCAATTTCGACAGCAGTAGTGCAGTTTACTGTGTGGATAAGGTTGTAATGTGGGCAGAGAGTTTTTCTATTTGGGCATCTTTGTGGGAGATTATTCATGAGAATGTGTGGGAGAGTCATTTTTACATTTTTATGTGGAGGGAATTTAACAGCTGAAAACAGAAGGTAGCATCACAAGTTACAGACAGACCATTTTGTTATTTACTTTAGCACACTGGATTTTAAAACAATTGAAGTAAAATCTCAGATTTAATAATAATAATAATAATAATATTTTTTATTTATATAGCGCCTTTTTCAAACCCAAGGTCACTTTACACAGCAGCAGATATAAATTAAAACAGTTAACACAAAACACAGACAGTGACAAACAAACAGCAGAATTAGGAAATAAGGTAAGATTTACCTTAATGGTGATAAATTTATTTGATATTTATTTGATAAACTATGTAACAGACACAACATGTTTAATTCCTTTTGAGCATCATAAGTAATCAGACAAATGTCTGCTCATTTTTTCCTTATTTTTTTTTCCTTATACATATATTTATGTATGCAGGTTATTATTTTTGATTATGACTACTACTACTGCTGCTGCTACTACTACTAATAATAATAATATAATGAGGTTGAAAATCAGACATTCATTTGATATGAAGTGCGCCAAAAACAGTCTGCACTATTAGACCATGGATTGGTCTACTTATTAACAGTACTTAGAGTTTCTTATGTTATTCTTGCTGTCAAGATCAATAGCTCATCCTTGTTCCCTGCCTACAACATAGGGTGGTTTAGGTTTAAGTTTGGCGCCCTTTATATTTCCATTTGTATTCTTTTTTTTTTCTGATTCATTATCAGTTCTGTTGTGTGCACAACCATTATAAGGAAGTTACTCTATCTTGTTTCTAGTCAAATACTGTGACCGTGTTGGAAGCTGAATTTTCCATTGCAGGTACATTCAATGTTGAACCTGTTTACTTCATGAAGGTGTGCCTTTGTGTTTGTTCACTTGATCTTTGAGTGAAGTATGAAGAAGTGTGATATGGAAGGAGAAAAGGGAGGACATACTCTATATTCCTGGTGTTAATTTTATTGTTGCAATTGGCAGTTGAGGTAGGTTTTTATTGTGCATTATGTTGTTCCTAGCTTGTGTTAAGGGTACATTTGGTAACGTGACCTCTCCTGAGTTTCAATAAGTGACACGCCTATTGCTGCAACTATAATGTGTTACTCATAGTCATGTGCTAGGATGACGTACGTCATTGCCACATTTGCTTCTCCGAGAATCACCATTTTCAAGTACATTTCTTTCTCTTATGGGAATGTTATAAATTGTATACCTGCTGCATCTCCATTAAAAGAGTGCAGAGTCATATGAGGATCAGTAGAACTCTCTTTTTAATTGATTTTTTTTTTGTGATTTATAGTGCTCTGTATTGAGCAGAACCTATTAATATGGTGTGACCATGTATTACTCATTCTGTTTTACTGAGATGTCCTCAGGCATCAAAACATCATAACCGCTTTTGAAACTTGCCTTTGTGCAGTAAGGGTTGTTACAATACCTGATTTTTGACTATTTTAGTATCACAAAGCACTTGTCATCTTGTGAACACACAATGTATTGGATTAGACACACAAACAAAAGATAATAAAACCATTTACACATTTTAAAGATATTGAAATGACGGAGTTTTGCCCTGTTTGACCATTTAAGTGCTGTATTATAATCAAATATCCTTGAAATATATTTTTAGAAGTTCAGTAACTTTATTAATGCAAGCTTAAGTCCAATCAGGTCCCATCATTTTGTAACCCATTTGGGAAAAATTCATTTAATCATTACTAACCCAGGACTAAGATGAATGTGATTGGTTAATTGTGGCTTTACAGACCTTGATTTATTTTGGGAATAGGAGGAGACTGTGTGAACTTTAATCTAATGCGTAAATATGAGCTGAGGGTGCTGGTGCTGATTTTTTTTTTTTTTAAGACTTTGTAACATCTTTATTAGAGATTTATTCAGGCATACTTCATTTTCAGGCTATATCATCATCCAGACTTAATGCCTGCAAAGGTCAAGAAATGAACTTGAAATGATTCTGAGGTTTTTGAATGTTTACGTTTGCCACAATTTAGTTTAAATATGAGCATGTGGAATAGGTGCATGCAGCTTTTACACTAATTTCTGCTGTTTGCCACCAGATGCATACGCAGTAATGTTTAGAATGGAAAACTGTTTTCGCATTTTGTCTGCAATGTCTCAGAATAAATACTGTTTAAACAAGAAAAAAACTGAAGGCAAATATATATTTTTAATGAAGTGTCTTAATGGCAAAAATTCACAGCCTTATTGAGCAAGTGCTGTTAATAGGTAGTGTTGCAGCTTAATTTCTGTGGTCCACAGATGGCTTCACAGGTGGGATGTTTCATAACATGATGGCTACATTACAGCAAACCAAATGTCTGTGGGATGTGTCTGTTAGAATCAAGAAGCCTACGTGTGTGAGTGCAGAAATCTGAAGATAAGTCTGTTGTAGTGGCCTGGTGGACCTGATGGTCCGTGCTGTGCATCTGGTTTGTAGCAAAGGCGTGGTTCTGTGCTCTGCTTTCTTCTAATGATGTTTTTTTTACTAAGTATCTCTGCACAATGGTTTCTAATGGATTTCCAAAAAACTAATATTAGAGATATTCAGAGCACTCTTGGGTCTAATGTTCAGATGCATCTTTACAACTTGATTAGCGGGATCAATAGAAACCTTTTCTGCATCACCCGCTTAGTGTTTTTTTCAGTGTTGAACAGTGCATATTACTTAACTGTTTTACAGTATGTTTTCTTTAAGTCAGAGTGAATATTAGGCTGTTTGTACTAAAAGGACATATATCCTACATATATCCTGTATTATGTCGGACAATACAGTTTAAAACTTCATGGTTCAAGGAAAGCATAGAAATGTTGGTTTTCTGTGATGTAAACCCTTTATATATTCCAGCATTTTGAAATGTAATTTTTATGAAATAAATATAAGCACTTTGGTTGCGTTATTTTCTCCCCTCATTTTACAACTCAAATGGTTTTTCCTTTTGCAGGATGTCTCTGTATCCCTCACTGGAGGACCTTAAGGTGGACAAGGTCATGAAGGTCAGTTGATGTTACAGAATGAAAACATTGAAAACCTGAAATGTTATATGACTAGTTTGTAACACTTCAGGATACCTCACTGTGGATCTTAATACAGAATGATATGGGAATTCTGTTTCTGGAATCATATGTGGGCTCAACAACTTAATGAAAAAGCTCTGTGAAGAAAGAGGGGTTTTTCTTTGTTTCCACTGGTGTTTGTAGATCAGTGCTTGTATGTTTAAAGGAACAATTCAATCAGTTAAATAGTTGATAATACTGACAAGACTGATAATAAGTATTATGTTAACAGAGGCATGTAAATCAGTGGATATTAGCTTGCATTAATGTTATCATGCTAGGAAAGATATTTTAAGGTGCTTTGTTAATGCAGACTGAGTATTTGAGTAATCCTCCTCTTTCCTGCAGGCACAGTCCCAGTTTTCCCAATCCACCTCCTCTGCCCCAGCCATCACTGAGGGTGCATACCAGCCTGCTACCCAGGGCATGCCAAGCTCAAGTAAGTCCCATGCTCTGTCAAGGCTCTGTGCAGCCTGCTCTTCACAGTCTGTTTTTTTTTTTTTTTTATAAATCTTCTGTCCCTCCTCCCCTTCCTCTTTTATGCTTGCTTTCATTTTGTGTGGGCTGAGTGAGGGACTGAGAAGAAAGGCTTGACAAGGCTGTACTGTGGTTGTAAACCAACAGATTAAGACATGCCTCAAGAGCTCTGTTACCCCAAGCCTAGATTTTTTTTCTTTTCTTTTCTTTTCTTTTCTTTTCTTACTTTATAGTAAATCAAGTGTGCCAGGAGAGCCATTTTTTGGTTGCATGATTTAGAATTCTGCTTGGAAGTTTAAATGGAAAGTAAAATTTAACTCAAATCAAGTATGGGGGAATAGTGTTGATTTCATCCAACTTGATACATTGCAAAGCATAATCTTACATCTATACAGCACTGTGCAAAGGTTTTAGGCAGGTGTGGAAAAAATGCTGTAAACAAAGAATGCTTTCAAAAATGGAAGTGTTAATCATTTATTTTAATCAATCGACAAAATGCAGTGAATGAACAAAAGAGAAATCTTAATCAAATCAATATTTGGTGTGAACACCCTTTGCCTTCAAAACAGCATCAATTCTTCTAGGTACACTTGCACACAGTTTTTGAAGGAACTCGGCTGGTAGGTTGTTCCTAACATCTTGGAGAACTAACCACAGATCTTCTGTGGATGTAGGCTTCCTCACATCCTTCTGTCTCTTCATGTAATCCAGACACACTGGATGATGTTGAGATCAGGGCTCTGTGGGGGCCAGAAGAACTGATGCTGGTTTGAAGGCAAAAGGTAGTAACACCAAATACTGATTTGATTTAGATTTTTCTTTTGTTTGCTCACTTTGCATTTTGTAAATTGATAAAATAAACAATCATTATTTATATTTCTGAAAGCATTCCTTGTTTACAGCATTTTTTCCTCACCTGCCTAAAACGTTTGCACAGTACTATATATTTTAAACACTTATGTGAAAAAAGGCATTAAAGATTTAGCATGAAGTGGTCATGGCTATTTTAACAAAGCAAATAGGTAAGAGCCTCCCATTTGATAATTACTGCATGGATGTTTGTTTCAGCTGGCAACAAGTTATTTAACCCTAATTGATGCAGTGAGTAGCTTCTCATTACTAAAACAACCATGTTGGAAGACACATCCTGTGGTTGTGGAAAAGATGTTAAGTTTCAGAAGGGTCAAATTATTGACATTTGTTAAGCAAAGAAAACATCAAAGAAAACAAGGAGAAGCTGAAACTACTAAAACTGGGTTTAGAACTGTCCAATGCATTATTAAAAACTGAGAGGATAGTGGGGAGCCATCATCTTCACAGAAGAAATGTGGTCGGAAAAAAATCAAGATGATAACTTAAATGTTTGGTGAAATCAAATTGGAAGAAAAACAACAGCAGAGCTCAGGGCTATGTTCAATGGTAAAAGTAAGAGCATTTCACAATGTGAAGGGAAATCTAAGGATTTGGACTAGACTGCTGCATTGAAAACCACTGCTCAGTGAGGCTAATTGCAAAAAAAGGCTTCAGTTTGCTAGGGAGCATAAAGACTGGAGCAATGAAAGAAGGTAATGTGGTCTGATGAGTCCAGATTGACCTTTCCAGAGTGATAGGTGCATCAGGATAAGAAGAGAGGCACATGAAGTGATGCACCCATCGTGCCTTGTGCCTACTGTACAAGTCTGTGGGGGCAGTGCCGTGATCTGGGGTTGCTGCAGTTGGTCAGGTCTGGGTTCAGCAATGTTATGTGCTCAAAGAATGAGGTCAGCTGACTACCTGAATATACTGACTATATATACTGAGGTTATTCTATCAGTGAATTTCTTCTTCCCTGATGGCACGGGCATATTCCAAGATGACAATGCCAGGATTCATCTGGCTCAGTTTGTGAAAGAGTGGTTCAGGGAGCACATAATTGAGACATAATTTTTTACACATGGATTGGCTACCACAGAGTCCAGACCTTAACCCCATTGAGAATCTTTGGGATGTGCTGGAGAAGAATTTGCGCAGCAGTCTGACTCTCCCATCATCTCTACAAGGTAGAGAAAATGATTGCAAAATTGGTGAAAAATTAATGCAGCTTTGGACAGAAAGAAAGGTTGTGACATTGCAGAAGCTTATCAAAACGATGCCGCAGTGGATGCGTGCTGTAATCAAAGCTAAAGGTGGTCCAATTAAATATTAGAGGGTGTGACTTTTTTTTTTTTTTTTTGGGATGGGCAGTGTATAATATCCACTCTGCTGCACAAATATCAATGACAACCTCTGTGGTTTTTGACTACAGTTGCCTGTAGATTGACAAATTTGGATTTCCTAGTTCCAATGTTAATGCAGTGCACATTACAGTGCTACAGTGGCATTCTTCCTGTAAATATGATGCTTCTGCAACACTTAAGTAATTAATACATCTCTTTCTCTCTCTGTTTACTTCTCTTCAGTTCTCCTCAGGGCATGTACAGCTTTTGTTTACTCCTGGTTGAACAAACTGTGTAGTCATGGCAACCTCTGATGGCATGTGTGAGAGAGGGCGGGACTGCTCTTCAGGCTTGTAGTGGTTTAGGGCCTGTAGACAGGAAAGAAGAGAAGGAAAAGCATGGCAGAAGTATTGGCTGGGCTGGAAACCAGTGACTGTCACGATTTCCACTTGAGGCTTTTTCTTCACTCTTTCTGTTACTTGAACACAAGTCTGTTTTCTCTCTCTATATATATTTTTTCCTTGTATTACTCCCTCCCACCATCTGTACTCAAGCCATCTAATCCCAGTGTCCAGAATTGTTGTTAAGGGTTTTACAGTGCTATTAACATGTTTGGCAAGTCCTCTCAAAATCTCCCAGAGGCCTCCTGGTTTCTTTTAGAGTAGAACATTTGTACTTAAAACTGTGAGAGGTTTAACAAAATATAATGAAAACATATGCAGATGTGAGTTTCAGTAAGCTGAAAAGGGATTGGTTCGTTACTGTCCCACTGGAAGAGTTACTTTGGAAGAGTCATGTGCTTGGAGTGCTCTAAGACTGAGTAGAATCTATGGTTTAACAAACATAAAAATGTGATGCTTAATCACTCAAAACAGGCACGCTTTGTATAGTTCCTTTGTGCCAATACTTGTAAAAATTTCCGAACATGTACAAATCGGGTTATGATCAAAAAGTTAGCCAAAGTTTCACCTCTGTTCACGACCACAATTTCTGGTTGCGAACAAAACACTGGTGCTAATGATTTCCCCCCATTCTCAGTCCATATCCCATTTTCCTAAGTTTGCTGAGTGTATACAGGGCCTAACAAAGACGACACACGTGTTCAGCCTCTCCCTGCACATCGTTCTCAGTCAGACGTGCATTCATTCACTTCGAACTGATTGTGCTATTTCGTGTATTTCATCTGGTCCACCTGGTAAATGACAAAAAAAACACCAGAAACCCCTGAATTAGAAGAAATCACAAGAGAGAAAACGGAGGAGAACGTTCCTCTGTTGTGGAGCCAGACCATTCCACAAAACTGTAACCTCCTCTGTTTAGGTTTAGTTTTTCTAGAAATTAAAGATTTGTCAAACTGTATTTTTTTCCCCTGTGCTTAAAACAAAACAAAAAAAACCTCAAAGTGTTCACAGCGAACAGTTTGTAAGGGTCTAGCAGGAACTTGGTCTAGCATGAACTCCGTGTTCAATTTCTCTGTTGTTCAAAGTTTTCTCAGTGTTATTCAAGGTTTTTACATTTAGTTTACTATTACACTATGTATTCTATGATATAATTAACTATTTTTGTGCTTAAAAATCTTAAAAATATATTTACATACAGTTTGTACGTTCTGGAATGGATTAATCGCATTTACAAATACGAAATTTCTTTTTCTTTCTGAAACCTGTTGTGAGATTGGATGCTAAATTTAAAACATACATTTCACCTAATAAGCATACCATGGTGCTTGAACGTTCTGTAAATCTGTTAGAACTTTTTGTATGTTTCTGTGTAAAATGGCCTAAACCTTCATCGGATTTTCTAAAGTCCTACGATTACATAGAAAGAACCCAAATTCAACCACTGAGACAAAATTATTGTACTTTGTCATATTATATTGAGGAAAACTGATCCAGCTTTAATGTTCAGAGTTGCTCATGATACACATTATAACAATAAATAAAATAAATGTATTAATTCATTAAAGATTGAGCTAATGAGATGAGCAGAAACAAAATATTCATTATATAACTCCTGCGACGGAATTAATAATGAAAAAGCTACACTGGTGATCAATTCACCCCGTAAATGTAACAACATGAAATAAAATGGGGTACTTGGAGCTGATTGGCTTAGCAGGTTAAAAATGAATATAAAAATAGATTTAGATACTGTTTTTCTGTTACTCCAGCACATGTATCTCAGCTTGCCATCATCAATTTTGAGTTTTTATGCTCAATAATACATGATTATGAAACTGTCTGCTAACTGAACTAACATGAGCCTCTGGTGACAGCAGAATAGTGGAGCAGTTGTAGCTTAGCCAACACATCTACACATAAACAAGTTTTCTTTTTTTGATGTTGACATTTTAAATATCTGTATATCATAAATATAATACTTTTTTTTATGTTTCAGCCTACAACTAACTGCACTTTTGAAACACCTCAAATGTGTTTTAGTGTAATAGTAATGTTACTAGCACAGTTGTGTATCTGGAAGTTTCTGAAGCATGGTTGTAATCTTTGGTTAATGTAATTTTAGCGGAATGTACGATTAAAACGATCCTCTCGAGTTCTCTGTTAGCTCTTTCCTAACGAGGGTGATTGTTGCCTTTGACGCATGGTCCCCTTTCTCTTAGGTCCACAGCACTGCACTCCTACCTCTGGACATTTGGGCCAGAAACATCTCGTAATCGTAAATAAATAAGTATACTTCAGTTGCAGTTACGTGTGCTCTTGTACAATCTTTCAAACTTTCTAGGCCAGTCTACAGGGCATATGTGTTTTCAGTGGCTCCTCTTTAGCTGTGGAGATGCAAAGACTGATATCTTCTTTTCTGAGTTCTTGTTAGCTACCCGTAGGCGGAAGCAGGGAAATGTGACCCCAGTTGCTAGAAATGATTCAAGCCAGGAGGTTATTACTGATTACTATATGTAAACATTGTATTGTCATAGCTGTATAAGGGCCAGGTGCTGGTAAAATTCTGTGATTTAAATACCAACCTTTATTCAGCTTTGTCATGTGTGTTTTATTATGGGTGTTGTAACTTATGTAAATGTTTTGACCTCTGATGGTCATTTTTTTCTAATGAACACTTACTAATGTTTTTAATTAGTCTGTCTTGTATGTTAGGATCATTTGATCATGTTTTTGTGCCTCTAGGTATATTTTTCAAGTAATGTCTAATTTTAGGTTAAATCACCTTCGTTTTACCTTTTTATTTATTTTTTTGTTTGTTTGTAGGTCTGTACCCTAACCTGGAGGAATTAGGAGAGTATATGGGACTGAGTCTCAGCAGTGATGAAGTGCAGAGGAACTTGGCACTTGTCCCTGCTGCTGATAATGTAAGTATGTATGTGTTGGTATGCAACAACATTTGTAGTGTAAAGCCCTTAAGTTTTAGATGATTGTACTCACTTATTTGCCAGGATTGTCTTCACAGCAGGGGTTGATTTCTGCAGTGGTAGCAGTGTACATTTTCACCTTGCCTTGAAACCACTAGTAACACCCATTCAGCTACTTAATGAAATGTTAAACACAAGTTAGTTTCAGGGCCTGTGCTTGTTGAATTTCCACGTGATTGCTCAGAGAGTTACTGTAAAGCATAGAGGTGGAAACATAAATGTAGAAAGCTGTTTTCCTTAGAACAGTATCGGTGAACTCACGTTCATTGATGGAATCATGAAGTCTGAATTAAACTAAGGCATTCGCATTTTGAAATACTCTTTCAGGAAGAAGATCATTGTTTTGTGAATGATCTTTTAAAATAAAGGCGACTTTATAAGGTATTTTGTTTATTAACTTGATGAACTTAATAGATACATAAGTAGACTAAATCCAAATAATATCTGTTGCTACTTTATACATTTATTCTTAATGGGCAAAGGAATTTTACTATGAGGGAGCATTTGATGCTAAACAACTTTCATGCAAAGGCCAATTAAGATTTTTGAGAGCCAGCCAGTGGAGGAATGTCAGTGTTTAAACAAGACACTCCCACAGTTAAAACAAACAATATTAAAGGAATGTCCCACCTCTGTATTTTACATAAAAGATTTGTTAAAACGTAAACACAGACAACATAGAATTCTCTGTCTCTGCATATATTTCTGAATAATCTACAGCTGGGTGAACTGTTATTCTTTCAAAAATGGCAGCCAACAATCTAACTGCATAAGAATGTGCGGGAGGTGGAGGTAGAAAACAGTAACTGTGTTCAGGGGCCGAATTTATTTATTTTTTGGCGAATGACTCAAATGTCTCCACAGCCCATAATGTGCTGCAGCACTCTTCTAGGAAAGCATAGGATATAGGACTGAATCATAGAGCCAGAGAGTGGGTGAGCAGGAGTGGGTGGGTGCTTGTGTGGGTTTGTGTGTGAGTCTAGCTTGCAGGAGGTGGGGGCGTGAATGTATCTCTGGCCCTGTTCTTCTGCATTCATTAGTTTCCCACATTTCCCTTTGTCATTATTTTAATCATATATGATACCTTCTGAAAGATTAATCAGGGTAATAGAGACACCAGAAACCCTCAAATAAAGTCTTTAACTTTATTTGTTAAACAAAAATGCCCCAGTAGTGCATTTTCTTGTACGTCTTACTACAAATTAATTGATGTACATAAGCAAAATGAATTGCTTATGTAACTTATAAGATATTAATAACACTGAAGTACATGAAGAAATAAGCTATACATATTTACCACTTTTATCCATGAGGATATGGTCCTTTGTTGCCCTCAGGCAAGTGTTGTTTTGAAGGTAGTTTGACGTTAGCCAAGACACTTTGGGCCTTGACCTCATCTGCACTTAGTTCTGTTTTATATGATCACTAGTGTAGATCTAGAAGCTTTTTAGCGAGGTTTGTTTGTGCTCTGATAATTCAGTCACCTTTTTCAGTCTGATGCCACCAATACATGGCTAACTAACACTAAGTAAAAGCCAAGTACTAAGCCTCCTGACACTTTTATTAACCTACTCCCGTCTGCTTCTCTGCAGCAAGTGGCTGTGTCATCAGGTGTAGGGGGCATGGTGTGCCCAGTGACTGGTACTGACGTGGGCATCAGGAGGGCAGAGATCCGACAAGGCCTGCGGGAGGTCATCCTCTGCAAGGACCAAGACAGCAAGGTCGGCCTGCGCCTTAGAGACGTTGACAATGTAAGTAAACTACATAACGGAAAACAGAAGAGACCCAGCCTGGCTCTTCTTTATTTATTTTTTTATTTAAATAAAAGTAAAGCAAACAGTGGTCTTCATCATTATGAATGTTCAAAATTCACTATACCATGTCATACCAGTTTTATGTCAGCTGCTCTTTTCTTCAGGGTGTGTTCATTCAGCTGGTGCAGGCAAACTCCCCTGCTGCTTTGGCTGGCCTGCGTTTCGGAGACCAGGTCCTGCAGATCAATGGGCAGAACTGTGCAGGCTGGAGTACAGACAAGGCCCACAAGGCTCTGAAAGCAGCAGCTGAACAACGCATTGAACTTGTGGTCCGTGACAGGTCAGCTATGCTAAATAAGTCTGGCATGTAATACAGAAGTAGGAAATAACCTAAAGCTGCAGCAGCTATTAATTTAGAGGTATTAAGGTAAAGGGATATAATTGGGTAAAGGTTTATTTTTTTTATTTGTTTTTAACTGTGTTCTCAGTTATGCAAGGCCAGAAGGATTAAAGGAATTTCAATTAGATTATTTGTTTTGATTGCACTAATCTATACATTTATGTAGGCATGCATGAGTATATAGTTTGAATCTGCACATTAATGGCACAGAATTAACTTTCATGGACAGAATAATTTTGTAGTTTGTAGAGATATTGCCAGAAAATCCAGTGATTTAAGGTGAGTAATACTACGAAACTGAAACTGTCACACCGTCTAGCTGTAGTGCCTCCCTGTGGACCGATGTATAATAGGCAGCACACCAGCAGTGTGTTTCTTCCACGCAGACAGATACTAAAAATGGGTTATGGATTAGGCTACTATTAGGGTTACACGGTGCATTACTGATAACTTAAAGCAGTGTTAAGTTGCAGAGTAGGGACAGCCATGATACATGATTGAGGCTGAGATCTCAGTGCCTCAGATGAGACATCCCTGCACATTTGTTTATACCACTACAATCATTAAGCAATTTACACAGAAACTGTAAAGATGTAAGAAGGTAGCTTTTAAAATGTAAACGTGAATCTTATGGTCTTGGACCAAACAGTGTGTTTTGTCAGTTATTTGATCTTTACTTTATGTAATATGAAACTGACATTTTTTTTACTCTTTTGCTAACAGGCCTTTCCAGCGCACAATTACCATGCACAAGGACAGCTCTGGCCACGTTGGCTTTATCTTTAAGTCTGGCCGCATCACTTCTCTGGTGAAAGATGGCTCTGCTGCTCGCAATGGCCTCCTGACCGATCACTACATCTGTGAAATCAACGGTCAAAATGTTATCGGACTTAAGGTGAGCGAGAGAATATTTTAGAAGTAGTGGGAACATTATGTTGAAATGTACTACAGTAAAGAACAGTTGGCCATTTGCTGAATACAGAATTACACCAAACAGTTACAGTGTTAAAACCACTGACGGGTAAAGTGAATAACACTAATCACTTTGTTACATTGGTACTTATTGAGGTGGATCATCTAGATAAGAGCATATCCAAAATGGCAGGTCTACCTGATATGCAGTTCTCACTAGGAAGATAATTAGAATATAGCAAAAGTGGTCCAAAGAAGGAAGACTGGTGTACCAGCAACAGTGTCATAGGTGGCCTCTACTCATTGATGTTCCTGTAATGTTTGCCTATCTGTTGTGATCCCAAAAAAGAACGGTTATATTACAACCTACTGGAAAAGTTAATTCTATGTTATGATGGGTTTTAAAGAACACCTTGGTGACAGTCTGTGCCTTCATGGATTAGAACTGTTCTGATTGTACCTGGAGGACAATTTAGGTAGGTCGTTTTAGTATTATGGCTGATCAGTACATCATGTAGAGTACTCTTTGCTAATATTGCTCGTTATATTTGTCTGTAGGATCCTCAGATCAAAGATATCCTGACCACCTCTCCCTCTACCATGACCATCACCGTTATGCCCAAGATCATCTATGAGCATATGATTAAGAGGTAAGGCGTCTCACAGGATTATCTGTTGCAATGGCCAAAAAAATTGTTTCATATAATTGCTCAATAATCATTTGTTATGGTTATCAGAAACATAAGACTTAAAAGAACAACTGAGAATAAATTGAGAAGCATTTTTTAGAAAGCAAAAGTTGCACTCCAGCCAAACAGTATCAATAAATATATATATATATGTGTGTAACAAGGTGGTGTTAATATTATGGTATGGACCTAATTCTGGAAATTTGCTGCACAAAGGGATCACAGCACACACTGAAACAAAGGCTCAAATTTTTACCGCAGATAGATGTGATACTGGATCATTTGTAGGGTTTCAACAACGAATTGATCTCATTTTACTACACTTTTGTTGTTTTTTGCATCAGCCCTTCACTCTCTGTTATTGGCAAACTTTAATTTAAATGTTAATATGCAAATAGAAGAATTATTTGCATCATGCTAATTTGTTTTTTCTTTTTTGGTTTATACTAAACGTTTACTCAAATCTCCATTCACTCGTTGTATTAAAGGCCACAAAGATTTACTTATTCACAATTTGAGAAAAAAAGAGCCACAAAGATCCTGTTATTAAAAGCCTTAAACCTGAAGCTCTTTTTCATAAATATGTCTCTTTTTCTTTGTCTATTTTAAAACCATTAATCAGTTGAGAGGGAAAAAAAACATTGGCTGTTTAATTGATTGCAACCTCAATGCTTCATACAGTGAACAACAATGAAAGGCAATGCTTGTATGGCATTACTCCATAAAAAGATGGATATTTAGTGGTAATTTTTAAGCTTTAAACTAATTAGGTTGGGTTCAGAGCTTCAGATTGGCATATTGTTTTCTAAAAGCTTTAAACTACTAGTGACCTACCTGTATTAAAGAAGAAATGGGAGGAAAAATTCTATGAGCTGCAGGTGCCATATTAAAGATAATTGCTGGTTCACAGTGTTTCAGAAGTTTTTCAGAAGTCCTCAACAGCAATAGCAAAGCTGAGAACCAGGAATAAAGGGAAGTAAGAAAAACATTCTTCAAAATTAGCTGGAGAGCTTACACCAAAAGGAGTCTGGGCAGACTCAGCAGATTGTAATCTCCTGTTGAAGGGCTTAAACGTTTGCTTTAAGCATCTATAAAAGTGCTGACCAAAGGAGCCATGCTTGAGGTTTTATGTTGTCATGAAACTGTAAGAGTTGGTTAGATGTGTTGAAAGTGATTGAGCGTTATGCTCAGTGTAAATTTTTTTTAATTGCAGGATGTCGAGCGGCCTGCTGAGGTCAGCCATGGACCACTCTGTGCCTGAGGTTTAAGCCTCTCACACGATGCTGCCCCTTTCAGAACGCTTACAATCTCCAGCCTTCCCATTGGACCCTTCTGCCACATGGGTTGTCTGTTGCTGAGCAGATAATCCTCTTCAATCATACTCATTTATAACGTAAAGGAAAATTGCCTTTTTTTCTACTATAGATGTCGAACATCCTTGTATATCTAGTTCTTTTTTTTTTCTATCTTCCTTGTCACTGTTGCCATTGTTTAATTGTTGTCTTTTTATGTAGTAGTTATAATCCAGCACTATAGTTGAGTATTACTATCTTTGAGTTTCACTTTTAACATTTCATATAGATTTGTTAGATGACAAAGAATAAAAACAGCCATAGGTTTGCTTCAGGGCTTCAGAAGAATGGAAAGGATTGAGGGCATTGATTTCAGTTTTCCAAAACTATTTTTGATGTCATACTATGCACAGGTTGCCACAGTCTGGCTTTTTAGAATTCAGAGGATACACCTACGTGCCAAGAAGGACTTGCACTGCCAGACTGTAAACAGGGTCGAAACGATCAGTTTTTGTTTTCAAGAATTTTGTTCCAGTCATTTTATTTGAACTCGTGTTTTTAAAAATATGTAATCTTTGATAACCCCTTCTCTCATCATTCTGTAAATTCATTGATCCTTACAAATTTATACACGAATGTAGCCTCAAGATACTGTAATTATTATACAAAAAAATAAACAATTGTACTGGTTACGCAGGGTATTATTTAGTGAATTTCCAATACCCTTTTTTTCTTCAAGGCTAAACAGTAGTCATGATAGTATAAATGACAGAATGGTACCAGACATTTTCTTCTATCATGTAATAAATGCTCTTTCAATATCAAATACTCCCAAACTGGACGTTTGTAAACAGTGAAAGTCAAAGGCAAAAAAGAAATACGAGGAAAGAATATTCACCATGCTGTTTAATATAGAGGCTTTTGATTTATACAGAGCAGTGAGTGAAAATGGAATAATAGCTATGAACAGTGATGCCTGTACACACTCCTATTGCTGTTAAAGTAGATTATCACTTATAATGTGAACAGACGTAATACACTTCCCTATCAGAGCGTGACATAAACCACATGAACAAACGTTGTCAAGAAAATGCTGAATATAATCTCAACATCTGTAAGATACAACAAAAAAAAAAAATACACACACACACAAGAACCAAACACAAACCATAAAACTCCATCACTGGTCCAAAAAATGTTTTTCTAGACAGTCAAATGAACGATGAAGGCGTAACATTCGTTTAACGTGTGGTGCATATTGTGGATAAATAGCTAAGAACCACAAACGGATTGTCAACCTTAAGAATTTCATTAATCAGCGCTTGGGTTTTTCTAATTGATCGGGTTGATCGCCTTCACTATTCCAACGGTTGGCACTGCAATTCGTCAGTGATTCGGCTTAATTCAAGAAACCAGCCCATAAAGCCTATGAATTTTGCCTATCAAAACAAATGGAATACACAAGCCCAATTTTTCTGTTTTATATGCTGAAGAAAATTGCTACTCTTAAAGCTCAGCTTCAAAAGACAGATCTTAAACCTATACTATGTCTAATAGAATAGTGCTATAAGCAATGCTGGACCTTCTTGTACCAGGAAATATCAACACTTTGCTGGAGGGAATGTAAATTGTATTTCCATGCATCACGTGATTTTTTTTTTTTGCTAAACCCTGTCTTTTGGCTATTCATTCATTCATTACAGTAAGTGCTGGTTCATCAGGGGCCAAACAGAAAAGTGACAATGCATAAATCAGATAAGTTATTAACATTATTACTCAACCGACCAAAATGTAGGATCTACAAACACACCTCCAGTGTTATATGGCTTTTTAAATAAGCATGTCAAGGCCTTGTATGTCGCTTTCAGAACAAGCTTCAGGCTTTGCAACAGCATCAAAGGTCATGTGGGATTTGAATGGCTCTCACGAGTGGCAATACAACTAGAGGTATCAGATTTCTTCTTTTAAAACCATCTTGACCAAAACAAAAACAAAGGCCACTCATTCAACACCGAGATGAAATCAGTTATTTCTAACAGTATTTATAATGTAATGCTATACTTTCATCACTTCGTACAATCATACTTAAGTGCTGGACAGCCAGAAAAAGATCAGAGTATTCAGCCAAAACTGCACAAAGAACTGCTGAATATTTTGACATCACACAAAGCGCAACAAAAAGATTGTCATGTGGTTTCAAGAGAAAAAGATAAAAGCTGAAAAACCCTGCAGGGCCACACTTACTTAATGTGCACTACAGTCACTCCATACATAACAGGAAGGGGAGTGAAGACCCAAAGGCAACTATTACTAATGGCTGATAGAGAAACTAAACAATCTTTTTTGACTTTACAGTTTAGTGCATTATGATTTCTACATAACTACTAGTAACCGATTTGACCATGATCGTTAATAATATGTATGACCGTCCACTTTATTAAAAAATCTAACTGGAGTTTCTACTTAAAGGCTGCTTAACCCAGTTTCTTACAGTTCTGCTTTACACAGCCTGTTCGTCAACCAGTTATGATGTTGCTTAATGAAATCAACTTGAATGTAGTCAATATTTTATATATTTCTTCTGAGACTCCCACCAAAGCAGGATTTATTTTTTCTAGACTTCTTACGAGCCATTTTGGCAGATTTTTAGATATCTCACAGATAATTTTTTTTTTCCAGTGTTATCAGCAAAATATGGGACAGCAAAGTTACACTGAAATGTTAATAGTACAGTAATGAAGCACAGTGCTAGTGTTTTTAGAAACTAAATACTGCCGAAGGGGGTGGGTATCCCACACTGCAGGGCGATTTTGATGGGTGTTCAGTTACAGATTTAAATACTTTTACTAAACGTCTACAAGTCGGCTCTAGGTAAGTGGCCATTTCTAGTAAAGTGGACAGTGCATGTTTGTCGGTGTATATCACGTCAACATGAAGATGCATTCCATTTTTGATATACACAATCAACTTCAAGTAACTGCCGATAAAGTGAATTTTAGTGCAACTGATGTCAGAAAATGTCACTCCACACTGAGGTGATTCAGCCAAAACATTTCCAGCATGTTATGATCAAAATGGGAAACATTTTCAGTTGGTGAGAAATTTAAAACATAAGACACTGTTGTTATAATTACAATAGAGGGAGCACACACACTGACTTTCACCAATCACACTGAGATTTTCAAAGTGCAAAAACCAGAAATGTATCGACCTCATATGGACCTGGAACAGTCCTTAAATCCCGATCGATACCTGTAGGCGCTGCTTTAATTAGAATAACTATAAATTCTGTATTTTTCCCTATGCATCCATTCTTCTCCTTTATTTCCTTCTAATTAGAAGGCCCAAACAACCTTATAATTTGGTAATCTTTAGAACACAATGATTTTGGCATATAATAATGGAATTATTCCATTAATTATTATTCATTAATATTTCCATCTCACTGCTATGGACTGGTCACCTGTCCCACCTTTCACCCTGTGAGAGATGGGATAGGCTCCAGCACCCGCAACCCTAATCAGGATAAGCGGCAATGAAAATGAAAGAGAATTATTTTAACACATTTCTTATGGCCTATGTTCTAGCAGTCACATGGGTGGTATATGCAAAGCATATCAACAGCTTAGCAGTAGCAGCCAGCCCGGTTCCTGAAGGAGAAAGATGACTGCCATGTGTCAAAGGCAGCTACTCAGGCATAAAAAGCAATCTATCATACCTACAACTGCTGCAGGAACCACAGTCTTTAGTCATATAATTTAAGTGCTTTGGCTACACTATACCGAAGACACAACACAAACACACACTCATGTGTAGTAACACACAAATAAGGTTTAACACACTAGTCTCTTTACACTGGTTTACTGCCACCAAGCAGGGCGGTTAAATAAGGGAAGGAACAAAAGGAAGACGGGGAATCAGGCATTTGTTCACTTTCCTCGCGGTTTCTTCATTCAGTGGAAGGTACAATCAGTGTCAGACAAACAAGGATTACTCTGTGTCACAGGTATGTGTGGTGGCATCTTTACTTTTTCAGAATCCCATTGGATGTCTATCAGATGTGCATTTGGATCACAGAAGTCCTGCCAACTAGTCTTGGAGAAAGAGGTCACAGAGAAGGTTTTAAAGGTAAGGGCGACCGTTTCAAAAAACGATTGTAGACTGACACGACATAAATCTTCTCTTCATCCTTTCTTAAAGACTATAGCAGGACCAGAGCTATTGTGGTTAGGTTTTCATCTCAACAGATGCTTTATTTACTGGCTGTGGTGCCTTTTTTTCCACCCCTAACCTGGGTTTGCATCAAGTTTACTTTAGCGCTCTATGATCCTTGTGCTGGTCCACATTGTGAACAATGCTGTAAGGAGCTGCAAGGGCCTCTCTGATGTAGCTCTGCTGATATCATATATTCATCCCCCCCGGCCCTCCTCCCCCTGCAGGATAATGCCGCAGGCCTCCTCCACGTCGCAAGGAGTGAAGGGCCACAGTGCAGCAGCCACGCAACAAGGCCCCTATGTGGTACATGGGCTGGCCACCCTGCCGTGGACCTCGGCACAGCCATGCCACTGTGGGCACCACCGGCACTGCCACAGCCAGAAGATCCACCAGGAAGTGGCGACTCCAGTAGCTTTTGATGGGGACACCACAGCCTGACGGGTCGTTTTCTCCAGCCTCTTGCTCATCTTTATTTTCCTCCTCTACATCTGCAGCAATGACCTCACTAACGGCAGCCTGCTCTTCAAGGAAAGCTGTGCCCTGTGGCTGAGAGGTTTGTGGGATGGGCTCTCCCTGGTCCTCTACTGGTGTCACCTGCATTGTGCATGGAGCAGAAGTAGGGCTGTTCAGCTGTGGATGAAGAGAAGGACCAGATGTAGTAGACACAGCATCCGGAAAATTGGTTGACTCCACGGGAATGGAGGCTTTATTAGGTGATCCTGCTGTAACAGATGGCATGGTGGTCATAGGCTTAACAGCTATTTCATTAGCTGATTCCTCATCAGTTAGTGGCAGGGTTTTGGACTGCAGAGCAGTACTTGTTGCTGAGAAAGACTCGGTGGCAACGGAGTCGGTGACGACACATTCCATGGCAACTGTAGCTGTGATGACAGATTCCGTGGCAATCGAGTCCAGATCTTCCCCTTCATCTGACAACCAGGTAGAAGTTGGGCTGCAGGCCTGTGAGCGGAAAGTACGCTCAGCAATGGTGTCCAAGTCAGAGTTGAAGGGTCCACTAGAACCATGTGCCGGGGCAGATGCTGGCCCCTGGTCATACTCTGTTTGAATGGCTTGCTCTCGCAGGTGGTGCAGGTACAGGTGATGGTGCGACAGACAGGGGTGGCTAAGGCTCACACTGGCTCCTGCAGCCACTCCAGCTGCCCTACCCAGGCCACACTGAAGTGGCAGCGTCTGACGTTCTCTGCAGCACAGCCCCTCGTAGGTGGCTGAGTGCGGCAGGCGTGAGCAGGCACTCAACAATGAGGCAGTCTCTTCTGATAGACAGGCGGCCTCCAGCAGCAGCTCAGCCCGAGACACTGAACCCAATGGAGCTTCCCCACAGCAAACAAAGCCGCTGTCCTGAGTTCCCTCACCTGACAGGCACGGCAAATCTGAGCCGCTGCCACTCCCACTTCTTTCCATCACTGCCTGGTCACTCAGCTTGGTGTAGGTAGAGCTGCGGGTCAGTGAGCGTGCTGGGGAGCCTTCACAGGACCTCACCAGACCCTCACTGACCTCCAGCCCTGCCCCCACCACCCCTCCCCTGGAACCTGGATTCTCTCCCTCTTTGGCCCCTCCAGCCTGTGCCAGCTCCATGCTCTGCAGTAAAGTCTCCAGCTTGTGGTTCTGGAGGTTGATATCTTGGAAGCACTTCTGTACGCCTGTATCTGTCTCTCCCAGACTCGAACGCACCACGTCAATCACCTGCTTGAGCTGCTGGATCTCCCGCCGTGCTTCTTTAAGGGCTAGCTGGGCCTCTACACGGTGGCATTCTTCCTCAATCCAGTCCTCTTGCATCCGGGAGAGCTGAGTCCGCAGCTCATCGATTTCCGAATCCCTTCGGAGGGTTTGTGTGTGTGAGAGAGAGAGAGCGCGAGAGCAGAGTATAAGATAAAATGAACAGAATAACTGGTTAGAGAAGAAGGATTATTCAGCATTTCTGAGAACATGCAAACTGATATGTCACTGTAATTTAAAGCTGATCAGCAAACCCATTAAACCAGATGTTGATTAAATTACCATTTGGAAACCAATTTACATGCAAATTCTAGGCTGTTTACCACATGAAACATAATCATCTCCATAAAACCTTTAACATCTGAAAGTTATTGACAGTCACCATAACTATAATGCAAGTTACAAAGCAACCACAAATGATAAATGCATGTTTACGAATGGTCAATTGGTCTTAAAGCATTAAAGTGACTTTCTGCTGTGATTTCATAGTTAATGTAGTTTAATGCACTGAAATTTACCTGTCCTGTAGTCTTTCAACTGTCTCTTTGAGCCGGGCCCTCAGATGCCTGATGCAAACCTCTTTCTGCTGCAAAGGGGTCAGGTACTGCTCAGGGGGAGGGGGTTTGATACCATGGTTATCTGTGCAGGAGGTGTATTTCAGGTGACGCCTGGGCAAGGGGAGAAAGGCAACATTCAATCAGCCAAAGTTGTGTTTGCTTTCCAAATATTTTTAGTGAGGCTAATGTAGCTGGGAAGGAATGGAATCCTGTATTAGATTTACTTTTATAGCATTTATCAAACGCTCTTATCCAGAGTGAAGCATGTTGCCTAATGATGAAGAAAGTGTCCATGGAGCTACTTTGGATCAAGGGCCTTGCTGAGGGGCTCAAATGATACTAAGATAGGAACTCACAAGCTCCTGGTCCACAGCTGAGTATCCAAACCCTGACTACCACCACCCCTATTTGCATTCTGTAAACCATTACATACTATTCCAAAAGTGCCGAGTACAACTGAAGAGTAGATAAGTGTCAGAAAACATTTATACAAATGGATGAAAATACAAACCCTCTAGTTTGTGTCTGTCTCTGTTGTTGAAATTTGCTTTTGCAAAGTATTGTACCTGGGGGTGGGGCTTCCCTCACTGCCCTTGCATGAGCCTGAGGTGCTGCTGCTGCTGCTGAGTGATGCATTGCCCAAAGGATTGCGATTACTGACAGGTGTGGGACTCCGTCTACAGCACAACAGAGTAACAGCATTAAACGGTTATTTGAACACAGGGCACTGGAAATGAATGTTATCACTACTTCTACAAAATCACAAACCAGCCAAAATCTATGATCCAAAAGAGCACGACAACAACAACACGTCCACCCACATTACACATCACTAACATGCCACAACACAGATTCAATAACAGAGAGTGCCATCTGCTGTGCTATGAGAGAATACCACTGAGAAAGAGATGGATAGAATAAAAGCAGAAATGATGCAACTAGACTTTTAGGGGCTTTAGTAGAGCAAGAAAGAAAGAACCTGTCATAATGACGAATAACAATCCTAATTGCAAACTGAAATAAGTCATGGACAGAGGGCAAAGCTGAGCAAGCAGACCAGTCAGCAGTGAATGCATGGCAATCTGATGACTGCTTGGATTCATTCTGCACACTGTGTACACTGTGTCAGAGCCTGTCAGAGCCACTCTCTAACCCTTTTCCAGCGATGACACAGAAAAAGGTGCTTTCAGATTATACATTTACAATTCAAAAATTGAGCCAAAAATAATGTTTTTGATTTCAGAATGGTCCGCATTCTGAAAACTGAGCAATGATGACTGGGATAGAGCAGTAGGTGCCATTTTGAATGATTTAAAATGGCCTACAGCCTGTTACTGTACACTCATATAAAGGTAGATGGACCTCACAAAGTGGCCATGGTAAGTGTTGGCTGGAGGCTCTTAGATTAGAGAGATTTCTAATTCAATTTCAGATGAATTAGGCCTACATTAACATTATCAGATGAAATTCAGTCATTTAAACTGAACAAAACACTACATAAGTGTGAAGTATGAATCCATGCCAATGACGAGGAAAAAAATGAAGAGCAGGAGGAATTTTGTAAAACTGAGGGATGGGGGATGGGGATGGCAATGTAGGTGGTGATGGTGTGGTTGGTGGGAGTGTAGGAGGTGGAAATAGATGGTGGTGGGGGTCTGTGGAGGAATTAAGGAATGGATGATGCGCTGACCGACAGTGACGCTCCGGAGACTCGGGGGTCAGAAATCCTCGGCTCTGCCTCATAGAGACCATAATGCCTGACTCCATGGGGGTGTAGTCTAGCTCTATAAACCTGCAATAATCAAAACTGACCCACACATAAGAAGGAATAGTTACACAGTGGGGCAGTACACACCCACATTCATGTATAGAGGTAAACTCAGAATGACTTTCACATGAAAATTTACTTTAGACATTTGTTAAAGCCCCAAAAAGACCAGACAAAGGAAATGTTACCCTGCACACACCATAGAAAATCTGTACTTTGAAAGTGTTCAAAAGCATGCTGTGCTAAAATGTCTGCTGATAAAAATTAGCAGTTGTTGACAGGCTTTATTTATATGTGTGTTTCGAGTACAGAACCGAAAGATAAACATCACAGTCTGCGCTACTGTATGCTCTAGACACAACACACAGAGAGTTTATTGAACATCACTGGAGACTTAGCCTCTTTGTGCCTCTGAATTATTTCTTCCTCCTATGTCTGACTATGGATGGATGCCTTGTTCCTGTCCAATTTGCAGGGAATATAAATGGTTAAGGTACTTCATGTGCTTTCTTTCCTTGTCCTCACATATAAAAGCACTAAATCTGTGGAACCCAAAAAGAGTAGCCCTTTTATGACCTCCCCAAAAACAGAATATTAAGATACAAGCATGAGGCAAATTCGACAATCACTGGATTGAGGGAGAGCTTAAAGAATAAATCCAGTTTAACCTTCTTTCCCTCAGAGGGAATTCATATCATCAGGTAAAAACTTGGGGGATGCAGAGAGATTGGGAAATGCTGGAAAGTGGATCATTAGTCATTGCCAAAACCTAATACTGACCAATACTGAACAGCTGCACTAATGCTAAACAGGGAGACATGCTAAGGATTAACAATTAAGACATTTTCAAAGAAGAGTTTATATGGTTAGCATATAAAGTGACCTCTTGTCGGAAATATATAATGTACACACATTTCTCTTTATTTTAAATATAGCCAATCAGAATCAAATACGTACAACAATCAGTCTAGATAACTGTTGCCACTCATCAAAAATTCCTTTTGAATGTTTTTTGTTTTTTTTCCAGACAACAATATGACTTACAATGTCAGAAACCATGTAAGCAAGTTTACTTGAGATTACAAAATTTGTTTGATGTGATGAATTAGGATTGCATGGTGTTAACTGGAAAGTCAGTATTCTAGCCAGTTATGACATAGAGCACTGAAATAATCATATCATACTCAGTTCAGGGTGAATTCAACATGATTAAACATTACTAAATTCATAGATGCCCAATGAACCACAAGTCAGCTCCATCTCCCAACCCTACATTCCATGTGATTGTAGCAATTCAGAATGACATGCTTTTTTCTTGCAATTATGGTTGAAGGGACGGCCTGTATTGTGTCTGATTCTGTCTAAAAGGACTGTGAAGCAGAAGGATGGAAGGTAATCAGAGAGCGGCATGGAAAGCAATGAGAGAAAAGATCTGGTATCATTACTGATAGCAGAGAAAGACAGCAAAGGGCAGGTGACACTGGGATAAGTCCATCATATTGTATTCTCCAAGATGGACTGGATCAAGCGCAGAGTGAATCATGCTGTGTGAAAGAGATGTTTTACTAAAAGGACAAACAAAAGAATAAAAATCTAGAGCTAAAAAATGTGAATGAACCTTACAAGTATTAAAATAAATTTTCAGCTTTTCAAAACAATCCAATAAGATTCTTAAAGGAATACTAGTTTGGAATTATTTTAAGTGGTAAAGAACTTTAATATTACTGATGTAAATCAAACTGACACATTTGCAAACAGGGTTCTTTAAGGAACCTTTAACTGAATGGTGATTCTTCTATGAATCCTATAAGATTTTAAGTACTATATCAAAGTTACAAAAGAACCACTATTGGTATAAGAAATCCCGCTATGCAGATTCATCTAAAAAAAATCTGAATATTGTGAAAAAGTGCAATTACACTTCACAATTAATTGCAAAAAGGAACACTTTCATAATCCACATTCATTATACAAAGTATTTCAAGCATTTTTAATTGTGATGATTATGGCTCATAGCTCATGAAAATCAGAAATTCAGTGTCTCAGGCTATTAGAATATTTCACAAGATCAATCAAAAAGGATTCACAATACAGTCCTACATCCAAAATGCGTGCTTATTTATTTAGTCAATATTTGGTTGATGCTCCATTACCATGAATAACTGTTTCAAGACCATGAGGCGAGGAGGTGTTTAGGCTGTGACCCTGCTGAAATGCTACTGAAGCCTTGGTTGCTTTGATAGCGGCCTTCACCTTGTCTGTATTTTTGAGTTGGATTTTTCTCCTCTTCCTCCTGAGACTACCACATACCACTACCTCTCCATCAAGCATACAAATACCATGGTCAGCAAACCATTTGGTAGAAGTTTTGGCAGTGTAAGCAGGTACAAAGTCCTGCTGAATGAGAAAATATGCATCTGCATCCCTCTTGGCAGCTCATGGAAGCAGGAAGTGCTCTAAAATCTCCTGGCAGATGGCTGTGTTTACTTTGGCCTTGATAAATCACAACTGACCAAAAGCAGCAGATGAAATGGCAAATCATCACAGGCTACTAGAAAGTCACACTGCACTTCAAGCGCAACAAAGTCTGTCTCTACTCTCGACGACAGCAGTGTGATTTCCAAATGTAATGCCAAACTTACTAAAATATAAAAAGAGGACTTTGGACCACTGACTTGATTTTTATTTTCAATCTTAATTTTTTGATGTTCCATTTTTTTTAACCCAGTTGAGACTCTTCTGATGTTGTATCAGGTTCAGGATTGGTTTGATATTAAGAATGCAACAGTTTTCTTCATTCATGAAGAAATCTGTGCGTGGTCGCACTTGATGACCTGACACCAACTTCAATCCACTTCTGATCTGCCTCTCCCGAGTTCTTCTATAAACTATTCTTGAAAATCCTTTTAAGGCTGTAGTCATTCCTGTTGCTTATGCACCTCTTCCTACAACCCTTTTCCCTTCCAGTCAGCTTTCTGTTAATATGCTTTGATACAGCAGTTTGCACACAACTAGCCTTTTCAACAAATCATTTCTATGGCTTATTTTTCCCATAAAGGACGTCAAAAGTCATTGTCTGGTCTTCCCACGACTGTGGTTGCGTGTACTGAACTAGACTAGATAGATACACAGTATTCATACAGTTATTTACATGGTATTTCATTTCAGGTTTCAGTAAATTTCTATTCAGTTTTCTAATAACTTGAGATGTTCTTATTCTGTTTTAACTCTAGGCCATAATTATCAACATAGGAAAAAAAAAACGTACATCATAATCTCTATCCCACAGATACTACAAGTTCTAAGAAGCTGTATCTACAGCTACAAGAGGGCCACTGATGCTATTTTTTCATGGTGTGAGTGAAAGCCATCTGTAGGTCCAGTCCTTAACCACTCCTACCCTTCAGCAGTCACTTTAGAGGCATATCTTAACTTTTCACATCTGAGAATAGACAAATCTGGCCTTTTATAATTAGACCTACATAATTCTTGAACAGATTCAATATATATCAGGTGTGATTAGATTGTTCTTTTTTGCACTGTGCATCCTATAAGTTCTACTATATTGACAGCTCACTCAAAAAACACATAAAAAGTAAAATTGTTATTCATTTATGATAGACTTTAAATGTCCATGCTAGAGATCAGACATGCTGGAAATCAGATGACTGCCACCAGATATGAACATACTATCATCACCACTAACTTTGCATTGACACAAAAACAAAAGACTGTTGAAATCTACACTGTCATAATAGTAAACACTAAAATAAAGATTTTCAGTTCATGAAAAGGAATTTGCATTATATATTTCTAAGTAATAACATGGGCCTTTTTTTTTTTAAATGTCATTTTACAGCTGCTTCTCTGCAGATTGCTCACTGACAGCATCAACAAAAGTGTCGGTGAACATGGCAAGCATGCATTATGTGTACATTCTGGAAGTTTATGCTAGAGTAATGACTGCATGCAGATGGCTACAGTTGTAACCAATGTGTTTTGACTCTTGTTCTTGGAAAGTATGCCTTGAAGGGGTTGATGGTAGGACTAAGTTTCTCTGAAAGCAGCCAGTCAATAGTCTTGAAGTCAAACAATAATCAGATATTGATCCACAGGCTAAACTGAATTATAGTTGCACATCATTGCCTCAGAGGAAGTGGTCAAGGGTGGTTTTGGATTGGACCTGTTTTGGGTGAGAAGTGCACATACTATTCTACAAATAGCAGCAGTGTACTCCACTATAACCATGCCCTACAAAGGTTCTGAGTCTGAGGCTCACGGAGGGGGTGCAGAGGGGGAGGACAGCATATGCTGCAAGCGCCATTTAGGCTGCAGGACCTTCAGAGGGTTGAATCTGAGGAGAAAGACAAGACAGAAAGGCACAGAACTGGGCTCTACTGTAAGCAGAGATGCTTGAGCTACTAGCTTATATATTCAATATTACAAATACTAGTTTACTTCAATCTTCTATATGCTACAGTCATTTTCACATCTGAGGTTGTCTTAAATGTAATATACCCCATCAATATAAAATCAATAATCCACTGATTGTATAGCCATTAGTCCCTACTACAATGGAATTTACAGTAGCGACACTGCAACACTAAACCAAAACAGACTGCCGCAAGCTACACTATAGTTATTTTAATTTGAATTAAAGTAATGCATCTCATGATGAGATGTGATTGCTAGGAGTAGTGCTGAGTCTCCTGGAATAGCTTGCTTTCTTGGTTTTAAAAGCTCCTCATCTGCACAGTGAGAAATCAATCTTCAGGGGGAAAAGAGAAAAATGGTGTTAAAAGAGATGGCATAGACATGACTGCACAAGAAAACAGGCAAGAGAGAGAGAGCGAGAGAGAGAATAAGAGGCAAAGCACTTGCGGCACTTAGAGACAGATGAAGATATGAGGAAGAAAAACTGCAGTTAAATGTATATTGATTTGATCCATTTTACAAAACACATAAAATATCGTTTGATATTCAAAGATCATCCATTAGAGAGGATTTCCAAGACTAGATCTACAAAGTAGAGGGAGACACATTACACAGCGCACGTCGCATTTCTTGTAGTCAAAATGAACAGGATTAGAGATGAGAGAGAAAAGACAAGGATAAAGATAAAGCAATGAACAAATAAACAAGTTCAAAGAGTGGCTGAGCTATCTTATGGTGTGACAGCAGAGTCAACACCAAGAAAGGTGTGAGCTGTACCTGCGAGACCCAGAGCCTGATTTTTTATTGACAGGTGAAGACATGGAGGCCAGCTGGGTTGAAATCTCTTCAGCCAGATCTCTCACTCCTCTCCTACCTCAGTCTCACCCCCAGGAGCACGACAACACAGCTCAAAGACCTCAAACACAGCCAGCCTGGAAACACAGGTGCAAAAAAAGAGACATTTCACTAACAAGAAGATTCCTTTTCCTTATTCTCTTCAGATTACATTTACAGCATTTAGCAGACGCTCTTATACAGAGCGACTTCCATGTTCTAATTACAGGGACAGTCCCCCTGGAGCAACTCAGGGTTAAGGGTCTTGCTCAGGGACCTCTTGAGCCATCGATCCATAGGCAAGTACCCTACCACTAGACCACCACCACCACCACCACCACCGCCAGATTAAAGCTGAAAATGAAGTGCTACATGTCCACAGTGACTGGGGCAGGAATCATTTATATTATCACATAAATTCAGCCAATGTGGACTTGCTGGCTTTCAAGAAACTTCTGAGCCAATGTTAGTCCAAACTACCATAGTCTCAACCATTTAAATGGACCGCTTAGAATGGTTATATGCTTTTTTTTCATTTAAGGTATTCTTATGTCCCTACAAATTGTACTGGTCAATATAATTCAGACCAGTCTTTAAAAGAAACACATTAAGGGTTCAGATGTACTGTTTTGAATACAGTACAAAGAATATTGCAGTGAAGAGAGAGAGGAGCCTCAGGGAAGAGGGATTAATGGTGTGAATAATTTATTGTTAGGAGTCCTCATCTCAGCTGTTTCTTGCCCACTTCTCTCTCTCTCTCTCTCTCTCTCTCTCTCTCTCTCTCTCACACACACACACACACACACACAAAGACACACGAAACCACACTAAGTCAAGCATCTGCTGCCCTTCATAGCTCAAAACAACCTGCTTTTAATCTGACATGACCTTTTTGCCAAAATACAAGCGCTCGGATTACTTGTTCTGTGTGGTTTTTTTTTTTTGGTGCTTTTTTCCCCCTGAGATTTCATTATGATCATGTATTTGTGTATTTGTGACCACACAAAATATTTAATTCTTCTTATGCCAAAATTTTCAGACAGTTGTTGAAAGATTCAGATTGAAACACCACTGCCTAAGGTATCCACTGTGAGGAATACATGATCAATTTAATAAAAGAAACCATTAGCTCCATACATTTTAGGCACAACCATTACTGTACACATATATAACACACCAAACACGAGCATGTCAGCCCCTGCGAAATTAATGTATCCAAATTCAAGACGTAATTCCACATAACACCTGAGATCAGACACAACTATGACTGTCCCTTCTAGGCCAAATAGTCCAGCAGACAACATCAATTACAGAGATGTGTATAGTTAATCCAGGAAAGTATATGTGTTCATCCTGAGAGTAATACAATATGGCAAAGTACCAAAATAAATATCATTTTTAGCCCAATTCTTCAGTAAAAACCATTTTTAAGGTTAGAACTGAGATCACAGTTCTCAGTAATGATTCACCTACATACAAATTATGTAAATAACAGTGTGTACATTAAGTACATTCTTAATGAGGAAACAAGATTGTACAAGATTGAGTTCAAATGTCAGTATAAACAGATTTTATAAAGGCAAACTTCAAACTATGATTCAACTGTGAATTCCCTATACTATCTATAATGAACAGAGGCAAGATGTAAAAAAGATTTTCTTAAATATAGTCAAACATTCCATGTAACTTTCTGGGAGGGAGCTTTTAGAACGAGCTCTTCAGACACCTGGTTCTTATCAGCAACTTTAGCCATTCTGACACTAAAAATAACTCTAAAACATGGCATTTCATTTAAACAAACTCAACCACTTTTTTGCATTTGTATTTCATTTGTTTGTTAAAATTGAACTACAGTAACTAAAAATATATAAGCAGTTCCACTTTTAAGCCCCAGACAAAAGAGCAATGGAAATGTTTTAAAGCTTGGCTTCATTGTCAAATGAAGTGGTCCATCTGACTGTGTTGAGAGGCTACGAGGCAGATGTCCTCTATGCAGAGAAACAAGAAGAGACCTGTACAGCCTTGTTACATAACCAGACCCCATCAAAGATGCAGGCACACACCCTGCTGTATACAGCTTCAAAGCTGATGGTGGTGGTAAGAGGAAGCATGAGTCAGGCTATTTATACCTCTAATTTGTTTACATTACAGCAGCACTTTCCTGCACACGTTTGCCTTAACTGTGCAAAACTGCTGAAAATGGTTTGCTTGATGACTCTCCTAACAATGTCCAGCCCCAGCATTTCCTCAAGTATTCATGAAATTTTACCTTGAATTATTTTACAAACAGAAAAATACTTTTACAAGGAAAAATACTTTTACAATGACAAGGGTTGTCACTTTCACTTAAAAGAAAAGAAAGGAAAAAAAAAAAAAAAAAAAAAAAAAAAGGGGGGGGGGGGGGGCAGCAGTGGCCTAGTGGTTAGAGTGTTAGTCACATGATCGGAGGATCAGGGGTTCAAACCCCTTCCCAATAGGTTGCTCTGAGGTACCCTTGAGCAAGGTGCCGTCCCTGTCACTGCTCCCCGGGCGCTTTCCATAGCTGCCCACTGCTGTACGGTGTTTGAGTGTGCATGGGTTAAAAGCAGAGGTCCAATTTCGTTGTGGTTCATTGTCTGCTGTGCTTTGACCTTGCAATGACAAGGGTTGTCACTTTCACTTACAACCAGTGTGGAAATGTTATAGGCTCCTATACCTTGTGCCAGCAGTCTATAACTGTGCATTTTTACAGAAATAAAGTCAAGTCAACTTCATATAGCGCTTTTTACAACTGTTGTTGACACAAAGCAGCTTTACAGAATACGGGTCCGAGCCCCAAATGGGTAAGCCGAGGGCGACAGAGACAAGGAAAAACTCCCCAAACCTGAGGAAGAAACCCTGTATACTATTGCAAATGCTCTCACAACTATATGTTTATGAGATGATCCAGCCCAAAATGTTATTACAAAGTAAAATTGTGCACTCGCCAAATAAATTGGTCACAGTGAGGATTAAATTATGTCCCAAATAATATGATCCATTTGTAGTATGCACACAGTTTTTGAAGGAACTCGGCTGGTAGGTTGTTCCAAACATCTTGGGGAACTAACTACAGATCTTCTGTGGATGTAGGCTTCCTCACATCCTTCTGTCTCTTCATGTAATCCAGACACACTCGATGATGCTGAGATCAGGGCTCTGTGGGGGCCAGAAGAACTGATGCTGGTTTGAAGGCAAAAGGTATTAACACCAAATATTGATTTGATTTAGATTTTTCTTTTGTTCGCTCACTTTGCATTTTGTAAATTGATAAAAATAAACAATCATTATTTATATTTCTGAAAGCGTTCTTTGTTTACAGCATTTTTTCCACACCTGCCTAAAGCATTTGCACAGTACTGTATGTTTATGTGTAGTATGTCAGTATTTTTTTTCCTATATTACACTCTTACACATGTTAGAGTACGATAACTTACAGTTAACAACAAGGAAGCTAGATGGTTTACTAAAATAACTGAAAACAGATTGACTTTTGATGTTTTCCTATTCATACCATGCATGCTGCTTTGGGACAAAACATCTGGGCTTAGTTCTCTTTTGGATTACTTAAGAATTTACAGTGTAGATTTGTCTGATAGCACTGCCAGATATAACAGTACACCAGGCAAACACAGTAGTTCCTGAATCAGTTTCGGAGAGTGATAATGAAACCAGTAGTGTAAATGAGATGCAAAAGAAAGTCCTTTGGTTTACAACTGTTCTTGTACACTAAACAAAGTAGTTGATAAAAAATTAATTTATAGATACAGTTTATATTAACTGCATTTGATGCTGTATCTTTGCACATTGAGACAAAGAGAATTTAAGCCACCTTAGTATCTTTACCAAGGTGCAGCATCTGCAGTAAAACACACTGGGACTCCCTCAAATCATGACTCAATACCATGCAGAGAACGAGTGAGTCACTCCCCCCCACCCGACACACACACACACACACACACACACACACACACACACACACAGTCACTGCCTGTGTCCTCCACTGGCATCACAGTGAGTCCCAGCCTCAGATGGATCATATTGACTCAAACAACAGAGAGGAGTTGAAGCTGACAGCTTCATCCTCTCTGTCTCACAAGCACTTTTTCCTCTTTCTTTGCCAAGGGCTTGCAACAAAACCTTGAAGATAAAATCCTGTTTCATGTATTTCTGGAAAAGATTAGGAAGATTCTAAAAATAGCCATGGTATAATAGAGCCATTATTGCCATCTTGCTATACATTCATTCATTTCGAATGGCATTACATAACTGCAACATGTTTACAAAGGTAATATTCTGTACAGGCTTACACTGCATTTAAAAAAAAATCAGTATAAAAGATTTATTTTTTCCAGCAAGAACAAAACCATATGTAACCACTCATTTTATTCCATCCATTTCACAAAGAATAGCTAGTATACTAGCAGTATATTATTATACAAATGCTGTATTGAATCTGCTATTTGTATTCATTGCAATTTCAGCAAATTTCATCCCACTTTGTGTTTAAAGAACACCTGACTAAAGACATATTTCATTAAAAAGAAAGCTTTATCAAGCATCATTATTTTTGAAAGGTTGAACAAAAATTATTTGAACACATTTTAAAAATGTATGGATACAAAATACTAGCTCGTTTTGGTATCAGATTTATAAAAAAAACATCGTGTGAAAGTCTCACTCTCATGGACCTTGGAGGGTTTATGAAACATTCAGCCATTCAGCATCGCCTGCACGGCATCATTAAGAAGTGCTGTGTCATGCTTCATTAGTCCGATGAGAGCAAGGTGACTGATAAGTTACAGATAGATGGTATGGTTTTCCTCACCTCTTTTTGCCATTCTGCACACACACTGAATTTTAAAATAAAATGTGAAGTGTCCAAACATTTTCTTCTGACTGATGCAACCAAAATAAGTTTTAGCTCCCTAAAGTTTCTTTCAATTGATTGTTCAAAGCCACTTAACTGAAAGTAGATATAGGGAACCAAAGTTGCGGAAATTCCCTAAAACTCTTTTAGCAACCTGTGCCGGCACTGTGACATTGTTAATTAGCCTAATATCCGATATGTGTTTTCTGTACTAGCAGTAATGTTACTAACCTTAAGCAAGCAGCAGTAGAGGTATTTGTTTGTGGAGTTGACTTGGTTTAGATCATTGTTATAACTGATGAAATGAGCTGATTCTGGATTTCATTTTATGTTAAAAGGAATCATATGTGGATGCGATGCTGATGTGGATTGTAATTGTGTAAGTAAGACTGTTATCTGTGACTCAAAAGGTTGCACTATATGGTCTATGAGCTGCTTGCTTTTTTTGTTTTTTTATGTCCAGTTTTACAAGTTTCTGTCAAACATTCATTCATAAAAGCCATTATTTACATTACGATCAGAGTTGAAGCTGCAAAAATCTGATATTTTGCCTTAATGTGACAGAGATATGATACTGCCTGAGCTGCTAACACAGGATTTTATATCTCCTTCCTAAACCTAGTTGTCATCAGATGAGTTGAATCAGATACGTCTGAACAGGAAATCCTTGTGTCCAAGAGTGTGGTTGTGCACCCCCCACTAAAACTTGTAGCCCTTGTTTAGTTTCTCCCGGATTATGAGCAGCTGAGAGCTGAACTAACAGCCTTTTGCGACACAGGCTTGTGCTTGTACTTTTTCCATTTCTTGTTTTTGGTGATGACAGACATGGACCATCCATTTGACATTACAATCTACAATCTATGCATTGGATTGTTCAAATGCAGGAGTCAAACCAGAGGGATATGAATAACTTATAAACAGGAATAGAACTATCAAGGCAAAAAAGCCTTGAGTAATTTTATAAGCTTCAGGACGCTAAATTAAATAAAGCAAAATAATTCTCTTTCTAGGAGATAAACACCAAGGCCCTTTAGACTCTCTTCAGCACTAGGGAACTTTTTCTTTTGTCAAAAGATGCTAAACAGGAGTACATTTCATTTCTTCTGTTATTTGGCAGCATATGTTATAGATAGTAGAGGAATCAGCTGTTTTGGTGTCATTTTCTCTGAAGTTATTTTTAGAAATATTTAGCTACCATTTGATTGAAGCAAGGTGACCTCAGCCAATATCTAAAGTGCTATAAAGGCATCCTCTTCTTGACTGGAAAAGAAAGTCATACTGAACACCATGTACTGCAAGTTAATTAATAAAATGTGTCAAAAATAGTTCATATAGTATAGTATAGCAAGGCAATAATCACATTTTTGTACCTTAAAGAACCTTTAAGAAGGTTTACCACCAGTGATGTTAAAGGAACAAACTATTTTGTTTTGATTTTCTCCGATCTTGTTTTAGGAAATCTAGTTAACTACCATATTGGGCCTCATTACATTTCAGATTTGTAGGCTGCAGTCTACATGGCTAATCTTCAGCAGAACATGATTTACAAGCAAGTAGACAAACCTCTTTTTGCTGACTGTTGAAATTTTGGGGTGGCTCACAACATTTGTTTTTTATTCCCCAGTGAAGCTTGGGGAAGCCACACATGCTAGGTTCATTTTTCTAAACTGACTTCTGATCTCTGCCAGAATGACAAAAAATGTTACTGAGTTAAACAGGTACTGAGAGTGCTAAACAACTCCACCTTTTCAAGAGATGCCAAAAACAGTAGGCTAAGGATAAACGCTGCTTGTCCTAAAATGTAAAAATAAAAATACCACAACTATACCAGCTATTGAATCAGCACTGCTGCCATGCTACAGTACCACTAACTGCATGTAGTGACAGTCTCCACAACTCTCCTGTTTGGCTTGACTTGATAGCTCCTTACTGGATGTTCTACACTGAGTGATATTCAATTTCTGGAGTGTCTCATAATACAACAATGAGCAGATGAGGAACAAAAAGCCAAGTACAACAAAAATCAATGCGATATTGTAGCAGACAAGTACCAGCCAGCTGCTGATATACAGCCCAACACATCAGTAAATGGGTGCTTACACTATTCTTGCTATTTTGGCTCTGCATTCCAACACATGGGATTTGAAATCAGTGAAGAGGACAAAATGCAATATGCCAGCTTTAATCAAAGGGTATTTACAAAGTCTCTTCATTTTTGAGAACCAGAACAAGGAGGAAACAAGATCAATCAGGTTAACTGATCATCACAGCATCCTTCATGAAAAATACATAAGAGGGAGCATTGCGCACTCCATCAAACTAAAAGTAGAATAAAGTGACTACAAAATGAATCTGTGAATGACCAAGGAGCTGTGATGTTTAGTACCACGGTAAAGGCTTCAACCACATTTCTTGTTTCCAAAGAGCCAGACGTTCTGTATCTCTAGGCTTCCTGAAGGACAAAGTTTTTGTTCTTTTGTTAGTCATGCCACACAGTGACCCAAGTATGAATCTTTCAAGCAGAACAAACTCATCTAATGTAAGACATGAAACTGAAGAAACAAAGAGGAGCAGATAGTTACAGTAAACAGGCTAATAAACTGGTGATGCTGAGTGGTTGGAAATGCTTTATCTAGACACCTTGTACCTTCAGGCACTTAGAAGCAAGTCTCATTAAAACATGTATAACATTTTTTTCTTTTAAATGTCCAGCATGGTAAACCAATTAAACTCCTTATTATATGCATTATTATTCAGCTTTCAATCTTAAGACTTGAATGTTAAGCCTTACAGTTCAAAAGGACCAAATTATAATTATAGAGTGAGTTAAAGACCTTAACCTGTAGTCATCTTCATAAATATAAAACAATGCACAAACTGAGCATGTGTTTCTCCTTCTAAATTGTATTATTATGTAACATGTCAGATTTTCATTTCTTGGTTATATTTTATCCAAATACTCCACCGTACTCAGTATTAAAGGATTATTTTTACTGGGTTTGCTTCTTCCTTTGCACAACCACTTCACTAGCAGAACATGCTGTGAGACCCAGTCATTACAGCTCACTATTTGGAATATTAGCTGTCTCCATGGAGACTTTTCACACTTTCTCAGTACGTTTCCTGTCCATTTTCAGTGCAATATCTGCAAGTCAACGGCTTGTCAGCTGTTTGTTTCATTTTGGTCCATGGTTGCAATTCATACTATAACAAGTACAAAACTACACATAAAGACCTTGTTATACTGTACCAGTGTTCCAGCAACACTCCAGCACCAAAGATATGATTTGCAAATAACACTGACATTATGCAATTAAACATTATTTATAAACCAACAGAATAATTAGAACCTCCCTGAAGGTAATCACTTCCAATGGCTAACGCATGCCATTCCAACCAATAGCATCTAATTTTAACCTTAACTGTAACTTATCTGCAGTAACTGCTGTTTAGCAATTGTTATAAATACATGAGGGCGATAAACAGACATCAAAATGTGTTGATGAATGGAGGTAACTTTCGAGGTACACTGTTAGGAAACATGATCTTCTGCAAGTCATGAATGTACAATACAATAGTATCACTATTTATAGGAAGCCCCCTCTGTACAAAAAAAAAAAGAAAAAGGCCCCATGATCAGAAGTTCTTGGGTTTGATTTCAGGACCAGAAAGTTAACCATGAGTGGGGCATCAGTGGCCAAATGGTTAGGGACGAGGACCCAGGATCAGAAGTTCGTGGGTTCTAATCCCAGACCAGTAGGTCACCCTGAGGTACCCTTGGGCAAGGTACTGTCCCCATCCCTGCTCTCCAGGCAGTTTAAACAACTCCCCCCTTTTGCATGTGTGTGTATGGATTAAATGCAGAGGATGCATTTAGTTGTGGTTCACTTAGAGCTGTGTTGTGTTTCACAGTGACAAACAGTCATTTTCAATTCTTCTGACCCCCCTGCAGGATGTATGCCTGCTCACGGTTGCACTGTGTGAAGGGTTAAATGCAGAGAAAGCATGTTGTTGTGGTTTGTTCTCAATGACAAAATGACAACACATTCACTGATTTCCCTCATGTCCCCCAGGAAGGGACATGATGTGAACCCAGTTCAACCTGAACGAATCCGTACATACAGACAGAAAACATCAACATGGTGTGCGCTGGTGACACTAAGGTTACTGCTTTGTGGGTTTCATCCAAACGAGTACAAGGTCACAGCAGGCCCTGTCACGACACACGAGGGGGAGCAAAGAGCCTCCAAACAACAGTGCAGCATCAATGCATCAAAATCAAACCACCAGAGCCCAGTCCGCTCCATGACGCACGTGCTACACCTGGAAAATAAAACGCGCGCGCGCGCACGCACTCACCGCAGTCTCAGCTGCACGCGCACTGCGCGCCTCTGATGATGCACAAGCCGCAGGAAGGCGAGCCGCAGCACCGCGCTGGTAAAGATGGCAAGGCGGGCATGATGTCCTTCTCTGCCCTACAGACGGAAATATGACCGCCGCATCCCTCGATATTTCTCCCTCGTGCAGCAGAGCCTGTCAGGGCGTCCTCATGGTGCTGTCGTCCCGGGCGGAGGGAAGAGTGCGGCTCGGTCTGAGAGCAGAGGCACCGGGAGGGAGGGCAAAGACGACCGCGGTGAGAACAGTCGCCTAACGTCACCTGAGCTCCTCTTAAAGGGGACGCCAGCGCTCAGTCCACGCCAAGCTGAAAGAAACAGAAACAGCGTCTAAAACACTCACAGCCCTTTAATCCCGCCGCAGAGTCCAGAACGGTCCACCCCAAACCTGCGCGTCCACAGGCTCGCCGTCTGTTTGACAAAGTTCATCAGCGGAGATGCAGTTTTTACATTTAATAGTTGCGAATTAAAGTCTAGGAATTATAGCTGCAAAACTCTAAAGATGTTTAAGTTAAACTGGTCTTGTTTTTTAAATAAACGAACCTACTATACCGTCGCATGCAGCTAGCGTACCTGCTTTTATTCCAATAATCACAAGCCTGCTGATTATAAGATACTGAAACTGTTCATGACCAAATCAAAGGCTGCAGCTCTTTCTGTTTCCCAAATAAAAGAGTATACAAAGCGGTTTATCCATTTTTATGCCAGTGTTTTGGTGTCGCTGTACATCTTTATTAAATGTGGACACGAGAAACACCTGAGGAGTTAAATCTCGCGAGAATCCCCCCCGCTTCATGGGCAGCTTCGTTGGGCAGTTGGGCAGTCCTTCCACGTTTCCATTTAGTCATCTACAGTGTAAGGATACATAGACAGTGATCATCATTAAAGTTAGACCCAGAAAAAACACCATCTAAGGTCTCTTTCATATCAGTGTGAATGTTCAGGAGTCCATCAGGAGAACGATGCTGTGCATGCCACTGCTCTCCAAAAAGAACCTTGCTTCCCATTTACAACTTACTCAAGATCATGTGGATAAGCCTGAAAGCAATGAGACAAAACCAACCATTTTCTTTTAAATGTTTTAAAGTATTGTGTTTGGAAAAAAAAAACCCAAACAAACTGCATTCCGACATAAGAACCTATTTACTTACTTATTACATCAAAAATTACAAAAGCAAACGCTTGGTGAGAACATCAGTTGGTGAACCGAATCTCGAGAAATTGGGTCATATATATGCACACACACACACACACACACACACACACACACACACACATCCAAAAGACTTCAGAAAGTCAAGAGTGAAAAATGATGCCTCAATAACAACAAAAATTAAAGATGAAAGAAAGTCTGAAGGTGTGTTTAGGCCAACACAAACAGGGAGATAGGAGTCAGGACAATACGCTTCAGTAATCTTCACTGATGTCTGTGAGAAAAAGAGAAAAACAAATGTACTGAGTGATTTAGCCAGGCGTGGGAATTCTGAATAATAGGGCTGTGAGGTGGGACAGGCTGTCCACATTGGCGTGTTCTGTCCCAGGGTGGTGATGTACCTCAGACTGAAATACTGCACCCCAGACACTGATGTTGTTCGCTTGTGCCATTTACTGCAGGGGAGCATGGTCTGTGAAATAGAACTGCCACCCTGAGAGGTAGTACCACAGCTCGTGGATGGCCCAGTGCATTAGGAGGCCTTCCTGCTCCATCGCAGTGTGTATCTCCTCTCTGCTGTCAAGAGTTTACAACTTAGATACATCGTTGAATATTCCTCTTCCAGGTTTGGGAGAATCCTAGATGACCTTTACTTCTTCCTTCTGGGACCTCAGCAGTCTGTTCCCAATGCGCTAGCCAAGGTATCGTATCTCTGACAGTCCAAGATGGCATTTCTTTCTGATTTGGCAGTGAGTCCAGCTGCCCATAGGGGCTCCAGGATGCTCTGCCTTAAGTGATATGGCCAGCTAGCTGAGTATATCACTACATCATCTAGGTAGGCTGCTCCTTAGACAAGATGTGGCATCAGCATCCATGAGTTGTTAGAAGGTTGCAGAGTCGCTATGCAGGCTGAATAGAAGAGTAAAATATTGCAAGTGACCACTAGGGGTGCTGTTTTCTTCTCTGCTGCTGGGGCCTGTGGCACCACGTCAACATGAAATCCAGGGTGGAAATGTAGCTTGCACCACCCTGCCTCTCTGTCAGCTTTTCTGCTCTCAGCAGAAAAGAGGTAGGGTACTTGCCTATGGACCTATAGCTCAAGAGGTCCCAGGTTTGAGTCCCACCTCTGGCACTACCACCACTGGGTCCCTGAGCAAGACCCTTAACCCTGAATTGCTCCAGGGGGACTGTCCCTGTAATTAGGACATGGATACTCTGGATAAGAGCGTCTGCTAAATGCCGTAAATTTCAATGTACCTTGTCCTTCATACATTCTGTCTAGCCTCTTATGGACCATGACTCCAGCAGTAGTGTAGATGTTGTGCTGAACGGGCCCTGAACGAGACAGTAGAAAACACATCACTTGGACTGTTCAGCAAGTTTTCTTTTGAGCATCCCAGGCCAACACTGGACACTGATGGGCTCAATTGATGTTTGCTTCTTTTTTCCTTCTCTGGTGTTTAATGAATACACTCTCTCCAGGCAAGGTGCCATCCCCGTCATGCTCCTCTCTGCGATAGGCTGGCGACCCGTCCAGGGTATGTCCCCCGTCCTTCGCCCTGTGTGAGCTGGGATGGACTCCAGCACTCCCCTGCGACCCCGCTTGGGACAAGCGGCAGAAAATGACTGACTGACTGGCTATCCATCCATCCATTATCTGCCGCTTGTCCCAAACGGGGTCGCGGGGGAGTGCTGGTGTCCAATCCAGCGCACACAGGGTGAGGACAGGGGACACACCCTGGACAGGTCGCCAGCCCATCGCAGTGACTGGCTATCTCCAGAGTTTTATTTGACTCATTCTTCTTTTGCCTTCCTTCATGAAGACCGTTGGAGTGGGAGGAAGCCATAATTATTGCAATTTCCACTTTGCACTAGTGCCCAGCTACAACCCAGGTTACATGTGCGAACGCCCAGAGGTACCTGCCCAACCTTTTCATAGGCTCACAAATGTATTGGGGTCATAACCTACAGTGGAACAGAGGAGAAAACACCTTTCAAAAAGAGAAAGAAAAGATTAAATAAACTGGTGGGGAGTTGAGTTGCCTACATTCTCCCCTAGTTGTTGTGAGGAAGGCAGAAGAAGCACGAGACAAAACCCCGAAGAACGTGTACACCAGAAAGGGAAAAAAGAAGCAAACAAAAATGAATGTGAAGCTGAGAGGTGTAGGGTTATGAACAATACAAAATGTGGAGCCAAGACAGAGAGAGAGAGAGAGAGGAACAAAACAAACCTTGTGAGTGAATCAGACAGGCAAGGCATATGCATGCAGAGAACCAACTCCCTTTATAGCTCCATGGGCTGGTCTCGATGAAGCCTTGATGATCCCTCACCCGTAGGAGTTCAAGAGCAAGGCACGGAAGCTCTAACATTAGTGTTGATTAGCAATCGCTCTCCTGGGCTGGTGCCATATATTTTCGAACTGTGCAACAGTCCTGGGTCTTCTTTGTCATGATTTTGTCATGACATGCCAAATGTTTGCCAAAAGTTAATGATGTGCCAAAATCACGGCTTTTTTCTTTTTACAGTTTATTGATGTTGTTTTTACAGCATGATTACAGGATATGCATGAAGAAAATCATGAAGAAAATTCTGTACAGTGTGTGAACTTTGAATATTTTCATCTGCTAAGGCTTGTACATCAACTAAACCCCCTCAATGGATTAGTAAGATTTTTCATCTTTTTCTTCTCAAGCTAGAGAAGATTAAATCCTCTCTGGTTTTCTTAGCTTTGAGGGCAGCAGGATGACTGAGTGGGAAAGTTGTAAATTCTTAAAGGAAAATACAGAAAATATTTATCTCAGGGTTCTGGCCATTTGATTCTCCATAGGCTACAGTTTACTGCACAGTAACATAGCTGTATCACATAACCTCCCAACCAACATCAGGATCAAGTCCAGCCACCCTGCCTCTGTAATGTAATACACTAATGCCTGACTGATTGTATTAAATGATGAGTGGCAGACTTTGGGCTGCCTGATATCCACACATAGCTTGAATATTCATTAGGTGAGATCACTCTATGAATAGGCTTACTCTAAAAATATCTTGGCTGCATTTTCTCACAGTGGCCCTGAAATGTTTATTGTTGATTGGCAGATTAATATGGAGGGATTGAAAGAAGACATCACAGTCTTAAAGTAAGAAACAAAACTAATTGGGCATTGAGCAAGATGGGCAAACAGGCTTAAATCAGAACCATGTCATCAAAGATGTTGGTAATAAAATGAGTATAGAACTCTGAAAAAGTAACCAGAGAAATCAAAGATTTTCTATTCAATGAGGGCAAGCCAAAATTAACCATGGGTTTGGTGCAAACATATAATTTGTAAATGAATATCTCGCACCAGTGTGAAACATGTTTTCCATTTAAATATGCTGGATCATTATGACCTTACATTTAAAGGCCTAGTGGTTAGAGGGTTGGCCAAGGATCGGAAAGTTATGGGTTCAAATCCCAGACCAGTAGGTTGATGTGAGGTACCCGTGAGCAAGGTACCGTTCCCATCACTGCTCCCTGCTGTGCAGTGAAGTGAAAGTGAAGTGAAAGTGACAACCCTTGTCATTGCGAGGTCACGGCACAGCACACATGAACCACAACAAAATTGGACCTCTGCATTTAACCCATGCACACTCAAACCCGTGCAGCAGTGGGCAGCTATTGAAAGCGCCCGGGGAGCAGTGATGGGGACGGTACCTTGCTCAAGGGTACCTCAGGGGAACCTATTGGAAAGGGGTTTGAACCCCCGATCCTCCGGCTAACGCTCTAACCGCTAGGCCACCGCTGCCCCACATATGAGCCCCAGTGCTTCACATATACAAAAATAATCACTTTCATTTTCAATAACTTAGCTTTCATTTGACCTTTGTAATGTGGTGTAAAAGCCTGCAGACCTATCAGTATGTAAGATAAACCAAAAAAAAAAAAAAAGGTTACATTTTAGAATGAGGTTAAAATATCTAAAAAAATAAATATGTAATAGATGTATTTATAGGTTACAACCAAAAGCTCAGGATAAATTTGTCCAATTTACAAGAGTCTTATCTCTTAATCCTTAAATTTCAATGTGCGTTAAAATGGACTCGTCAAAAAGTGAAAAAGTCAAAAGAACAAATGTAAAATTTACTAAAACATTTGCCAAAATTTAAAGGTTTGCAGTTAAAAGAATTGGAACCAGGTTAGGTGATCTAAAACAGACTGTTTTCTGAGACTGTTAGCCATGGGCATACCAGGTGCCTAACCTACATTCTTTATTCTGGAAAACGGTTCACAAGAAAGACCTGCCTCAATGTACAAGAGAGACCTGCCTCAATCAAATACACAAAGCAGGGCTGAACCATTTATATTGTGATAGTCAGTCTTGACCAGCAGATGGAGGTAAACAATCAGATTTTAAATAGACAGCGTTATCTTTTTGTGTTGGAGACAAAAAAAAAACCAAAAGATCTTGTATATTAGCATGTATTAGTCTGGATAAATCAGTCGTGTTTAAATTATAAAGAAATGAAATGTTGACTTGGTCTATCTGAGATTTAGCCCTGGATAGTGGCCTTGAGGTCTGAAGAGATTTATCAGGTAGAGATCTTTTTCAGCACCTTCCAGCCATCTTTGCAGTCACATGCATTGGTGTTTGAGGCTATGTCCTTTGGGTCTTCCTGTCCACTGTCTGTGTTAGTGGTACCAGAGTAGAATCGTACAGGTGTTCTCATTGTGTCCCCATGTTATAGCAGATGTTGAAACATCTGTTAGTGTTTTCTTTCCACTCCTATGAGAATGCCAGTGTCCTGTGTTTATGAGTTAAAGCACCAAGCCAGCTGCACGATCCATGAGCTGGATCAGGATGTAGAGAAGTGTAATTAAATATTCAGAAAAAAGAAGAGATAATCTCAAAGCCTCTGCACCTGAGATTACAGTTGGATCTCTCTTCAGAATGACACAGACTGCTGCCTATAAGGTACCTTGAGTTATGATTTACAAACTTATAACATTCTGACATTTTATATAACAAAGTCTGTTAACTCTATAATAATTAATTTCTCTCAGAACCCAAATTTAGCCTCGGGTTCTATAGTTATTAGTACACTATTGTCTTGTTTCTTCATTAAATATTGTAATTTCTTTTATTTACATTTTTACTATTTTTTTTTACATGGACACTGAATTTTTTGTGCATATCCCTGAAGTGTCTGTAACTGGAATTAGATATATGAGGATACTGACTCCTCATTGGAGGAAAAAAGTCACCCCAAATTGGTTTCTGGTTGTTGCCAAGCTATTCCTGCAGCAATACATCTTCTTGGAAATGCTGATGTTGTTCTGCTTTAGTACATATTAGAGCTAAGCTCAGCCTATACTCCTCTGAAAAACATTTTTGTCAGTCAAGGACTCATCGTCTGTATCCAGGAAACGGTCTGATATGTTCTTACTTTTTAACCTGGTTGTCACGTTTTCCTTTGTTGAAACCTCAGTGGACATGCAAATTAGCAAAGCCAAATTGAAACATACACTTTCAACTCCTTCTTAAAATCTTTTTTTCATATATAATTTGTGTCTTTGATTTTATCTCAATTAGTTATCTTTTTTTGAGCGCCTCTCATTTCTCACACAGCTCATGTCTGGAAAATTGTATTACAGGAATGTATTACAGTAGTGAACTACTAATGGTGTTGGAGTGGAGTACCTATTAAAGTTGGCTGGAGATCAAAATGCGAATGCTCAGATGGATTTGGCGAAGTACTCTAATCTGAAACCTCATTACTGATCTGTGACTCACGATTTGTGCCTCGGTCATAAACAAAACTGTTTTGGACTTACAAAAGCGATGTCAAACCCTGCGATCCCTTCTCCAGTTTTGTCAGTGCTGGGGATGAGTTTGGGGGCTAGGAACCTCATTTAAATGTGGCTTGTTTATGGCCTGAGGCAGTGAGTGGAGAGCTCCTCAACTTTATTATCTATTATTACCATCTGCAACTCTCAACACTGTAATTCAGCCTTTTGAAATTCTCAGCTGCAGCTCTGAGAGGTAGGAAATTAAAATGGAGCGGAGCTGCACTGGAGACTGATGAATATGCAGCAAATGCTGTTGGGTTTGAAGTTGAAGATTTGGCCTATTGTCACCGTTAAACCTACATTACACACAAGAGATTGAGAAAGATGAAAGCTTACATCAAATTAGTAGAGCTATGTTTAGAAGAAGCAGACTTGAATTTGAGTTTTTCCCACCTTATAATGTTTATTGTTATGAACCTCTTGTCACAGTCTTGTCACGGGTGAGTTTCATTTTGGGTACGGTAGAGGGCGCTCTGTTCTGACTGAGCACACCTGAGCTCATGAAGGCACAGGTGTGCTTCATTGGGGCCAGCTCATTCACAAGTTTTTGGTGGTTTTGATAGGTCATTGTATCTTGTTTTGCTCATGACTGCAGTTCCTTGTGTCTTGTTTTGATCAGTACTGCAGTACTTGTATCTTGTTTTGGTTAATATGAATAATAAAACTGTGTTCCTGACTCCTGAATCTGCGTTGACGTCCAACCTGCACCCTGCCACCATTACAGAAATGAGCCACCTGAACCTGGATGTCGTGAGCCATGAGAGCGAACAAGAGCGGGTGTTGCGGACGATAGCAGCCACGATTGGAGAGAGGTTGCAGCTCACAGTGTGCTTTGCTTCTACGGACCTCCGTGAGCGACTGGAGGGCGAGGAGTGTGTGAAGCGAACGCCGGCGGCCACAGCCAGGGAGCTCAGGCAATGTCTGACATGGCTGATGTCGGATATCCTGCTCATCAACAGCTTGCGGCCCGAGCTAGGCACGGACTGGTATGAATTTCTTCTTCGGAGGATGGCCTCTCTAGCCGCGAAGACACAGCTGTGCCTGGAGGTTTTAAGCCACACGTCTTTTCCCGCTCCCACTCCAGAAAGGGATGTCAGGTGTATCTCATGGACAAAGGTTCAAAGCTCAGTGAGTCAGAGGAGTGCGTCAGTCATGCGTCTATGTTTGTTATGTTGAATAAAGTGAAGTCACAGATCCCTGGCTACGCGTTTATGTCCGGTCCACACAACCTAAGCATAACAGAAATTACTGACCAGATAACAGATGTAGCTAAACAGCTAGGGAGTGTTGACACTCTCGTCTCATGGACTCTGGAGAAATACGAGTGGCTGGAGAGTGGAGAGTGAGCTCTACGATGGTGGCCACAGCCCCAGAGCTTATGCGGCAACTGAAGCAGCTGGTGACTTCAGCTCCGCTCCTCATGGGGTCCGACGAGCACCGGCTCCTCTGGCCCTAGCACCAGGAGACCACTTTCACCCACGTCAGCTCGTTATGGGACTTTGGTGCCTTGGTTCACATCAGCCCAGGGAGGCAGGGCTTTTTCTCCCACTTCTATACCAGCTCCCGCATTAGCCCCAAAAGCCGGGGCTGTGATGCTGGCTTCCACGCCAGCCCAGGGAAGTGGGGCTTCTGCATCTGGGCTCTCCTCGTAGGGTGGGGCTTCTGTTTTGGATTCTGCATCCACATCAGAGGGCAGGGCTTCTGTTTTGGATTCTGTGCCCACATCTGAAGGTGGGGCTTCTGAGTCTGTTTCTATGGAGAGAGTTTTTGACTGTGGTTTCTGTGCCTGCCTTGGAGAGTGAGGGCTCTTCACCAGCCTCTGCACCCACCCCGGAAGCTGGGACTTTATTGTGTCTGGCTTATGGGCCCGCCACATATGGCAGGGCTTCTCTGACTGTGACTGCTGAGCCCAAACAGGTGGGAGGTACATGCTGGACTTTATGGACAGGTGCATTGGGGTCCCCCTCGTTGAGCTCCCCTTAAGGATGTGTGTCGGCCTTGAGAATGGGCACAGTCCTGTGCCCCATTAGGGAGACTGTTTAATGTCATTGGTGATTGGATATTGTTTGGCTTCCCCTCAAAGGCCCAGCTCCGAGCAGGGTAAGCTTGAGCACCCCAGGAGTTGCACTTTTGAGGGGGCTTCTGTCATGGTAGGCGGAGCTCTGCTCTGATTGGCCACACTTGCCATTTCATCAAGGATGTCAGGTGTGTCTCACTGGACAAGGGCCTAAAGGTCTCAATGAGTCAGAGCAGGTTGTCAGTAATTCTTGGTGGAATTCTCACACATGCGGGTATGTCTGTTTGTTATGTTGAATAAAGTCAAGTCACAGATCCCACAGACAGATTTATGTCTGGACCACACCACCCAGGTATAACTATAAGTCTTAGATTTAACCAAAACCCCTGGTGCAAAGTAAATGGTGTTTGTTGTTTAGCCCAGTGTCACAACTTCATTCAAAAATGACCACAACCACCAATTTCTAAATAAGGCACACTAAAAATAAATTCAAGTGATATGGAAACCTGAGAGTTATCAGGCAGGTTATTAAATCAGAGGATTCTTAGCAGAGGTTTATTTGAAGGGGCAGTGGTGGCCTCGTGGTTAGGGCGTTGGCCACATGATCAGAGGATCGGGGGTTCAAACCTCTGAGGTACTCTTGAGCAAGGTGCCGTCCCCGTCCCGCTCCTCCCTGCGATGGGCTGGCGACCTGTCCATGGTGCGTCCCCCGTCCTCGCCCTGTGTGCGCTGGGTTGGACACCAGCACTCCCCCGCGACCCCGTTTGGGACAAGCGGCAGAAAATGGATGGATGGATGGATGGATGGATGGGTTTATTTGAAATAAAACTCATTTGGTCTCTACAGCACATTTAGTATATTTTTAAATCAAACAATTCAAACATAAAACTCCCGTGTAGTATTTTCCCCATATAGCAGTATTTTTGAGATTGTTACAGGATGAGCTTGGAGCCATTTATTAGAGTTTGAGCAGATTTCTGTTTCTATTCACCTCAGCATTAATTTAGCAACTGCCATTTGGATCATGAGCAGATCCTTTTTGTCTCCACACTTTCCTCTTGCCACCACTCTGATACAGTAAACCTTGGTCTTGTCTGTCAATAACACTTTTTTTTACTGAATTCTGCAGGCTGTTTTAAGTACTTCTTTTCAAACTAATCCTGCCATCCTGTTTTTGTGGCTAACAAGTGCTTTGCTTCTTGCAGTCTATAACCAACCAACCAACCAACCATCCAACCAACCAACCAACCAACCAACTAACCAACCAACCAATTTACAAAATGCAAAGTGAGTGAACAAAAGAAAAATCTAAATCAAATCAATATTTGGTGTTACTCCCTTTTGCCTTCAAACCAGCATCAGTTCTTCTGGCCCCCACAGAGCCCTGATCTTAACATCATCCAGTGTGTCTGGGATTACATGAAGAGACAGAAGGATGTGAGGAAGCCTACATCTACAGAGGATCTGTGGTTAGTTCTCCAAGATGTCTGGAACAACCTACCAGCCGAGTTCCTTCAAAAACTGTGCAAGTGTACCTAGAAGAATTGATGCTGTTTTGAAGGCAAAGGGTGGTCACACCAAATATTGATTTGATTTAGATTCTCTTTTGTCCATTCACTGCATTTTGTTGATTGATGAAAATAAATGATTAACACTTCCATATTTGAAAGCATTCTTTGTTTACAGCATTTTTTCCACACCTGCCTAAAACTTTTGCGCAGTACTGTATATAAAGAAATAAATATATATATGATCTGTCAGGCTTCCTTATCCATGTGTCTTTGTTTACATTTGCCATGTACATGCTCTGCCCTTGCCCCAGCTGTTTTGTTGGGTTTTAAACCCGTGTGGTTGGTTCTTTGTCTGGTTCCTAGCCTTGCATAGCCTACTCTTGCCTTCTTTTGTTTTGTCATTATTTTTGTTGCCCTTGCTGTCTTATCACTCCTTGTTTAGTTTTGCTTCATATTTTGTTAATTTAGTTTTTAAAAAAGTGTCCTCTTGTGCTACATCCTGTCTCCAACTCTGTCCAATGGCAGTACCAAATAATAGTTCCACATTTCCAGGACAGGTTTGAGTCTTGTTTTCAGGCTCAGGTGGAAGCTTGAACAGGAAACAGCTGCAGGCGTGAGCACCATGATTTAATTTAAAATTAGGGTTCTCCACTCCACCAGCCTTAATATATTTTATATTTTTATGCCTGTGCTTGGCAGGGAACCGATGAAAAACTTGGTACTTTTGTTTAGAGCATCAAAATACCTTAAAGGGTATACTTTCTTTCTTTCTTTCTTTCTTTCTTTCTTTCTTTCTCAGAGCAAATACGAATTAACCTGATGTCTTTGGACTATGGGAGAAATTGGAGCACCATTTTTACATGTTATGAGTTTTCTTGCTGATGAGAAGCCATTAGCATTAATTGCTGCTTTCAGCAGTTAACGGTAAAGCTAACTGTTGTCACATTTCATGGTGAAGGGAGACTTATTGTCTTCTACAGAATGTCCTTTTTCCTTGCTTAATTACATAACAGCACGCTTAGGGGTCAATGGAAGTCATTTTTGCTTATCTTCAAAAATGATTTTTTAAATCACAAATGCAAACAAATCTGTAGCACTCCCTGTACATCCCTGCTGAGATTGTTATTAATTTGCTAAGACCATTAAAATAATAACCTGCATCAGAAGTTGATTAAGGCAGCAAGCTGGAAATGTTAATAGGTTTTGTGTGTTGAGTTTTTGTATGTGTGTGTTTTTAAAAGAATATGTAGATCAAAGTCACAGAATATAGAATAAAGCCCCATTTACACCAGGCATCTATGTACATCTTGAGTGATTTTGTCATACGTGGACAGCATATCCAGACTGCTTTTAGAGGTGATCAGGAATGCTTATGACCACATAACATTTGTAGTGTAAACACTAAAGGTTCTGCTGAGTCCCCAATAGCAACAGCAAAGAGGAAACCGATTGCATCTTTTTTCATATCCTCTGCCATTTTTTACTTTAGCAGTCCATGCATTGTAAATATTGATAACATCCAATACATGTGCACAAATAAGGACTTATTTGAAAGTGAAAAGTGAAAGTGACAACCCTTGTCATTGCAAGGTCACAGCACACAGCACACAGTGAACGACAACGAAATTGGACCTCTGCATTTAACCCATACACACATGTGCAGCAGTGGGCAGCTATTGAAAGCACCCAGGGAGCAGTGACGGGGACGGTACCTTGCTCAAGGGTACCTCAGGGCAACCCACTGGGGAGGGAATCGAACCCACAATCTTCCAATCCTGGGCCAACTCCCTAACCGCTAGGCCAACGCTGCCCTATTTAACCATATTTTTGTTTCTGAACCAATGCAGTAATACTGACATAGGACATATTAGTTGGTATGAAGTAAATAAAAGTGGTATCATTACACTAAAATAATACTGCTCTTGTAGCAGATTTAGAAATTTTGTTTAGAAACAGTTTAATAATAATTAATAAGCTGTTATAACACTGGTAACATTTTATTTTGATGGTCACCTAAAGTTGATCTGCTGATTCTTTCATTCTTAACAAAAAATGAAAGTGGGGCAGTGGTGATCTAGTGGTTAGGGACTAGGCCTCAGGATCCAAAAGTTGTGGGTTCAAATCTTGGAACAGAGGGTTGCCCTGAGGTACCCTTGAGCAAGGTACATCTCCACCAGTGTTCCCCAGGTGCTGGATCTAGCTGCCCCCTGCTGTGGGGTGTGTGTGCGTCAAATGCAGATGATGCATTTAACCCACACACTTGGCACTTTCACTTCACTTTCACAACAATTTGCAGAGTTATCAATAACATTTGGTTAAGGTTTAGGGTTACTATTAGGATTAGACTGAAGTGTTGGGCAAGGCTGGGGTAAGGGTTTCTTTTACGTTCAGCTTAAAGCTGAGTATTTAACTGAGATATTTAGTTGAATATTACTAAAAGACAACCTGATCATCTACAAGCATCTAATGCTACATTCCAAATGTAACGGTGGCGGGGTGCCGGAAGGACACCAGTGTGGAGCCAGGAGTTCGGAACACTGTTTTATTATCCACAGTTTACAAATACAAGAAGCAAGGGCTGCAGTTCGAATCAAAACCTAAGAACAGAGGACCTGCAGCCTAAACCAAGTTATCCAAATCCAAATCCAAATCCAAATCCAAATCCAAAACCAAAACCACCCTCACACATAGGCTTAGCCTACCTAATGAGCCGCGCTCTGTTCTGACTCATCGGGGCTTAAATAGATGCACACCTGTGCCTGCATGGGCTCAGTCAGAACAGAGCGCCCTTTAGCGTGCCCAAAACACCCCACATGTGACACCAAACAGTATTACCACAACCCTTCAATTAAAAGTCCAGGAGCAACTTGCAAATTGTGACCCACATTTAAATGACTTTAACTTTAGTTAAACTTTAGTTAGGGTAGTTTCATTGTAAGTGGTTCCAGTATTAATTAAAAGATGTTAAAAATACAGTGAAGCACAGAGAAAGGAGGTGTTCACACATAGGAGTTCGTTTATCCTTCCCTTACTAAAATAATGGTTAATTATTAAAGATGCACTGAGCTCTAGAAGACAGAAAGACATGCATAATTAACTAAGGAGTCACGGACATGCTGGTTCCAAAAACCTCAAAATTATAAACATTTAAATATAATCTTGGTTTTTCCAAGTCTTTGCTTTAAAAAGGGAAAAGCAGTAATGATGCTGAATAAAAAGAGGAGAGCTGTAAAACCTCTTAGCCTTCAGTGAATACAATATACATAGTAGCAATACACTCAATACACATACATTCTTTTCCTTTCCCACACTAGCTCAACACCATATTTACTTTATGGCATACTAATGCTATATTAGTGTTTATTAATGATTATTATGGAAAAGAAAGAAAGCTTGTGACATACATTTCCTATTGACTTTTGAATAGCAACCTAGATAAAGCTTCCTCAGAATCTATTCATGTGTCATTTGGGTGATAAATGCATGGTGATAAATGCATGAACATGATTACAGGCCCACCGTCCATCTTCAGCGCTGCACCTAGATGACCACTGCTGTGGCTCTCTGAAGTGAAAGTTGCTCAAAAATCTAGATGTATGGTTGAGGAATGTACAATCGGCACCCTGCTGGGGTGCTTCACCACTAGTCTTCAGCATGCATTTCAAAAAAGGTCATGTTAGTTTTTGAGTGCATACATAGATGCTAGAATCTCACCACAGTACAGTGCAATAAAGTTAAACTTGGTGTAACATGCTGTAGCCTTGAATTCCTCAGTGAAAGAATGGCATTGATTTAAACAGGAGATCAGAGATTGAACAAAAGAACAAAACTCTACCAAGTATGTGATGTTACTGATTTTAATGATATACTGGAGTGTAAAGCGCAATTAAAAAGGTTTCTTTTCAAATTAAAACCCGCCCACAAAATCCTGCTAATAGTGTTCTAGATCCTCAGATACATTCAGTCAAACTGAAATAATGAAACTACGTAAGTTTGGGACTAGGATCATGTCTAAAATTCTGTGTCCTTGCTTGCTAACTTCCTATTCAAAAGTTTCATGTTGCTTTTATTTTCTTGCAGTAATATTACAGATTTCTGCTGCCCTTTAACAGGAGAGCAATTTTGAAGAAATTATGAATTTCAGCACTGATAATGAAGCAATCTGCTTAAAATAGAGCTATTTAATCCCCACAAATGTGGGATGAAAAAGAAATATATGCTTTAAAAAGGGTTAGTATAGTCCATATATATATATATATATAATGATGGTTTATTTTTATCAATTTACAAAATGCAAAGTGAGCGAACAAAAGAAAAATCTAAATCAAATCAATATTTGGTGTTACTACCTTTTGCATTCAAACCAGCATAAGTTCTTCTAGGTACATTGTTCATTGACTGCATTTTGTTGATTGATGAAGATAAATGATTAACACTTTTATTAATGATTTACTTTTATTTAATGATTAACAAATGATTAACAATTTTTGAAAGCATTCTTTGTTTACAGCATTTTTCCAATACAATGAAGAAGGTGATAATTTTTCCATAATTCAAATAGTACAGTAATTTTAGGACAATAGTTTTATTTATTTAATTTATTGCAAAGAGCAACATCTTTTGTAAAGGTGGGGTTAGGCTTACATATGCTTATTAAATAGGTTAAATAAACTTTAATTTACCACTTTCATTGATTATCTGTATCAAGGTGGCGGGGTGTGGGGAGGACGCCAACGCTGAGCCAGGAGTTCGGATTATAACTTTATTAACTATAATTACAAAACAAGAGCAAAGGGCTGCAGTTCAAACCAAAACCAAAGAACTGCAGCCTAAACCATGATACCCAGATTACCAAATACCAAAACCACCACAGAGTGTGTAGGCTGAGCCTAACGAATGAGCCGCGCTCTGTTCTGACTCATCGGGGCTTAAATAGTCAGCCCCAATGAGGCACACCTGTGCCTTCATGAGCTCAGGTGTGCTCAGTCAGAACAGAGCACCCTCTATCGTGCCCAAAACACACCTCATCCGTGACATTATCTAAAAACATATTTTTTATTTAATTATTCATAATTAATTATGTTAAAACTTAAATTGTATTTAAACATTGTTTTATTAAAACAAATGTTTGGAATTTTATGACAAAAATCTGATGTTTCTATAGTGTATATATGCACAGCTTTAAATTCCTAACAGCAGTTTAATTCTGTATTAATGCTTTAACTCACAAAAAACATGGTGCTGTAAATGGACTGTATGGATTTGCATGGACTGAATGTATTGACAGATGAACTATTAATGAGTTCAAACTGGTTTTGTTTAAAGTGACAGTCAACCAACTATTTTTCTTAATAACTACAATTATGCTGATTAACTTAAAGACAGCTGAGATGCTAAATGACTCCTTCAGTAATATTAATTTCAAATGGCTGTGGTTATATGCACTATGTACTAGATAGATAGATAGATGGATAGATAGATTGATCCTAGGAGAAATTTGAATACTGTTAGCCAAGGATTACAAATGTTGACTTTAGTACACAATGCTACACAAACAACAACTACTATTCAAAATAAAAAAATTACCTACAAACATATTGATATAGTGGTCAGGGCAATTGGAATCATGTAATATGGGATTTGTGCAAAAACACTGCTTTATTAAAGTGACTATAAGCATGTATACACCGGCTCATCCTTATTGTTCTTTTCATAAAAGGTAAAAGGATTGATTCTTGTTCTGGAGGTACATTGTTCAGATGTAAAGTAGAAAAAAGCACTGGGCTTGCATTGTTGAAATCAGAAAACTCGACTCAGACTGACACTTAGTTTCGGGCATGGGGACAAAATGTCCCATTCTATTCATAATGACCTTCTATAGAACTTATAAACGACAAGTATTTGTCTGCAGCTCAACACCTGTGTCAGCAAGAGGTGAGCTTTATGTTGCAACCCAGGGTGAGTTGCTAAATTAAATACAAAGGGAACCCAAAAACTCGCTCGCTTGCATGCTCGAACAGTATACATTTTTTACTTTGAAATTGTTCCAAAAGACAAATTAGGATCAAGTAAGACAAAACAATAATGTGCTGTGAAACAGAGGAAGCTTAACAGGTAAGTGTGTAATAGTATGTAATGAGCTTCCAAAAAAGGATTAGTCCTAAAAATGCAAGGATAGGTTGACAACAGAAATGCCAGCCAATAACCCACTCTTACCCTCCACAGTAGATGATTTAATTAAAAGATTCCATAAACAGAAGCAGAGTCAAAACATTTTCTTTGGTCAGACGAGCCAGCATTTAAAACAGCTGTTGGGCAATTGTGTGCTTCAGGTAAAAGGGGTAGAAGTCAGGTCACAAAACTCACAAAAAGCTCAAAAAGCTCAGGGTGTTTCATTTTGAGTTTTTCATTTATAAAAGGGAAATTTACAGCACTGTGCAAAAGTTTTAGGCAGGTGTAAAAAAAATGCTGTAAAAAAAGAATGCTTTCAGAAATGGAGGTGTTAATCATTTATTTTCATCAATCAACAAAATGCAGTGAATGAACAAAAGAGAAATCTAAATCAAATCAATATTTGGTGTGTCCACCCTTTGCCTTCAAAACAGCATCAGTTCTTCTAGGTACACTTGCACACAGTTTTGAAGGAACTCGGCTGGTCGGTTGTTCCAAACATGACTGTGTTTCAACCTCCGTGTGACATTGATGATCATCAGCACCTGTTTGGTAAAATTGGTTGATCATACACCGACTATAATCCTACAAAATCCCTGACTTTGTGCAAGTGTACCTAGAAGAACTGATGCTGGTTTGAATGCAAAATGTAGTAACACCAAATATTGATTTGACTGAGATTTTTCTTTTGTTCGCTCACTTTACATTTTGTAAATTGATCAAAATAAACAATCATTATTTATATTTCTGAAAGCATTCTTTGTTTACAGCATTTTTCACACCTGCCTAAAACTTTTGCACAGCACTGTATGTTTCCATATAATCCATGCTTTACAAACATTTTCAGAACTAGAACAGAACTAGTCGCTGTTGCACCACAGAAAATGTTCACACCAGTAGCTCACTTGAAAAGTGACCGAAGATTCTATTAAGGACTTTGGCCAAAGCTTTTGTCTGATGACTTTCTTTTGTCCTCCTGGTTAATTGTAGCTTTGAAAAGGCTTGGTAACTGTCCTTGTGGCTTTAACAAAGAAAGGCTGTAGTTAGATGGAAAATGCAGGAAGACAAATGTAGTTTAGCTAATGCAGGGGACAAAATGAGTGTGTCAAATGTGCTGGCCACCAGTCTGATTGGGCTAAAACAGGGCATTCTGCAACAAAGAGCCATCAGACTGGTGACAGTCTAAAATACCCCCCAAAATTCCAGAAAGACATAATAATCATTCACTGTCTTTCCCCATCCAACGTTCTGTCCCCTGCGGACCCTTCCTTGCTCATTCTTTTGATGTCAGTTGCCTAAAGCTTGCAGATAACCATCTGTTTCAAGTTTTTATTTTGTTTTTATCCCATGCCTTTTCTCACTTAGACTTCTGCTTGCTATCTTTCAGCGTGCCTTTGTCAAGAAAAAAAAATTGTCAAGAAGGGGTTTATCTATAGGGCTTGTCAGCTTTTCCACTGAGACAAAAACTTTCTTCTGATGCCACAGTGTAATTACTGATTGCCACTTTCTGATTTGAGGCTGAATGTGATGTTAATGCCTGATTTGTTGGTACCATGTGTGTATCATGGGGTTTTGTGCATCATTTCTTCATCATTTATGAGAACACATTGTCCGAAGATCTAGAAAAATAAACCTTAAACATGTACGGATTGTTTAGACAAACATTGCTAGGAAGAGCAAGGACAATCCATTTGCACTGTAGTCATCAAAAGAGATCAAAGAAGAGTATTGGATGAGAGATGTTGTTCAGCTTTTATTTAAAATATGTTTAATTACTTGACCATCCATTTTGTCAAATGAATCAAAGAATTTGAGTGGTTAATAGGGGTTTGTAACACTGAAAAGACCTATTAGATTGATTGTTTAAAATATAGATATCTCTTGGTATCTACACTCAGTTGTATCTTTGGATTTCCTGTAAAAGCACTTAGTTGGGGATTAGGCCCCAGGATTGGAAGGTCATTGGTTTGAATCCCAGACCAGTTTCGTTGCCCTGAGTAGGCCTTGAGCAAGGTACTCTCCTCGAGCGCTTTAAATAGCTGTACCCTGCTGCATGTTGCTGTGTATGGGTTAAATGCAGAGGTTGTATTTCGTTGTGATTCACGGTGTGTTGTGCTGTGTTTCACAATGACAAGTTATCACTTTCAATTCAGTTGTTGTTAAAAAGGGCAACCAAGATCAGTCAGATGTTAATGAGGGAAAGTATGCAATTTTGAAGCTGAGAAAAGAGGAAAAGCCCATGTGAATGATTCCATAAACACTGAGCACAGACTGGGAGACCCCAGTCAGTGAGGACCGGTAGCATCACCTCCAACACCATTACGCTGAGCACAGGGCTTCAGGGCTGTGTGCACAGCCCACTACTGTTCACATTGATGACCCACGACTGTGCAGCCATGCACAACTTGAACCACATCATCCAATTTGCTGATGATGCAACTGCCATGGGTCTGATCAGCGGTGGTGACGAGGTGGCGTACAGAGAGGAGATACAACAGCTGACAGACTGGTGCAGAACATCCTGTCTCTTAATGTTGACAAGACTAAAAAGATGGTTGTTGACTTCAGTAGACCACTTTGTGCCCACTCTCCACTGAACATCAATGGCTCACCCATGGAGATGGTCCAGAGCACCAAGTTGTGTTCACATAACTGGCAAACTCAAGTGGACCCTCAACACCAGCTCCATTGCCAAGAAAGCACAGCAGTTCCCCTGCAGACTAAGGAGAGCACATTTTCCTTCACCCATCCCTACCATGTTCTACAGAGGAACCATTGAGAGCCTCCTGAGTAGCTGCATCACTGCCTGGTACAGGAACTGCAGTGTCTCCGACAGCAGGTCCCTACAACAGGTAGTGAGTACAGCTGAGAAGATCATTGGCGTCTTTCTGCTTTCTGTTCAGGACATTTTCATCACTTGTTGCAACCGCAATGCAACCAGCATTTTGGATGATCCCTCACATCAAGACCACACACTCTTTTTTCTTCCTGCCATCCGGGAAAAGGTTCTGAGGCATACGGGCATCCACTACTAGGTTGGGAAACAGTTTCTTCCCCCTGCCCAACAGACTCTTGAACTGTAACTGACTCTCTGAGCTCCTTTCACAAATCTTTCTATCTACCTGTTGCTGGTTATGCACACAATCACTTTATTGTTATTTTTATTAATATTTAATTTGTACTCTGCACTTTAACATTGCTGTTCATTAGACTGTTGCTCTGTACAGTCTAGTAACAACATTGCTGCTCTGTTCCTTCCACATTTATTCACATACTGTCTGTGTCTTATCAGATGAATGTCCTCTGTCTTTGCAATTGTTTTTTGTAATAACTGTTATCTTGTCTGCACTGTTACTTCTGTCTGCACTTGTCTTGTATTCTATGTGATATTAGACATTGTCTTATGTGAAGCACTAGGGTTCTGGTGGAACGTTGTTTTGGTTCACTATGTACTGTGTATGTGGTTGAAATGACAGTTTCAAAGATTTATGTATTGAGATTAATCAGATTAATCTCTGCCAAAGCAATTATAAGACCAAAGTGTTGAGACATAAAGGATATGCTCAAGATTCAAAACATGCAAGCTTATTTGTGAAGCACAGTGGAGGTATGCAACGGTGGCGGGGTGTGGGAAGGACGCCAATGCAGAGCCAGGAGTTCGGAACATAGCTTTATTATTCATAGTTACAAAAACAAGATCCAAGGACTGCAGTTCTAACTAAAACCAAGAACCAAGGAACTGCAGTCTAAACCAAGTTACCCAAATTACTATGTGTTATCAAAACCACCATTCCATGTAGGCTTAGCCTAATGAATGAGCCGCGGCTCTGTTCTGACTCATTGGGACTTAAATAGCAGCCCCAATGAAGCACACCTGTGCCTTCATGAGCTCAGGTGTGCTCAGTCAGAACAGAGCGCCCTTTACCGTACCCAAAACACACCTCACACGTGACAAGGTAGTAACATGTGTCATTGCTGTTGTAACTTGTGATGACAGCAGTAGCATGAATTGTAAAATCTACATACAGTTAGGCCCATAAATATTTGGACAGAGACAACTTTTTTCGAATTCCGTATATTAATCGATTCCGTATATTACCACAGTTAGTTTTAAAGGAAACAACTCTTGCAGTTGAAGTGCAAACTTTAAGCTTTGATTCAGTGGGTTGAACAAGAAGATTGCATAAAAATGTGAGGAACTAAAGCATTTTTTTACACAATCCCTTCATTTCAGGGGCTCAAAAGTAATTGGACAAATTAAATAACTGAAAATAAAATGTTCATTTCTAATACTTGGTTGAAAACCCTTTGCTGGCAATGACAGCCTGAAGTCTTGAACTCATGGACATCACCAGATGCTGGGTTTCCTCCTTTTTACTGCTCTGCCAGGCCTTTACTGCAGTGGCTTTCAGTTGCTGTTTATTTGCTTGTTTATCACACTGCCTCAGCCGTGTTTCACAGATGATGTGGTATGATTTGGATCATGAGCTGTTCCACGCCTTCTCCGTACTTTTTTCTTGCTATCATTCCGGTAGAGGTTGATTTTGTTTTCATCTGTCCAAAGAATGTTTTTCCAGAACTGTGCTGGCTTTTTTAGATTTTTTTAGCAAAGTCCAATCTAGCCTTTCTGTTCTTGAGGCTTATGAGTGGCTTGCACCTTGCAGTGGACCCTCAGTATTTACTTTCATGCAGTCTTCTCTTAATGATAGACTTGGATATCGATACGCCTGCCTCCTGGAGAGTGTTGTTCACTTGGTTGGCTGTTGTGAAGGGGTTTTTCTTCACCATTGAAATGATTTTGTGATCATCCACCACTGTTGTCTTCCATGGACATCCAGGTCTTTTTGCATTGCTGAGTTCACCAGTACGTTCTTTCTTTCTCAGGATGTACCAAACTGTAGATTTTGCTACTCCTAATATTGTAGCAATTCCTCTGATGGGTTTTTTCTGTTTTCGCAGCTCAAGGACGGCTTGTTTCACCTGCATGGAGAGCTCCTTTGACCGCATGTTGTCTGTCCACAAATCTTCCACATACAAGCACCTCACCTCAAATCAACTCCAAGCCTTTTATCTGCTTAATTGATAATGACATAATGAAGGAATTGCCCTACCTGCCCATGAAATAGCCTTTGAGTCAATTGTCCAAATACTTTTGGTCCCTTTATAAAGAGGGTGGCACATGTTAAGGAGCTGGAACTCCTAAACCCTTCATCCAATTTGAACTCTCAAATGAAAGCTGAAAGTCTACACATTAATGCCATGTCCATTATATAAATGTAATTGGAATATGTTTCAGTGAACAGGTACAAAAACAAAACTTGTGTCAGTGTCCAAATATATATGGACCTAACTGTAAGCACTCTATAGAGAAATGCATAAAATTTAAGAAATTTAAGCAGTTTATGTATGCTATTTATGTGTATATGTGGTTTCAAAAGTGACGTCTTCTCTGTTAAAGTCAACAGCTGCTTCATTTCAAAAGAACCCCAATTTGTAGCCATTTTTCCAGTTTTCTTCTTTTGTTTTTCTTTTACAAATGGGCTCATTGTAGTGAGACAGTAGCATTATGGCTACTGCATGCTAATAAGCTCACTGGCTGAGTAAAATGGTTCATGCTCACTGATCTCATGAATGTAAATGCTGAGCTTGTCTAAGATAGACTGCACTTCACTTTGGTTGTAGATGAGAATAGTTGTGTGAGGCTCAGATGAGAACCATAAGAAGTGTCACTAAAAGCCCCCCACGCTTCTGCTGTGGTTACATATCAGATGTAACATTTCTTTGTGAAAATAATGACATTACATTATTACAATACATTTGAACAGGATACATGTTATATTCACTCCAGTTAACCAACCTGTAGTTGGTGGCAGATCAGTTCTTGCAGTGCTCTGAAAGCCACATCTGGGTTCTCTGTCATCATTCCATATGTGAAATAAATAAAAAATACCACATGTAGCCCAGGCTCAGATCCCATCAAATATCCAAGCTGGCCACAATGACTCTTTTCTTGATTAATAACTATGCATTTTAGTGTATGTGTGAATGATGGTTGAGACAATATTTGTACTCTTTTTGGCACCACAGCGTACAGTACAGTTTAACAGAAAATGTCTTTAAATTATGGGACTTTTATGGAAAGCTTGTACGACTGCAAGTGACATGAGGTTGTAAAAGTTGAAATGATGAACACCTTCACCAGTGATGTGAAAACCTGCCATAGGTGACCTTCAAGCAGATGTAACAAACAGATCAGAAAGGAGGAGTAAAGGGATGGGTGAGAAAAGTCATTTTTAAATGGGTTTCTGCCGGCTGCTCTGGTTTCCATAAACAGTCCAAAGAAAAGCATGTCAGGTGACCTGGAAATACTAAGCTGCCCGTAGGTATGACTGTGTGTGTGTGTGTGTTTGTCTGTGTGTCTGCCCTGTGATGGCCTGAGTGTTCCACTGTCTTTCACGCTATGAGCAATGGGATAGACTTCAGCTCAACCCCATGGCCCATGTTAGGATGAGCAGTTAGGATAATGAATGAATAGATGGCTTTTTAATGGATTAAGAAACTGAAAATATTGCCAAATGACAAGTCTGAATAGGAATCAGAATATATTATGTTCAGACTAAATTATGAACATTACTCTGGAGCCACATTGTCCCTGGCTAACCTCTCTCCTGTCATTAAAAATGATTTCCTTTGGTTCTGAAACGCATGACTGAAAGTGACATGCTTTCTCTTGATTTCCGTATAGCACACCATATAGCACATCACTGTTGATGAGTTAGACTTTTATATCACTGTGCTCATAGTCCACAGTATTTTTGTAATTGCTTTTCTTTTGAATTATCTCCACAGGCCATGTGTCTTACAGGGCACAAAACCACAATATTTGTGCCTGTAGCATCAGCAAGACATGATTTTAAAGGCCTCCAACCAATTAAGTTCCTTTGAGTATTTCTTCTTGTCATTTTCCAAGCCCCAGTCCCTTCATCTTTTACAGGTAATGCATGCTTTCCAAATGCTTTGGTTCAAATTCAGCTGAAAAATGTTCTATAAACAAAAAACAGACCTTAGTTCAAAGCTGGATTGATATTTTTTTTCTTTTACAATCTTGCTGTGACTCAGATCATATATTGACCATTTCCACCATTTAGAAGTCCTTTAGTCTTCACTCCAGGACTGTGCAGTAGCAGAAAACATGGTGAGATTTTAATTTCATTTTATATTTCTCCTTCCTCTTCCATACTGGAATGTGATACTAATGATATATAAAATAAAGGATAAGCTGGCCTTTCTTTTCTTCTTTCATTCCATCTGGAACTAATGTGTTTGGTACCTCTGCTGATTTAACACCTTTCTTCTTTCATCCACTCAGCCTGGTGATGCACCGGCTGCCCCTTAAAAATAGGATTCTTGAAAAGGAGATTCTTTGTTAGGAGTTACTGCATACATTTTATACATTTAAATAAGAGTTTTTAAAATAAAGAACTCTGAGAATTATTCAATAATATTTTATAGCAACAGACACTGTTGAAGAAATAAATCTAAATAAAAACTGTGTGAAATGTTTAAAATATGCATAAAGACTGGTTTTTATAGCATTATATAAAGTTATTTTCTATCCTATACATCAGCCTTCTCAGTTTGTTGTTCTCAGAGATATTTCTGTGGCAGAGTCTCACTATGCGGACAAATTACAATTTCATAAAACAGCATGAGCAAACTTTGTAAACCTGGATACAAACAGCTGTATATGGTATTTTACCCTAAGCCAGTGGTGCCCAGATCTGCTTCTGGAGATCCAGAGTCCAACAAAATGTAATAATTTCTCAAACACACATTAATTCATTTGTTAATTGCCAGGTGTTTGTGTGTTTGAGGAGAGGAGCTACCAAGCTGTTCTGGGCACTCCAGGACCAGATTTGAGAAACCCCTGCTCTATGCTTGCCATCACCCTAAAATTTCATAAGGCAGATATGATTTAATAAACTCAGATATGAAGGCAGCTCGCTGGCTTTACAGGAGTCGTCTGCTTTCCTCCAAAATCAGTTGGAAGGGCAGCTTACATATCAAACGACAGACTTTAAAATCTATAACACATATTTTGCTCTGTTATAAGTAGGGTTAAATTGTAATGTTGCCAAATATTGTGTACTTATACATAGAAATTCAAAATACTAAAGAATATGGGGAAATCTGCAGTGAAATGTATTCACTGTATTTCACTGAAGTAACAGCCTTAGGCCCTGTACATGTACAATTTGATCTCCATTCATGATAAGGCTGTGGATGGTGGAAATTAAAAAGCTTATAAAGCTTAGATGATAAAGTTCTGATAAGAAGGTATGAGCCAGTGAAAACTGATTAAGAAAGAGTAGATTTCAGTTGGAGAGAACTGAAAATTAAGTTTCTTATTGTATGTTTTGAAACTGTCATGAACATTAAACCATGCATGACCATCTTAGTACAGCCATTACATTCATCACACAAACAATATTCATCCACCCACTTCCTTTTTGATTAGAAGAGAAGCTTATTTTATGAAAATTGCAACAAGGTTTTCTGAGTTTCCCTTGCTTTTGGGGAAGAAAGTATGTCTATACAAAGATTTTATTTACTTTTTCATTAGTGTTTCATCAGTGGCACTCACATTAGTGGCAAGATAGTATTTGCCTACCTTACTTGTTTAAATGTAAAATGAGACACTTTAGCTCATAGTTTTCTTAAAAATTTGCATTGGTCACCCTCTAGCCTTTCATCAACGGCCAGTTTCTTCACTTCAAACTGCATAGTTATGGTTTGTGGATTATTTTAATGTACAATAATAATAATAATAATAATAATAATAATAATAATGATAATAATAATAATAATGATAATAATAATCATGTATAATAACTAAACCAAAAAGGATGCAAGATACGATAACCAAATTAGTGAAGTCAGTGTATTTTTTTTAGTTAAATTAAATTTTAAAGCAAAAATCATTTCTAAAGAATGCTTTCAGAAATATAAATAATGATTGTTTATTTTGATCAATTTACAAAATGCAAAGTGAGCGAACAAAAGAAAAATCTAAATCAAATCAATATTTGGTGTTTCTACCTTTTGCCTTTAAACCAGCATCAGTTCTTCTGGCCCCACAGAGCCCTGATCTCAACATCATCCAGTGTGTCTGGATTACATGAAGAGACAGAAGGATGTGAGGAAGCCTACAGCCACAGAAGATCTGTGGTTAGTTCTCCAAGATGTTTGGAACAACCTACCAGCCGAGTTCCTTCAAAAACTGTGTGCAAGTGTACCTAGAAGAACTGATGCTGTTTTGAAGGCAAAGGGTGGTAACACCAAATATTGATTTGATTTAGATTTCTCTTTTGTTCATTCACTGCATTTTGTTGATTGATGAAAATAAATGATGAACACTTCCATTTCTGAAAGCGTCCTTTGTTTACAGTTTTTTTTCCACACCTGCCTAAAACATTTGCACAGTACTGTATAAATACAGCAGATATCCCTTAACTATCCTCCCGGAGTTTGTTATGAGTATCTTTCTATTGCAAGTCAGTTTAAGAGCAATGCAGGAGATGCTAATGTAGTACTGACCTTCATTAATTACATACTTAATTTTCTTATCTGTGGATGCTGCCAAGGTGTGGAAAATGATACAGTAAAAGTAGGACCAACTTAAACATCAGAGAGAACACAGATTTAACCTAAACCCAACAAATAATTAAACACACTTCCAAAATAAAGCCACTAATTAAAGGCCAAGACCTCAAAGGAGATGACATAAGTAACCAGTAATAAAAATAGGCAGCTGACAAGCCAGACAGACAGCAAACTCTATGAAAAATAACAGCAGTAAATGCCTAAACCATGAAGTGCTGAGATAAATGTTTATGAGCAATTAAATCTCACTTCTAATGACTATGTCTGGGAATGTAAACATTTCATTTGTTATTTAAGGCCTAAGTTAAATCAGAAAAATGGCACTGCATTTAATTTGCAGATCACTGAAGTTGACAACAGCCATTTTTTTCTGTTGCTGGCACTGGAAGAAATCATTACATACTTTATAGGATAATTATTGGAGAACTCTCTTGGTTCTGTTCTTCAAACTCGATTAGGTCCCTTATTAGTAAGCTCATTATTTGAATTTACTATGTGTTATGGCCACTGAACAGTTGTTTCTCTAGTATTTTTTTAAATTTATTTATTTATTTTTCTAACTTTGTGTACATTCAGTTTCTCTTCACACCAAGCATCTTCATACCCTGGCAGATAGTCAACATGCAGACCCTGACACAATCTGACAGCTTGTGTGGAAACTTTGATAGCTCTTAAAATTGAACAGGTGTCTTTAGTGAGGTTATGTCTCAGCCACAGAGGAAATCTTCAGAGCAGCACGAAAAATCTGGAGTTTCATTAACCTTATGTTTCCTAGAGGATAGATTAAACACTTTCCTCATGTAGCAGGATGTGGCATGAGGTAGTACCTGCTTTAATTTGGAGCCTCTGAGGGAATTGTAGAATTTCTAATTTTACCCCTTTTCATTGTAAAAGCTTTATTTTGAGAGTGAGTTTAAGTCCATGATAGGATAAGACAGCTGCTCTGATGTCTTGGAAGAACTGTGAAGTCAGTATAAATGCCTCAGAGGGGAATCAAGTTGACATGAGCATTATGTGGAATGTTTTCTTAGTTTTCTTTATTTTTATCTAAATACAAAAAAATTACAAAAATACAATCTCATTGTATTGATTCAGTGACTAAAAAAAGCTTATTTTATGTGACATGCTCAAATGAAACTTACACCCTGAAACTGAAATTTACAACCTCATTAGCTGTAGAGAACCAATGCACTTTGTTATCTCGTTCTAGCTGAATTAATTTCTCTACAGATTTGCAATGGCACTGTAATGCCTCATCCATGAACACAAATGGCACATTGTAAATCTAGTTTACTCACATAGACCTGGGATGCATTGCTCAATTTGCATATATTTATATTTAGCCATTTAAACTATGTGAGAAAATCACATTACATGGTCTCCCAGCAGTCTAAATATAGTTTAACATACTTCAAATGAAAAGCAATGTTTTTAAACAAAAATAAGGATAAAAATATAGGAAAAAGATTGAAACACAAACTGAAACAATCATACATAGACAAGGTTTAAAAAAGACAAGGACTGAAAAAAAATATTGATATCAGAACAAAACCATTTTTTTTTTCCAATTTTCACATCATTTGAAAACAGCAGCTAATTCTGGTTTACTTATTAGTCTGTCAATTTCATGAAGAACAGACTAATAGAAATGGTCCAAAATGACCTTGGAAAACAATTTAACATTACATTAATATACAAATGTAAAGGTTAAGAATATGGCCAATCAAGACAAAACTGGAATTTAATTTAATAAAACAAAACACAAAAACAACAAAGGTACCAAACAATAAGCACACAATTAGTTGCCAAAAACTCAGGAACTAACTCACTAAATCAAGACTGTGTTTGTTACACTGATACACATTTGTTACATTAAATAGAAATGCAATGAAACATGAGTAGACTCTCCCCAATCTCTTTTTTAACCAAAATTAAACAAAATATTAAAATTAAAGATCAGAAATTCCATCCATCCAAAAAAAAAAAAAAAGTCACACATGATAATATTTAATTGGACCACACAGCGGTGGTCTAGTGATTAGGGAGTTGGCCACAGGATCAGAAGATTGTGGGTTCAAACCAACCCCTTACCAATAGTTTCCCCTGAGGGACCCTTGAGCAAGGTACTGTCCCCATCACTGCTCCCTGGGTGCTTTCATAGCTGCCCACTGCTGCACGGTGTTTGCATGGGTTAAATGCAGAGGTCCAGTTTTGTTGTGGTTCACTGTGTGCTGTGCTGTGACCTTGCAATGGCAAGAATAGTCACTTTCACATTTGCTGTGGCATCATTTTGATAAGCTTCTGCAATTCCACAACATTTATTTCCGTTCAGAGTTGCATAAAATTTTCGCCAAGATCTTGTAGAGATGATGGGAGAGTCGGGCTGCTGCACAAATTCTTCTCCAGCACATCCCAAAGATTCTCAGCGGGGTTGAGGTCTGGACTCTGTGTTGTGAGAGCACTGCGGGGTTTGCAGGATAAACTGTTCAGAGTAATGGTAAGTGCATGAGAGAAGTGAAGAAGTTGAGGCAGGTTGGAATGGGTAGAAAAAAGTGGCTGGAGTGATTCCACATAACCACATTTGTCAGGACATTTTATCTTTAAAAAAACTTTCACTCACATGCAGCAGTAATGTATCTTCTATTTATGCCTTTTATTTGCCATCTCTACATTTAAAAGAGAAACTTTGACAGCATAGGTTGGCACCTATCCTCTTATTCTCTATCCAGTTACTGCTTGCAGCGTTCCTATTTTTCATATTGTTATGTTAACAGCATAGTCGTGTACATTAATATACCATCTACTTTGAGCTGCAGGTCTCCAGCAGAGAATGGAGACCTGTTTAGTGATTTAATTTCACTACACACAGCACAGATAGCATTTCAAAAAAGCTGAGGGAGATTTCCAGATTCAAATTTAGCCTTGTGATTATATATCTGAAAGGACTGTTGGTGAGGATTGCATTTAGCTCTCCCTAAGCGCTGTGTAATGATCACAGTTAACAAAACTTTGGTTTAAACTATAGTTTAAATGATAATGACTCAAACGGCTGGTGTTTACTTGAGCATCTGTTGTTGTAAGAATTATGTCTCTTCTATGGTGAAACATTACCTTAGCAAGCAGATTTCAGACTCAGACACTGTCTCACATCACGGTCCATGTTAAAATTCAGACGTGGTTCAGACGTGGTTGTTTGAAAGTACAATGTGTTTGCTGTAGTATTTGGTTTCATTTATAGCAATAAAGACTACCTTGAGTTTGAGGTTTTGAAACAAATAGGCACGTTGGTATACATGCAGGAATAGCAGTATCACTTCAACTTCCTAATCCCTTCCAAGAAACAAGATGACTCGCAATTTACAACCTTTTTTTTCTTTTCAAATAATATGCCACATTGCTACAAACCCATAACACTGCAGTTTATAACACTTTTTCTTATTTATAAACAATTTTTCTGGTGGTAACCTGACCAGTTAAGACCTTGGGTGGATGGGTGGGTGTAACAGTATCTTCTGTTTCCTGAATCAAAAGATCCAAACCCATTCTCCAGGTGACAGCTTTTTAGATTCCAGGGCTCTGTGACTTCTGTTGAATCATTTGGTAAGCAACCATCTTTTTTTTTTCCATATATTTTCCAAAGTGTTTGACAAAGACAAAGGCAATGTTGCATGAGTACATTTACATTTACGGCATTTAGCAGACGCTCTTATCCAGAGCGTCCAGAACTTCCATGTCCTAATTACAGGGACAGTCCCCCTGGAGCAACTCAGGTTAAGGGTCTTGCTCAGGGACCCAGTGGTGGTAGTGCCAGAGGTGGGATTCGAACCGGGGACCTCTTGATCCAGAGGTCCGTAGCCAAGTACCCTACCACTAGACCACCGCCACCCCAGTAGCTAAGCGGGGCCGATTTATTACTTATAGATGTGGCTCTGTACATTAATAAGTTTTGCCATATTGAATGGTGCCCTATTTCTTGCCATTTCTCTGATGTACTTTGGACCATAGTTTACTCCTCCATAACTCGCCCAGAGAATTGTTGGCTATTCCACCTTATGTGACACTGTGACATGCAAACATTGACTTCAGCTGTGGACCTTGTTGGACTGAGCTGGTCTGGCCAGCCATCTAGACAGTATTTCATTTCTTGTGTGCAAACATGGTCAACACATAGCTTGTCTAGCACAGCTTCAATGCAGGTATTGGTATCCTCCATCCGATGACTGTCAGTTACTTTGAACAGGAAGAATGTTTAGACTGTTAAGTGCATCTTGAATCCCTGTATTTAAGATGGCAGCAAGCTAAGAGCCTGACATCCTGTTTTGAAAATGTTCTGTTGCAGACATGATCCCAAAACTCAGACAGTTAAAAACATTACCCAGATGGAATGATGAAAGTGCTATAGAGAGCTGGTACTCAGGACAAGTGAATTTGCCAGAGGCCTGTGCTCACATGCAGCTTGGGAAAATATTGTGCATGGAACATGCAAAAGATCTGGTCTATTAAATCTGTCCTGGAACATAAACTTATCTAGTTGTTCATTCCACCATCATGACACCTAATATGTCTGAAGTGTCTTTAAACACAGCTGATGATGCCTACAGTGTATAAATATCTCCAATTCCTTCTTCACTTGGCACATGAGTGGCAGAGGCACCTTATGAGAAGGTGGGTTGGCGTCAGGTATAAGCACTTAAAAGGCTCAGGAGGTTTGATGGTGAACGTCATTGCTGGAGTTGCAGCAATTTGTGTCCAAGGTGAAAGTCCATTTTTATATGTGGCTGACAGTTACACCTTGGCCACCTAACCCTTACCAGAACCACATCAAGTTTGTCCAGTGACATCATCAGCAGACTGAAATCCAGATTACCCTATCTACTAAAAAATGTGAGATAAAAATTCTAAATCTTTACATGGTGTTTGAATCTGTAGCATGTTTGCTAAGTTAAGCCTGGCTGAAATAACTAAAATAAATAAAATAATACTAAAATAACTAAAATAAAGGATAAAGGATCTGCTTGTGCAAAGTTGAAAGACAACTGGAGCTGGAGTGACAACTCAAATCAAGCATTCTCTCTTGTGTGCAAGGTCTGCACACAAGTTTTCCAGTATTTCTTGGTCCTAATTATTACCTTTTCATCACCACAAATCAGCGAGCCATTCACAAAAGTGTAAATATATCCTTTCCTGAGTTTTGCTGTGTGTTATTACTGGGGTCTTACTGATCGAGAGAAATGTCTGAACAACAGATGACTCATATAACATTATCTTGTCATTCCATCTAATTTCATTATTGTCTAGCAGAAACTGCTTGCAATATTAAGGAGATGTTTTAATATTGTGATTTCTCTTTCTAGTCTTAAGGTTTACGAGCCGCAGGTGTTTCAACATTGCTAGGAAGCCAAGTGAACCCATTCAACTAAATTTAGCACAATAAGAGAAACATTTTCTGATTGATATAAGAAGTGTTTAAGTGTTTAATTGGTCTAATTATAGGATAAAGAACATTCCTTATAATATATAATTTTTTTGTTTGACAATTGTATTCCAAATTAAATTTAGATTTGCTTTGGTAAAATGAGTAACCCAATTTGACAAAAAAACTGAACCTACTCAAAATGTTTTGCCAAAATTTTTCCATTGCCTCCTTAAGATATTTTGAGTCAGTGATGTTTGAAATGTGTAGAAAGTGTAAATACTTTTAAGTGAACACAGACAGACACACACACACATGCACATACACACACACGCACATACACACACACACACACACACACACACACAAAGCTAAGGTATAAAATTGTAAAGCAAAACCACTCTTTTTTTTATCAAAATGTAAAAAGACAGGGGTGATTTGCTTTTAGTTTTAATGCCAAAATGTTGTCAGAGAAATAAGTCTTTTAAGGCTGTATGTTTTATTAATATTTCCAAGACTCAGACACAATGCTAACATGAGTAAATTTAGTGTATATAACATACCTACACTTCATTACTGGTTTATAAAACAATCCCCATAACAAGTATTTTTGGCATCTTAATTATAAATGATGTTTATATGGTGTATTGCTCATAACTAGTCACAAAAATATGCCTTTCTCAATTTCACTATAAGGATCTAAGTCACCTTGAAAGGACCATATCTCGAACTTTGATCATTGTGTGTCAGGAGATATTATTGATGCTGCTAATTCACTATAGAATTATTAAAATCAGAAAGCATCCCCAAGGATTTGTAAATGCAGTCCAGATATAGAGTAATACTAAATCACAGTGAACCGTCTGACTGTTCCCATTCTCCAAAAACATAGCCATCCATGCTCTTGGAATGTCCCTTACATGTATTTGGTTTAATAGGGCCTATTTTCAAGCCTATGATCTGGCTCTGTGTTAGAAAATAAAGTGTATGTCGATGAGCTTTCACAGAGAGATGATGAGATGTGCAAAGCATGAAGAAGCTGGTGATTGTCCTCTCCCTCCCTCTCTCTTTCTCTTTTGTACGTCTCCCCACTTTTCTACATTCTATTGATTGTTTTCAAGTGTCCTGGAAGATCCTTCCCATGATAGCATCATCAGCAGGGAGTATGTGTGTGTGTGTGTGTGTTTCTCCAGGTTTTTTATGCCATTGAAGGAAATAAAGGGCTGAGATAAAAGGCCCAGACCAGGATGCTTTAGGCTTAAATTGCATCGAAGTCTACTGGTGCAGTTGGTAATGGGTATTTACCTTTACAGAATGTGACGCAGTAAGGGGTCCAGTGTCCATCAGTCAAGCCTCACACCATGACCTTCAGATGACCCTCTGTACTGTGTGCATGCGTTAGAGCAAACATATATATATCTCAATAATCATAATTGCACAACAACTGATAACTGTTTAAGCTGATGGCATATCAAAAGTACTACATGTATGGTATGGTTTATGCATGTACATACATGTTCTAAATGACTTTGAAAATCCTTCCCACTGCAAAAACAATAGCTTCAATGTATAACACTACACTACACTAGATATTGAAAATTAACAGCCACTATGCTTAGATTGAAAAAAAAAAAACAACTATTAGTCAATTCTAGCTTAAAATAAACAAACTAATAAAAAATATGCTCTTTATGCTTAAGTACTGAAACAAATTCTTTGTAACTAGCAACAATTTTATGCACTCATGTTTCTCTCAATTTGAAAATTACAAAGTAGTAATAAAGCAATAAAGCTGTTCCATTATTTTCTATCCATCCTCAAATAATGAGATTTTATCATGAGAGGTCTCTTCCTCCCCCAAAAATATGCACCCTCAAAAAATATATTTGTTTGTCACATGTAATTGTGAGGATTAGTCTGGCTGAGGATGAACCTGAACAATACAAAGCTTAGGCAGACAAAAATATCATGCCATCAGTTACTAATTTGCCTAAACACAGCCAGAGTTAAATGTGACATTTCTTCCTTTTTTCTGTTCCCTTCAGGCTAGGTGTTTGTTTCTACCGCACAGGAGGAGAACTGTCAGTCAGAGTCCACCTCATGTTCATGAGGATTCACTCTTAATACCAGGCTCAAATTTTCTGCCTGAGTTTGACTTTATATCCCTTCATGTGTTATCTCTGAGGCTGACTGAGCATTGGACACACTCCTCCTGCCCTTAACTAAAACCCTCAAGCAACATTGCTCACCTCAGGTACTCTGGGGCATAAGAAACAGATAAAACATACTGTTAAGGCAATATTGCAGTACCTTTCAACAAATACCATATCTGTAGCTTGCACTCTCTAAAAAAAGTTCTTAGCTATGATTGTAGAGGGTGGACTGGAGGGGTGTAGGGTATCAACAATATCATGTCTTTAGCCCCTTTAATCAAGGAACATCCAGTCCTTCAATAATGTGAAAACAGTCAGTCAGTCATTTTCTGCTGCTTGTCCCAAACGAGGTCGCGGGGGGGGTGCTGGAGTCCATCCCAGCTCACACAGGGCGAAGGACAGGGGACACACCCTGATCAGGTCGCCAGCCCATCGCAGGAAGGAGTGTGACGGGGACGGCACCTTGCTCAAGGGTACCTCAGGGCAACCTATTGGGAAGGGGATTGAACCCCCGATCCTGCGACCAACGCCCTAACCACTAGGCCACCGCTGCCCCTAATGTGAAAACAAGGCAGAGTAAATTAATTTCAATTGACCAAAGTTTTGGAACATGACAGGCTGACAGGTCCTTTTATTGTTGTGCAGGTGTATCTACTTTTAGAATGACTGTTTACGCCATAAATAGCTCTCATTATCTTCTCTCAGCTGAAGCTTTGAAAGTTTTTGAAATTTGTTTTTGAAAAAGGAACAACCAGAGATCTGTACATAAGCTAAAAGCAAGCCATTTTGAAGCTGAGAAAAGGGTTAAATTTAATCAGATAACAACTATCAGTGATATCAAGAAACACCTCAACAGGGAAGGGATGGCGGTATCATGGGTGAAAGAAGACACTGAGAGCAGAATGAACCAGAAGAAAAAAGTGCAATAAATAAACAAATATAGTTGGCCTTGCGGGGAGGTGAATGTTCATCTTTGCAGTTTGTTTAGTAGTTAGCTTTTATTTTAATTTCTGTTTTGAAAGGTATACTTCCAGCCATGCCAAAAGTTTTGAGAATGACACATATACAAATTATCATGACCGATATTAACTTCTCAAAATTTGCTGCCTCCGATGATTAGATGAATTGCAATTACTTGCAAAGTCCCTCTTTGCCATGAAAATGAACTTCATTCCAAATATGCGATTTCCACTGCATTTCAGTCCTGCCAGAAAAAGGACCTGCTAACATTATTTCAATGATCCTCTCAATAATGTGGGCGAGTGCTGAGGAGGACAAGGCTGGAGATCACTTTGTCATGCTTACTGAGTTAGAATAGCAGACTGGATGCTTTAAAAGATGGGTGATGCTTGAAATTGTCGTTTTCTTACTCTGTTAACCATGGTTACCTGCAAGGAAACATGTGCAGTCATCATTGCTTTGCACAAAAATCTTTACAGGCAAGGATATTGCTGCTAGTAAGATTCTACCTCAATCAACTATTTATCAGATCATCAAGAACTTCAAGCAGAAAGGTAAAGTTGTTCTGAAGAAGGCTTCAGGGCACTCAAGAGGGTCCAGCAAGCACTAGGACAGTTGCTAGGACAGTTGTTTCAGCTGCGGGATTGGAGCACCACCAGTGCAGAGCTTGCTTTGGCATGGCAGCAGACAGTGTGAGTGCTTCTAAGTATGTGTGCTTCTGGACGCACAGTGAAGTGAAGACTTTTGGAGGAAGACCTGGAGTCAAGAAGGACAGCTAAGAAGCCACTTCTCTCCAAGGAAACATCAGAGACAGGCTGATATTCAGCAAAGGTACAGGTATTGGACTGCTGAGGACTGGGGTAAAGTCATTTTCTCTGATGAATCCCCTTTCCGATTGTTTGGGGCATCTGGAAAAAAGACTGATCAGAGAAGTAAAGGTGAGCGGTACCATCACTCTTGTGTCATGCCAACAGTAAAACATCCTGAGACCATTCATGTGTGGGGTTGCTTCTCAGCCATGGGAGTGGGCTCACTCACAATTTTGCCTAAAAACACAGCCATAAATAAAGAATGACACCAAAACATCCTCCAAGAGCAACTTCTCCCACCTATCTGAGACCAGTTTGGTGAAGAACAATGCCTTTTCCAGCATGATGGAGCCAAGGCAGAAGTGATAACTAAGTGGCTGAGGGAACCAAATGTTGAAATTTTGGGTCCATGGTCATGAAACTCCCCAGACCTTAATCCCTTTGAGAACTTGTTTTCAATACTCAAAAGGCAAGTGAACAAACAAAACCCACAAATTCTGACAAACTCCAAGCATTGATTATGCAAGAATGGGCTCCATCAGTCAGGATTTAGCCCAGAACCTGGTTGACAGCATGTAAGGGTGAAATGTAGAGGTCTTGAAAAAGAAGGGCCAACACTGCAAATATTGACTCTTTGCATAAACTTAATGTAATTATCAATTAAATCCTTTGAAGCTTATAAAATGCTTGTAATTATACTTCTGTACATTCTAAATACTTCTATACTTCTGACAATAAGATCTAAAAACCCTGAAGCAACAGACATAACTCTCTTATTATACACTTGAGGCTTAAATTTATATTATTTATACTTTGTTGAACAAAGATGTACCTGTACAGAATGATTATTTCTGATTATAAAGTTGATAATCACTGAGCATAACAACAATGCATGCCCCTGTACTAATACATAAAATGTTGACTAAAAAACTAATAAAGGAAGGCAGAACTCAGTGTCTGAATGTTTGGTAGAGCAGATTAATGAATAATGAAACTGTTCGTAAACAATGTTGTAAATCTGCATTTTTTCAGAGATTAAATTTCCAAAGGTGATTTATAACCATATGTGGATTTATACCTGCCTAATTATGCATGGGCACCATATATAAAACTGCAGCTTTCATTTCAGAGTGATAATAATTAGTCCTCTTCTACTTGATTTAGTACAGTTCAATTTTTGAAACATTGGATGTTAATCATTGCACTAACAGTTTTTGGTGATGGCATTTAAATGTGGCACTGAGACCTGTAGCAACTTATCAAAGGTACAAATGTGCAGTATGATATTTTGCCACATCACTCTCTACTGTGTTATTCTAAAATAACATTTAAAAATAGCTTTAGTAGTACAGCTTCTAAACTGTTCTACCATTCTAGTAACCAAATATTTAGCATCTAAACTATCTTTCCTTTTCCAGATAAAGACAGAAAATTGTTATGTAAGAATATACATAAATATATTCAACACAACAATTTGTTCAATTTAACCTAGAATTTATTTTTTAAATAATTAGGCAAGTGAGTATTCTGAGGATTTTAATCTGGTGCTATCAGTAAATCCAAAAGTAAATCCTGAAACCTGAATGTTTTACAAAGGAAATGTGAGTGTGAACATTCTCAGCACAATTATTAGGCAACTATTAGTATGCAGAATTATTACACAACGAAATGTGAAAAAAATTAAACATTACTGATGTTAAAAAAAAAAAAAAAATGTATTTGTGACAAGTATAGCCACCCTTCTTTTCAAGAACAGTCATAAGCTTCCATTCATGGATTCTGTCAGTTTCTTGATCTGTTCACAATCAGCTTTTTGTGCAGCAGCAACCACAGCCTCCCAGACACTGATAAGAGAGATGGACTGTTTTCCTTCCTTGTAAAATCTCCTGTTTAAGAAGATCCCACAAATTCTCAATAGGGTTTAGGACAGGTGAGGAAGGGGGCCATGTCATTATTTTTTCATCTTTAAAGTCTTTACTGGTCATGCAGAGGAGAACTTCCATGCATGTAAAGGAACATTGTCCTCCATAAAAAAATCATGGTCTTTTTGAAAGATTTTTTCCTGAACCACTGCTTGAAGAAAGTGTCTTCTAAAAACAGGCAGTAGGTTTGGGAGTCAATTTTAAGTCCATCTTCAACTCAATAAGGTTAAAAAGGTCCATCTAGCAAATCTTTAATAACACCAGCCCACACCAGTACCCCACATCCACCTTGCTAACATCTGAGTGGAAGTGGAGCTCTGTACCTGTTACTGATCCAGCCACAGGTCCATCCATCTGGTCCATCAAGTAGCTCTCATCTCATCAGTCCATAAAACTGGAAAAATCTCTCTTGAGATATTTCTTGGCTAAGTCTTGATGTTTCAGCTGCTGTCTCTTGTTCAGTGGTGCTCAGGTTTCATCCTTCCTTACCTTTGCCATGTAACTGGTCACTGAACACCTTGTACTTCTGGACACCAGAACTGCAAATTAACTTGATAGGTTAGGTTGCAATTCTGGAATATGACAGCGCTGGAGGATCATGGGTTCCTGGTAGCTTCACGTTTGATCCTTCTCAAATCTTTGGCAGTTCATTTATGTCTTTTTTCTCAGCACATTTTTCGCAACCCAGCTGACTGTTTGCAAAAAAACGTTTGATGGTTCTGTGATCATGCCCCAATGTTTTAGCAATTTCAAGGGTGCTGCATCCTTCTGAAAGACATTTTGCAATTTTTGACTTTTTAGAGCCAGCTCTATCTCTTTTTCTGCCCAGTGTGCCTGAGGAAAAGAGGTTGCCTAATAATTCTGTCCACCTTGATATAGGGTGTTGATCTCCTTAGGCCACACCCTGCCTCATTACATAAATGCACACCACCTGATATGTTTGAATCCAATTAGTATTCAAGTTTATACAGCTTGGAGTTATATGCATGAAATTTTTGATATGGTCAAAATATCCAGTTGCCTAATAATTGTGCACACAGTGTATTTTACATAGTTGCTCAATGGTCACCACCTGACAGTTCAATGCCTGACAACAGCAATGACAGGAAATATAATGAATAATGGCTTTTTTATTTTAAATATAAATTATATATTTTAAATTATGTCTCCACCAAAGTAAATAAAGTAAGTTAATCAAAAATTGTCAACAGTCTACAGGCAGAGACAATCTCCAGGCAAAGATACAAAAATGAAAAGAAAAAAAATGACCGAACAGTACTAAATGAAAAAACATAAACTCTGAGATTAAGACAAAAAAAAAAAAATCTCATGACTAAAGCAAACTAGGCATCCAGAGTACTGAAGAAACACTGAAGACAATGAAACACACAAAATGAAAAGCAAAGATGTGAATTAAATAAAGAGAATTGAAATTATACAGCAAACAAGAAACAGCTATCAGCTACAATTGATACACAGGAGGAGTGACATATTGATAGCAGGTGAGGTGGAGAGTGACAATAAGGAAGAACAGGAAGGAGCAAGGGGATGGATACAAAGTGAAGCGACTATTTGTCATTGTGAAACACAGAACAGCACACAGTGAACCAGAACAACCTCTACATTTCACCCATTCACACATATGCAGCGCTGTACCTCAGGGCAATCTACTGGTACAGAATTCGAACCCACGATTTTCTGATTCTGGGACATTGAGCCACCGCTGCCTCCCAAAACAAACAAACAAACAAACAAACAAACAAACAAATAAATACATCCATAATGTAAAGGGGGAAAAAGAATAATTAAACAAGAGCACATAGCAGGGTAACATATGAGGAAAAAAGATAAGCTTAAGAATGAGGAAGAGCAGGTTACAGGTGGTGTGTTGCAGCTGTGACAGATGTAGACTAGGTTGAAAAGCGCTGGAAAATTCCTTTAAGGGTCTGTGTGAGTTGTTTACAACTGGGCACTTCAGGCTTTTTATAGCCAGGGAGCCTTTCCAAGGATCCTTACACTCCAAATCTTCAAATTTTAGGCACATTAGATCAAAGGTATTGCTCGAATAAAAGCCTTTAAATGACCAAATGAAGTTCTATTTCCTGGCATAATATATATATATATATATAATATAATGTGCTGTATTAATTTATTTGATGGAAACATTGATCCGTCATATTATTTAATTAATCATTTATTTTGATAATATTTGCTGTTGGAGTAGGCAGAGTGTTTCTTCAAACTTATATTCATATATACAGCCACCAGCATCATCCCAGTGCCCAAGAAATCATCTGTCTCCTGCCTCAATGACTATTGTCCCATCGCATTCTCACCTATCATCATGTAATGCTTCAAGAGGCTGGTCATGAGGCACATCAAGTCTCAGATCCCTTCCTCACTGGACCCCCTGCAGTTTGCGTATCGTCCCAACCGCTCAATGGACGATGCAATCTCCACCCTCCACCTGGCCTTTTCTCATCTGGACAGAAAGGACAGTTATGTCAGAATGCTGTTCATCGACTACAGTTCAGCATTCAGCACCATCATCCCTCAGCATCTGAGTGAGAAGCTGAGGCTGCTGGGCCTGAATACCTCCTTCTGTAACTGGATCCTGGACTTCCTTCTGTAACTGGATCCTGTAACTGGGAGACCCCAGTCAGTCAGGATCAGTGTTAGCACCTCCAGCACCAACATGCTGAGCACTAGGGCCCCTCAGGGCTGTGTGCTCAGCCCACTGCTGTTCACATTGATGACCCATGACTGTCTGCACTTGTTTGCCTTGTCTGATGTCGTCCTATGTGTAGCACCAGGGTCCTGGAGGAACGCTATTTCGTTTCACTATGTACTGTGTATATGGTTGAAAAGACAATAAAAAACCTACTTGACTTGACTTGACTTGAAGATTTTTCTGTCTGTGGTGTGGTTTCACAGTCTGAATGAAATCCAGCTGTATTTGTTATTAGCCCAGGCATGCATAACACTCCTGCCCTCAGGCGTGTGTCATAAGAGGATTCCAAAGCTAATAACTGGCACAGCCCAGAATATGAGACATTCATGTTTGCAAAAGGGCTAAATAGAGTATGGCCTGCTAGCAATATCCACATGCTGACTGCAAAACAGACCGTCCTGATGGACAAATGCTAATAATTGCAATCCATTTATTATGGCTTAGGCAATTTGCCGTCTCTGGTGAAGCAGAACTGAAACAGTGAGATTCATTACAAGAATGATTAATTACTAATACCACAAAGCTTGCATTAACGGAAACCTCAATACGTTTTTTCTAGAAGCAGGGTTTTCCTTTTGGAGAGCTATTTATTAAATTTGCAGTCATTTATTTTACTTCTGTCAGGCCCTTCACAAAAAGCCAGATCCAGCTGTTAAATAAAACCAGATTTTTTGCTCTTTCTTTGTCAACAATGCATCCGTCGTATAATGAATAAAAGTGGACACTGCAATTATAAAGTCGAAAGTGGATGCTCATGGCAGAACCACTTAAACCACAGTCATGCTCAGAGTAATCCCATATTATTGAAATAACCTGGAGGCCCTCTCCACCACTTTCCTGAGGATTATGCTTATTGTGGACTGAGTGGGCTTTTGTGCATGTGTTGAACTTTAAACGCCTCGGTGTAAATGGCATGAAGTGCCTGAATAAACAAAGAATAAAGGTACCAGTTTAAAATTAGAATTTTTCACACACTTTTCAACCTGTGCAACCTTATAAAACTTACTTAAAAAAAGTTTTTATGTGCAGTGTTATTTGTTCAGTGGAGTTATCTTCTTCAGATAAAAGATAGGTTCCACTGGGATGAAATCTCGGGATTGATTTGATTACTGTAAAATTTTTAAATAATTCTCTCTACATTTGCAGACAAAATGTTTCTGTAGACCTCAGAATGAATTCTGCTGCTACCATTGTAAGTTAAATAATCATTTAAAATGATTGAGCCTGGTCCAGAAGCAGTCATACAAACCCAAGCCATGACACTCACTTCACTGTGCTTCAAAGATGAGCTTGTATGCTCTGGATCATGAACAAATGGAAGTGAAAGTGACTATTTTTGTCATTGTGAAACAGCAGACAGAAAACTCTGGTTTTCATCCATACACATACACGTGCAGCAGGGTGCAGCTATTTAAAGCAGCCAGGGAGCAGTGACGGGGACTGTACGTTGCTCAAGGGTACCTCAAGGCAACCTACTGTTCTGGGATTCAAGCCCATGACCTTCTAATCCTGAGCCCGAACCACTAGGCCACCACTATCCCAAAACATGTACCCAAAACATATGCCCAAAACGTATACTTTCTTCAAACGCTGGCCTTTACATCACATTCTTAAAGATTAACATTTGTCTCACCAGTTCATAACTTAATTGTAGAAAATTTGTGCTTCTGTCTTTTTTGTTTTTCTTATTCTTACTGCTGAACTGTTTGCAAGTAGTGATATGGCCTCTAGAATTTCTGCTGTCAAAATCTTCTTCCAACAGTGAATTGCGATACCTCCATCCCTGCCCTGATTGTTTGTTTCTTTATGACCAAACTTTTCTGTTGTTCTGTGACTTTTCTTTACTGCTCTCATAATTTGTCTGTCATCATCTGCTATGCCTAATGTTTGTGGAATGCTTCCAATTTTTTCCACTCTTTTTCAGATTCAAAATGGCCCACTTTCCTCCCATAGACAGCTCTCGTCTTCATGTGTGTTTTCAGTTTTTAACAGCAAATACAGTTCTCACAGGTAAAATCCATATATATTGATCTATTTTTCCACTGGATAAAGGTGAAAATATACTTTGACATATATACTTCAACAACTACACAAAAACATTTTTTGGTTGAATTTTAATATCTTTATTTGCATTTTAAGTACTACTTCTAACTATTGCAAGGATAAAGTATGAAAAATCAAAATGACTGTTCAACAGAAAATAGATAAAAGACTCCACTACAAAGTGGAAAATTCTTTAATCAAATTGTTTGAACATCAAATGTATGGCCATGGGCAATACACAATCAAAACTTGTCCTCTAAACCAACATGTGGTCTGAGAGATGAAACAGCTTTGTTAGCTCACCATCATTCTTTAAGTTTCTCTCTTACTCATTTAAACACTGTGATGTGATGGCAAAGGGATGCAAAAAACCACACAGTCCAAATTGAAAAAAACAGAGGAAGGAGGGAAAAATAAGTAGAAGGGAATGGGTGTGGTAGATGGCTAGTGTTGGGATAAGTATCTCTGGGACAGGGATTGTGGGTCTGGATCCACCTGGCTGGTATCTGTAAAATAGGGAGAGAGAGGGGCTGGCTATGGGGAAACTGTGCCCCAGGCCAAAAACTCATGGCTTTGAACCGGGTCTCCTTTTATCTCTCCATTGGCTGATCTTGATGTTGCCATGATTATCCTCCAGATGTGGGCAATTAGGGGCGTGTCCTGTGAGCCATGTGCTTGGGTGCTGTAAACAACACCCATGCTGAATCTACTACAGATGATTGCTATCCAGGGTGCTGATTCTCTTCTGGCATGACTTTTTCTTTCTATCCTGCTTTATTATTATTCTGATTTGGAATCTTTAAAGAACCACATAAAAAGATCATAAAAAGAACAGTTTTGACATCTTTAAAGGGCCACGTCAACACCTTGCAATGTTGTTGTTCCTTAAACCATTCCTGACAATTTTTTTAAAGCCACGAAGAAGTGTTACATTGAGGTATGTGGTACATTGCAATGTAAAATGCAAGGACCCAAGATTTTCCTGCAGAGTATCATAATGCCTCTGACTGCTTGCATTTTTTACTATAGTGCACTCTGGCCAAATCTTGATCCATTTAAATTAAACTAAAAGAAAGTAAACTAAAGAACAATCTCTTTGCTATTTATATCAATGATTCTGGAGAAAGCTGTGGCCCAACAGTTGTGTTCATATCTGCATAAGAATAATGTCTTTGAAAATTTTCAATCTGTTTCTCACAGCACCATAACACTGTTAGCAAAATGAGCAGACAATCTCCTAATGGCATCTGGCATAGGGTCAATATTGTTATTTTCTTATGCTAAATTCTGAAGAAAAGCCAAGATTCTTTTGTTAGGTCCAAAAACTGCTAGAAGCCAAACTGCCAGGTTTAATGTTAGATTCTGGATCTCATTAATTTCACAGTTAAAACTGTACCTACTGTAAAATGACTTTGTGTCATAATTGACTCTGATCTCTCTCATGGACCCCATGAATAGATAGATACATACATTGGAAACATTACTAAAATAGCTTTTCTTCATGTTTGAAACATGGAATATCGTGACACAATGTAGAAAAAATAATAAACGTTTTCACTTTAAGACTAGACTTTTGTAATACTGATGTCAGGATGTTCAAGTAGCAGCTAGAATCATCACTAGATCCAGAATCTAATATTATGAAGACTTGATTGGCTTCCAGTCGAATTTTTCATTGACAATTAAATTCTACGAATGATTACAAAACCTTAAATGGACTCACTCCTGAATACCTCTGCAAACTTATCATTCAGCTTAAATAACGGTGGTGTGGAGTGATGTGTAAGTGTCTAAGGGTGCTTTCATGTTTTCTACAACCCTCGGCTTTGTTCTTTTAATCAGACAGCTGCCACTAGATCTGCCGGAGTCACAGTATTGCACCCTTTAAATTCATAGTCTGCACCCTGCAAGTTCAATACAGTATTAATTCTCTTAAACCTGAAAGGAAAGGGTTCCCATCTAAATCCATCAATTACAGTTAAAGTTCCCTGAACTCCAGAAAAGATATTTCACTGCCCGAGTTTAGCGTCTTCTATATTAAATTGACCAGATCTTCCCGTCTGTACTCCTTATCAGCTATATTAAATTGGATCACCTGCATATGCTGCTGCCACACACCAAGACTAACCAAAGGTACATTGACTCAGACAAAACCTCTACTTTTAGCTCAAAACCATTTATTGAACTCCTAATTACATACTCTAATCGACCTCTTTTCTACTAACCCAGACTATATCGGCAAACAGTGCTCAAAATCTATTTAACTTATAAAAATGTCCTTTTTTCTATCCAGTGTCAACCAGAGGAGAAGGGGTTCCTCCCAAGGTTTCTTCCTCCAGTGTTAGGGAATGACACTGATCAGTAGGGGATTGTACAATGACCATTATAAAAAGCACTATATAAATGAAACAGACATGACTTTATCAGACAGACACTCATAGTCACTCTTTCACTCTGCAGTCCTACGTGCAGCAATCTATGATGCTCTGTGTGCTGATTTTCAGCAATTTGTCCTACTGCAGCTCTTCTGAGGGATCAAACCAAAAGCACCAGCCACTCCCATACTCATCAAAAAGCTTTGTGCCCCCATTGGCCATGTTCTTAGTTCAACTGTCATCCTTGGATCACTTTTGGCAAGTACTTACCCACTGCACTCACACAACATGCTGCTTTAGAGATGCTCTGAGCAAGTGTTGTAGCCATTACATTTATCCACATTACTTAGATCCTTGTGCTTGCCCATTTACCATTGCATCAAAAAAATTGCATCATTGCACAAAAATGTGTCAACATAACCTGTCAGTGGTTTTAAAATTATGGCTGATCAGGGCCTTGTTGTGTGTGTGTGTGTGCATGTGTATATATACAATCTGTCTAGTTTAACAGAAGTCTGAATTCCTGTGTTTTCCCATTTTGTAGTGAAATATTTGCAAATAAATGCTATTCTCAGTGAAGGTCAAAATATGCAGCAGAGTGGGTGGAGCTAAATGTCAGAAACACACCATGACTGATACATGAAGTTTTAGCCCATACTATTAAATGTGACTAATTAATCTTATCTTTTTGTCTAAATGTGTGTAATGAATAAAAATGCATTTGGGTAGGTAGGATTTTCTGTGTGGGCTTTTTAAAGGGACACGTCATGCATTGTTGCAGTTCTTCCAGCAGTAAATTAAATTTGCAGAGTCATATCTGTACTTACTTTCCATATGGATACATTATATTTTCACATTATTGTGTGATAAGGCTGTAAACAGCACTTATTGTTATGCACTGCAGGTCTCTTGGTAAATAAAAAGTCTACAATTTTAAGTAATTTATTCTAAATCCTCTGAAACAGGACTGGGATATTATAAATGTATCCTGGAGTGTGTGACAGAAACACAGCATGGGAGAGATCTATGCCTCTGTGCAGTCACCCAACTTAAGCGGTCGTTAACTTTATTATTTTTCCAGAGAGGTGGCAAAAAAAACATAAACCTTCATTTGCAGAGTTTCTGCTCAGCAACTACCACCTTCCTTATGTATTGGACATGAAGGGAAAGGAGACAGCACAAAATAAAAATCAGGGCTAAACCTGATTTCAAGAGGATGAGTAATTTTGGTGGTCAAGTAAATATATGAAAGAAATCAGACAAAGGAAAACTTTTGACTTGTGCTTTGAAAATGTAAGTTGATTATACTATGTTATATATAGATTCGTCTCCACTTTTTAAACCTTTTTTAATCTTTTTATGGAGAGAACTTTCCTGGGATTTTGTACAGTCTGAACATTCAGAGCATGAGGAAATGACAGAGCTGATTAAGATTGTGCATGCAGGGTTATTGTATCTATGTTTCTTAAAATCTTTAACTTTTTTAGGAAGGGCAAATGCCAGGGTGATTTAAATGGTCTCAGGTTTTGCAGTAGCTTTTGAAACATTTGTTTCTGTGTTGCACTCACTTTTTTCAGCTGTTTAATTGCCTGGTGCTTGAGCACATGCCATCGTCAGTCTGAAAAAAAGTAGTTTGATCGTAACACTCGCAGACCAGAGTCACAAGATACAATCAGAGAGGCAACTCCACTTGTTGTTACACAAAAGACTCACATTTACAATTATGATAAGATAATGTACATAGTTCATGCACTTAATGGAAAAATAATGATAATACAACAGTTGGGGTTGGTTTGATTGGACTTTTGAAGGTTTGATGTCATTTCCTTGGCTATGTAATGAGAAATAATCATCTATTGAAGCTTTTCATTCATGATTTTCCCCGATGGGATGTTGGTGCAATTTTGACCAAATATTGGTATTTTTAAAATAAATAGCATTTCAACATTTAACATGATTTTGGGGTAGTAAGTAAACAAATAAAACACATAGTTATCCTTATACATATTTTATACCCTGTATGCCCTTATATCACTACTGATGAACATGGAGTTTATACCATAGTCATTAACAGATGCCATGTAAGGTCTGATCTTCTCAACATTTAAGTGATAGGAAGGTCACTGTGATCTAAATTTAAGAGACACCACATAATGTGTGTGATGTTTCAGAGTTTTGTTGGGTTGAAAGTAGTCTGAATGGTAGCCTTGTAGGTATAATAAGAGCAACCATGTATTAAATAGGAATTCACTAATAAGAAAAGCTACAATTGAAAAATAAAAATGATAATTCTTAAATAAAATGACACATTTTTTGACAGTGTAGAACCCTGGACCACTTTCTGTTCATAAATCTGAGGTCCGTGAATGGTTGCTTGGGGGAGAAACAACAATGTCTTCTGCTGGATGTTTGCCATTGAGTATCTGAGTTACTCTCCTTAGGAATGGATTACCTGCCATGTGAAAAGAAGAAGAGATGCTGTTTGATCTTTTCTGTCAGGTAGAGGAGCATTAAATAGGGAACAACAGAAGTGCGGCACACTTCTATTCTTTCCACTGCATTTTGGTTTTCTTTATGAAATACTTTCATCAATTTCAATTTGGGCTCAGTGTATTGATTTCCTCTTTGCGGGTACTTTGTGAGACCTCTAGTTTTGGTGGCAAGCTCAATAAAACACAAAAACAAATGATTCTTTAAGCCTGCACCCCCTTATCATGGACAGCTTCCATGCAATTCGCTTTGGTTTGCATCTCTTAGATGTCAATGGACTCACTTTTACCCCCGCTAAACAACAGTTCTGCAATTAAACACAATTATGCAGCACACCAGTCCTAGATTGGTCTATCCCTTCAAAACATCTAACATGGTTCTGCGATCATTCAATGTTTGTTGATGAAGGGCAAGAGGATGTCCGTAGAACTATCCACAGCAACAGATGTAAGGGCAAAAAGGACGTAAAGGAGAAAGCAACGAAGGTATTTTTAATAAAATAACGGGACTATAGACTTCCATCCAGAAATTTTCTACTGGCTGTTCAGGAAATGAATAGCACTCAGACTGAGCAGCTGTCACCATAGAAACAACAAAGAGTGAAATACAGATATGGGCTTGAGAAAGTTGAGTAACCGCTCATTAGAACTTTTACCCATTAGAGTAAAGACACATTAAAATCTATACTATACACTCCTTATACATTCAAAACGGACTCATTACTTAATTTTTTCATACATTTGAGGGGAATTATCCATGCCAAGAATTACCCATTCTATTTAATTTGCATTGTTGTGCATCCTAACACCAACCAATAGTCCAACTAAATGAGCAATATATTTAAAATAGAAATAATATATAAACATATACAATATTCCTATTGAATGTTTAATAGTCTTATGAATTATATCAATTATCTTCATATTCATTATATTCATTAGATATTGTATTATATTCATTAGAAGAAGAAGAAGAGGAGGAAGGCATGTCCAGAGGGAGGAGGAGAGAAAGAAGGAGAGGAGAGTGGAAGTGAGGGTAGGGACTTTGAATGTTGGCAGCATGACTGGTAAAGGTAAAGAATTAGCTGATATGATGGAGAGAAGGAAGGTTGACATTTTGTGTGTGCAAGAGACTAGATGGAAGGGTAGTAAGGCCAGGTGTATTGGGGGAGGGTTTAAATTGTTTTACCATGGTGTGGATAGAAGGAGGAATGGGGTAGGTGTTATCCTGAAGGAAGAGTATGTGGAGAGTGTTTCGGAGGTGAAGAGGGTGTCAGACAGGGTGATGAGTTTGAAGCTGGAAGCTGAAGGTGTGATAATGAATGTTATTAGTGCTTATGCTCCACAAGTTGGTTGTGAGATGGAGGAGAAAGAAAAATTCTGGAGTGAGTTAGATGAAGTGATAGAGAGCATGCCCAAGGGAGAGAGAGTGATGATTGGTGCAGATTTTAATGGTCATGCTGGTAAAAGGAACAGAGATGATGAGGAGGTGATGGATAGATATGGTGTCAAGGAGAGGAATGCTGAAGGACAGATGGTTGTAGATTTAGCAAAAAGGATGGAAATGGCTGTGGTTAATACTTATTTTAAGGAGAGAGAGGAGCACAGGATGAACTATAAGAGTGGATAAGAGGAAGATGCTCACAGGTGGATTATATTCTTTGCAGGAGGGTCAGTCTGAAAGAGATTGGAGACTGCAAAGCAGTGACGGGGAGAGTGTAGCTAAACAGCATAGGATGGTGGTCTGTAGGATGACCTTGGAGGTCAAGAAGAGAAGGAAATTGAGGGCCGAGGATCAAGTGGTGGAAGCTGAAGGAGGAGGAATGCAAGGTGGAATTCAGGCAGGAGTTAACATGGGTACTGGGAGGTGTTGAACAGCTACCGGATTGCTTGGAAACTACTGCAGAAGTAGTAAGGCAGACAGCTAGTAATGTACTTGTGTAACATCTGGAAGGAAGAGAGAGGATAAGGAAACCTGGTGGTGGAACCAAGAAGTCCAGGAGTGTATACAGAAGAAGAGGGAGGCAAAGAAGTCATGGGACAGTCAGAGAGATGAAGAAAGTAGACAGGTGTACAAGGAGATGAACCACAGGGCAAAGAAAGCAGTGGCCAAGGCCAAAGATAATTCAATTCAATTCAATTCAATTTATTCTTGTATAGCGCCTTTTACAACAAAGTTGCCCCAAGGCACTTTACATTGATGGTCGATGATGGAACAGGTTACAATAATAGATGTTAAAGCCGGACGACTACGAAGGAGAGGAACCAAAAACTCCACTATGTGGAGAAAAAGAAACCTCTGAGGGTCCAAGGTCAACCGGCTACCCAACCCCCTTGGGTATACTAACAGTACAAAGTTAGTTTGGTTTTAAACTCCAGGATCAGTGAGGAGTCCCAAGTTTCTTCCAGGTACCGATGAGCCGCCAGGGTCCCTTGGCACATCAGATGCATCACACAGACCAGATAGTAGCTCGGCATTGGACTCAGGTGATGACCACAGCGGGCCCCCCCGGACATGTGGGGAGAGTAATGGAATGAGGGAGTCAGTAATGAGCAGGATCCAGTAGTGACAGACACAGAAATGTAACAACAGTGCGATGGCATGTACAGCAGCACCAGCGACATTAGTAATGGTGCACTATGGTGATTGGTGCGGGTAAGCTAAACTAAAGAAGTAAGTCTTCAGCCGTGATTCAAAGACTGAGACTGAATCGGCATCCCGTACAGAAGCAGGCAAGCTGTTCCACAATCTAGGGGCCCTGTAACTGAAGGCTCGTGCTCCTATACATTTATTTATGCGAGGGACAATTAGGAGATCTTTATTCTGGGATCTAAGTGGGCGGTTAGGTGTATAGGTATTAAGCAGTTCGGTTAGGTATATTGGGGCAAGACCTTTCAGTGCCTTGTAGGTTAAGAGGAGGACCTTGAAGTCAGCCCTGTACCTAACAGGAAGCCAGTGAAGCGAGGAGAGTATGGGAGTTATGTGGTCGTACTTCCTGCTCCTGCTAACAATCCTAGCGGCTGTGTTCTGAATGCGCTGTAGGGTGCTTAATGTGCCCTGAGAGCTTCCAGAAAGTAGGGCATTACAGTAATCTAATCTACTGTATACAATTGCATGTACTACTTTTGCCGTGTCTTCCATTGACAGAAAACGCCGTAGTTTGGCAATGTTCTGAAGGTGCAGGAAGCATGTCTTCGCAACTGCATTAACATGAGGATTAAATGAAAGATTTGAATTGAAAATAACACCAAGGTTATGTGCCAGAGTACTAACTGAAAACTTCAACCCTGCATCCCGGATATGCGAAATGAAGTTGGCCCTGTCTACATCGCTACTACAAAACAAGAGCAGCTCAGTTTTTTCGGGGTTTAGTGAGAGGAAGTTGTTATTCATCCAATCCCTAATATCACTGAGGCAGCTAATTAAAGTGCCAGTTGATGCTTTATCTCATGATTTAACAGATAGGTATAGCTGAGTGTCATCAGCGTAGGAGTGGTAACTAACATTATGCTTCCGTATAATAGTGCTTAATGGGAGCATGTAGAGGGAGAAGAGCACTGGGCCTAACACCGACCCTTGTGGGACTCCATAGTTAACTAGTGACATAGGTGAGGGGGTGCCATAATCATCCATTTGGATGAAGTAGTAACGGTTTGTAAGATAGGAGTTGAACCATTTAAGGGCTGTTCCGCTAATGCCGACAGTGGAGTGAAGCCTATTTACTAAAATGGAGTGATCTACCGTGTCGAACGCAGCACTAAGATCTAAGAGAACAAGAACAGTGATGTTTCCTGCATCACTCGAGACCATTATATCATTCACCACTCTAGTTAGAGCAGTTTCTGTGCTATGGCCAAGCCGGAAGCCTGATTGGAATTTATCTAAGAGGTTATGCATGTCTAGATATGACTGCAGTTGTCTCGCAACTAGTTTTTCTAGAATCTTAGAGAGAAACGGGACATTAGAGATAGGTCTATAATTACTTGGTGAGCGAGGGTCCAAGTTAGGTTTTTAAAGCTGTGGTCTAACCACTGCTGTTTTAAACTGATTGGGGACTACACCTAAGGTAAAGGATGCGTTCATGATATCAAGAATAGGTGTTGATAGTATTCCTAAGGATTCCTTCAGGAGCTTGGTTGGAATGGGATCTAACCGACAGGTTGTGGACTTTGCCTTGGTTATAACAGAAAATATCTCAGAGTTATCAATGAGATTAAAATCACTAAAATATTGTGAGCACTGTTCTGCTAATGGATTAATTTGAGGGCTAATAGGGCACATTTGGAGCCTAATGTTGTTAATTTTATCATTAAAAAACTTAAGAAACCTCTCGTTAGTAATACTACATGCTGGCCTTTTATCAGTTTTGTCTGTTAGCTGAGCTAGTGTCTGAAATAAATAGCGGGGGTTATGCTTGTTGTTTTCAATATGTTTTGAATAGTACTCAGTGCGAGCACTATATAGAGCTTTCTTATATTGTTTTAATTTAGCGAACCATAGAACCTGAGAGGCTTGGAGACCTGTTGTCTTCCATCTGCGTTCTAGCTTACGGCACTCCCGCTTAGCAGCCCGTGTGTGATCATTGAACCAGGGACAGTGCCTGATAGTTCTGACCTTCTTTGTCTTAATTGGGGCGACCTGATCAAGGATCTGCCCAACTACTGTATTGTACATGTCGGTGATGTCATTAACAGTTTTGTTACAGGTGAAATCTATCTCTGTTACGGCCTCCATAAACTGAACACATTTAGCCCTGTTTAGGTGTCGTGTTGTACTAGTCCTTTCACTGAGGTACGGTGGAGACATATTAATCTCAAACGTGATTAAAGAATGGTCGGAAAAAAAGTTTATTTAAGGAGTGGACCAGTACAGTATCAATGTCAAGTCCATACAAGATAATTAGATCTAGCGTGTGTAATTGTACATGGGTAGGTCCTGATATATGCTGGGTGCAACCGACAGAATCGAGGAGAGTTAAGAAGCTTTTGGCACCTGCCACATCCGTCTCTGTATCAACATGTATGTTAAAATCACCTAGCATCACGAATCTAGTAAACCTAACAACCAAGTCAGAGAGCAGATTGCCAAATTCATTAATAAAGGCAGCATATGGTCCTGGAGGTCTATAAACTATATACTAATAGGATAGATAAGGTGTTTGGTGAATTGTATGAGAGGCTGGACAGTAAAGAGGGAGAAAAGGACCTATACCGATTGGCTAGATAGAGAGACAGATCTGGGAAAAATGTGCAGCAGGTCAGGACGATTAAAGATAGAAATGGAAACATACTCACAGGTGAACAGAGCATCTGGGGCAGATGGAAGGAATACTTTGAGGGGCTGATGAATGAAGAGAAAGAGAGAGAGAGAAGATTGGATGATGTGAGGAGAGTGAACCAGGAAGTGCAGCAAATAAACAAGATGGAAGAAACAGCAGCAATGAAGAAGATGAAGAATGGAAAGGGTGTTGGAACGGATGACATACCAGTGGAAGCATGGAGGTGTTTAGGGGAGATGGCAGTTGGGTTTCTGACCAGATTGTTTAACACAATCTTGGAAAGTGAAAGGATGCCTGAGGAGCAGAGATGAAGTGTACTGGTACTGATTTTTCAGAATAAGGGTGATGCACAGAGCTGTAATAACTATAGAGGGATAAAGTTGATCAGCCACAGCATGAAGTTATGGGAGAGAGTAGTGGAAGCTAGGTTAAGAAAAGAGGTGAAGATTAGTGAACAGCAGTACGATTTTATGCCAAGAAAGAGCACTACAGAGGCAATGTTTGCTCTGAGGGAGAAGTACAGAGAAGGTCAGAAGGAGCTGCATTGTGCCTTTGTGGACTTGGAGAAAGCATATGACAGGGTGCTAAGAGAGGAGTTGTGGTTTTGTATGAGGAAATCTGGGGAGTGATGGATGAATTTAAGGTAGAGGTTGGATTACATCAAGGATCAGCACGGAGCCCATTTTTGTTTGCAATGGTAATGACAGGAGTCAGGAGATAGGAGTCTCCGAGGACAATGATGTTTGCTGTTGATATTGTTGATATTGTTGATATTGTTAGAGGGACAGCTCAGGTTAGACATCTTGGAGACAAAGTTAGTGAAGCAAGGTTGCGTTGGTTTGGACATGTCCAGAGGATTGCAGAGGATTGTATTGGAAGGAGGATTTTGAAGATGGAGCTGCCAGGAAAGAGGAGAAGAGGAAGACCAAAGAGGAGGTTTATGGACATGGTGAGAAAGGACATGCAGGTGGTTGGTTTGAAGCAGGAAGACAGTTGATCCGCTGTGGTGACCCCTAAACGGGAGCAGCCGAAAGAAAAAGAAGAAGACGATCTTCATATTCATTATATTCATAGTGCATCCATCCATCCATCTTCTGCCGTTTGTCCAAAACGGGGTCGCGGGGGAGTGCTGGAGTCCAACCCAGCGCACACAGGGTGAAGGAGGGGGGACGTACCCTGGACAGGTCGCCAGCCCATCGCAGGGTGGAGCGAGATGGGGACGGCACCTTTATATTCATAGTATAAGGTTCAATTAACTGTGCAAAGTAACAACTGTTAACAATGTTCTTCAAAGAGCTACTTCAATATTCTGAGCTTTTACTTTGCTATTAACTCAATATTTATTTTACCTGTGTTATTTTCTTTACTTTATCTTTAGTTCTAATTCGATAACAAAGATGTGCACAACTGTGCTGTTTACAACCAACAGTGCTAATGAAATTACTAAAATTTTTAGGGGCAGCGGTGGCCTAGTGGTTAGGGAGTTGCCGTTGTATCGGAAGATTGTGGGTTTGATTCCCTCACCAGTAGGTTGCCTTGAAGTAACTTTGAGCAAGGTACCGTCCCCATCACTGCTCCCTGGGCACTTTCAATAGCTGCCCCCTGCTGCACGGTGTTTGAGTGCATGGGTTAAATGCAGAGGTCCAATTTCGTTGTGGTTCACGGTGTGCTGTGACCTTACAATGACAAGGGTTTTCACTTTTTCCAAAAGACTGATTAATTGAGTGATTAGTCGATTGATTCAGCCATTCATTCATTCATTCATTCATTCATTCAATCCTTTTCATTCATGTACAGTACAAGCATGTTCAAGAGTGTCACCATGGAATCTGGTACCCTATTCTGATGTGCAGACTACACCATATGCAGAAGCATCGGACGAAGACACAAATGAGGAATGTGATTATCACTGAATTACTGAATACAGGTGACACTCAGCATGAAGTAGATTAGCCAAGATTGTGCCATGCAGCTTATTGCAAACAGAGATGGAAATCCATTACACATTTGCATTATGTAATTGAAAAAGAATGATTACTGTAGACAGTTTATGAATTCTGCCTTCAATGGTGAAAGCAAAAAAACAACACTGGGTTGATTTTGATGAATGATTGCGATTGCATTAAGCCATTAGCATTAAGCCATGATGGCTCATGAGGGATTTTACCAAACCGATAATGATAAGAGACACATATGATCAATTCATTATTAATCAGCTTTTAGCTATTAATTTGTTTTATGTTAATTTATAATTATGTGGCTTAAAAAAATGAATGATTGTATTGCTCATTCTGATACAAGGAAGGCATATATCTTTAAAGGTTACACTCAAGTTCACAATTAGACAAGCTGATACACTGTGTAGGCTTCTCTTTAGAGGTATCCACACAGGGCTTTGCTGTTTAGTAGCTTTAGTGAGTGTGTGCAGGTGTAGGGCCAATAAAACCCGTATGTTATTGATCCATGTTGAGAGATTGCTTCCCTGTGACACTACAAATCTCAGGAAGGAATAAAACACTCACATCCACATGCAGAGCAGACCAGCTGCTTCTGGCTCTGCCACTCTGTGCTAAGCCTTTGCCTCTTAACTAAACCAATTTAACTGAGGCAAGTCTAGGGATAAAAACATGTGGCAGTGCAATCTGTTTCCCATTTCCTCCAATAACTACACCAGCAAAGGCTCTCACTCCTTGTCAGTGTCCAAATTGAAAAAGTTTACCCTTTGAACTGCCGGCTTGTGCTTCACTCATAAGTAATGTGAGAAAATCGTACTCTTCATGAACTATCAACTATATCACTCCTCATGGTGGATTTGTCCATGTCTCTTAATGCATGGCAGTGCTTCACTTGCTCCCTGGATGGTCCCATTTTCCTCAGTTATGAAGTCTTTCTTCCATCTTCACTGTGTTCATGTGCTTTTAAGTCAGAATGTAGAATCAACACAAATGCAACAATTATGTTTGCTTCGCTCACTGCTAAAATATCTGATTTAAACACATTTCAGTCTGAGTCTCTGAACCCAAGAAAGGCAAAGGGAGGCCTTATAAAAAAGAGTAAACTTATAAAAGAGAGGTGTGTGAGGGGGGTGGGTTCATTTTTTTAGACAAAAATGCACAAACCTTTGTTTAAACCTTCATTTAAAGACACCCCACACTCTATTTATTTTAAGGTCCCTATTAAAAGTCTAATGTTTTAGATTATTTTTATACTTTTACTTTATATTATCAGAAAGGTCTGCTGCTTTCACTACACAAGTCTTGTGAAAAATGTTCTCTTTTCTCACTTTCACAAAATTCCATCAGACCAAATGAATTTCATATGCTCCACGGGCAAAAGCAATCAAGGCACCATTTTGCTCCTTCATTGTCCAGAGCACACAAGAGGGATGTGCTGCTATGCACAAGTGCCCTATCAGCCAGCATCACACCTCTGCTTGTTCCCTGTATACTCTTATATATGTCTACCATTAGTCTCACTACATCTACAAATGCCTGAATTCTGTGGCTGGAGCTGCATTTCCATCAGCACCTCTATATTAACTTTGCTCTACTACAACACAAGTCTTAAGGATAAAATCACTGTTTCATTAAAAACACATTAAAAAAAGAATGTGCCATTATGAGGCGTTAGATGTGAAATGCTTTACTTTTACCATCCACATTCATTTGTGGTGAAACAGGAACCAGATGGCTAATACTTCTAGAAGTTTGTAGAAGTTATTTTATGACAAGACTACAACTATGCAGCTTCATTCACAAGGTAAAGCTTTGTGATTGTTTTGAGAAGGTTTTGCCCTTGTAACGCTGGAGTGGTGTGGGTAGGAAGTAAATGCTGAGTCGGGACTCTGTGACTGGACTTTATTAACCATTGAGAACAAAACTAAACTCAAGGAAATCAAACACCAACATTACAACGAAACTAACCCGTGTGAATGACTGACGCTCTGCTCTGACTCAATGGGGCTTAAATAGCCAGCCCTCAGTGAAGCACACCTGTGCCCTCATGAGCCCAGGACTGCTCAGTCAGAGCAGCGTGCCATCTGCCATGACAGCCCTTCAACATATAGCTTTTTACATATATTTTTTTATATTAATATATAATTACTTTTTATATTTCATGGTGGAGAGGTTCATACAGCATATTGTAAGGCAAATTAGCAACAAACAATTTTACATTTTTTAAAATTTTACCACTATTTTACCTTCATCATTACATATAAGCACTAAACATACATGTTTTTTCTTGTTAGGCAAACAAAAAGTCACCATCATTATAAAAAAATCCAAGCCAGTATGTTTTTCTTCAAGAAGTAGCTTCGCATTACAAATGAATCACTAAATACCCCACCACAAGCAACTGAAAACGTGTGTATGTGTGTGTGTGTATGTGTTTAAAAACCATGTTTACATAATGAAAGCAAACCTTTTTTATCTATTTTTTTATTCTAATGAATGTAATTACTAATATTTGTAAAATATCATTTTTGTAAGTTTTTTAACATACTGTATATTGATGGGTGCAACAAGGGAAAAAGCACAAATATAGAAGCAGAAAAAGTGATAGAGAGAGCAAGAAAATAATGAATAAAGACAAAGTTGTTATGAATCCTCAAGTCTGAGTTTACTTTCTATAGCGTCTGGCAGCATGTGCATTGCCTACAATGAGCTTATACTGCCAAGAGACCTTTTTTAGTTTATTGACAGTGAAGTTACCCTGGGGCGTATTCAGACTCAGGCCATTATAATTGCAATGAAAACTGACAAAGTTGCATTCTTGACGTTAGCTTGTGCAAGACTTTTATAGTTTCTCTTTGAACATGGCCGAATAGCTGATGGTTTTACTGAACAGCACAGTGAACCATATCAGCCACAAGAATGCTCCTGGCTTTAGACGCACCCAATCGCCAGAGCTACTGATTAGCTTATTGCATCTGACAGCCGGACAATGCTGTCTATGCATGAGGACACTCAAGTCCTTGAGATGCACATCCATCATACTGGAGACTCCAAACAATGAACGTTTCTCCTGAGGACACTGATAAAGGTCAAACTGTGCAATGCGGTTTGAATGTGTGTGCATGTGTGTGTGTGCGTGTGTGTGTGTGTGCGTGTGTGTGTGTGTGTGTGTGTGTGTGTGTGTGTGTGTGTTTGTGAGTGAGTGTGTATGAATGGGGTTTCCATATTGCCTTCACTGCTGAAATCATTAACTTTTAAATTTGATAATGTCTGGATATGTTGCTTGTAATTTTTGTGTTCTGGTCCTGTAAAGTGCTCAGGTCATTGCAAAGCACTCTGCAATTATTGTTTACAATAATAAAATAAAGTCTCAATGATCCTCTGATGCAAGTTAGAAAAAGTGCTTGAGAGTTTGAGTGGCATTAATCTGTTTAACTGCAAGACCACAGCAACCAGTTTATATGTGTATAATCCTTGAATTTCAGTGCATTTACATCTGTACAGGGAGACTAATAAGGATGCCAGATCTTTTTATACATGCACATTTGTTTTAGGTTTCCCAAGCAATCAAAAAAAGTCTAGAGCTGATTTTACAAATGGATTTTGCTTCTTAATTTGAGACATTTCAGTTGCAGTAATGTAGGCCATCATTTATGCTGCAAGAGGCACAATCAAAGCATTAAGTTTGCTTTGCTTCTTTTTTAAGAAAGGACACACGTAAGAGCAATTATGCACAATTGGGCACCATACATTCCACTAGAGAACGAAAGGCTGAGAACGAAAAAACCTTGTTCTGGTTTGATCTTTTGTATGTATGACATTTTGTTGGGAATGGAGAGATTTTATTTTCTGAAATATCACATGATTTATGACAGTGGCCACAATATAAAGTAGAGAAAATTACTCAGGCCCAGTTGGATGTTTCAGAACTCATTAGAACATATGTGTCAAACTCAAGGCCCGCGGGCTACATCCGGCCTGGCTTACAATTATAGCGTAATCTTTTTATATATCTTTTTTTTTTAATGACCCAGTGATATGAAGCACAACACACAACACACAGACTACAAATCCCATAATGCAGCACAACAGCTGCCTTACGATAAGCTTACTGCGATCATTCCCGTATCAATTATGTCAGCTCAGTCAAGTGCTTGTTGATGTATATAACTCTGATTTCAAGTCAAAGTGAGCCCCTAAAAATGGCCAGGAGAAAAGTTGATTCTGAATACAAAGCCTTTCAAAACTGCTGGGAGGCTGAGTATGTTTACTGACATTGCCAGTAAACCTTATCTGTCTTTTTTGTGGAGCTAATGTGGCTGCAATTAAGGAATATAATCTAATGCACTATGAGACAAAACAACAAGTTGAAAAACCTGAGTGCAGAGCAGAAGCTATAGAAGATAGAGGAGTTGAGTTTAAGATTATTTATTTTGCAATACTATGGTATCCTGTCTGCTTCGATTCATAATTGTTTAAGAAAAGTTTAGTTTCAGTCTGTTCAGTAAATCCTGTTTATCCTGTTGGGCACGTGGCCTAAAGTGTGCTATGAGTTTTGGCACCCTGTGCGATAGAGTTTGACACCCCTACATTAGAATGTCCTGCCTTTTGCAGTCACACACTAACCCTTAGAATTCTTATCATTCAAGATTCAGTTGCATTACTTTTGCTTGCCTGAAAAAGGAGACTACATACAACAATAATGAACAATTTTTATTTTAAAAAATGTGTTTGAGACAGATCATTACATCACTGTCAAATGACTTGTGATGACCACTGTGGACTTTAATAGCAGCATATTAACCAAACAATTTAGAGAACTAATTAAAATCTCACATGATAAAAATCACAACACACAAGCATAGCACAGACAAAAAGCGTTACGGTCAGTTTATGAAAATGAACAAACCCCTTTTACACGTTCTGTCTTCACTGCAGCACAATGATATCACCATCAGCATAGGTCACATTACGAAGCAAGTACAATGTACTCACACAAACAGAAAAACAACTACATTACAAGCAGCTTCTACTTTCAAAGCACAGTCATAGATATGCTACATTTCAGTCCATGTTAAATCATTAGCTGTACATGTAGATGCAAATTTCATCAATTAATGAAATTAGGCTTATTTGCTTGACTTAATGGATCTGATCTCTTGCACTAAATTTAATTTGTGTGAAAGCACTTTAAACTAATCATGATGACTCTGTAATAACAGCTAACAAGTGCAGTGCAGAAAGTGAAGATCGCTTTAATGTAGTCGTTTTTCTGTCTTTTAATGCAGTGTAGGATTTTGAAACAGGTATTTATATGAACTTTTCAAGCAGTAGAAAACACGGATAATAAAAACAATAATACAACTCATGCAGGCATGAACTGAGCAATTTAAAGGCAAATAATATACATTCTCATACCATTAAATGTTATAGCTAACATGTGTAATATCACTGGTGATAATCTAGATTTTTAAGGGTGATCTATTATCAGTAAGTGCATCGCTGTAGCACCGTGGCAGTAATGTGGGGCTTTTGCCTTGCATACCTGACCAGTCTATCAGCAGCTTTTTCCCAGTTTTTTCTTGGGCTCCCAAATCTTGCCTTGACCTCAACCCTTCTCACGATTTCTTAGTGACTTTTCAGACAGTGAACATGACTATAATAAAGTGTAAACATATTGTTTATAGTGACTCTTGCTTAATTTATCATATATGTTTGTTCTATGCTAATGCTGTTCAATTTGCTAAATACACCTGTCTGGCACAATTCAGCAGGTTTAAAAGAACATCTTAATGACTAAAAGTGTGGCATGAGATTTCAGAACCTCTGTGTAGTTCACCTCAGAGTGCTACTGGCAGCTCACTGCGCTCTGCTTTGCTGCAGTTCTGGATATCTTTAGTAGAAACAGGAATGTGAACGTATGCATTGTGATTATCTGGTGAAACCTTCCTGTCAGTCAGACACATGGAAATGGCCCATTAGATTTTTTGTTCCTAATACACAGCCCACAATTATGACACTGAAAACAGACAGAAATGCATACAAATCCGCAAGGTATGAGTGACTGAGCTGAGAGATGCTTCTGACTACTCACACACACACACACACACACACGCACACCCACACACACACACGCACGCACGCACACACACACACACACACACACACACACACACACACACACACACACAAAGTTGTGTACAGCCTCTCATACTCTCTCTATTTCTGCCCCCCCTCTCTTTTGCTCTCTTTTACTCACTCACTCACTCACTCACTCACTCACTCACTATTTTTCTTTTCTCTCTCTGTCCATCAGATTTAAAAACTCTACTACAACTGTACTGTTAGACTGGGTGGACCTCACTTTGGTGTTAACTGCCTCTGTACAAATCTTTCTTCACTATTGTTCCAGACACAGTCAGAAGTGTTTGTGGAGAAACTTCTTTCTTCTTCTGTTGTGTTCTTGGCCCCTTTTTTGCTCATTATCCTTAACTTCAAGCCGGAGTTTCTCTCTGCTTCTTCTACTTCTAGCTTTTTAACAGGTTTTGAGGAATGTTCAAATTTTTTACTCCATTTTGTCTACCATGAGAACCACATATGTTGCACAGCAGTCACAAGAGTGGAAACTCCTTCACCCAGTATTGAAGACTGTCATTGGACCATCATTGTGTCTGTTTTAGGACAGTGGTTAGAAGCTGAAGAGCTTTGTTCAAACTTGTGGTTGACCTTTCCTCCCTCTGCTCTCACTTTAAACAGTCGAGTGTGGCCTTGTAAGCTTTAAGTGTTGCCATGGCAACACAATGGAGATAAATTATTTTACAAGTTTCACCAGAAAAAAAGATTATTGAACAATACAGCACAGTCTGTTTTCAGTGCCACAACTGTGGGTTGTCTATTACGAAAAAACATTCCAATGGGCCATTTCCATGTGCTCACAGTCACCCATTGTTCGACAATGAATGTCACAATGAGTCCACAAGTGTGCACACTGACTCCACAAAGGCAACTTTCAATTATTTTTCTATACCTATACAAATTTCCCATAAACATATTCTTAAAATGAGAAATCACTTATAATCATGTCATAATATTAATAATAATTATTATTCTTGAATAACATGTATAACTTGTGTTGTCCAGTAGGATTCTCTTTTTTTAATTGTTATATAAATCTGATTACATTCAATATGTTTTATATACAATATCTACATATAAATCATTTTTAATGCCAATTTCATTTCTATATTTATTTCTACAAACACGCTACATCTTGGCCAATTTTTGCGCTTAGGCATTATATCTTTTCCATGTAATCTGCAACGTCTGTCTGCAGTAAAAATTCTATTTATTGACATTGTAAAGAGGAGCAAGAGTCCCAGTGTTTTTTTTTTGTTTGTTTTTTTTTTTTATTGGCTCCACTGCAGTAGATTGACGTATCTAAGAGCTGGACTATTTTTCAATGGTCAGTAGACAGTCTCTTTGATAATGTTGGTGGAGAAGGTCTGGTTGCTGCAGATGCTGATGGAATGCCTAGTGAGCATGCGCCTTTGCTTCTTACGCTGACACGGCAGGCAGAAACAGCTGAGCGTGGAGAAAAAGATCTGCCGGTAGTTGGCTGACACCAGATTGTACAGGACTGGGTTGATAGCTGAGCTCACGTAGAAGAGCACATTGGTGACCATGTAGAAGTAATGGTAGAAGTCATAGAGCTTGCTGTGGGAGGAGAGAGAGAGAGATATAAATATGATACATTTAGGCAAAGTGTAAGAACAAAAGATTGTTTAACTAATTTGCAGAGCTTTTTTTTTAAAATAAAAGACAATAATATCTCTTCACTGGATTGTAATTCTGCTTCTTTGAGAAAGTAGGAAACTGTAACTGCCAATTATTTTCAGTGCAATAAGGTCATTATACTTGACAAGATAACAGTTATGGTTAAGAAAAACAAGTACTTGGAATACTTCCTCAGGAAAAAAGAAGTATTTTGTCACATTTAGAAGTGATTTCTTAACAAATTTTAATAGAGGAATTCCTCGAAGAAATCTATCAGCCAGTAACATTGTGGAACAGTGTGAATTCAACAAAAAAGTGCAGCGCAATGTTTGGTTTATCGCAACATATTGCATGTTGTAATGTGCTATAATATACTTTCATTCAGAATGTTATTTTCTGTCTGTTCAACTGACAACATTCCATTTTTGCAGGGAACAGAATTAGTCAATCAGTCAATTTTCTTTTTAGAAGAAAATGGCCTTTTCAGTGTATGCCATATCTAAATATATGTATATATGGTCGCCTTCCCTAATCTTCATGTAATATATATATATATATAGATAGATAGATAGATAGATTATTTATTATTTATAGCTCTTGTACTTGTTCCTTGTACTTGTTCCTCGTTCTTTATATTTTATCTATATTTGTCTTATTTTTCGGTACATCTATCTTTCTATATTCTTTCTGTCACCTTTATAAGAGCCCTGTAATGCAAGTGTGTCTTCTGTCTGGTCAACATTTGCTATATGTTGTAGATGTATGTGTAACCTTCTATTTTGTTGTCAAGTTTGCAAGACCATAGTAGTCAATTAGTATTATTTAACTTCATTAAATATTATTTAATTCTGTGACATTGTGATCTACTTAGAACCAACGTGATACTAAATTCAGTCAGTATTGTAAGAAAATTAAGTGGTAAAAAAAGAAAAGGGTTTGGGTCAGTGTGTTACATCATATAATGCTGTACACAAATGGCTAGACCAGACTATGCTTCTCATCATCACCTCAAAACAATTTAGAGTAATTTTACATGAATGGATGTCAGTCTTCCACTGTGGAGTTTTATCATATAAAGTGTGGACATTAATTTCAGCTTGAACTTGTACATTTTCAGTTTGAATGGCACTTCTTCATGACTTCACTAAGGGACTTGCTGGAAAATGCTGGTAGTTTAGCTACCAGCATACATTTTTTGAGTGCTAACCATTTGAGCCCATCTCCTCATTTGTCAGTGTTGTCATAACAACCTTTTCTTACTTTTTCCCTATTTCACTAGTCCATTAAAACTCTCCCTCTCTCATTCTCTGGCCCAAGATGCTTCTTTGTCAACACATTAAACATTGTACTCTGTGTCAGATGCAGGAAAATCCATCTACTGAAAAACAAATGGAAGAGAAGCAATCTACCAATAGTTCTACTACTGGCAATATGAAGAAATTATCCCACTTACTGAAAACACCAGTTTTGGGTGAAGCATAAGAATACAATTCTGTCTTTCCACTCTAGTGACTCACACTAATGAACACATTGTATGTCAGGGCACAGTTCTGCCAAACGATCTTCCTGCTGCTTGAGCTGGAAGGAACCAATCAGTTTGATTCCAAGCCATTTGATCCCAAAGTGAGATTCGTTTCAAAACACCACGTCAAATTGAATGAAGACCACTGTGACTCCAACATGGCTTATCTGATTTAAAAACAAGAAGCTAAATCCTGGAGCATGATGGAATGCAAAACCAACACACTGCTGAAGCTCTGAATACATTTTTTTTGAGTAAATGGAAGGTCCTCTTTCCTTTAGAGTGGTTTTCATTTCAATGGAAGGAGAATTATGGGCAGCTCATTTTACTGTCATTAAATCTTGGAAATTGTAATATAAATCAAATAACAAAATGCTCAGTGATGAACTGAGGTCCTGTGGTACATTTTAGACACAACATAAGTGTACTGAAAAGCAAACAAACAAAAACAAAAAATGAAAATGACCTATTGATGAAAATGATCCTATTACAAAACATTGTTGGCAAGGGCTGTGATCTGGGTTTAAATCACATAATCACCTTCCTTTGTGCACCTTACTTGAAGCTCTTTTCAAGTGCACACCATTTGCTGTCTTTACATCTCTTAATAGCCCATCTCCTCAAACCCCTCATCAGTACATAGGAAGCATAATCACACGGAGGGTGATGAAAACTGCTCTGGGAAAATGTCAACAGAAATCTAAATGCACTCTGCCACTGATAAAAATGGGCCAATTTTCTTTTATCACATCCAATGATCCTGATTAGTATTGGCTGTGGGAGGGCTCTTGTGATGTATAAGGCACTCTGGTGCCCAGGCTGCCTGTGGTGGAACCCTGGAGTGATGGATGAATGAAAGGCTGGAGAACATGAAAGTGACTTTTTGTCATTGTGAAGACACCACAGCACACAGATAATCACAATGAAATGCCTCTCTGCATTTCACCCATCGCACCTAAGTGGAGCAGTAGGCAGGCATATACAGCACCCATGGAACATTGATGGGGATGGTACCTTGCTCAAGGGGCCCCTCAGGGTAACCTGTTGGTTTGGGATTTGAACCACCCTTCAGAACATTGGGCCTAAGTTGTAAACACTAGGCTGCCGCTGCCACATTTGACTGTTTAGGATGGCGGTGGTCTAGTGGTAGGATACTTGTCTATGGACCTATGGCTCAAAAGGTCCCAGGTTCGAATCCCACCTCTGGCACTACCACCACTGGGTCCCTGAGCAAGACCCTTAACCCTGAATTGCTCCAGGGGGACTGTCCCTGTAATTAGGACATGTAAGTCGCTCTGGATAAGAGCGTCTGCTAAATGCCGTAAATTTAAATGTAAATGTTTCAGGGAATATCTGATGTGCGTAAAATGAAGGTAACAGCTCTTGATGGCAATATGGGGAGGTTGGAAAAGCTTTACAAACAAAATTGCCCTTAAAATTTTGCACTAATCTTTGTTGAGTTACAACAAAATACTACATTTCCAACCATATTTCCCAATGTTTCACTAGCAAACTGAAATTTGTTGTTGAAGCTAATTGAAACCATTCAACAATGATGCAATAACAATGATGTAATAACAAGATTATCCAGCAAATAAATCACTGATTTATTTTAAAAGTCAGACCTTTCATGTGGACATGAAATAAAAACAAAAAGTGTAATTAATGTATATTTTTGGACCAGGGCTGGGATGTTTTTCTGGGATGAGACGGAGGCTGACTCAAAAACTCTGAATGCTTAAAATAAATAAAATAAAGATTAATTCAACCTATTTAAAGCACATTGTTGATAATTAGTGTAAAATCCATAAATTGTATGAGCCCTAACTTTGACAAAATATGCTAAATGCTTTTTTATTTCATATTAGTTTGATATGAATGCTTTATGCTATAGTATGATATGCTTTTTAGCATGATGAAATTAATGTTTTGCTATCTTTTTTATTTATAATGTATTTCCATTTGTTACAAAAGCATCTATTTGTCTCATCAAAAACACTGTCAAACATTTTTACAAGCAGTTCTATTGCCTCAGGAAATGAACAAATGAATGCTCATCCAGACTCGAAATGGTTATGGCCATAGTTGTGGCTTACAGTGCTTGTTCCTTCATTCTGCCTTGTCAGAAAGTAACAGTTAAAAGTGGATGTTCTCCAGAGCAGGACCTGTGATAGGTTCTATAAATACTCACTCTGTCCAGTCTGTGACATAACAGTACATCAGTCGTCGGGCGTGATAGGGCAGCCAGCAGACCACGAATGCAATAACAACAGCACCTGGACAGAAGAAAAGAAAACTGGTGAAATCAGTGATTCACTATATAGAGTTCTTCCTTCGCTGGCATCTTTAGTGTATTTTGATTTCCTTTTGAAGAGATTATGGAGATTATCCTAATGGAAAATAAACAATCTGGAATGTTAATTTAATTTTCCAGTATTAAACCCATCTACCTGACCAAGCTGCATCGCATTTTCACTTCTAATAGAGATGTTTTTGACAACATTTTATACAAAGAAGATGCATTAAGCTCCAAGGGGGCTAATGAAGTGAACTAGTCAGACTAATAATGTCCAAACTGAGTGAGGAACAGGTCAGTAAGAAAAAAATACAGCACAGTCTGATTTTATATAGAGAGAAAGAGAGACAGACAGAGAGAGAACATGGTAAGATGTGCTTCTTATTCCTGTGAGATATGTTTTCACCTACTTGATTAGCTTCTCAGCACTCTCTGAACTCTCTCAATCCTTCAAAGTCCCCAAAGTCAAGACTGTATTATTTATTTATTTATTTATTTACTCTTTCCTCAGTGTTGCAGCTGTCAGGCACCTGACTCTGCCAAAAACTCCAGTTTCTTAGTCTTTGATAATAGCAGAGCAGGCCTTTCACTTTACTATCATTCTCTCTCTCTCTCTCTCTCTCTCTCTATAACTTTTTGTCTCAGGACATTAAAAACCTTTCAAAAATATCGGGTTTTACCGAGACAGTTATGATCCTTTTTTAAAAACCATGATGTTAGAATTCATCCATATGAGTGTAAAAAGCATGCTTATGTCACACATGTTGAAATGACTTTTATTGGGCTTTGGAACATTTTGAACACTTTATGTGTAAATCACAAATGGAGAATGATAACAGACACCTTAGGGGACATCACATAACTAATTTATTCAAAGGGGAAATGTAAAGGTTAGTTTCATAAAAATTTCAAGAATGATATTGCCTTGCATCTCTCCTTAATTTGAGTTTTAATACATTATGTTGAGCAACCACAGAGTGGTCAACACAAATGATACCTAAAGTAACCAAGAATTAATGTAACAAACTCAATTGTTTGTGGCTCTTTGACCCTGAAACCAGAATCACACTTTGTCAATCCACCTGCAGTCTGACTGCATACTTAAGATGAGTAACCTCTCATACCTCTCAAGGCATCGAGGCAAAAATTTTAGTTAAAAAAATGGCTTTAATGAACTCAATAAAAAGCCATCGGCCCAGAGCTTTGAAAATCACAAGGTCAATCAGCAGCTCACCCTTGTTGTTCAGGTGGCCATGGAGTAATCCAGTCAATAGCTGCATATCCACTATTGACCAGAGATCATACTCTGGGGCAGATGAACAGTTCTTTGTTAGCATGGATACTTTTTCCCACTAAAGGTGTGACAAATGTGATTAATTCAGTAAATAATAGCATAGTACTTTCTTTATCTTTTCACCTTTTCTGCCAAGAAAAAAAAAACCTCAAAGAGATATGATATGGTTTGAAAGTTCTTCAAAAGGGATTGTTTTCTATTGGTTTCATCACTTTCCAATCAGCTGCCTTTGTTGAAAGGTGGTGGTGTTTGGGGACAGGCAGTAGACTGAAATGACATTTGATATTTGGATGATGTTCTTTCATAGAATTGCACAATAATGTTCAAAAGCAAAGCTATGGACAAATAAAGTGTTTACACAGTCCCGTAAAGATTCTACAAAGGAGAACCACTTTTGCTTCCCTAGTAACATTCTTCTTGAAGTAGGGTCCTGGATACCCAGGGGTGTGTGGTGTATAGCTAGAGGGTCACTGATTTTTGTCTTTTGAAATGACATGAGCAGGGACACCCAAACTAAAGAAAGGCCAAGAATCCCACCTGTGTTTTTTTCTGAGCCAGTAGTTCAAAAACTTTGAACCACCACAAACGTAATACTCTCCACTTATCATTTGCAACACTTGAATTACAAAGCTTTATAATTGGAAACAAAATGGATCAAAGCATTATTTTATTTCTTTGAAAAGGACTGAACGGGCACAATACAAAAAATATTCATTTTTACCAAAAGTCTTAATTATTAGATTTTTTATGATTAAATTATTCTAAACATTTTTCAAACTGCACTGAACTTTATCAAGTCAGGACCATTATACCATGTTTATAACGACACTTGCCTTGACTGGTGAACTGTCAAGGCCATTATGTTCAGTGTGTGCTGGAATAGGCTCCAGCACCTTCCATGACCCTTGTTAAGATAAGTGGCTCGGACAATGGGGGGGATGGCAGATAATTCAGTTCAAAAAGGTTTATATGCTCAGAAGAGCATAAAAACACAAGTTAGTTTATTACAACCATAAATATTAGAAGGCTTACCCCTGCTTTAATATTCTATAAATCACCAACGAGAGTTATTTAAATGCTCCATGCAACAAATTACATAAAATGTTTAAAAATAAGTTTGATTCTCTCCTGCCCTAAACCACCTGCTAATGGGCAGCTCTTTAAAAAAAGCTCATTAAGTAAAAGAAAAGTGTATAAGACCTCCCCATAATTAAGTTCTGGACTAATTTTTCTCTTAGAACATGGACGCTTTTTTAAAGGTAACCAACTTTGCCTTTACACACACTATGATTCTCTCATAAACAAAAGGATACCATTGTTGAACAATGAAAAAAACAAACAAAAAAGTTGTGAAGCGTTAAAAAGTAAGGCTGTAGCATAAAAAAGACACCTTAACATCATTAATTAATCACTGAGTTATTGCTTATATTTAAAGATTAAAGTCTACAATATTCAATCTTTAGTCTTACAGTCAGTGTCATTAGTTAAGTTAAATCAAGTGGCTTTTATTGTCATTTTAGCAACATATTCAGTACACAGTGAAATGAAAGGACCAGGACATGGTGCAGCACATAAGAAAACAGAACATTACACAGAACATCACACAGGACTATAACAAGTGCAGACAGACAGCCGCGCAACAAACAGTGCAAAAGAAAGCACAACAGATTACATACATCTGACCTAAGATATAAGGTGCAAATACTAGTCTTTAATAAATAATAGTGCAAAAAAGCTGGAAAAATATTTAAAGCTGAGTAAATATGGAAGTGTGTGTGTTCAATTAATGAGAATAAGAGTTCAGTTCCAGTTGAGAAGTCTGATAGCCAGGGGGAAGAAAATGTTTCCCATCCTGTCAGCGGAGGCCTGTATGCCATGGAACCATTTCCCAGATGGCATGAGTGAGAAGAGAATGTGGGAGAGGTGGGTGGGGTCAAGAAAAAGTAAACTGCACAGTGAACACATTAGGATGAATATGTATGTGTGTATATGTGCCTCTCTGAATCTGCCTGAGCAAACAGAGCAGGTGCAAGAGGATATTATGGGAGAAACAGATATACGCTGATCAGTTATTCCTCTATGGGGGGCATCCCACTGTCTCTACAGCAACACAAGACAACACAACACAGCACAAACAATGAAAGAGCATGCACACTAATTTATTCTGCACTTTAAATAATTATTTCATCAAAATGATGTTTACAACTGCTGATTAGCTATCTTGGCTCACAGGTGTTGCCATATCTTGGAGTGTCACAACTTCCATTTCAAAAGAGCAAAAAAGCTCCCTTTGGAGTGTAAAAATAAAGCATGTTGCACTATTCGCCAAATTGAAAAAAATAACCAAAGTAGTTGCATAAGTGTTCTACTGACGGTCGAAAAGGGTCATTCAAGTGAGAGATTTTTTCCAGTTTTGGTATCCATTGTCAGATTTGAGCTGTATGATATTGGAAAATGCTGATATAGAATGTTCCATCACACCATTCAAGGTTAGGGCAGATTCTATCTGGCTACAGAACTGCCCCAAATAAACTAAAGTCACTTTCCTAATGTCCTAATCATGATTGCACACTGGACATTATTTTATCACATGGTTTTAGTATCACAGGCATTGAAGATACATGCGTTTCATATGCCTACTATCTTAAATTTTCCCCAGTGCTCTGAAACAACTGTCCATAGAGATTGATTTTTTTATGTATTCTCTAAGAAGCGCCACTGAATTTGCAATCTTCTTGTTCTTGTTTTCTCACTCTGCCATCACATGACTACTCTGTTGTCTTGTCTTCTTCTATGGAAATCTGTTTTGTGGTCCGCATATTGATTTGGCGGGGCAGCGGTGGCCTAGCGGTTAGGGCCACATGATCGGAGGATCAGGGTTTGAACCCCTTCCCAATGGGTTGCCCTGAGGTACCCTTGAGCAAGGTGCCGTCCCCGTCCCACTCCTCCCTGCGATGGGCTGGCGACCTGTCCAGGGTGCGTCCCCCCATCCTCGCCCTGTGTGCGCTGGGTTGGACTCCAGCACTCCCCTGCAACCCCGTTTGGGACAAGCGGCAGAAAATGGATGGATGGATATTGATTTGGCAAAAGTTTTATACCGGATGTCCTTCCTGACTTAACCCTCCGCATTTATCTGGGCTTGGTACCAGCACAAAGACATACTGGCTTGGGCATCCTTACTGGCTGGATAACTACTGTGTTTTCCCTGTAAAAATGTATATGATGCAGTTTTCTTGAACTGTATTTTTCCCCATAAGGTCCACATATGATATTTGTTACATCACAAAAACCATGAACATTTTTGCAGATCACTGTATGTGAACTGGGTGGTGCAGCAGCTGGTGTTTTCGTCTAACAGACAATAAGAATAAGTTCTGGTTTCTTTATATATGGAGTTTGCATGCTTTCCCAACTGACTGCATGGCTTTCCTCCCACTAGTGGAAGACAGGCATGTCAGTTGTAATCTGTAAAGTTAGCACTACACCTTCTGCTCAAAAATCTGACATAGAGTATATACCCACTTTTAAGCAGTATGAGCCAATATCCTTTTTTCAATATCACCACTACTTAAATATAGCAAGCTCTGTAATCTATTTTAAACTTCTTGCACTGTTCCTGCTTGTATTAAGTATTCAATAACTCAGCCCCTTCTCAAAAAACCTAATATTGATTCAGAGACCAAGTTAGTCCCATTTAAAAATGTGTGTTAAAAAAAGTCTTTCACAGCTGGGATCTCATTTAAATAAAATTTATATTTTTGGAAACTTTACAGTCTGGTTTTAAAGCTCTACACAGCACCACCTTATTAATGCAGCAAATCATTTTACTTTTACTCTTTACAGACTCTGGTAACTGTGATATCTCACACCTGTTAGACCTCTTTAAAGTGCTACTTTAAAGGCTGTTGATCTTCTTACTGTAAGCCTTCAGCTCATTGTGTGAGCTACAGCGTGCAGTTATGCACTGGCTCAAGTCTTACATTGTGAATGTGATCAATTGCTTTTCATTTTCTGCCACCAATGATTGCAAATTCATTCATGCCTCAATTTTTCCATGTCTAGATTATTACAGTTAGCTGTGAATAGGACTTTGTGTATTAGCTTAACAGTTGGCCCAGAATGCACAGATCCAGACTGTTATGGGTGCCAAGAAATGTACTTTACCCCAACTGGTCCTGTTTCTTTTCACTCTTTTCCTACCAAAAAATGCTAGAACCCACATTAAATTATTAGTATTTGGCTCTTTATTAATTACTATTCACACACACGCACACACACACACACTCATAATTACTATTTATTTTATTACTATTCATATAATAAATACACATTGACCAAATAGTGACACTACAGTAAAGCTGTAAAGATGTGTTTGTATCCATAGCCCTTGCTTTTATGCTTGATCATCAAGGCATTGCAATAAAAACTGTGACAAAAGTTTGGATATAAGTATCATTCATGTTAAAATTGATCAGCAGTATACCCCCAAAATTGCTGGAATTAGTAGAAATGTGCATAAAATGCTAGACTTATTTCACAAATCTTTTTTATAATAATGATTATAAAATTATTGTAAGCACTAAAATATTAATAATCTCAAAAATACAATGACATTTAAAACAGTATTTTCATCACATGGAGCTTAAGTCTGATTCTGAGCTTAAATGTCAAATTTATTATAAGTTATTATAAGTATAAAATGATCTAATCATGAAGCTGTATCTTGTTTTTTCCCCCCATATCTTAAAGATGTTTTAGAATAATTCACAATTAGCCTAATTGTTCTTAATGGGCAAACCACTTCACAGCCTTGTTCCACCCTAATTCTAATTTAAAGGCACCTATTATCTTACAAATGACTTTCATCTAATAGACTAATAGACAGTAATCATTAAAAAAAACTTTACCTTAACTACTTAAATATCAGTTTTACATTTAAACAGGGAGGATAGTGTTTGATAAGCTTTTTCTTTCTTTCTTTACTTTCACTGGACATCTGAGCTGTCAGGCAGAGATACTTCCTGCATACTTTAGTCTCACCACTTTGTTTACAGTTGCTCCTGATTGAAAGCAATTTTACTTCGTACTGTCTCTCACAAAGATTTAACATTTTCCATATTTGTAGTTGAGTTGACAGTGCCTTTGAATAAAGTTTAGATGAAAGTTAGATGTTTCTCCTTCCTGTCAGCAAAAGCAATGAATTGATGCATATCTTTGCTTCTGGACCACTTCTTAAACAATGTAGCGTATCTAAATATACAGATCAGCTTGGTATATAATGACATGCTCATGTCAAGTTGTATTGGATGGCTGTAACAATGGATGGTAATCAGTCTGTGTGCATTGTCAGTCATGGCATGAGATACTCTGCCTGTCATTTAAATGTCCTCATGCTGCCTAATTAGTGCCATTATTTGAGAGTATATCTACAACATCTTGGTCCAATACTAGATCCATTCAAACGGTTCTCATTAAATCATGCTGTAGAACACAACTGCATGCAAAGACTGATTTGAAAAATCTGAACTCAGACTATAATAGTTTACAAAGCTTATAAATGACAGTCCTTGTAGAAATAGCTCAAGAATATTCAAAATAATATATCTCTGACAGTATTATTATCATCTAAATGCAAATAGAGACAGCATGTTCTCTGTCTCCCCTCCCCCTCCCCATCCTGTTCTTCTCTATTCTCCAGTGAATTGTCAACAGATCAGTTTGATTTTAGGTCAAGCAAAAATGTCAGTGCTTCCCAACGGAAAACCGATGCTGAAGACGGGTCAACTCTGCAAAGTGGTCTCGATTATGAACAGACTCCTAATCTAATTACTAATGTGTTTAGGAGCACTAATTACTCATGAAACATTAGTAACAAATAATGGAATTCCTGCTGGGTTTCAGACTTTTCACTCTGGCCATTGAATCCAACATTTTCTCGGATTAAAATTTTTTTATTTACCTTACTTACATTCTTACTTACCCCAAACACCCTCTTAGTCTTTCCGCTTTTGAATTTAACAGGCAATTTTTGTTACTGTGCCTTCAAGACTAATTTATGTGAATGATATCTGCTCTGACTGGATTCCTAGCATTGGACTGTTTGCTGGAATATTAAGTGGAAAAAATCCTTTGAAAAAATAAAAAAAAGATCAAAGACAGAACTATGTATCTGTTTGTCTCTGTAGCAGCTCTATTCAAATTGTCCTGAAGGTGTCGAGGTCATCAACTGTGTCCACTGGGATCTATTCACACTACTCATGGGTACAATATTGAACATCACCTTCTAGCTGTCTAGCATACCTCTTCAAGCATGCTCGTGTGAAATATGAAGCATGTGCATTCTAGCATATGTGGTGAATGTAGTCTCAGGTAGATCAAAACACTGCAGAATGAATTTTGCAGGTAGACGAGAGATAGCAGACACTCTTTAGGTAATGTCATTCATAAAGCTGGCAATGTTTTTAAATGTTACTGTTTTTCTGCATTATTCTTATGTAGACATTATTAAGATATTCTTTATACATAAGTCAGTTTTCTTCCTTTGGGCCAGAGGAGGTGACAGACTTACAAACAATTAATTCCCAGTTATTGTGTTATATCCAGAAAACAGAAGCAAAAGAATATGATTTTCCTTACCTGCTAACTTATTGTAAAATTACTTCTTCTGCATTTATGTCATCTTATTAGACAAATATCAAGCTTATTTACTAGGCTTTATTTCCTCATAATGCAATGTTGTCAGTTCTTTTGCTTAATCTGATGTGCAGCAAGACTAAATTAATCAAGCATTCAAGGCAGCAAACAAACACCTCAAACCTGGATTTTATCTGATTATTTTATGCTTCAGGAGATTTTGAATTACAAGCATGTATTTATTCTGAAGTGACATGATGTCAAAAAATAACTTCATTGGCTATGCATTGTAAGTCAAAGCTCGATATATTTTTTTCTGATACATGCTGTGCCTGGAGGGATACAATGGTTCTATTAAAAAGAATGGCTACAATGTGTACAAAAAACTGTTGATGTGATAGTCTGAATGTTGCTGAATTATATTCCTTCTATGTTATGCCGCTTTGAAAAGAATGCAGAGTAAAATAAATCTACAAGCCTGTTTCATGTGTGGGAATGAAGGCTAGCTGGTCTGGTCTGATCCCACAAAATAGCACAATTTGTCAAAAAAAAGTAAAGAAGGATGAAAAAGTGAATGAGGATATGTCACAGCTCGCTGTGTATGGGGCTATGCAGCTGAAAATTGGTTAGAAGGCCTAAGCTGACCTTGGTCTGCAACTCAAAAAGTACTTATAATAGGCATGTAAGTATCAGAGCTAGACAATGGAGCAAACCTCTGAGCAATGTTCTGTTGAGAAACCTTGGATCCTGCCTTTCATGTGGATGCTACTTTGACATGTACCACTTTTCTTAACATTGCTACAGACCAAGTACAACCTTCATGGCATTGTTCTCTTATGGCAGTGGCCTTTATCAGCAGGATAATGTACATGTCAAACTGCAAAAAAATGTTCAGGAATGGTTTGAGGAACATGACAAAGAGTTCATGATGTTGACTTGGCCTCCAATTTCCCCAGATCTCTTTCTGAACGAGCATCTGTGAGATGACCCGGACAAACGAGTCCATAAATGACCCACTTTGCAACTTCAAAGACTGAAAGTATGTGTTTTGATTTTATGGCGTATAAATATCTTAATCCAAGGGGGCCTGGGGGATGAAATTGCTCAATTCAGCCTCAATTCAAGTCCTCCCCATGGCGACTCAGCAGTGTGTAAAAATGAAGCAAAAAATTTGAGCTGAAATATATAAAATTGAAATTTTTTAAAACCATAATTTATGATTAGTAGGATTCAGCTTAATGGATCCCATTGAAAATGCCTAGCAGCAATAGAAAATATCCACACATACTCACACAAACTGTGACTGTTTCATAAAGCTTTTTATATTTTATTTTGTTAACATTACATTTATTTGGTAAATGTAACATTGCATTTTCATCATGCGCATTAATGACGCTTTTTGAGGGGTGAATATTGCAAACAGTTTAATTGCAAACATGCAATTTTACATGACAAAATGTTTCCAATGCTCACACTTACACACTTATTTAGTTGTTTCGCTGTCTGTGCACTTTTGATTTGTATTTGCTGATGGGAACACTTAAAGACTTCTCAGTAAGTCTCTGCTTTGGGCCAAAATCAACAATGAGAGCAAATCGTTCTCCCTGAAGCTGCCTGCTTATTCTGTCCCATTTGAGGACACCGCCTTTTACAGCACTTCATATAAATTCAATTTGCGGAAAGTCAAAAGCAAGAGGGGAGCAAACATTAAATAAAAGGAGGATAATCATGTCTCAGGCACTCTGTGACCCCGCACAGTCATAATGGGCTGTAGACTTCTCTGGAGATTTACTTCAATTAGAATCAGTCACACGCTTCCTCTGAGATTTACATCACTTTGGGTCGACTTTATCCGCTAAGATGCAATACGGTGAGGCAAAGAAATGTAAACTTTATGTGTGACTGTGTGTGTGTGTCTGTATGCGTGCGTGAGTGTGTGCCTGTGTGTGTGTGTGTGTGTGTGTGTTTGTGTGAATGTGTATCTTGAGCTCCTGTGGAGCACAGCATGGCTCTGACTGAAGGGGAGTATTTTGGTGGGAGATTGCACAAGTCTTTGCCTCTTCAGGCTCGAGAGCACAGAGAGGAAAATGTGGACTAAATGAAGTTTCTGGGACACAACACATGAGAGCAGTGTTGGGAACAATACCTTATCCAAAGGTACCTCAGGGTTACCTTTTCATCAGGGATGTGCACTCACAATATTTTAACATGGGGCCTAGTGCCTATCCACCAATTCTTTGTACAGGTGTTGACATGGATGGTAGAACATTCCAAGCAGAACATTCCACCTGCATAGTGGTGGCATATTTGTTTGTGTGTGTTTGTGTGCATGTGCAAAGGTTACCTGGCACCAGAATTTTGGCAGCAGGTCAGTTAAATCCTGTTAGCTGTTAGGTGGGGCTCCAATGTATCATAACAGTTAGTTTGAGACATGTTCAATTAGACGGAGAAGTTGATGTCTTGAACTCTTTGTTATGTTTCTCAAACCATTACTGAATGGTTTTCAGTAATGTTTCACGATGGTTTTTTGCACAAATCTTATCTTACTTACAGAGTCAGAATATTTTTGTTCTGAAATTGTACAAAATCAACATATTCTCAGACACAGGAGGTGCACAGTTATTGCCACTGCATAAATTTCTAATGAATAATTCAGAAGCGAATGGGCTCATAGTACACTGACAAGCATTGCGAATAGCCCAGGAAACAAAAGCGCATTACTTTGAATTACTTCCTCTGGTTGAACAGAGTTAGCAGCAGGGTCTTAAATAAATGTTATCTCCTGCGGTGTTGAAAGCTTGTTGAAGAACATTGTAGAGCCTGACACGAGCCTGAAAAGAGCACTCTGCTCTTTTAATGGAGGTTCCAGGCTGTTGGCAAAACAAACCAACACAAGGGAGCACTCCTGACATACCTCCTGCATCTCCTAATCTAAAGAAATCATTCTACCTGTTACCACAGGCTCCAGCTGGTACAGTAAAGGCCCCGTTAAAAAAGGCTGCTTGAACGTGCTTGCAAAAGGACACAACTATATACATTTCCTACCTCTCACAAAGTTAGTAGGGGTCACATGGTAGAATGACTGGTGCATTCAGCAGCCTGTAAAACTTTAAGAGGACTTGAGTTTCCCTTTGGATATGATGCATAAAAATGAGTGTCATAACTTGTTGAAGTTAGGATGTGGGGGATATTCAGGCTTTTCAGGCCTTAAACAATTTCAGTAAAAGCTTGGCAGAAGCTTTAAACTCAAAACACTGTTGAGAAGGCTATCCTGATTTTTGATGGGCTGTGATACAATCACAGAAGTTCTCCTCTTTATGTCGCTGAAAAAAAACTAAGTACAGTATTGACACTTTCTGGACCCTGCACATCACATTAACAGCAGTTCATGCTCACTCTACATTTCCGTTAGCAAGTCTCAGCCTCATTGAACTGCTGGCTAGGTCACTTGGATACATGGAGATATGTGCTTCCTCTGAGATACATTAAACTTGAAGAGCGAATCGAGCGAGTAAGTAGATGAAGCCCCACTTTGTATCACTGAGCAAAAAACAATGCTATCAAGGACAAATGAGCCCTCAGTTGTGATTCGCTAAAAAGTTATCTGAAGTGTCTCATATACTCTCAAACCAAACTGCCACCAACTACTATTCAACCACACAACCCAAAAAGTGCCTGGCGAGTCTCCCACTTTTATTCAGGAAACAAAATTAACACAACCTGTAACAAGCCAGTGTGTTGTTTACCCGTGGTGGCCTAGTGGTTGGATACTTGTCTATGGACCAAGCGATCACAGGTTCAAATCCCACCTCCAGCAATGCTACCATTGGCTTCTGAGCAAAACCCTAAACCCCAAGTTGCTCCTGGGAGACTGTCCCTGTAATTGAACTGTAAGTTGCTCTGGATAACAGTTTCAGCTAATTGCCATCAGTTTCACTGGTCATGTGGTTTTCAGCTAATGGACACAAACCTCAAAGTGGGACTTCAATTGCTGAATCAATTTAAAGCTGATATTTGTTTCAAAGCCTGGGCTTCAGCTAGCCTCTGGTTTTTCTACAGATTATTGTAAACAAGCACCTTAAAAGCTTACTTCTCTCCATCGCCCTGAACAAGACCCAGTGAGGACACAGACATTTATAAGCTGCAAAAAACACCAAAACCAGAAGGGATTATGTTGTTATTGCAGTAAAAGAGTCAACTAATCACTACCACATCATTGAATTTACTCTCTCACTGGCAGAAACCCGTGCTGTGGAAGAATTCATATACAAAGCATTACAAAATGGTTTTTATTCTTCCTTTATTATCCTTTGCCTCAGCTGTTTTTTTGTTTAATTGCCTTTTTTTCTTTCTTTCTTTGCCTGTTTAACAACTAGAGACTTACATTTGGGGCTCTTTTGTAAGGGCTTAGGAGCTTAGTGCTTTCAGGCTTTTGGAACGCATTACTGAGACAAGTTATGATCTTTTTCTTCCTTCATCCTGCTTTCTTGTGTCCCTCCTCAGCCCAGTGGTTTTCAGCCTTTATAAGAAGTTACCTCCAATCCTAGTAGTGGAAGCTATCACAGCCTACAATGTTGAAGGGTTGGTGAGTGTCCTCTGCCGATACACATGGTCCAGTTTTGATTGAACACTTCCTAACAGGAGGCATGCTTTGGGTAGGTTGTACTTTAACATCCCCTGGCATGTCGCCCTCTGTTCTTAAGAATTCAAGAACCAGGCCTGATGCGGTCCTATGGGGCACATCTTCAATTAATCCTCAAGTACTAAATAACACTGTTTAAACCCACAATGACTCTGTCAAGTCATGTGTGTTTTGTGACATATTTAGGAGGTACTGTTTGCCTGTTGGGGGGCAGCAGTGGCCTAGTGGTCAGGGAGTTGGCCCTGGATCAGAAGATTGTGGGCTCAAACCCCTTCCCGGTGGGGTTGCTGTCAGTTTGCTGGTCCCTGCAATAGGCTGGCGACGTGTCCAGGGTGTATCCCCATCCGTCGCCCTGGGATAGACTCCAGCACCCCCCTGCAACCCTGATTAGGACAAACAGCCCAGAAAACTAATGAATGAATGACTGACTGATTGTTTGCCTGTTTTTAGCAACTACTTTGTTTGTTGAGTTTGATTTTTGTTTGATGTGCTTTTGCTGCCTTTTCTTTTTCTTTCTTTTTAAGGGTTATTTTGCCACATCCTTAAATTCTCTCCAATCCACACTGTTCTGAAAGATTTTGTGTTCCATGTAAATGGAACTGACTCTGAATTTGAGATTTTATCTGCAAAAAGGAACTTTATATAAGCAATGACTCATGAATATGATGAGGGACAACCACTCAGGTGGGCATATCTTTCTGATCCTAAAGACACCTGAGGCTGCCATGTCCCTGTGAGATGAAAAGCATTCCGGGAAAACAAAGCAGCATACCTAAGAACTGCTTTACCTGGATAAAAGTTGGACACTCAGTGGTGTGAGAAGATGAAACAGAATTTGCTTGTGTGTCTGCTGAACAATAATGTTAATGTCTGCTTTGTTCTACAATAAAGGTGCAGGTTAAAACAGGTTATATTGTTCATATTTATAATAATTCACCACTGATACACTTGTGCGTGCATGCAGGGCTTCTTTCATCATTATGTATAAAGAATCAGCAAAATGGCTGCCATACTTGTCATTCAAAAGAATGACCCCTTTGCTTTTACCTGTTGATAATGACCCAGTCAGAGTGCCCGGTGTCTGAATGTACACACTGTACAAAATGTACACTGAGTTAGTGATTCTAATTCCAATTATTTACATATAAAATGTTAGTAATATTTAAGTTGAATTTAATATTTAAATTAAATTCAGGTATGTTAGCTCAAAACACACTATGCTGATTTAATGTAATCACTTGCAAATTTTTTTTAAATAATTGCATATTGCTGCATATTCCATTTACATGGAAATGATGTGGAAATGTGAATCAAATAAATTCAATGCATAATGTTTTTCAGAGTAGGCAAATCACTAAGACTTTGTCAGTGTAGACCACTTCCCTTTTTCATTATTGTCATCAGCTCCTGCACACATTTGTAAGTGAAATGCATGGTTTCTCTTGCTGCCTGATGCATTGCTTACTGTGCCGTGGAGTGCTTAGTGAGCGACATAACAATATTTAGAAAAAAAAAAGAGTGGTTTGTTCTGCTGTGTGGTGGAGAGGAAAGAAGACTTAATTTTAGTTTTCCCCAGAAAAATGTGGAAGATTTTTTATAAATATCTCGAAAGTTCAGTCTTAGAAGTTGGAGCATTTTCCGCTTTTTTAACAGCTACACATGCTTTCAGGTCTACAGCATTAAATTGTTTTCTCACGAGACAAACCTGTGGATTGTCAAATCGGAAGTGAAAGTTTAGCTTTAAGTTTGTCATTATTTTTCGTTTCAGAGGCTTCCGTGAAATTTATTTAAAAATCTGTTCTTTCCTTCTTTCCTTCTGATACTAAAAAATAGAAAAGTATTATTTATTTTTTTTTAATGGAAATGGAACAACAAAAGGGTGTCCTAACAACAAAAAACAATTTTCCACAGTGCAGTCAATGCATCTCTAAAAAAAAACTAATAAAAGGAATTAAACTAACCAAAGGAATTAAAAACATGCAACTTTCAGTGTATGCTGATGTAACAAGATTTTTTTCTAAGCCAAACTGAACATACAAAAAAGTTACAAGGTCTTGTTCTGACAGCTATTTTATGCATATGTGTGTGAGGAAGAATAAAACTCTTGAAGTTCCACTTTTGGATGTTGTTATGTATTGCACATTATTCTCACAAGTGACAATACAATCAATATAAAAGCAGTAGAGTCTCAAATGACTTAAATATTTAACAGCTGTTCAGTTGCTGGGTTGGTACTCACGCAACACCATAACACCATGGCGCAGGGATTGGGCGCGGTTGGGCTCCACAGCAACGCTGAGCATGGTGGCATTGCCCCCGATGATACAGACGCGGTTATCCTGTGCAGCTTCTCTGAACATTCGCAAGAGCTGACTGGCAATGATTCCATTCAGCACTGAGATCAGCACCATGGGAACGATGAAGGACAGAAATGCATTCACCTGATGAACAAAAAAGGCAGCTGTCTTAAGAAAGTGGCTTAGACTGTGAGTCAGTGAGTGTATATTGCTGATTTT
>CM029385.1:13093485-13225985 GCA_017165825.1 Hepsetus odoe | reverse complement strand
CAAGTCAAGTCAAGTAGGATTTTATTGTCATTTCAGCCATATACACAGTACACAGTGAAATGAAATAACGTTCCTCCAGGACCCTGGTGCTACACACAAGACAAGACACAACACAAGACACAAGACAACATAAGACACAACACGGGGCAACAAGTGCAGACAAGACAGACAAGACAGACAACAACAGACGGCACGACAGACAGTACATTCATCCGTGGAAGGCTGCAGTGTTGTGGAACAAAGCAGCCCAGGCACATTATGGTGTAGCAGTGTGGTGGAGCGGTGTTACTGTAAAACTTAAAGTTACTTAAAGTGCAAGAGTGCAACACGAGATAAATAAATAATACAGAATGAAAAGTGGAGGAAGTGGTGGGTGAAGTGGTGGGTTTAAGAGTTTTGTATTATTGGTGGGTTTTTAAGAGTTCAAGTAGTGTGTTGCTGAAATAACAGCCAGAAAATATCATTACCTTTCTGTCAAATCCCTGCTGCCCTAAACATGTTTATAGAATTGTTTGTCATGTTGTTGGGTGGTTGCCCTCCACTGTTTTTAGCTGTCAGCATAGTTGGAGAAGGAAGTGTGATCTTAATGGGATGCAGAATATGAAATTTGGAAGTGCAGTGGACCTGGAGAATTGCGGCATCATTAGCATTGTCATTACCATCAGCCAGCGGCACTCCAACATGTCCAATAATACATGACCAAACAAGAGTGAAGGAGAAAACAAGCAGACCACTGGCCGCTAAAGCTCATGCTGGGCACTCTACACCCACAATGAGCTTTCGGACAAGCTTGCTCTGACGTCAAAGTGTGCCTAAGTGGAGTTGCTATAGCACTGCATTTGAAATAGATACCTTTATAACTACTACTTTTACAATTGACCATGGTCAACTGGCAAGAAGCTCACTTCATTTAATGTTATTTAAAGCACCTTTTCATGTCATTATTATGTCAAGATACTTCACAATCATCAGAACAAACAAAAAGACTACATCTATTAAATGCAATGAATTTAAATGCTGTCTCTCATGTCTTTATATGTTCATTACACTACTGGGGCGCTAATGAGCTAAAAACACAACTGACTGTTCTTTTTAGCTGGAAGAATCAGCAGCTCTGTTCAATAGATTATCCCTCTAATTGGAAGCTATTATATGGTGGAGTAACAAGTAATTTCTGGCCTTTTTTAGGACAAAAATCTAACATTTAGACACTTTTGATTGGCATTACAAAGATCTAATCTGAACCTTATTAGTATATGTATTTAATTCTGTAGTAACTGATAAGTCCTTCCCTCGAACAGGCTCCAATTCATAGCTTTAACAATCTTAATGGACCCAGAGGAGGGGATGGTGGATTTATACTAATAGAAGTGTATCTCCAGGGGTCACCAACCTTTTTGAAGCTGAGAGCTACTTCACGAGTACTGAGCCGTACGAAGGGCTACCAGTTAACTAAACTTCATGTATAATAAACATATTTTAAAGGCATTTTTTCAGATATTGTCATTTTCAAATCTATATAAATAATGCAAATGTGATTACAGAAGAATAGCAACAGGATCAAGTTAAATTGAACAGGTCCACGGGCGACTCACGTGGTCATTGGGGGCATCCTGGTGGCCGTGGGCACCATGTCGGTGACCCCTGCTCTAGGGATTGCATTAAAGAATGGCAACCAGTAGTTCACACTCAAAGCTAAACTCAAGTACTTTAATAATCGTATTAGTAGTTGTATCTTTACAACTTGGTTCTGGCATAGGAAGCAGTGGAAAAAATGGGCTTCATCCCAACAACACACGTTTCCCTTTACATGCTACATTACTGAATGCATGTCCAATAAATGTGTACTGTTTTTAGCACACTATTTAGTATGAAGTGAGGGGTGTGGCCACAGTTACATTAACTATTAGCTTACAATATGTGAAATATAAGTTATCTAGTTAAAGAAAATATTCGGAAAACATAAAATCAAATTTTGGAAAGAGGATGATAGTGAGCTAACATTAAGTGATTATCACTTTTCTTTCCATAAATAATTAAGTAAAGCTGTAGCTCATCTGTTAAGTGACAGCATTATTAACACATCCACGTTGACACACAGCTGTCTGTTTTTTGGTAAACAGCTGCTGTCTCGTGATTGAAAGTGATTGACAGAGACATTACAGAAAACACACATTGTTAAAGCCAGTCATTTTTATTGCTTTTAATGTACACTTTCAATGCCAAAATGAAATGTGAAATGAAATTAAAAACTAAAAAATCTGCTTTCACAAACATTGAACTCCTTCAAAATGCAACTTTTTTGCGGGATCTTTTGCTGCATTAACAGCCGAGTCTGTTCAATTTCTTTAGCAGCTTTGAAATAAACTTGACCTTTGCTCATTATTGGAGGTCGTTCAGTAAGTTTGTAGGACAGTTTTGGACTACAGTTTTCAAATAGTGCCAGAGACTCATTATTGGATTGATGTCAGGAATTTTTGCTGCTTAACCCTTCCTCTGTTGATCTGGCCTTGAGCTTTGGGTTTTTTGTCCTGTTTACATTTACATTTACGGCATTTAGCAGATGCTCTTATCCAGAGCGACTTCCAAGTCCAAGACACTCAGGGTTAAGTGTCTTGCTCAGGGACCCAGTGGTGGTAGTGTCAGAGGTGGGATTCGACCTGGGACCTCTTGAGCCACAGGTCCATAGGCAAGTATCCTACCACTGGACCACCACCACCCTGTTTAAAGGTAGAGTTTCTCCTCAGCTTTAGTTTATATTTAGCAGACTGCAAGAACGTTGTAGTCTTACCTCGGGGTAACCTAATGTGTCACACAACTATTGCTGCCACTGCCATATCATACTTTGAGATGACATTTCTTGAGCAATGGGAAATTAGGTTTGCACCCTGCAGTGTTTTACATTTTGGCCAAAAAGCTCAATTTTGTCAAACAATAAAAAACTGTACTGACTGGATTATTCAAATACCCAGAGAACAAAGAACTGTTTCAGATTTTGTGTGTGTATATATATATATATATATATATATATATATATATATATATATATATATATATATGTGTGTGTGTGTGTGTGTGTGTGTGTGTGTGTGTGTGTGTGTGTGTGTTATCACAAATAAGAGTAATGTGAAAATCAAGTTAAAAGCAGCTGAATCTATGGTCAACTAGCTGACAGATATATGTTACACAAACTCTAAAAACTCACAAACTCAAAAAGATTTTCCTCTCACAAAACCATGGAATGCCAGAATCAAACATCAGTAATGGCTAAGGCTTTCTCACAACACTCTGAACACTTTCCCACCTAAATATCACCAGCTCATTGATCCAAGGTGTTGGAGACTTTCTGGACTATCTTTAACAAGTCATTGCCCAATAGTCCTGCTGGCAGACATTTCACCAGCTGTGCTCCTCTTTTGTTGCACCTGTTGTCAAAAGGGGGTTCTGACATCTACCCTCCTCTAAACACTCAAACTTGGGCAAGGCAAACCCAATGTTCCCAGCTACTGATTCAAGCAGGCAGGCTGATAGTTCAAACAGTCATTTCACATCAGTGCTCCATAAATGACTCTGGTATGACTCTGAGTCCCATTCACTGTTTCTCAAATACAGAAGTCAAAAAGAGGTCTGCTGGAAAAAGCATTTTTTTCTGTCTTGAAAGAAACCAAAGAGTAAAAGAATGTCAGTGCTTAATGAGGAAGGTCATGAATGTGGACCTGAACACACCCTGGGAGAGCATGTCCTCTTTGATTGGTTCCTACTAACAAGCAAAGGATGGCTGTTGCAACTGAAGCTAAATGAGGGACTAATGAGCCCAGGGCCAGCCAACTGAAAAGTGAAAGTGACTATTCCTGTCATTGCGAGGTCACAGCATAGCACACAGTGAACCACAACAAAACTGGACCTCTGTATTTAACCCAAGCAAACACCATGCAGGAGGGGGCAGCTATGAAGGCGCCCAGGGAGCAGTGACAGGGACGGTATCTTGCTCAAGGGTATCTCAGGGCAACCTACTGGTAAGGGGTTTGAACCCACAGTCTTCTGAGCCTGTGGCCAACTCCCTAACTACTAGGCCACTGCTGCCCACTGCTGCCCATCATAGCAGCTTTAACCATAGTGCTTACATGCAGGACAAAGAATAAGACTTGCTTTAGATCCACTGTACACTGTATGTTAACAGCAGGGCTATATGACCATGTTTCAGTGCACATGTTCTAACTGATACATGACCAAAATGAGTTGTGCTTATTTAAAAGAATTTGAAATGTGCCTGCTAAATAGAAGTAGTTGACGTGTTTGAGTATCTTGATTCTGCATCCATGGCTGTGTCATGATATGAACACAAAAAAGCAGATTTAACAAAATTCCGGCCAAAATTACAACACAGATACAACAAGAGTGTGCAGGGTTTTTTTTTTTAACTTCCTGCTTGCTTGGAGTACTCTATTTTTATTTGTAATTGTCTGGTGGGTGAATTAAATCTTAGAAATATAGATATGCCCACAGATTTAACCAAAAATATTATGTCATTTTGTATCTTATTGTAATTGCCTCTTTTCTTTGAGCATTCTCAGTCAATGGCTGAACCCATTCTTAAACATTTAATTATGCTGTTTATTCTTGGTCTTAGCCTCTGTGTGTTTTGCAGATCATCCCTTACATGTTCTTAATTGAAATGTTTGTTAGTAATTCTGTAGATCAAGAAGCCTTTTGTTCTCTGCATTTGTCTTGCAGCTTCAAACTGTGGGGTAAAGAATTTAAAAATCGCAAACAATATGGGGTTTATTCTTAAATAACTGAGGAGAACATGCAATTAAAAAAGGGAAGTAGAGGGAGAGAAGGAGAGGTTATTGAGTTGGATGCTACAAATTAAAAAAGAATATGCTCAGACACAGAGAAGGTTGTAATTGGGCTGCTCAGAAATCAAAGCTTGAGAAACGCTGTCCTGAGCACACTTAGAGTGAATACACTTCAGAAGTTTTCACCAAAGCTATCATGTTCTTTTAATTTGAATGTTTTCTCAGGCCTTCTGTTTTCTGCACTGAAGTATGGCATGTTTCTTTACATGCAAAAAGCTGCATTTTCTAATCGAATGGTCATTCCAACCAAGAGTAGTTTTGTGCACAGTGAAGGACCACTAGCTTGTTAAGAAGTGTTTTTGACGAGTTACTCCTTCGATTTCCTAGGAGTGCTCACTTCTCTCTCAGCTCTGTTGGACTTCTCCTTCACAGCTTTCTCCTCATGTTTTCTCTGTGTGTTCTTATCCCTGCCAGCCCAGAGGGAGTCTTCCTGAATAATTAGAAATCCTAATTAAAGCCCTTCTCTCCTGCACAAAGCACCCAAAAGCCAATATAAACACATTTGAGACTAATAACCTGGGAGTGGGGCTCTTTCTTATTGTGGGCCTTGTTACTGTAAGAGCTCTTGTGTCAAAAAGTGATATTCAGTGACATGCACAATGAATACCACAGACAGAAAGAAAGAATGAAAAAGAGACAGTAGGACAGAAAAACACATGCATATGTAAAGTTGTGACAATACCTGCTGAATATAAGAAATTGAAATAATCTGAAAACTTCATATATAATGATATATTAACAATAACACTAAAACAATAACAATAAAAAAATATGGCCTATATTTTTTCCACAATTAAAATAGTTTGCAAAAGAATTGAAATTGTGTCTTTGCTTTTAAATAGAATTTATCAGTATGTTTAGAGGAAATTATTGTTGTTATTGTAAAGTTCACCTGAATCTGGGACAAGAATCTGCCAAAAAATATGCATAATTCCAACAATACTTAGAACTTCTGTAAAGAGGAAGTGACTATTTGTTATTGTGAAACACAGCACAGAATACAATGAACCACAACGAAATTCAACACATCATGCACATCGTGCAGCAGGGGGCAGCTATTAAAAGGGAGCAGGGAAGGGATGGTACCTTGCTCAAGGGTACCCCAGGGTAATCTGCTGAAACTATGACCTTCCGGTCCTGGGACCTAGTCCCTAACCACTAGGCCACTGCTGCCCCTGTCCTGTCTCTGCCTCACTAAAATGTTGGCACTCTGCCTGCATTGTTCTAAATAAATCTTGACTTTTTGGTTGCTTTAGCCAACTTCTTTACTTTTTATGGACAGGTAAAACAAAAATAGAGTGCAAGGTGAATAAGGCAACAGACGCTCTGACTGGACACAGAGGTGCATGGATTTCATAAACTTCAAGCCCATCAGTTTCACACCAACACGTTAAGGTTATTTAACACATCTCTATGACTCCTGCTGGCATTTGTTCTAGCCAAGTGCCACATTATTTGATTCACCTATAAGAAATGACCTTTGCTTGCTCCAGAGTGACAAGTTGAATCTGAGTGTGTAGGCAGTAATTGAAGCAAATACCTAACCCCCAAGCATCAGGGACTGCAGCTACTGCAGTGTTAAAACATATTAACAGAACACTCCACAGTGTTCACAGTCGGTGGCTCTGCACTCTGTTTTGAAGTGCCTAAAAGCGACATCTGCACAGTTTTTCATAAAAAAAAAAACAAAACATTTATTCATTTTTTTTATAAACCAAATTGCAGACACAAGTCAATAGTTCCATTAAATGTCATTCTACACATACAATAGAACACAGGTGTATAATAATACATGTGATATTAATACATAATCCATTCTTCAGGGGGTTGCTAAAGCTTATTCTAGCACTGTTAGGACAAAAGGCACAGAAACACTTACCAGTGAATTGCAGGCCAGTCACATAAACACACACAGTCACACCTAAGGGGAAGCAGTATATACAGTCCAGCTGATGTGCATGCTTTTTGATTTGTGGGACGACACCCAAGAACCCATAAGAAACCCACACGACACAGGGAGAAATTCCTCACAGAAAGAACCCAAACAACCCCAGCTGGACATCAAACCCCCAGCTCACTTTGAGACCACAGCACTAAATTTTGCATCACAGTGCCTCCCTCTACATATTCAAGATACAAAAAAGTAACAGAGAAATTAATTTATCTAGATTTTAAACAGACATAACTACTTTGTGACATAAACATATGCATCTGGCCAGGGCAACAGTCAGTCACTGGAGGGGGGTCAATGCTTACCTCTGCTCACCACTAGGTCCAGTAATGATATTCACTCGATTACAAGCTAAAATCTTCTGATAAATTCAGATTTTGAATAACATCCTTTTGAAGAGTATATTTAACATCTATCTAATTCTGTATTGTTTGCCTGAGTGGTGGTGATCTGGAAAGGTGTAGTTTCCATGTTTGAAATATACATTGAAATTATAGAAATAGATTATAGAGAAAATAGAAGTCAAAACAAAAGTTAATTGATGTTTTTTTCTTCTGTGTTAAATTTCACAATTCCTTTACCAAATGTTTTTCTCTACTGTTCATTTGGAGTGATGTAATTTTGTGTTCTCATTGAAACTCGTAATTTAGACATGATATATTGAATTTATATTTTATGGTTGAAAATATTTCCATATTTTCCAAAAAAAATAAGACCCGTAGCTGCGTCTGACAGAGTTGCATAAGAAAGTATTGACTGAATCATCTAAATGCCTCAGCTAGGAAATCCATATCATTCCCATGGGTGTGTTTTAAAGGGTAGGCTACCTTGCAAGACAAGACCAGATTGAAAAGCTGAGTGGCACAGTATAAAATTTCAATATCCAACATTATACTTTTGTTCCAAACTCACATACCTAATTAAGTCTTTTTAACAAAGTGCACATTTCCAATTTACCAGTATCCCTCCTTCTGCATTCATCACACCTAGTTTTTTTTCCTTGTGTTTGTCTATGTTTAAGGTAAGAGCAAGCAATGTTATAATCTTATAACCAAGGTTATAATGCATCCACCCATAGGGATGGAAAGCACACATTAAGTGAAGGAACTAGTCCAATAGGTAAAGAGAAGAGCAACTGTTACTTAGGTGATGGAGAATAAAGTCACAGGAGAGAATAACTGTCCACAACAGCATAGCGAGGGGTAGCATAGTAGGTGCCAAGGATCCCTTAGTAAAATAACAAATAACCATCTGACAGTTCAGTGCAATTAAGCCACATGTGTTGTACACTAAGAGACCAGTAAAGGGTGCAGTGCGTTCTTAAAATTAGGGCTCTGTTAGGAGTTTTGTTGGCTTTGTTTGGGTACACTTTCCTTTTAGAGGGAAGGGTAACTGCAAATCAGTACAAAATGATTTCGACTGATCATATGATGAAGAACTTCTATCTTGATAGAAGGGGTTGCTTCCAGATGATCAACCTACATAATTTACTATGACCTTCACTGTTACCAAACCAGTTAAACACTTATGCTAGATCTTCATATGATATTCATATTAAACCTTTGTAAAAGTTTTGGTACATTGTATATTTAGCATTTTTCCAATATGTAAACCTATGGTAGAAGTTAAAGAGATATTTAAGTTAGTTCCTTTTGAGAATGAGAATTTATGTGTAAGCAAATCACTGAATAAAACAGTAAATTACCAGACTAAGACAACTGCCAGGTTTAAAAGCTTTCCATAATGTTCTATGTCCTTTTTTAAATATGCCTACATACAGCCTGTAAAAGTCTAGGTCTTAGAGAGGGAATATCTTTAGGCAGGGCCATGTATTAAAGTTAAGGAGCTCACATACAAATGACTATTGCTTTGCTACTTTTTCCCGTTTTCCCTTTATGTATGGCGACTGTTTTATGGATGATGAAACAGAAGCCATAATGTAAATACCTGGCAAAGAATATGGATGTCCCAGTATCAGTATGGCTATGAATCATTTTTTTTTTCAAGCTTTCTCAACAAAGATACTCACCCACAATGATGCAACACGGAATTATTTTCCAGGACTTACTTTAGACATTTCGACCTATTTTATAATAAAGTTAAAAACAAAAAACAATCTTCTTCCTGATACTCAGACTATATTTTTCCTGACACTATACATTTTCCAACTCAAGTATTTTACCACTCCTGCTGACTTTGGCAGAAGCGTCTGGCAGTTCCTCTGACACCTTCCTCTTATTTCTATTACACACTGTTCCATTGCCTTCAAGACTTCTAAGTGATCAGTGGGCTGTACTATCCTGCCAAAATCTGTCTGTGCTGGTATTTCCCCCCATGTTGGCAAGACATCCCTTCAGTATCCCTCCTTCTGCATTCATCACACCTACTTTTTGCTCCACACAATACAAAAGAAAAGATCCTGGTAGGATTATATTGGAGTTCTCTAGCTTGTCCCTGTGGATTTTGCTGTTGTCATCTAAACTTCTTACCAGTTCTGGAGTTTCTATAGGGGAACAAAAGTTTTTGAAAACATGTACCCAAAAGTTAACCTTTTTTGCAGTTTCTCCAATTGAATAAAAGCATGATCAACAAGATCTGAACTACTTGGTACAATAGTACAATGACATTGTGCTGTATACAAATCCATTTAGTTCACCTCTACAGGTGGCACAACATTCATTCTTTTCAACGTCATTGCTCTGTTGCCATGGTTCTTTGTACAGCAGATAGCATCCAGCTTGGAATCTTTAACATTTGAGAAACACAAACATTACATACAGAGCAATAAAGCCCACCAACACCCGCTAATTAACTTTAGTGGAAGGAGGGTTTTATTTCTGGCAGAAAAACACCTTCTCTGACCTTCACCTTTTAGTGTCAGCTTTTAACAAGCAATTGCAGATCAGCTGAAATCAGAAAAAAAAAACAGTCCAATGATTTGGAACCCATTAGATTTCATAGAAACTGTAATAAATTATTAACAACCAATTCTTGTTACAGAAGCCTGTTGAGGGAATAACTATGTGGACAAGTGGTGGTATCTATTTGAACTAACCAGATGCCACTAATATCAATTTTATAGTAAAAAACAAATTCTGCTAATTCCTGGTACTACATTAAGATATGACATTAAGATTAGTCATGTGATGTGTAGAGTCTTACACATCTACACATCTGATCTACTACCAGTCCAGTCATGGCTGACCAGATTGTGAAATGTAAGTGATAAACATGATCAATAATTATGACTTCTGTGGCATCTTTTAGTGTGGAGGGAATGCAGATTGTCTGGTGTGAAACACAACGTTGGCATCATACATAGAAAACAGTCAACCAGTGAAAGACCAGCTACACAGAATTTGTGTATGGGTGAAGCAGATTGTTCGCCTTGTTGGGATTTTCTGTTTGTTCAGATCTGAGTTCATGTTTGTTCAACAGGTCAAAAGAAACTTCCAAAAGGGTTTGAGAATATCAACCATGGGTAAACGCTCTTGTTCATGAGCACAACAGAACGTTCAACTCGTAGTGTGATGGCTTCAAAAGAAATCCTGGCAACATGTCTTATGTGCACCAGCCTCACCAGTTATAAATTGTGAAATGTCTCTCTCTGGATTTGCTGCTTAAAGGCAGATTAAAAACCAAATCCAAAATGCTCTACAATTTCCAGTTCTACCACGAAAAGCATTTAAGTCACTGTGACAAAATTAAATGAGCTCTGGTTTTAAAAGCGAGAACCAGAAGGCAGCGAGTAGCAAACAATTCCCCCTTCCAAATTGAGCGAGGACCAAAAATCAACCTCCCCTCACCCACTTTCTCAGTTACTTTGTGTTCCAGTTTCGATAAAAATGTGTTTTTGAAATGTTTATGTGAAACGTTAGCAAATGTTATAACCCCAAACTGTTTCAAGTTGACATCTGGCTACAGTTTTGATATCTTACAAGTATTTTCTCAATTACAGGGAAATCTGATGTTAAACAAGCAATGCTGATGAAGATTGGCTTCTGTTGCGTTTTTCTCAGGTTGTCCATGAACACACTGCAGTGCAGACAATGAGTGATGTATCACATTCTGCATAGCAAGGTGTCTTTGATTTACTGGTAAAATACAGCCTAAAGCAATGTTCTGCACCTGGAATCACTTCTTAAAATGGTAAAAAAATGTGTAAAAATTGTTTTATTTGAGGAATGCAGCCCTTAACCCTTACCAACACAGATAAGAACACAAGTGCATTATGAGATAAGAGAAGCGTTACAAGCACACACATTCTTTACTTAAGCAGAAGTACAAATTCTTGTGTAAAACTATATTGGCTACACTTCAACAGGTGATTCATTCAACAAGTAAAATGTACAAGCTCAGAAATGTAGCTGATGTATGAAAAGCATTCATACATCATATGAGGAATAGAAAGTATTGATATTTGAGGGACATATAAAGAATTAGGGTATTTGGGAAAAAAACAAATAACCTAGTGCTATACAGATACCTGAAGAGCTAAAATTTACATTTACGGCATTTAGCAGATGCTCTTATCCAGAGCGACTTCCATGTCCCCCTGGAGCAACTCAGAGTTAAGGGTCTTGTTCAGGGACCCAGTGGTGGTAGCTAGAGGTGGGATTTGAACTTGGGACCTCTTGAGCCATTAGGCTATAGGCAAGTACCCTACCACTAGACCACTGCACCCCTAAATCTGTAGATGTCTGTAACTGTACTTCTTCCAGTCTCTGGATAGGAACAGTTGGGAGTCCACCAGCTAATTTGAGTAATGGTATGTTGTAATGATATGTATAGACGAAGGAACAACTCATCAATATTAGGCCCGCTGACAGGCTTTTCTCTCTGGGTCACCTGCAAAAGCTCTGGCAATTAGCCACTCTCTTTGCCCTGACCTTCAGGTGGAACATCAGCAAAAGCCTAATGCCCAGCTGCAGTTAATCTGTCTGCCAATGTCTCTGTTCTTTGTCTGTGCAGTCTACCCGCTGTGTCTTTGTCTGTGTAGCCTTTTATAAATGGACACTTCATTTCAATGACAAAAAGCATCAGCTTCCTTTCGTTTAATTTGTTTTTGATGGTATATGATCTTGCAGTAGAATTAACTTAACAAAACTTTTCCTAACTGTATCGACTTAACCAAGAACTTGACACTTTGACTAATAGCTCAGGATCTAATCAGATGAAGAAAGTAACATATGCTGTAAGTCACTACATGAATAACAATAATATGTTTGACAATTTGCTTTTGTGCTGGCTACACTCTTCTTGGAAGTGCGCAGCTGTTTACAAGTAAGCATCACTCTCAAACACACAGTGCTGATGTTTCTTGTTCTCAGATTTGCTCAAATATGAGTTGCTCATGCATGACTCTATTTTGGATACAATGGAATAAAATGTTATAGAGATTATATACATTATATATGTATATTATATATTATATTAGAATCACTTGAACAAAATTTAAATACACACTGTTTTTAATTTACCATTGCAGTTAGGTTTTAGAATGTAAGAGCTGATTACAAAGTATCACAAGCTCATATACACATTTGTGGCCACCGCCCCTCTTTTCTGTTGCTGGGCGTGGGCCCCTCTCTGTTTTTCATTCTATTATCTGCTGAGCCGTTTCCTATTCTGCGCATCTAGTCCTCTATCTGACCTCTCACCCACTCTTATCTACCTTTATCCTGCATGTACTTCATTTCTTCTGCAAGCACACGTTTTTCCACTAAATGCAATGCATATTCAAATTTATCCAACAAAACACTTTTCACTTACCCTTGTGACTATTCTTGTCATGGTGAGAACACACAGCACAGCGTGAACCAAAACAAAATTGGACCTCTGCATTTAACCCATGCAGCAGGGGGCAGCTATGAAAGCACCCGGGGAGCAGTGACAGAGATGGTACCTTGCTCAAGGGTACCTCAGGGCAACCTACAGGTAACCCACAGTCTTCTGATCCTGTAGCCAGCTCCTTAATCCGTAGGCCACCGCTGGCCAGTCACTCAGGTTTCACTTCTATGGTTCACTTCTTTAGATTAGTAATGGAGCTAATAAACACTTGTCAATAGTGAGCAGTGGTGGGCAAGTGGTTAGACCCTAGGCCCCAAGAACAGAATGTTGTCTCAGGTAGGTAGGTTGCCCTGAGGTACCATTGAGCAAGGTATTGTCCCTATCATTGCTCCCTGGGCACTGTACTACATAGTAAGTTTTTGTTCTGTAACTTGATGAGACGTAACAAGCTATGAGTACTGCTTCAGTCTGTCCTGGCATTTATCCTAGTCTCTGGAGGCATGCTGGAATAATGGAATGTCATTCCCCCAAAAGGTCTTCCCACAGTTGGTGTTTCGATGATGAAGATGGAGAGCACTAGCTAACACATCAGGGCACACCCTTCAGGTTTGTCCTTTCCTCAGCTCTATGTTTCCTCTGGGGTTTCGGAAAAATCAAAATAATAATAATATTTATAAAATGAAAGAACATTTCTGTTTACGGTTCTGTAGTGAGGGTTGTGAACATTCTATGTAAACATTCTAAGCTGTATGTCCTCGAATTGCATTAATGTGTAGCCAGAGTGACATCGATGTGTGACTGAATACAAGAAAACATGAAGTAAAAATGCAGTAACTTCATCATCGGGCTTCAAATACATTTCAAACAAATGTGGAATAAAAGACACAATGAGCAGCTTTTCATTTGTAACTCCCAAACCAAAGCCTTTCAGCTTCTCTTGAATGGTTCACAGAAGTGTTGAAGGCAAGCTGACAATATAAGGTTGTGGATTTGAATCCTGGACCAGTAGGTTGCCCTGAGGTACCCTTGAGAATGGTAACCATAAGATTTGAAATCACTTCAGGTGCAAAGATTATTGCTTTATGCATTGTATACATAGATTAATTTGTCTTTTTTGTATAATTTTACTTATTAGTAATGAAGAGGGCAGCATGGCGGGTACCGCTGTTGCATCACAGCGTGAGGGTCCTGGGTTCAATTCCCAGATGGGACGGTCTGGGTCCTCTCTTTGTGGAGTTTGCATGTTCTCCCTTTGTCTGTGTGGGCTTCCTCCAGGAACTCTGGTTTTCTCCCACCTTACAAAGACATGCATGTCAGGTGGACTGGAGATGCTAAACTGGCCGTAGGTGTGTGTGTGTGTGTTAAATTTGCTTAACACTCATTTACATCTTATTTTCCAATATATTTTATGTTGTTTAACTGAGTATCAGTATTTTCTGTGTTTGTCTGAGAAATGCATTTATCACACACACACACACACACACACACACACACACACACACACACACACACACACACACACCACACACACACACACACACACACACACACACTCACACACACGGAAATACACATACATACAGCCACATGCACATACAGGCGCACGCACATACAGGCACACAAACACAGGACACACACACACACACACAGGCACACACAAACACACACATGCTGAATTTCTGTCAAACCTCTGTGTCTGCTTCTCAGTACCCCCAGTACTGATGTCTAATTTGCTTTTTTATTTTGTTTTAAAAAACAAAAGCAGAAAATACAGTCAGTCTCACCCTTTGTCCGGTTGTAAGAACACAGCGCTAGAATGGTATTTGAGTGGATTGTTTTGCGGTCTGAGCTTGGATGAATGAGCTGCATTGTGCAGTCCAGCTACCCTATATGCAACAGGTTCCACAGCTCAGATCATTTCACTCTTAATGACTTTCATATTAACATTTACACTTATTAAAAGCCACAACCTATATTTTTACGTTTTGTATTTTTATTGACTATCATGTCATGTTTGTACTCATTCTTTTGCATTTTTTTCCTTTTCACTATAATACTTTTTTCTTAGTAATGTCTGTGTTCTGTCTCGGCTGCATTGTACTCTGTCCGGTCATTGTCAGTGAGTTATTGTGTTAATGTTCTCAAAATTGACCAAATTAATTAGGATTATGATTTTTGCCTTAATCGAGCAGCCCTAATTGAAATGGCACTAAAAACCTACCTGACAGACAATTACTGTGTGAAGTAAAGGTGAAGTGAAAGTGACTGTTTGGCACTGTGATGACATCAGCACTCAATGAAATGCACCTAGGGAGCAGTGTTGGGGACACTGACTTGCTCAAGGTTCCCTCAGGATAACTTACTGCTCTGGGACTTGAACCCATGACCTAATGATCATGAGCCTAGACCCTAACCACTAGATGAGCACCATCCATTATCAAATACTACACCCAGTAATACCAACCCTCACCTGTAAAACAGTCTTGGCTGTTCCAGTGGACACAATGGTGGTGCAGATGGGCTCTCCATCCACGGTGCGTTGGCCCATGGTGAAGAGCATTGGTGTGGCCAGCAGAAATGCGGCCGCCCACATGCTGCCGATCAGCTTCTTGGTGCGGCTGCGGGACATGGCACTCTTGGCCTTGAAGGGGTGGCAGATGGCCATGTATCGCTCCACGCTCAGGCTGGCAATGTTGAAAGCTGTGGCATACGAGCAGCCATCCCGCAGGAAGTAATAACCTCTACACACAGCCTCGCCGAACGCCCATGGGTGATGCACCCATATGAAGTTGTAGAGCTCGATGGGCATGCTCAGCACGAGGATGAGCAGGTCGGACACGGCCAGGCTGGCCAGGTGGTAGTGCACGTGCTCTGCAGATCTCTGCAGGGACTTCTGCTCAGCAGTGTACAGTGGTGACCGAGTTGCCCAGGCAGCCCACGGCGAAGAGCAGCACATAGACGACGGTCACCAACACTCTGGAGTACACGTCCGTGTTCACGTCCAGGTCCTCAAAGTGCCGGGCCGCTCGTTGGCGAGGAAGGGCGTGTGGTTGGCCACCAACTGCTGCGTCAAGGCGCGCAACTTGGAGAGCTGGCGCTCCGACAGCGTCCCGTTCCCGTCCATCCCGCCGGACCGGACCGGCACCGGACCTGCAGGTCAGCAGGCTGATCCCACAGCGCACCGGGCGCGCATCTGCAAGTCAAAAGAAACAAAGGCGATGGGCAGATGAGGAGAACGCTTGCGCTCGTTTCTGAAGCACCTCTGGCTTGGGGATGCGCTTTTATATCTCTGAGCGGAGGAGGAGGAGGAGGAGGAGGAGGAGGAGGAGGAGTGCTCAACCCAGAAGCTCCAGCACTGATGCAGCGCCGCGGAATCACTGCTGCACTTTTTTATTTCTTGCTATGAGCGATCGTGAAGCCTTGACAGCCCGAATATGGAGTTTCCATTGACTGCTGGTCCGCGTGTGCAGATCAGGGTCAGACATCTGGAAACAAGGGCTCCGTTTAGAGCGCAGCATGTGGCTGCATCAGCATTCAGTGTTCAATACATGTAAAAATGTTCAAAACGTTTTCATTTCATAGTGTTTTAAAGAAGAGATGAGAGAAAAAATCAACAGGCAAAAACAAAAACAAAAACAAACAAAAACCACAAGGAATATGAGTGAAAAAGGGGAAATATATATTTTGTAAATTTAAATCTGAATGGTTTATGTGTTCACCAGTGGTTTTGTGAATTATACAATAAGCACATTTGTTTAAAACTGATTATATCCTTAAATCTGGGATAGTAGTTGATATCTTATGAGCTGGTTTAAGAACAACGTGTGTGTGTGTGTGTGTGTGTGTGTGTGTGTGTGTGTGTGTGTGTGTGTGTGTGTGTGTGTGTGTGTGTGTGTGGGTGTGTGTGTGTGTGGGTGTGTATAAACAAGAAATTCCGAGTGTGAAGCGTGAATTGCACGCCAAACATCCCATGCATTTTTAACATTTACTATTTACTGGTTTTTGCTGTTTACTGTCTGTTTAATTGGTCTTAATCAGTGTGTTTGTATGACACACAATCTGTGAGTTCTAGATACAACGTTGTATAATGTACCTTAATAACAGATCTTTACACTGCCCATCCCAGATCCCCTTTACAAGCGATGCAGTGAAAATATTCATGTCCATGGTGTGTGTATGTAAGGGTTTGTGGGCTGGATTGGGCAGTGGGAGGGATTACGTAGGCTGAAAGGGAATGAGCTTGTGTGAGGCATTCTGCTGCCAGTTTCATCTCTTTATACGGCCTCATCTGTAATTAAATCAGTCTGGATGAACCCCGATGAAGCCGTTCTCTGGGCTTCTTTCTTTGTGTGAAGCCAGACTCATAGGCATTGCCATTACGTGGTCAAAATTCAATATATGTTGGTTTAAGATATGTCATTCACATTTATATCTGATAGCATCGACCGTTCATTGAAACGATAATGCTGCTGTTATTTTAAAATGGTTAAAAAAGTGATGTAATTTGACCTCGTTCTGGGAGGGATTGTTACACTGAGAGTGTCACGTCAGGAAGTCAGATATTTTTTGAGATATATTACTGAGGTGCATTTGTTACATTTGTTACACTCATGAGTCACCTAGTCTGTTAGGAGGAAGCAGACCGAGTCCTTTAGCAAAAATCTTACTAAAGGTAACATTAAAGTAGAGATTAACATTTATTGGGTTTTATTTGAGTTCCCTTTATATATATATATATATATATATATATATATATATATATATATATATATATATATATATATATATATATATATTAAGGAGAGAGAGAGAGAGAGAGAGAGAGAAAGAGAGAGAGAGAGAGAGAGAGAGAGAGAGAGAGAGAGAGAGAGAGAGAGAGAGAGAAGACAAAGCACTAAACCCCTTTGTGTGTGTGTGTCTTTCTTCATAAGAACATATTTCTTTCTGTATAAGACCAGACTTTCTCTGTGCATATAATACCATTCAACAATTGTTCTGTGGTAGTGTGTTTAGACAATGATATGCAGAGAGACAGAAGACCTATAAATAAGAAATCTATTCTCCACGATTACCTGATTTTCATTTTAAAGCAATGAGCATGTCTATATCCTATTTTCCACTACAGTACAGGGTAGAAATGGCTCATTTAATCATGCAGTCTCTCAGGGAAAAAATAGAAAAGGGGGTGAGTCCTATGACTAAAAAGAATGAATAAAGCAATGGATGTGCTCCCTATTAACTCTTTTTGTTGTGTATCTGGCACATATATAAACAGTTATTTCTTTTATTTTCATCTTTTAATTATTTCGCTATTTTTCCTAAATTTTTCCAATTTTTCAATCAACTGAATTTCACTTTGAAAACACACTTTAATGTGTCAACTGCTAAACAATTACTTGAAATTTGATACCAAAATCCTCATTAATTGTGACTATGTTTAGAAAAAAGACTTTTAAACAGTACGCAGCTAGAACTTGTGCTTATACTCTAAGACAAAGATAGCTGTGCATCATCAATCAATTAGCCAAAATGAGTTTAGAAGTTATCTTCTGAGATTAGGGGTTTATGGTCTGTCTAGAGAACAGTAAAGAGGAGAACTTGTTTAAACATGCTCTTAGAGGCCGGCGTGGCCCGAACAGCTTATTTTGGAGAGAAATCAAATGCTGGATAGAGCAAAGCACTAAGGACCTTCAGTTTCACTGCAAAAGAGTAAGAATAGGGATATCAAAAAGTCAGGGGTAATTTGAGAAAGATTTTGAGAAACATTTTAGGGGAAATTTCACAAGGACTCCAAGCCAAATTTTCCCATTCTGATTTGAGCAGACCAAGATAATTTGAACAGAAAAGAATATTTTTAGATTAAAAAAAATTTTTTTTTTTTACAAAAAAATCCACTAGCCTAGGCCCCAGTATCAGGAAGGTCATGGTTTTGAATCCCAGATCAATAGGCTGCCTTGAGGTACCCTTTTCAAACCGTCCCCATCACCGCTCCCTGGGTGCTGGAAATGGCTGACTGCTGCTGCACAATGTGTTTGAGTGAAAAGCAGAGGTTGCATTTCATTGTGGTTCACTATATGCTGTCACTTTCACTTTAATGGCGATAATTTTTTAAATACAAAAATTACTGCATAGTGTGCATATTTAACATAAAGTGCATAAAAGCCCATCTCAGGTCTAAGAAAAAATTACTTTTTCATGGACAACATAATCCTTACACATTTGCTCACATAATGTCCAAATGCTAATGACCCTTTAAACAAGAAAAAATAATCCACTGAGCTAAATAAAGGAATTGCATCAGGAAGGGCTTAATGGCAAAAGCTGTAGCCAGGCTCGTCACAGGCAAAGCAGCTTCCAGTCACTGAAGAGCCCTAGGCGTGCACCCAGCCAGTGGACAGTTCACCGGGCAAACCTCTAATGTGTCTCCTACGACAGCTTCTCTCCCCTCTCCTTGGGCTGCCTGTTAGTGTCTCTCCCAGCAAGTGAAAAAGAGACACATCTTAAGAGTCCCTGTGCTGCGTGTTGTGTCCTGTCTGTCAACCCTTTTCCCAAAATTCAACCCTTTTATAAATGAGATACGACTGTGAGACTTGATTTATGCAGAAGGGCAAAAATCACAGACATCTTCCAACATCCTTCTTAATGAAAGGCTGCTCCATTTAGCCCTTGGCTGGACTGGCTGATAAATGGGAATTCCTACATAAATGGGAAAGAGTCTCGCGAGTGAGTTCATTGTAACAGAGAAAGGTCATTTTAAACAGAGACTTCTGTGTATTCTGCTTTATATTCTCCTCAAGGAAAAAAGACATGTTTTTAGAAGGATGTTTACATTTTGGTTACATTAAAAACACACCTGTGCACATAACTGCTAAGATTCTAATTTGAGGAACCAGTGAAAGCAACACAGAGCTGAAGACAGGACCACATTTCTGCAGCCATGTAATCAGTTTTGTCATTTCATCATAGATACCTATAGTCCTGTTAACTGGTTACTCTAGTAATATTCTATTGTTAAAGGGAATTCAGCCAAATGTGTGTGTGTGTGTGTGTGTGTGTGTGTGTGTGTGTGTGTGTGTGTGTGTGATTTAACAAAAAGCAGATGTTATCAAATCTACAGCAGACTTATCGCCATGTTGTTTAGGATTCAAAATGGCAGGTGAAACACTCATTTTTTTTCCTATGCTGCTAAAATATTGCTATTTGTGAATTAAAATGAAACTTCCCACTTTAAAGACATCCATCCATCCATTATCTGCCACTTGTCCCAAACGGGGTCGCGGGGGAGTGCTGGCGTCCAACCCAGCGCACACAGGGCTAAGACGGGGGACACACCCTGGACAGGTCGCCAGCCCATCGCAGGGAGGAGCGCAGATGGGGACGGCACCTTGCTCAAGGGTACCTCAGGGCAACCTATTGGGAAGGGGTTCGAACCCCGATCCTCCGACCAAGTGGCCGACGCCCTAACCACTAGGCCACCGCTGCCCCGCACTTTAAAGACAAATGCTGGTATTGAATGATTTTAACCTATGCTATCAATAAATCCCAAAATTCATTCTTTTTTCACTTGGGGACATTTTGCTTTTATTTCAAAGAAAAAAAAAAAAGGCAAACTGACATTTCAGTGTTAGCTCAATAAACTGAAACACTAAAAGACATTACAGACGGAAATGACAGTTTTGGTCTAGCCAATTATCATTCAGATTTCTGGATAAATGTCATCTTCAGCATCTCTTCTCTTAAAATGTAATTTTAAAAATGAAAAGCCCAAGAGAGAAGTGCATTTTTTCTAAATCTGAATCAGTTTACATCCTCCTACATCAAATTGTATTTGCTAATGTTTATTATCTTTAATGAAAGCTTAGTTTACCCCGATTTGGCACTGCTGTGTTGTGTCATGTTCTAAACTCAAGAAGCAGATCAGACGGATTAACCACTAGCAATGTCGTCATCACTAATGCTTAAAGAGAGAGAGAGAGAGAGAGAGAGAGAGAGAGAGAGAGAGAGAGGAAGAGAGAGAGAAACAACTAATACCTGTGAAAACCTGTTTCCATCAGTCACACACACACTCTATCTTCTCTCTCTCTCTCTCAGACACACACACACACACACACAAACACACACACACACACACACATACACACACACACACACTCTCACACACACACACACACACACTCAACATCAAGTGAGTGAGAGAGAGTGAGAGAGAGAGAGATGGGAGAGAGAGGGGGGAGAGAAAGAGAGAGAGAGAGAGAGAGAGAGAGAGAGAGAGAGAGAGAGAGAAGAAAGAGAGAGAGAGAGGGAGCTGAAAGAGAGAGAGAGAGAGAGATAGAGAGAGAGAGAGAGAGAGAGAGAGAGAAAGGAAAGTGAGAGAGGGGATAGAGAGAGAGTGCAAGAAAGAGAGAGAAGAAAGAGAGAGAGAGAGAGAGAGAGAGAGAGTGCAAGAGAGAGAGAGAAGAAAGAGAGAGAGAGTGCAAGAGAGAGAGAAGAAAGAGAGAGAGAGCGAGAGAGAAGAAATAGAGACAGAGAGAGTGAGAGAGAGAGAGAGAGAGAGAGAGAGAGGAGAAAGTGAGAGGGGATAGGAGAGAGAGGGGAGAGAGAGAGAGAGAGAGAGAGAAAGAGAGAGAGAGAGAGAGAGAGAGGGGGGGGGGTAGAGAGAGAGAGGGAGAGAGAGGCACACTACAGTAGTCACTGAGAAATTCAATTAGTACAAAAATCCATCTATAATTATATGTATAATTCCTTTCTTTTTAATGACAAAATTCATTAAAAAAGATGAATTCAAAGAAAATTGCATTCATGAAAATTTCTATGTTCTGTCCTAACACTATTCTGGTTGAGACTGAAATGTTTTTCATGGCTGGATTTATACTAGATCTGTGCTCCGAAAAATAAGAGCATAGTGTTTTTGTGATAACTATGAAGCAGTGAGATTTGAATGATGTTCAGTGTAAAACTTGTTTAAAATTCCAACATCAACCAAAAGCTAGCTTTAAGGTGTTAAAAATGGGCAATCTTTATGTGTAAATTTGTATATTTAAACTGATAACGTCTTGTGTAAATGTATTCTTTTGAGCTTCCATAAAAAAAGAAGAATGCAGTAAAGAAAACCCCAGTGCAAAGATTCACTGAGACCAACCTCATCTTTAGGCTCATCGCAGTCTGTTACAGGGAAACCTTAAGAGGAAAGAGGAAGCAGGGAAAAAATAAGAGACTTGTGAAGTTTTAAAACAGTATTTTCGCACCAACAAGGAGATCTCCCAATAAAATATAAAGAAATGAGAGTTGCTCAAGACTTTTGCACATATACTATAAATAATGAATGAATAACTTGTTTTCTATTGAAAATATTGATGCATTTATTTGGCATAGAATTCAGCTTATTTAGGCAGATGCACCATTCTGTTAATTGAAACCCAGGTAATTTCTTCAGGTCATTCGACCCTGACAGCTAAATTCATGTGCAATGAAAAGGAATATTTCATGGTAAGGTAGTAGATTTATCATATCATATAAACCACCATTTCATTGGATTGTGGTTATTGATGGCGGGCACAGTGAACCTCCTGCTTCCATCTTCTTTCTATTGGTGGTAACTAAATTGAACTTAGATAGAAATCAATTACTTAATTGTTAAAGTATTTATGATGTGTCTCCCTGTGAAATGAAACATCACCATCATTAAATCTTAAAAAAAGAGGGAGGAAGACTCATTACAGTTCAGCTGGAGCAAAGGGTTCAATATTAAATGCCACACCATTAGAAACTATAAATAAATCCATTCACCTGGGCTCATGCTCTCTTTTTCGTCTGATTGTCAGTGTAAACTCTCCCTGCAAGAGACCCCAGCAGCTGCTGCTTCTGCTCTTTGACTCTCTTTGTCTGATTGCCTTCAAAACGGCAAATGATATTTCCTCCCTCTCCAAAGGTTTCGGAGCTGCATGAATAATTAAGCACGATTGCTTTTGGATGTTAACAGTCTTTTAAATGGGTAAGCTCTTTGCCCCTTGTCACTATTATGCCTACAATAACGTGTGGGCAGAAGAGGCGACACTGAGGTCAGTGTTGTAGCCCACCTGAGGATCAGGACAGAAGAGAGCTGGACAGATGGCGGTAAAAAACACACATGCCAGTGAAAGAAACCAATTCCCTCATGTTTCTTGCAATCATTTGAGTTCTTCTTCTGAGCCTTTACTGGAAGTTAACTACCAACAATGTTCAGTGGTCTTGGGTCAAGATGAGAGCTCAGCTTTCTCTTGCAGCTCAATGAGAAAAGCAGAAAAATTTGTAATAACCCTTGAACCCCCATTGGTTTCTTGTAAGAAAAAGGCATAGAACAAGGAAATGTTGGGTGTTTTAGATTGAACTGAAAGCCTAACAATGAAAATGAGCTATATCAACCTGCATACTCTGAAGAAACTAATAGATAATTATCTCTTGTAAATGTAAAGATTTGTAAAGACAGGGCCGTTCAAAGAAATTACAAAATCAAACCATGCAGCTCTGACATTACATCAAACTTGATGACATGAATCGATTTTCACTTCATTGCACTGTGTCTGTGTGGAGTTTTAGGCATCATTTTTGACATTTAGTCTTACACAACATTTATGAGATTTGAATGATGTAATTATGCTGTAATTATGCAGCTCGAGAAACAGGCTTTGGGCTTAATCTGGGCAAAATAACCCTAAAGGTTTCAGCTACGATAGCACTTATCGTGATGTGCATACAACTGAATTTAACTGATCATTTTCATTAGGCCTGTTCATCGTTTTTCACTGGTCTACAAGCCTGGCACATTCACACTTTTTTCCCTTGTTGTTTCATTACTGTCATTTTTCTGTGCATCAACAACAACAATAATAATAATAACAACAATAACAAAACAACAACAACAACAATAACAAAGATGACAACAACGATTATTATTTTTTTTACATTTATACATTCCATGATCTTCTTTTGGCTGCTCCTGTTAGGAGACACCTCCAGCTCTGCTGCCTATCGGCTCTCAAACCCGTATAGCATAGCTGGCCTTACTACCGACCTGTAAACATTCTCTTTCACTCTTGCTGATACCTGTTGTTACATACTCAGACATGTGCCACTGAGTTAATATATTGTACATATGGTCAATTTGATACTGATTGAAAGTTTACACTCTGCATATTTTCAGATTATTAATATTTCAGTGAGCTATGAGAGTGAAACAAGGTAAATGTAAGGAAACTATTTCATGGCCTAAGCAGTCAAGACTATATATTATGCAGGTTGAGTCTATTCTGTAACTCCTATTAGAAAACTATCATAAAATGGGGAAGCGGTGGCTTAGTGGTTAGGGCATTGGCCGCATGATTGGAAGATCGGGTGTCCTTCGCCCTGTGTGAGCTGGAATGGACTCCCCCTCGACCCTGTTTGGGACAAGCAGCAGAAAATGACTGACTGACTATCATAAAACTCACAGCATATAAATGTAGGTCTGCAATTGAGGAACTAACAAGTTCTGCAAGGTCCATTTCTATGCCACTCCTGTATATTTTTACGTATTATTTTTTACATATTATTTACCACGTACTTCACTGCAGTACCTGAATAATATGTTAAAATAATAATTATCTTTTAAGTCAGTAATTTTAAGTCAGTAATTTAATGTGTTCCTCCGTTTTTGCTAGTCACAAAAACAAACCTGAAGTGCCCCTAACACCCCTGAAGTTTTTTTCACACTTTTCTGTTTTTAGCATGTCCATGCAAATGCACTCAAGTCTCAAGTCAAGTCGAGAGAGAGAGAGATAGATAGAGAGAGAGAGAGAGAGAAAGAGAGAGAGAGAGACAGACAACAGACAGACAGAAAGACAGACAGACCGAGAGACAGAGGGAGAGAGAGAGGGAGTGAGAGAGAGAGACAGACAGACAGAGAGAGAGACAGAGAGAGAGAGAGCAAGAGAGAGAGAGAGAGAGAGAGAGAGAGAGGGAGACAGAGAGAGAGAGAGAGACAGAGAGAGAGACAGAGGGAGAGACAGAGAGACAGAGAGAGAGAGAGAGAGAGAGACAGAGAGAGAGACAGAGAGACAGAGAGAGAGAGAGAGAGACAGAGAGAGAGAGAGAGAGAGAGAGATAAAAAGACACAAGGACAAAATAAATATGAATACAAACTAATATGTTTGCCATGCTGATTAATAGGGTGTGGTGGTGGCCACAAAAAAATACATGGAAGAGAGATGGATGGGTGCAAAATAAAAGTGTGAGTGGGATAGAAGAGCTACTCTGTAGTAACTAAACAGGAGATAAAAAAAAAATGAGTATTGTCCCAGAAGAAGCAATATATCACAGTTGTGAATTATAGTTATTAAGCGCTTAAGTGAGTCATCATTCACCATTGATCATGATGTACAAGTCTGGCTGAGGACTCATAAATGCTGATGAAGCCAAATGGACTGATATGAACATAACAGCCTTCTCTGCATGTACAGCCTTAATACAGGTGAAGTTGACACACTCTTTCATACACCATTCTTCACACCTTCATTTAATCTGCTCAGGATGTCTACCACTGCTCTTATATATAAAAAGTTACACTTTGACAGATGGTGCATCTTGACCATTACGTTGACTTGAACACAAGACGAAAGTCTTGTGAAATGTCATACAACCGCTTTGTTTAAAAACAACAGCTTCAGTCATCTGCTAATTAAATTTCTCTTGACATTTGTTTTCCTAAAGATATGTAAAGAGCCAGAAGCAATGTTAAAGGCTGTACATCAATCACACAGCTAGCATGCTACATTACTTTTCATTATACTATAGCAGGATAAACATTACTGACCTTGATTATAAGGGCACAACTGTCTAAAAAACATGATCAAATGCCAAGTTACCTTGTCATTTTACATCATCAGGTTTATGTACTACACTCCTATTTGTTTTATTTCTCATGGAATATTATTTCTCGTGAAATATCTCTTGCTGCTTCAAAGATCCCCAAGAAATGATGAAGCTGTTAATGAAAAAGTACTGTGTAAATGTCCATTAACTAACCCTTTTTTACAGTAGCTAAAGAATGCAGTTTAGGTCACACACACTAAAACTGAAATTGACTTTTTTTTAATTCATCAAGAGATGCTGTTTTTGATGTAGACATATTTTATTTTATTGTATAGATTACAGTTGAGGCCAAAATTATTAGCCCCCTAGGAATAATGTAACATTTTTCTAAACTTCTTCCCAATGTTTGCAGCTTTGATGAAACTTGATATAAGCAAACATTCAGCAGTGCTATTTACTAGCTTTTGGTACATTTAGTAATATAAAATACATTTTAAGGCTTGCTTTATATCAAATATAATAAAAAATGGGGTGCTCAAAAATATTAGCCCCATATGAATGTTTGCTTTCAAAACACACCTACAGTAATTAACCAATCAGCTTTGAAACCACACCTGTGCAGTCAACTGGCTTCCTAACAACACCTGCAGTCAACTGACTTCCTAACAACATTCAATCAGCATAAAGACTCCAAAGAACAGGGCAGTTGAACACGAGAGGGACTACTGTTACTCACCATGCCAAAGACAAAGGAAATCAGTCTGGAGCTCAGAAAGAAGATAGTAGAGGCTCATGATAAGGGGGAAGGCTACAATGCCATTTCCAAGCGATTCACAGTGTCTGGAACTGCTGTACGTTGCATCATTGCCAAGTACAAAGAGACAAATTCTGTAAGAAACAAACCTGACCGTGGCTGAAAGCGCAAGATTTCAAGAACTCTGGAGAGGAAAAGAGTCAGAGATGTCAGCAAGGAGCCCCGGACATCTGGCAAGATGATTGTTGCTGACCTGGCCTCTTCTGGAGTTGATGTTTCAAGGAACACAGTTGTGAGGGCTCTTTATCGTGGTGGGCTTCAGGGCCATCGTCCCAGAAGAACCCCTTCAAAGAGCGGCACATCACAGCCCGACTGAGGTTTGCCCGTGAACATTTGAAAGGTAAAGATGAGTTTTGGAAGTCTGTGCTTTGGTCTGATGAGACTAAACTGGAGCTGTCTGGGCACATCGATGTTGCTTATGTTTAGAGAAGAAAGGGAGAGGCCTTCAACCCTAGGAACACAGTTCCCACAGTTAAACATGGTGGTGGGAGCATCATGCTGTGGGGCTGTTTTGCAGCCTCAGGCACAGGGAGCCTTGTTCGGGGGCATGGCATCATGAAAAAAGAAAATGATGTTGACATTTTGAGGGAGAATATGCAGAAATCTGCTCATAGTCTAGGCTTAGGTCTTCGCTGGGTCTTCCAACAAGACAATGACCCAAAGCATACATCGAAATTAGTCCAACAGTTACTCAAGGATACCAAAACCAAGATCCTGGAGTGGCCCACACAGAGCCCAGACCTCAATCTTATTGAGAATCTGTGGCGGGTGCTCAAAGTGAATGTCCATGCTCGGAAACCATGCAATCTGGACCAGCTAGAACAATTTGCAATGGAAAAATGGGCCAAAAGCCCTCAGGAGACCTGTGCCAACCTAGTAGAGAACTACCTAGTAGGGACTGTCCCTGTGTCCTAATCACAGGGACAGTCCCCCTGGAGCAACACAGGGTTAAGGGTCTTGTTTAGGGACCCAGTGGTGGTAGTGCCAGAGGTGGGATTCGAACCTGGGACCTCTTGATCCTGAGGTCCATAGGCAAGTACCCTACCACTAGACCTCCACCACCCTCAATTAATGGCCAGGGGGCTAATTATGCCCTTGCTTGTTTCAACTCGGTGTATCAATAAAATATCCTAATTAAACTTAATGGAACTTGTTTTTTAAGTTGTATTTGTTTCCAATCGTCATTTTCATGGAGAAATCAAGAGTGTTGTCTAATTTCATAAGGGGGGGCTAAAAATTTTGGCCTCAACTGTATATATTTATCTATCTATATATTTATTTATTTAAGCGTATTTTGAATGGAAAGAATTCACAGAATGGAACTCATAAAATATTTTACAAGTCAGTTTCCATTCCACCAGCAGAATGACGGCCCTAAATGCTGAAGAAAAGGGGTAAAATGACCTTCTGCACTTTGTGAAATATCCATTTCCCGCCGCTTGTCCCAAACGGGGTCGCGCTGGAGTCCAACCCAGCGCACACAGGGCGAAGGACAAGGGACGCACCCTGGACAGGTCGCCAGCCCATCGCAGGGAAGAGCGGGATGGGGACGGCACCTTGCTCAAGGGTACCTCAGGGCAACCTATTGGGAAGGGGTTCGAACCCTGATCCGCCGGTCAACACCCTAACCATTAGGCCATTCGTGAAATATACATCACTCATTATTTTCTTAATGTTTCCATCTTACATTTCCATTCAGTCAGACTTTAAAGTTGGCAATAGATGGTTGTATTTGTAAAATATGCAGAAGTGATATTTAATGTGGCTGATTAGAGATGTTAATTTGTTACTATCTGAACTGTCATAACAGCACAGTAATCCATATTCATGACTATGAAAGGGCTCAGCTCATGACGCAGTGAGCTCCATTCCCTCCGTGTGGTTTTTGAGCTTGGTAGTGGGTCATGGTTTGAAGTGGATGTTTTGCCCAGGTGAAGAGAGCAGGTTCGTATAATCAATGCAAAAGCGCTGGGGGCTCACTAAGAGTGGGAGATATTGAGTGAAGTGCACTTGTAGAGCCTTAAGAGACCACACCAACACCCTTCCCCTGACTCACTCCAGTATTTTTCTTTCTCCATTTTTTACCATCAACTTAAAGGATGCAAATGAAGATGCTCTTAGCGATAGACAATAGCTCCTTTGATGCTCAGGACTGCATTAGTAAAGGTTAGGTGCTTCTCTTTTTTACAATAAAATTTTCTAGCTTGTAGGAAACTTTAATAGAACCTTGTAGTGGTTCCTTCAAAAATTCTTTTCATTTGATCATCTAGTTAGATCTTTCCATTGGATGGATTTTCATGGAACAAACAGGGGTTCTGTATCAAATTATGAAACTTTAATTTTTAACTGTGCACATATCAGAAGCTAGAATATCACTTGGCGTTTGTGTTTATGTGGGGGTTAAGTTGGGGGTGCTCTGTGGGAGACCATTGTGTTTACCAGTGATGGCAGTGCCCTCTGTATGGGACTGAGCCAGTACAGCTCTGGCCCAGTGTAATCGCTGTGTTTATGTCACAAATCTTTGAGGGAAGTAATGAGACTATTGATTTGTTCCCTAGGGAACAAGACACGACTAATGATACATATTACAAATGCTTGACTTATGTGTGTGTGTGTGTGTGTCTAAGTGGTGTGTGTTCAAGGTTCTGAGGTAGATGGAGAGAAAGAGAGAAAGCTGGCATTTGGTTAAATCACATTAAAATAACGTATAGCGATCGATGGCCATTCTAGATTAATTCTAGACTAATGTGCTTGGCTTGAAGAATGACATCAGACAAACCTTCTGGAGCATCTCCATATATCTCTTCTTATGTCAGCATTTTTTTTATTTATGCCTCAGAAAAGAGGCAATTGGGTGTTTTCTTCACATACACTATCATACTTTGAAGGTCAGATCTCTATCTTTTTTGAAAGTGACTATTTTTCATCATTGTGTAACACAGGCCACAGTGAAACACAACGGAATTCAACCTCAGCGTTTCACCCATACACACCGTGCAGCAGGGGCAGCTATTTAAAGTACCTGAGGAGCAGTGACAGGGATGGTACCTTGCTCAAGGTTAACTCAGGGCAACGTACTGGTCTGGGAACTGAACCCACAACCTTCATCCTGGGGGCCAACTCTCTAACCACAAGGCCATCTCTGCCCTTAAATTGCAGGTTCATTCCTTTATCTTAAAAACAGGATTTCCATTAGCCTGTTTTTATCTATATAGTAAATAGCAAAAAAAAAAAAAAAGAAAAAGAAAAAAAAATATATACAGAACACTAAGCAATTTTAATGATTTAAAAAAAAAACAGATGCATTTATTGAGAAAGGTTTAATGGTTTCACTTTTGGACAAAGAATGAGCCGTATCATTGGGTCATTTGATCTATATTTACTACTTGAAGGAAGATACGGTGAGAACAAATATTCACTGCTAGACCTGCTGACTTTCCTTGTAACTGCTTATCTGTGGCTCATTCCATGCTTTGATCAAATATTAATATCAAAACTATAATTAAATGATTTTTTATTTTAATAGCAGGGGTTTAATAGGGGTCTATAAGGAACAAGAGCAACCATTTATAATTGTTTCACAGTGGTAGCATTAAATAAATAAATCGTGTTTTTCTGTCTTTATCTGTTTCTAATTCTTTTTCCACTCGTTGCAGATGAGTAAAAACCAGTGATCTATTTGAAGAATGATCCAGGCTTATACATCACTCATGTTTTTGGTTTTGGCTTCTCATAATCTCAGAAGTAGAAACTGTTTTTGTTTCAGAGCAGTTTTGTTTCAGAACAAGTGAAGGTCAGTATCTAAATTAACATGCACACAAATTGTTTTATGAACTGAGAAAAGATGTTAATGTTCATTACGAGTCTTCATAGGAAACAATTACATTATGTTTACAAAATCATCCAATCCGTTCGTCGGAACCTTCTGTTCCATACTGAAGTGCCACATTGGTTTATTTTTACTGGAGGGCTTCATGCTTTGTGATTGATCCTACATTTAACCTTATCACTTCCTATACAGGACTGAAATGAAATTCAGTGAACGCTTGAAGGCTTGTAGCACCCTCAGTGAGAAGACAAAATTTTGTATGTGTGGGTGTGAGTGCGTATGCTGGCTCTTAGTCTTTTGCCCTTACAGAAGCCAATTATGGATTAGAGGCCATGGATCCAGCATTCTGTATAACAGAGAAGATCAACAGGAAAATGCAGAACCCAGCACCACATAATGTCAAACATTAAGCCTGTCTGTGTGTTTGTGTGTGTGTGTGTGTGTGTGTGTGTGTGTGTGTGTGTGTGTGTGTGTGTGTGTGTGTGTGTAAAGAAATGTATGTAGGTGTATATGAAACATTTCAATGTGTGTATATTTCATGTAGAGAGATATACTAGTCATATGTTGTCCCAGACAGTAGTAGTAGAATCATTCTACTTCTCCCTGCTGTGAGAAGATGGCAGCACCCATACACCCCCCCCACACACACACACATACACCCGCACACCTCCTCTTTTTCACATGGCTTTTTTTACTTATGCATGGGCTATTCATGGTGGTCTTTATTCCATCTTTTTTCAGGAAAAAATCTTTTTCAAATAATCATGTCTGAGTTACAATTACTTTCTCACAATGGGGCAAGGGGTGTTTTTTTTGAGAAAATTGTCTTATAAATATATTAACTATATTAACTTTACACTCTGATCCACTTTGCATTTAGTACGGACATCTTCCTTTTATGTATAATTTAGTCAAATTTATGTAGAAATTCTGAAAATAATTCAAACAATTATTTTTCATAGGTCTGTATATATTAAAATTACATAGACTCATCTAGAGGTGTGTGATTTAATATTTAGAAAGTACTTCAGAAGCCAGCTCTCACCACATGTCTGTGAATGATAAAAAGAAATATACATTTCAGGTGTGTAAATTTCGGAAATGATTTAATTAAGTAACTTTATGTGTAAAATATTTATATGTAAAATGTTGCAAAATATGTAGTGTGTAGTAACATATTGTTGTATGTTAAGAATTATTGTTCTTTTAAAATATATATTACAGATGTAAAGTTATTGGCCTGAAGTTTATTTTTGCTCACAATGTCATTGCTCCGTAAATGACATCTGTCCTGATTGACTGCCCTGTTTTGTGCCCAAGTCAAAAAGCACTGCTGTCTGAAACTTAGGTAGGTTGCCCTGAGCAAGATACTGCAAGGTACTGTCCCCTTCAATGCTCCTGGGCCCTGGATCTGGCTGCCCCCTGCTGCATGGTGTGTATGGGTGAAAAGCAAAGGTTGCATTTCTTTGTGGTTCACTGTGTGCTGTGTTGTGTTTCACAATCCTTTTTACTTTCACTTGTTTCGTCATCTGTCAAACTAAATTTCCTTTTAGTTACTGGAGTTCGTAGCTGAAATTTTGGCTTGGCCTTGATTTAGTCGTATGCTTTATCTTTCAGTCTCCAGGCTAACATTGCCTTGATTTTTAGGTGCCCATTGCAATTTCTCGGCCAGCCTGATGTTGACCACACAGATCTGACCAGATCTGGGTAGAGCCCTATCCTTTATTCCAGTAGTTTCACTTGGAGAGAAGGATCTCCTAAAAGCTGAACCGGCAGGCCTATAAAATAAGAAAACCTCAAAGTCTGGTTGGTTCAACACCTCAGAACCAGTTGTTAGCTCTTGTGCAACAGCTGACCAGCACAGCCTCAGCTTTCTTTTTGACTGGAGATAAGCAATGATTATGGAGGACATGGTTATTTAAATTCCATGCTTTAAAAAACCCTAAATGCTGCACCCTCATTTACAAAAACATTTACAAACCACATGGTTGTTGATCTTAAATGATGGCATGTGCCCAGCTAGGTTTGTTTGGTAGCAAATTGAAACATTGAAAGGGGTTGATTTAAGCAATGAAGGACATTTACTGCAATTTTGTAAGGACCTTTCAACAAGCATAAAGAGATTTGTTTACTAGTTAACTATAATGCTGTAACTGTACTGTATCAGACATGTATCAGACATAAAACATCAGACGTAAAACATGTATTGCATCATCTTTGCTTTAAATAATTGAATTGCTTGAGTTGGGGCTTAAACATTCCTTTCTCTGTGAAGGACGGGGTCAATCCTGGCAGTGTTTTTCAGTAGCTGACGACATTTGCCATGATTTTTCATGGTTTCACCATTGCTTGGCAGCTGTGTTTCCAAGTATTTCAGTACAATTTCAGAGTGCCTGGTTTCTGTATGTTGCCTGTAGATATTTGCTAATCAATACATTTGACATTTATATTAACAGAATGACAGGCAGCATCACTTCTTTCATGTAATATATATTCTTAAAATGCTTTCTATCATTTCCCGACGATGATTTACAGTACTGTGCAAAAGTTTTAGGCAGGTGTGAAAAAATGCTGTAAACAAAGAATGCTTTCAGAAATATAAATAATGATTGTTTATTGTTATCAATTTACAAAATGCAAAGTGAGCGAACAAAAGAAAAATCTAAATCAAATCAATATTTGGTGTTACTACCTTTTGCCTTCAAACCAGCATCAGTTCTTCTAGGTACACTTGCACAAAGTCAGGGATTTTGTAGGATTATAGTCGGTGTATGATCAACCAATTTTACCAAACAGGTGCTGATGATCATCAATGTCACACGGAGGTGAAACACAGTCATGTTTGGTACGACCTACCAGCCGAGTTCCTTCAAAAACTGTGTGCAAGTGTACCTAGAAGAATTGATGCTGTTTTGAAGGCAAAGGGTGGACACACCAAATATTAATTTGATTTAGATTTCTCTTTTGTTCATTCACTGCATTTTGTTGATTTGACCATTTTGAAAGATGTCTTGAAAAGTTGGAAAGCCTGGAATTTTAGTAAAGAAACGTTAATGTGCAGCAGAACCTGCGCCATTAAAACAGATTTGTTATAACTGTAAGAATTATATTCATAGTTTTGAGAAAACCCTTATAGTTGTAACAATTAAAATGCAGTTGAACAACAAAAAATGCGGTTTGGTGCTAGTGCTGCTTGCACCAAGAAATCCTTTTTTAAAATGATTTTGAGAACCTTTTCAGACTTATATGTTGATAACCATTTTATTATTCTTCACACCACTAGAAAGATTCATAAATACATTGTTTATATTAATAATTATTATGCTAATTAATGTTAACGCAGTACCGCAGCATATGTTCAAATGGGATCATATGAAATCAAATTCAGCCTTTAAAATAGTATCGCTTTTATTCATGGAAGAAATCCCCTCCTTTCTTTTCAGAAACTACACTTCCCTTGAATTTCAGCTGAAATCAGAGAGACAGACAGATAGAATCAGCCAATCAGTAAACAGAAAAATCCTTCTTACATGTACATTTTCAAAATAAGTAATTTACAGTAAAAGCTTTTCATAAATGCTGTCTCAAAATAAACCTCAACGTCTGCCATATGTGTGATGTAAATGTAAATGTAAGTGGTTTTATTGAAAACTGGAAGTGTTTAAGAGAAACAGAAACTGAGGGCTATGGTGATTAAAAGTTGTGAACACTCTGTAGACTCGATAAATGTAGAGCTCCAAACTTCCACTGGCATCAATCTTAGCACACAAACAGTGTGCTTGGAGCTTCGTGAATTGGATATTTATAGTTCTTTATAGTGCAGCTGCATGCAAGCCTCACAACAACAAGCGCAAGGCCAGTTGTCAGGCGGAGTGGTGTAAAGCCAGTTCCCAGTGGATTCTGGAGCAGAGTAATGTTCAGTGGAGCTAAGAATCACGTTACCCTCTCTCTTTGTGCGAACTGTGAAGTTTGACGGAGGAGGTATGTGGTTCTTTTCGGGGTTGGGGAACGTCGCTTAGTTCCAACTTCGTAAGAAGTATGGGGAAGGCCCATTTCTCTGAATCCGCCCCAGAGCACGAATCAAGGCCCATATAAACATGGTCGAGTTTTGTACACAAAAGTCCATGTTGGCGCTCATAACTGCACAAATCCCATTTGAAACAGAGAAAAATAGCATTTTCACAGAGGTAGAAATAGATAAAAAGTGAATTTAAAAGTTTCTTTATAAAACTGTACCATAGCCATCACACATAATAACACATAAAGATGTTTGCATCTTTATGTGTTATTTTTGGATATTTTACAATAGTATTAAGGGTGTCTTAGATTCTATAAGTGTACCTAACTTATCAAACTAATATTGACTGTATTCAGGAGCTTGAAATATATTGCCAAAATGCCTAACAAACCGAACACCTATTTCATATACCATATAATAAAATGGAGAGACAGAGCTTGGCTTTGCTAATCTATTTCTGCTAGCTGCCCCGATTAGCTATGACCCACTGAATGTAACTAGCTACATTTCCCTGCATGTAACAGCCTGACGAGTCTAAGAAACTGGGCCAAACCAAAATATACTTACTGCTACGATGTAGAACTAAAGAGAAGAGACAGTATAGGTGACAGTAAAGAGAAGTGCCAATTCAGAGTGTGCTTCATCACAGCAGCCCATTGGTTTTAAATAGTAATAATACTGTAATAAATTTAATGGTGGAATTTTGCCTCATCTTCACAGTTACGGTTCACATGCTTTAATGTCCACAATTTTTATTTAGTTTTTTTTTTTTTTTGCCAATACATTACCGCTACAGGGCTCAGAGGGTTCAGAGCCAGAGACAGGGATGAGGATGGTGGAAAATCTCAATCACATTTTAAACAATGCTGTTCATCCTGTTTTATTCCTATGAGGCCAAAAGCAACTTCAGTCACCACCTCATATTTTAGGAGGTGCTATTGGAAATCTTCCCTGCTAACAGACCCCAGGCTCTTACAACAATAGGACAAGATACTTCTACAAAGAATCACTCCTGTAATACACCATACCTCTTTTGCGCTTTGTCTTCACGCTATTTTTGTTTTCATTTGCATGAACATTCTTTTTTACGAGTCAAGTATTCATTAGATAAAGCGGCAAATATCTATTAAATATGTCAAGCAAAGAATGCAGGAGAAATTGGTGATGTAAATGCATTTTAGTTTTTCAGAATACATATACAGACTGGTGTAAACAGCATGCTAAAATCACCTCAGAATTTTACTTTTGAACTGGTTCTGGCCATCCTTGCAGTGGTTCATGAAACAAATGTGAAACCAGTAATATTAAATAAGCTCAAATAAACTGCTCTGTTGAGCAGCTGTTGTTCTCCAAACCAGTGAGCCTTTCAGAGTGAGATAAGTTAGAAAACTTTCATATAGTTACTTTTGTAAAAGACAATCTGGAAAATTGTCCAACAGAATAAGTCGCAAGAAGCATGTTTATTATGCACCCGTTTAATTTAATGTGAAGTATATTGTGTTGCATTCATATTACCCTAAGCATTCTGTTTTTAATTATTTAGCAAAAAAAAAAAATGGATGTCTCTCGTTGTCATCACCTCAGAGATGCTTGTTTTTGAAACAACAATATGTCTTACATTTTCATGAGCCTGCCTCTTCCATCACCACCATAACAAGAAGACGCGCTGCGATAAAGATTTAATAATGAAACAATTGGCAGATATTTATTTATTTTTGCCCACAGACAGATCGATTCACCTGTTGAGTTTTTTCTTCCTCTCTCTCCTCTCCATGCTCTTTCTACATCGTCATTAAGGGGCATTGAACCACGATTGCTGGAAAGCTACTCCGTGACAATACCAGAAATAAAATACAAGTTAATTGAATTTGAATTATTCATGAGTCGTTTAGATGTTTTGATGCCGAGGCTCGTTTTCAAATGTTGTTTTTCTTTCTTGTCTTCTTATAGGCGGATGGTGAAAAGGACAACAGAGCGTGAAATCAGGGAGCTTGGCAGTCTGTGACACAACAAGACTCAGTATGTCTGTGCAATTCTCTCATGTACTGCATACACACAAACACTACAGAGGGCAGAGGTTATCAGTGGCGTCCAGGGGGTTGTAATGTATTGTATAACACTCAAAGTTAAATCCATTTTTTCCTGGAATACCAAAAACCAGCATAGTGCTACAACCATAAGGTATATGTTTAAACTAACATCATATTAATGTTGGGCAGTGGTGGCCTAGTGGTTAGGGTGTTGGACACATGATCGGAGGATCGGTGGTTTGAACCCCTTCCCAGTGGGTTGCCCTGAGGTACCCTTGAGCAAGGTGCCGTCCCCGTCCTGCTCCTCCCTGCAATGGGCTGGCAACCTGTCCAGGGTGCATCCCCCGTCCTCGCCCTGTGTGCGCTGGGTTGGACGCCAGCGACCCCGCTTGGGACAAGCGGCAGATAATGGATGGATATTAATGTTGTACTACTGGCAAGAAAATTGAGGAAGATATACAATCAGGGAACACCATTTTTCAGTTATGCACAAAAGAAGTGAGTGTCTAGTGCCTCTAACTAGACATAAATTCAACTAGACTTCTACCAGCTCACTGAAAAAATCCTAAATGATATGGCCGAGGCAACTTCAGTCAGAGAACTGATAATTAATTACATTATAGAAAGAATGAGTAACATAGTGTGTTAGTAGTAACATTAATGACATACCCTGACCTGGTGATTATGAAGTTATAAAGTGTTAAGGTATATACGTTGGATAGAAACATTCCAAGTTAGCCTTAATGCTGTCCACTGCTAGAACCAGCTCCCCATGGAGATCAGATCTCAGCCAGAACAAAGACAAACTTCCTTGTTTTCCACTAGCTTCAGTTAATCAAGGGCTTTGCTTTCAATTATGCACAGAAGCCATTTTTTGTATTCCTCTACATAAAGTACATTAAATGACTTCTGTGTATGATAACATGCCATACAAAATAAACTTCCCTTGCCTTGCATTATGATCAGTGGCTCACTACTCAGATTGCTTTTAGACACCCTGAAGGTATTTTTACCTTAAACTTATTGTCCACTCTACGAGCCCAGAAATGTAATTGTACTTGTGTGTCAATCTCTATTCTGTCGAAAACCTCTCTATTAGCCCGTGCCCTGTTGGTCGAGTGACGGATCTGGGCGAAGATTCCCCTCACGACTCCAGAGTGTTTAATACCCAAAGGCTGATTCTGCCTGCAAATTCAATTTCACTGTGCTGCACATTCATTACCTCTGCTCTTTTTAACCTCCCTCCCTCCCACACGCATACGCTCGTATGAACAAGCCAACAACTCATTACTTCTTCATCTCTCTCCCTCACACACTGACACACACTTGTCATATTTCTCCTCATGTCCCCTCCTTTTGTCTGTGAACCTCTTGACCTTCTTCAGTGCGACTCATCGCAGCGCACGCACACCCGCCCTGTTAATTGACTCCTGTAAAGACTGGGGCGCGTGAACCGCTCTTCTCACTCTGCGCACTGCTGTGGCCCTGTCAGATCTCATTCCTTCTCTGATCACTTTTTTATATCCTTCTGTGCCTGTTGGCAGCCTCACTGGACAAGATGTTTGTAAGAAAGTGAGCTGGTGGTAATAACACAGACACAAGGTGAAAAGTACTTATATGACTGAAATGTTTTGTTCCTCTCAAATGATGATATGTAAAAGTTGAAATATTCAAATAAAATAAATTTGTTTATTAGTATAACTCATTAAACCAGTTTACTTGAGTGTTTTTCTCAAAGTATCTGTCTAAAAGTATCTGTGTATTAATGGAAAAGTAACCATCCATACTTTCATTATCTGAGCTGCTACCTAAACTTTATGGGAGGAAACCAGAGCTAATCTTTTAACTGTAAACAGACTTGCACTTGGTATTTTCTCCTAGTTATTATTAATGTGAATGGTCAACCATGAGTGATGCTTTTAATAATTTATTTTTTATTTTTATTTATTAAATAATTTAGGCTTTCAGGATTACTCTTTTTGTATTACTAACTATGATAACTTTTAATAATAAAGCTGGTTATTTTAATTTGCCTGCCAAAAATACATCTGATAGCAAAATAAACATAACAGAGAGCTTTTATAAAACTGTAAAAATGATAACGGTACTACTCGCAATGATGGGACAAACATTAGATTTAGTCATTTTTAGAGGCCTTACTGTTAATATTAAGTGTCTTCTGGAGGTTGTAGTCTTAGATCATCAATATCTTAGAGCATCACTATCTTAAGGTTTATTTAATCTCTGTGAAATACATATGAAATTCGTCACCCTTGAAGTCATGGTGCTATGACAAATACAGCATTATGTTTCTTGTAGTGGCACTGATATATTCCAGTAAATTCAGGCCATGGTTATCCATGCATAAAAAGTTGCGTTCATAACTAAATTACACCACCATCAACCTTTTTCCCCAAAAGTAATGTTTGTTTCCTCAGAACGGTTTGTAGTTGCACTACAGGAATCATCTATCACTGTGGGCAGTCATCTGTCGCTTATGAAAGAGTGCAAAAGTGACGTTGTAGAGCTACAGCAAAGCACAGAGCACTCCAGTTGCTTACCATAATTGAATTTCACTCGTTCTCTGTGGTGGTCAGATTTTCCTCTGCTTGGTAAAGCATACAAATATTGCAGAAAACATATTAATGGTCATTTTGAGTCATATGCAATGCTTGTGAAGAATTTCTTCCAGCATTATTTTTAATGAGGTAGAGGAGCAAATGGAAAGCAAATGTGCTTTTACAAAGTCTAAACAATGCAGTGTAATATCTTTATGCATGTGTTTGAAAATGTGGGAATAGACCCAAGTGGAGGGATTCATCAGAGCAAAAAAAAGGTGCATACTATATGTATGCATATTGAACTGGTAGCTATAATGTAAAACTTCCCCTTTTAAAAAAAGCTTTATCTTGTATGTAAATATGGGTAAAGTTTACTTTTTTTTGTTCTCGCAGTCAGTATTTCAAAGCTGTGAAAGGGCAGGTCCACATATGTAAACTAGGCTGCGAAATGATAGTTTTGTGATGTGATTATGAATATCACTTAATTCATACAAATGGCTCCCATTTGGCCTACCACAGATACTACATTTATTTTTTAATAGGATTCCAATTCAGAGCTGCCAATCAGAAAATGTTACTGACACGTTAAGAAAACTGTCAAAAGTTAAAAAAATTTTTTTTTTTTACATTCTCCAATACATTAGAACACGAATGACTAATTATACTGGGATTCCTTGAAGAGAGCCATAACAATACATACAATTGCTACTTATTATACACTGAGTTTTTAGATGTTTGTTTAAATTTAGATTTGTATTCTTCTGAGTGAATAAATGCTTACTGCTCAAATATAAACACTTTTAAAATCTTTTTCTCCAGTGTCCAGTGAAAAGTCAATGTTTTTGTACAGTATTGTATTATATGTATTATAGAAACAAACAGTCTGTTCAATTCTGTCATAAGTTCATAGAATAATAAATTAGGACTGTGCTGTACATAAAACCGCATAAATGTAAACGCTAGATGATCTTTCAAAGCATACATGTGCTTGCAAATCCCTTGTCAAGACTGATGTCTGAAATAAATCATTAGTGCATTGTTTTTCCTTGAAGCCCTGATTAGGATAAGCGGTTTAGATACTGACTGGACAGGTATGATAAATGTCATACATGATTTATTTTCTGTTTTAAGTTGATAATCAGTTTAAGAGAACGTGATATTTTAAAATCCTACGCTAGAGAGCATATTCTTGTTACATAAGATGACTGAATGATTGTAGGTGGTTCTGGGCTGAAAATTAAATATTTAATTAACCCACAATTGCTGCTTCCCAAAAGAAAACACAAACATGTACTTGCAGATGTAAGTTGGACTGGTCTGAAAATCAATGACATCATGAAGTTAACTAAATATTCAACTTTAAATTTGGAAATCGTGAGTGATGTGTACATTTCTGTGTAGGTTAGTTGAAGAGGTAAGGTAGGGGCAAAGCTGACAGATTCTGTGGAAGAAAAACTGAATGAGATGTTCACTTTGGTAAAAGTGAGATTCTGGTGAACTGGAAATACGGACAAACACCAATTACCCTTCGATTAGCCACACAGTTGCTCTATCTTGCAGTGATAATGTGTCACTGCACTGTGATTCGTCTCTATTGATCACAAAGATGAATTGGAAAATTGCCTTTTTTCCCCTCACATGGATGCACTGGAGGTGCACTTACCAAACTGAGAATAAATCAGGCTCAGTACAGACATAGTTCTGAATAACAAACCAATAAAAGAAATAACAAGCAATAAAATTACACATATGGTTACATGCAAAAGAGAAACTGTAGAAGACTCAAAGTAGATTATATGTAAAGTGTAGGTGGTTTGTGGTGATATGTGGTTTTAATTCACTGTGTTAAAGCATTGTTATCTTGGATAACAATTTTACTTCTTCTTCTTCTTCATTCTGCTGCTCCTGTTTAGGGGTCGCCACAGCGGATCATCTGTTTCCATTTCTTCCTGTCCTCTGCCTCTTCCTCCTTCAAACCAACCACCTGCATGTCCTTTCTCACAACATCCAAAAAACTCCTCTTTGGTCTTCCTTGTCTCCTCTTTCCTGGCAGCTCCATCTTCATCATCCTGCTCCCAAATAATAATCCTACAACAAACAACAAAATAACAATTTTACTACTACTAATTATTAGCAAAAAAAAAATACTAATATAATTTTTTTTTTCAATAGTATGTTATAAAGGATTCGGTGGTGACAAAAGTAATAGAAGCATATAATATAATTTATGCTTATTTTAATATTAATTATTTATATTCATATTTATAATTATAGCTTATCCTTATGTACGGGAAAGACAATTTCATTGTATCACTTGCAAATTGTGAGAAAAAGTCAGTGGAAAATTGGAAGATGGAAGGAGCAAATTTTCCTGCATCAAAAATGTCCGGACAGAGTTTTCTTAACTCTCGCCTCTAAAGAAAATTTTTCATCTCTCTCATCTTACAGACAGTGACTTTTTTTTTATCAGACCTGTCACAGTGCGGCTTTTAATGAGGAACCAGACACACTCTGACACACATACACACACACACACACACACACACACACACACACTTTTAGCTTAATGACTAATCAGATACCTCTTTCTAGCCCATTTTGCCACTTGTTAGGTTATTTTACCTCCTGTGGTAATGATGTTTAGCGTCACTCAGACGGAAAAGAGTTCCTACAGAGTGCAGCCATAGCATGTTCATGGAGAAAAGAGTGATTTTAGTCACACTGAGGGGATCAGACCTTTGTCCTCCTCTCTCTCTCTCATTCCCTTAAGCATGCTGAGCTCAGATCTCATTAGGGCGAGTTGGGGGATGAAATCAGCCTCTTGAATGTTGTTGCTTTATGTGTGTTCTCTGCTGCTGCTGTCTTCCTGTTTCCACATTCAGTCTGCTCAGTAATGGGCTCTAGTTTACAGCCTCAAACATCATGTCTGTTTTTCAAGAGTGTGCATTTTCAGTTTCGCACTAAACTCCTCCAAATTTATGAATGAGATCAAGTTCTCCCTCAGCTAAATTAAAAAACCTTGCTCTTTCTTTGCTTTTTGTGAAAGTGAAAGTGACTATTTGGTCATTATGAAACATGGCACAGCAAACAGTTAGCAACAACGAAATTTAACCTCAGCATTTCACCCTTACACACACATATTTAAAGCACCCAGGAAGCAGTGATGGGGATGATCCTTTCTCAAGGGAACCTCTGGGCAAACTACTGGTCTGGAATTTGAACCCATGATCTTCCGACCATGGGGCCTAGTGCCTAACGACTCTTGTAGGCTGCTATGCTTTCACTTTCCTTTACATCACTGATTGATTGGCTAGTGAATGCCTTTAAATACATATTTTCTTTAAATACATATATTGCAACCAAAAATGCAATTCAGTGGTGAGAACACAGCATAAAAAGTTGTGTAGGTGGACAAGTGTTACAGATAACTCCTAATTTAGTGTCTGTTATTAATGTCTAATGGTTTTGTTCTATACACTGTGAGTATGATGGACAACACCTCTGCCCTCCACATAGCAGACTGGGGTTCTGCTTCAATCACCATCAACTCACCATCAGGGCAAACACAGCCTTCTACATCAATAACAGTCTCTGATTTAAGACATTTGAATTTGCTAGATGAGTGCAGTTCATACATATATGTTGTGAAGTTGTCATGATGTACAATGCTATATCTCCTGATTATAGAGCTTACTACGTTTTCATTACATTCACAGGATAATGTTTATTCAACAGTTAAAAAAAAATGTATTTGCTGGCAGATCTTGGTTCAAAGAGTAGGAAAAGTGTTGTTCCCAAAAGTACTTGTGTGTGTGTGTGTGTGTGTGTGTGTTTGTGTGTCATAGGGGAATTAGCTGTATTGCCAGTGCTCTTTAACCTTAATCACGCAGTGTGACAGAGTTTGTTCTCGTTCAGATCTGACCTTTACAAACAGCTTCATGGCTACCACACGCCGTCATAACAAAGCCTGGTTTATCTACTGCCATATGTGGTTTGCATGTGTGTATATGCCACTTGTTGGGACTTCCATGAGCCATGAGTAATCTTAGAATGCAATAATAAATTTAATTAATTACAGTCAACATGTTTTTTCTCGGGGCAGTGGTGGCCTAGTGATTAGGGCGTTGGCCACATGAGGAGGTTCGGGGGTTCGAACCCCTTCCCAATAGGTTGCCCTGAGGTACCCTTGAGCAAGGTGCCGTCCCCGTCCCACTCCTCCCTGCGATGGGCTGACGACCTGTCCAGGGTGCGTCCCCCGTCCTCGCCCTGTGTGCGCTGGGATGGGCTCCAGCACTCCCCCGCGACCCAGTTTGGGACAAGCGGCAGAAAATGAATGAATGGATGGATGGATGATTTTTCTCACTCATTTTCATGGGCACTTGTCTTAATCAGGGTCGCGTGTGGTGCTGGAGCCTATCCCAGCTCTCACAGGGTGAAAGGCGAGGAAACTACCTGGATAGGTTGCCAGTACATCGCAGGGCAGACACACAAACACACCTACAGACAATTTACCATCTCCAGGGTCATTGGATGGTGGGAGGAAACCAGAGCTCCCAGGTGACGGATTGTAGCTTGATTTTACTCATTTATTTCTGTTATTTTATTCGTATATATTCCTCTGTAACTGCATCTCTATTTTTCTATGTTCTCTTCTGAGTATCGCTTTCTTTGCACATCAAAAACACCCAAACAAGGTCATAGTCTTAGATTAGGTGTCTCCACCAGAGGCCTTGGAGCTCCTGGGGATAGATAAAAAGGCACACTCTGAACTGTGCAAGTTAGAGAGAGAGGATTTAACACAGAGAGGAACACTGACCGGTCTTTTGAACATATTGTAAGAACTTAGTTACTTTTCTGTTAATAAACTTCGCTATAGCTTAAAACCCTCTTCGCCTCATCACTGACTCCTCGAACCTCGGTTCTCAATCGGAGAATCCAACAGTTGGCGTCACGACGGACAGGATTGACTTGAGGAGCGGACGGGAAAAGCAATTGGAAGACAACACGGTTGACCAAAATTCAGGAACAGAAGTGCTGGCACTTTGACAGAGGTAAGGCCTCCTACTGTCTTAATCTGCTGCTGAGGTGAGGATAACTGCTGTGTGTAATAAGTAAACTCCCTCCTCTTCAAGATCAATCTAGAAAGGAGTCTGCGGTGAAGATTTAAGCAATCTTGTAACAAGTAACGGGAAATTTCCAGTAACATAAAATTGTGCAGAAATTGAAAAGAAAAATGGAAAAAAATGGAAAGAAAAAATCAACAAATACTGAGGATAAAGGTATGGCGGTGCCGGATGTTGATGAGGATCACATGATCAGTAGTCTCAACGTGTATTTAAAAGGCTCGTTGCACCTAAATGAGATTGAACAGAAAATTGTGGAAAAGTATGCGGTTAATGCTGATGTCAGAAGTATCTGGTCTTTGGATGTGATTCGTAAGGCTTGGGGTAAAACTCAGCTTGTGAAGAAGAGTGAGAAAAAGTTTAAATGGACACTTCTTGTGCTGGGTCAGCTCAGACGCAGGAGTGAGATGATGCGAAAAACTGAAGCTGATAGAGAGTCAAAGGCCACTCAGTCCAGATTAACTGCTATGGTAGAAGAGGGCTGGAGAAAGAACGCTGAGGTTCTGAGAAAGGACGCTGAGGTCCAACAAAAGAACGCTGAGGTTCTGAAAAAGGATGCTGAGGTCCAACTAATGAACGCTGAGGTTCAGAAAAGGTCCAAAAGGTTTTCATTGTTATGAGAATGATGCTTGTGGACTTCTGATGGTAATTTGGATTTGACGATCTAGTCTTGCACTTGGGTAGCGGTGGTCTAGTGGTAGGGTACTTGTCTATGGACCTACGCATCACGAGGTCTCAGGTTCACATCCCACCTCTAGCACTACCACTACTGGGTCCCTGAGCAAGAGTGTCTCCAGGGGGGGACTGTCCCTGTAATTAGGACATGTAAGTCGCTCTGGATAAGAGCGTCTGTTAAATGCTGTAAATGTAATGTAAATGCTTGGGATCATTGTCCTGCTGAATCTTTTCTAGCTCTAGTCTAGTTTTTAGTCCACCCTAAGGGAAAACAAAACACTCACATTATGTTATCATACTTCACTTTTGGGGTGGTGTTTGTTGAGGACTAGTCAGAGTCTGACTACCCTATAAGGTGTTTGTTGTTGCACAGGTTATACAGGTGCGCTCTGTGAGATAATATAATGTGCTTATAATATAAATAGCTCTTAACAAATCTCAAAGCTTGGAGATTGGCTTTCACCTGCTGAGACTGCTTTTGTTGTTTAAAAAGGAAAACTCACTCTGAGAAACCAGAAAAAAAAAACCATTGCTATGTGCATTAAAGTGACATGAAATATATTTGCTTCACAATCATTTTAAATTTGTGATATCAAAATTCATAATGCAATACCAATAACAGACTGCGAATATTTTTGCCAACAAAGTGGAACTCTCCCGCTGGGTTGGTTCAAATGATCACTCTGCTATCCATGGGATGTTCCATCTTATCTCTGAAAGAGCTGAGGACAGCTATACTTTGAAGATGACTGTAGGGCATGATGACTGGCTATCAGAGACTTCAAACTCTTTTCTCTTTGTGGTGTAGACTTTTTACTGTTCTGTAGAATAATGCAAAGCTTTTGTGATCATCTGAGAAAGGACAATCTCAGAGAAACGATCTATGACATGTTTCAGTAGTAGTAGTAAATGTCAAGCACTGACTGATGCAGCTACCAGGAAGGAAAAGCCTGTTAGACATCAGTAGAGAGTGTTGTTTCAGGTTGCAGGTTCGATCATTTTGACAGGCTCTTGTTCATTAGCTAAACTGAAAGCCATTAACTCAAGCTGATGTCCAGCCTATTGACGACAGCTTACTGAAAAGCCTGGAGCCATTCAAAAAACCTTTTAACTTTTTCAGATCAAATATGGACAATATTGTCCAAAATGATATGTGAGAGATACACACACACAGCAAATAGATTTTTTTGGACACAAATTACTTGGAGCTGACTGAATCAGAACCAGAAACCTACTGCTGAAACAGGGTTGGAGAAGAGTGATAATCATGCTTGGTTTCATTTAGATAGATTTTGAACAACTGGTGAAAATGAAAAAGAACCAAGAAAAATTCTACAATGACATCACAGAGAATTTTTGGAGAAAAACAGGAGAAAGGACTTCATCTTCAGGTGAAAGTAAGTGTTAAACTGCATTTTAAACTTAAACTCAGAGCATTAAAGGATCCAATTTTTCCCCGTTGCCCAACCAGATATTGCCCTCACAGCTCATCACAGGCTTGTCATGTGTTGCTTTGCAGTGGATAAAAATGTGAATCAAATATTATGTCTGGCCCAAACTATGAAAAAAAAAAAATCAATTTTGATATCTCCAATCCAATCTCATTCATTTCTCTTCCAGTCAAGACCAGCCCACCCAGAAAGTGAACTGTAGTATTCAATTTGCTCAGTATCTATGAATCAGTGAAAGTGAAGTGAAATTATTAAACTATTCTTGTCAGGTCACAGCACACCGTGAACTGCAACAAAATTGGACCTCTGCATTTAACCTATGCAAACACCGTGCAGCAGGGGGCAGCTATGAAAGCGCCCGGGGAGCAGTGCCAGGGACGGTACCTTGCTCAAGGGTACCTCATGAGAACCTATTGGTAAGGGGTTTGAACCCACAATCTTCCAACTCCCTAACCACTAGGCCACCGCTGCCCCAAAACTGAACCACAACAGTACCATATAGAATAAGATGGACAATACTTAGGTGTGAAACTCAATGCCTGCTTGACATGCAAAAGACCATTAACCAATAAGAGCTGACCTAAAAATACCTGTTCTGAGCCTGATGGCTAAATTAAGAGATTGGTGGATTACAGAAATTTAGGCTGTGCTTTAGGCAGAGCACACGCATACACATCTGTTTTTTTAGGTCTTTATAGAATCATAAAGTATTTAAATACAAAAAGGGCTGCTGGCCAGTTACATGCTACATTAAACTCTTTGATTTCCCAAGACCCTTTAAGGTATTGCCATAATATCTCAACATGTTCTAGAACATTGTGCATTTTGTAATGATTACTATATCTATGTAAAGTTGAAAACATCATAAGAAAAGTAATGTTACAAGCATGAACTTCTGAAGAAATGTTAGAGAACATCCTATTTGTGGCTTCAATATCCTCACAAGCATAGTCAGAGACCAGTTTACAGTCTCACAGTGCATCAAACTCTCCAACATCATTCAGTTTGCAAAGATCACCTGCCCTAGTTTGCTCTAACATGTGTCCTTGAAAGCATCTGCGGGCGTCATTCTGTCCTATGAAAACCTGCACCTTTTCACTGATGGCACCATTCAGTTGCCTTAGAGCTAACTGGTCAGGTGATGCAGCTGGCATAGTACTCTACCTTGCCTTGTAACACCTGGAATCACCAAACACCTACACATGTATCTTGTTCATAGGACTTAATTCTTACTTTACACTGCTTTACATTACAATTCTGTAAAAATAATAAAATAAGCAGCATACTCAACCATTATAGGCCTGATCTCCAACGATGATAAGACCCAGCACTGCACTGAGCTGTCACTTGGTGCTCAGAAAAGGACCTTTGGCTCAATACATCCAAACCCCAGGAACTGTTATTGATTATTGCGTTATTGACTCACAGGCCTTCAAGAATCTTAAAGATTTACAATTTAATTTGCTCACAAAATTCAATCATGATACACATTGTTAGAATTTTACTGATTATTTATTTATTTAGCCTTGATTTTCTGTCCTTAAGCCACTCTAAATGTCATGGGGTGTTGAATTAGATTAACAATGAAGTGTGGCAACTAGTACAAAAGGCTTCTTTCAGTGAAATGCCATTAAATAATTCCGGTAACTGAAAAATTATATTAAGGCAGTGGCTGAGTACATTTTCATTTGTGAACTTTACATAAGCTTAAAAGTTCTAAATTATCACTAATGAACAGGTGCTTAAGACACGTCTGGAGGAAGGTTTGGGAAAAAAAGAGGAGAATGACATGAATATGTAATGAGCAGAAGTCGGCTGGATGCAGTACAAATTTGGGGCAACCAAAGAATTGAAAAAAGTGAAAGTGACTATTTTTGTCATGGTGAGAACACAGCATAACACACAGTGAACCGCAATGAAAGTGGACCTCAGCATTTTACCCATGCACACAAACACACACCGTGCAGCAGGGGGCAGCTATGAAAGTGCCCAGGGAGCAGTGACAGGGACGATACCTTGCTGAAGGGTACATCAGGTAAACCTACTGGTAAGGGGTTTGAACCCACATTCTTCCTGTGGCCTACCTAGCCACTAGGCCACCGCTGCCGGAATCACAAGCGTATTTGAGGCAGTGGTCATACCACAAGCAGATTGGTGCACAAGGCCTTGTAAAGCGTGAAGTCAAACAAAGCTGTACAAAGATACAAAGTAAAGAGTCCAGAATTATCTGCAGGTGTGTGAGATGATTAATAGCTGAAGCCAAGGTGGAGCCAGAGCTGCAGCAAACCAATCATAGATAAGAGAGCCATGCAGTCTTCACAGAGGCAAAACATATACTCAGGAGGAGTGAATGTAGCAAATCCATTACTCTACTCTGTATCTATGTGCCTTGCATGCAGGCAATATGAAATACACCTGCTGGAGAAAGTAATTACCCAAATCCATGAGAGTTGCTAATGATCCTCAATGCCAGCATAATGTTAACCTGACATTTGTTGCAGTATAGTACCCAAGAGAACCATTCAGCACAGATCAAGAGGTAATGAACGGAATGAGGGAATGAGGTGTAGCGCACTCACTCTTCACGCATGCTCTGCTGCCTAATTCCTTTAGGATGCGATTAATGGATGCGCCGAGTAAACATGACTCCATCATTCCTGAGTTGGGCAGAATGTTAATCACATGCATTAAGATTTGCAGCAACCTTTTGTTTTATGATTTCTGGTTGTCATGAACCATGGGGACATTGTGTAATCTTTATTTTTTATTACCATTGTGTAACTTTATTTTCCAAACTTTCTTTATTCATTTGGCATTTTTTTTTTAAATTACTTGTTAGTTATTGTGGCCATTCTTGGCCTCATTGAAGAAAATCTGATGTATATTGTAACTTCCTCAAACTTAAGGATGCTTTTCAGCCCTCCATCCATTATATCGGTTGCTTATCCTAAGATGGATTGCAGGGAGTGCTGAAGCCAATCACAGGGCTCATATTGTGAAAGGCAGAGAAACACTTTGGACAGGTTGCCAGTCAATCAAAGGGCAAACTCGCTAACACACACAGTCCCACCTAGAAGCAATTTACCATCTCCCATCCATTTGACATGAATTCCTTTGGACTGTGGCGAGAAACCAGAGCTGCTGAAGGAAACCCCCCCAAAAAAGGGGAAAACATTCAAACTCCAAATAGAAAAGATTGAGGCTGTCCTGGCTGAGAATCAAACATAGCACCTTTATCATTAGCTGTAATGAAAGGTCCCTTTCAGCCTAGGATGCTGTGTGTAGCTGAGGTGCTGTGCAGGCCAGACGTCAGAGAAGCTTTGTGTCTGCGACAGTGTTGTTCTGAGAGACCTGTTAAACTAATATTTCTGTACTTAAAGCAATGCCTGAAATCTACTGTTTTGCCTGTAAAAATGATAAAAATGATGAGCAAAAAACTAAAGACAGAATCCACGGGTTGTTTGACTTGACTTTTGCATTGTTTCTCCCCCATAACTCATTGGAGAAAGCAGAGAAATTCTGCTTGAAAGGCAGGCTCTTAAATATAACCTATATCACTACTGCATTCATTAGTTTTGCAGTTTTAATAATTGATTTGTTTTTTTTAGAAACGTATATTTGGTGATGAATTAAAAGTGTGTTGACTGCATAGCTTCATTGCGTGGGTATTCATTTATTTTTTGTTTGATGATTTTGATGAAGTGTACTGCTGTGTGAATAGCCTTGTTGTGTGGATACTACTTTGTTTAGATGAAAATGATGAAAGGTCCTGTTACTTGTGTATTAGTATGTTATTTGTCTCATTGTGTGGAAATAAAACTCTTCTGTTTTTGCCAAGTTTTTGTCACTACTAGCACATCAGTTGAATATAAATGTGCTTTATTATAACTAGGCAATAGTACAGTAATAACAGCAGTAACTCTCATTGGCTGACATGATTATACATTTTGTGCTATTTTTCTTTATTGTGCTTTATGCTATTGCTTTTCTCCTTTGCATCGATTATCTGATTTGTAATGCACTTCTAAAAAGATTTACAGCATTGGTTACAGCATTTATTCCACCTGAACTGCATGCACTCCTGCTGTAAAATGACTCTACTGCCCATCCAGCTTGTAGAATGTCACGTCATCAGCTCTACAAATGCCTCTGTGCTGTCACTAATGTGACTGGCCCTTGTTCCCCATGCTTTAGCCACTCATGTAATTAAGAGGCTGGAGTGTGTGCCTATGTTTTAAAGAATGGCCTTGGCCCTAGCTCTTTAAAGTCTGCAGAGCGCAGGATAATTATGCCCATCTGAAACACCAGCATTGACCTGTGATTTTCACAAAGGCACATTGATAAAATAGATGAATAAAAACTGAATAAATGAATCTGAGGGAAATAAGGAGGGGGAGGGATGATTTGATGTGATAAAATGTAGAAACATCAGTGGCTGAGGGAGTAAGATAATGAGAGACAAGATAAGAAACGGATTGATGAAGTGGGACAAAAAGAAACAAAATCTGTGAACAAAAACAGCTCATCTCGTATTTGTAATTCTCAGCTAATGGAAGGTTACAGGTCTGAATGTCTTTAAGTATCTCACAATCAGGGATCAGTTTTTAGAGAATGAAGGGCATTTCTTGAAGCATGTTTTGCAATTCACTGAATGTAACCGCTTACCTTTTTTATAATGCATGTTTGTTTTTTTTATAATAACATTATATTGTTGCACTAGTAATGTTATGTAGCGTGAATGCCATTCCTGTTAGGGTTTTTGAGAGCATGTACCTCACAGATTTACTTTACTTGTGTGAAGTGTGAGCAGTTATTTCGAAAGTGTGAATAATCATTTTAAAAAATAAGTTGTTGAGGCCCCAGAGTGACACAACCACCTGAAAGATGGCCCTGCCACCCAGGGATTGCAAGTTTCATCCCTTGTGATGCCACAGACATCCACTGGTAGAAATCCAAGAGAGCATAACTGGCCTCCTTCTCCCCGTTATTGAACACAGTGCTAGCCTGTGTGCATTATCAAACTGAAAGTTAGCCTCCTCTCCAGATAGTGCTCCAATAACACTGTTTGTGGCAGTTTGAAAATGATGCGGTGACCCCTTTCAGATGCGGTAGCAACAGCACAACCTAGCCTTCACTCTCCCAGGCTGGCAGCATTGAGTGATTGGGTATGTTTGAAATATGTCTGTGAAAATGGCTGCAGGGTCAAGAAAACCATTCAAACAGCTATGAAAACAGCTTGGCAAAACCGATTCGCACGAAAGAGTTGGGCATATTTTTTGGCACATAAACCTTTATGTTCTTCTTGTTTAGTGGTGGGTTTTGCCTTGCCAATCTCACATAGATATCCTTTTTACCCAATATCTTTCCAGTTTTGGAATCAGCCATGCAATTTCTTAGATGTTCTTGGATGAGCTTTTTGTTTTCTTGATTTTGGGGAATCTGGGTCTCAGGGCAGCGGTGGCCTAGTGGTTAGGGCGTTGGCCATGATTGGAGGAGCGGGGGTTCGAACCCCTTCCCAACAGGTTGCCCTGAGGTACCCTTTAGCAAGGTGCCGTCCCCGTCACGCTCCTCCCTGCGATGGGCTGGTGACCTGTCCAGGGTGTGTCCCCTGTCCTTCGCCCTGTGTGTGCTGGGATGGACTCCAGCGCAACCCCGCATGGGACAAGCGACTGGGTCTCATAGTGGATCACTGAGAAATATTGATGAGCTTGAAATATTGATCTGTAAAGATTTCCAAAGTGAAATATTTCAGTAACTTCCTCTTGGACATTACTTGAGGGTAAGCATAGTGTGCCGTTTCTTGAGCAATTTCATTGTTCAGGGAAATTTATAGTTTTTAGAGCATTGTAGAAATATTATGGACTATTTATGAAAAACAGAGTCAATGGAACTTGGATTAGGGCTGCTGTAAGTGCTGACTTAATTACATGGATGCTAGATACCTTACAGCTGCATGCCCAGGGCAGCTGGGGTGGAGTTTGCCAAACTAGTAGAAACTATAAGCCTAAAAAAAGGAGAAAGGGCGTTCCTGCTGAGATGGAACACAGATTACCCTTCCAAGACAAAAGGGTCTGAGTTCTAGGTGAAGGAACCAGCATTGTCCAGCCTGCATGCTCTGCATGGCCTCTCCTGTCCAATTGTTGAACACAAAATAGAGCAAAAAAAGAAGTAAGTGATGTGAGAAAGACTGGTGGTGAACACTAAAGCATAGGAATGACCTCTAGTGGTAAGTAGTGACTGAGTCAGCTGAAGCTTTTCATTTGATCACTTCTATACATTACTGTTTCTTATTAATGCAATCAAAAGTAAGCTGTTCTGAGAAACCTGTAAAGAGCAAAAATCATAGAGGGGAAATATGAATAAACTAAAGCAAATATATACAATATTTATATTAATTTTTATAATTATTTATATTTATATTGGCGGACGGCACAGAAAAGTTGCAGAATACACAGTGCTGCATTCGGGGAATGCATTCTAAATGAGGGGCATGTGTGTGTATGCGTGCATGTGTGTGTGTGTGTGTGTGTCTGGGGGTGGGGGTGGGGGGTCCTACAGGTGACATAAGCACAGCTACACACACAGTTATAGAAACTTTAAATGATTGACTTAATTGTAACTGGTCATTCATGCAGCTTATGTGATTTTCATTTTATGTTTGTGTGTGTGTGTGTGTGTGTGTTTGTATTCATCCCAGTCTATAAATCACAGCCTTCAGAGATACATGCTTGTTGTATCCATGGAAACAACTTGCCTCAACTGCAGACCTTGCCAGAAGCTTGCCATTCATTTTGTGATCATAGCATTACATCCTTTTGAATCCATTTACACTGTTGTGGGATGTTAGGCTCTTCTTAATTGTTGTAGGACGTTAGGTTCTTTTAATCTTTTTCTGCTAGCTTAAATATTTTGCTTCATGGTCTTTTCTTTGCTTTTATTCCCTGAAAAAAGATGACTGATCCACATTTTTAGTGCACATCTTTTTCAGCTGCATTTGTTATTAGTACTTACCCTTCATTCATGTCTAACCATCCTAATCCCACCAAAAGGGAAACCAGTCATCAATTCATGCAGGTCTGAATTGAGAGTTGAGTCTCTTTAGTAATATGTAGAATAATAGTCTTATCCTTTCTAAAAATAGACATTAAAACAGAACTAAAGCAAGGTAAAACATGCAAGTCTTTAAAAAAAGGAGGTACAAAATTGTTAAATTGTGAATAGCAAGTGTTCTAGATTCTAGTGCAACAGTTAATACAATTTATAGCTGGCTGGAGTGTTATCCACCCATCCATCCTTCCATTTTCTGAGCTAGTTATTCTCACTAGGGTGGCTTATACCCAGCAGTTACAGGGTATAGCAGAGAAACAGGCACACACTCAAGCGCACACACACACCTAGGAGCAATTTAGCATTCCCAATCCATCTGATGTGGAAGAAAACCTAATGGGACATGAGGAGAGCATGAAAGCCCCACAAAGAGGACCCAGGCCACTGTAGCCAGGAATAAAACCTAAAACCTTCTCATCTTGAGGTGAAAAAAGAGGAAAAAAAGAACACCACCAATTTACTTTTGGTTTTAGGCTGTAAACCTGTTTAAATCAGTTGTCTTTCTTGTAGTCTTGTGAAGGTGGGAGTGTGCTAATTTATTCCTGACCAGAAACCTTTTTTGTAGAATTACATTTTAAAGTTTTTGAAAAGTCTTTTCTTCAGTTTTGTTTAGTTATATTACTTGAATCTCCCAGTATTGTTAAAATTGAGATTAAATATCTGTATGTCCAATAATGTTACAAAAATACACAGGGTTTCATATGGTGTCCTAATTTTTTCACATGACTGTATATAGGGTTGTTCAGCATGCGATTTCAAAACCATGTATATGATAAGTGAATGTAAGGAGCCCCAACATCCCTCTGTGGCTATTACAGCCTCTGCTTATCAAGGAAGGCTTTCTACAGGAGTAATGCCCTTTCAGTTAAAAGAGATCAGGCATTGGTTTTGGCCTGGTTTGCAACTAGATTTCCAAATTAATCTCAAAAATGTTCACTGTATATTTTTATATTGTAGCCCACAGTCTACAAAATTGACCCTTGACCATTAGACCCCCTCCACCAAACTTACTAATGTAAACGTGCATTCTGGTAGGCAGCATTATTCTGTTGTCTGCCAAACAAAAATTGGCCCATCATATTAGTCAAGCGTGATTCATCACTCCAGAGACATGTTTCCACTGCTCTAACGAACAAATACAAACATCCAGACATTCAGGGACTTAGAGTCTCACGAAGAATTACTCGGAATCAAGTTTTTTGGATTCAGCTGTTGCTTGTTAAAAAAACATTTATCGAAACTTTTGCATCATAAAAGAGTTACCAAACAAAAGTACCAAACCCCAAATGTAAAACCCCACCTTACCCACCCACCTCTTTTTAAGTTTCAAGGAATGTAATGTCATGGCATCACTTTTCAAATAAACAACAAACACCAGTTACAAAGAGTTACACCGGTCACACTGGTAACACTCACAAATGCTTACAGGGAATTCCACAATGGCCAAGAAGGGCTTGTTTCTTGAAGGTATTAGGGGAAACAAACAAAAATGTTTTAAACTAAAAAGACTGCTTCTAAAATATAAAATAATATGCTTCCACTAATAGCTGATGTCACATTTTCAGTGATGTGCAAATATCTTTCAAATATTTCTAAGTGCATTTGTTTAATGGGGAATAATCCCCATTAAACAAAAAGGATGCAATTATTGAGCTTTTCCTTTTTCATTTTCCAAAAGCACACAGTTATCTGAACACAAATGTAATTTTAGCAGAAATGCATTAGAGAGGTGCAAATAAAAGCAATAAACAGTAAATGTTCATAACTTGTAAGGTTGGAAAATTTGAAAAATAAATAAAGTCTTAATAATATACCAAATAAAGTGGCATTTGTAAGTGCATTTTGTGTCTCATAAGGATCAGGTTTGGTAAATAGAACATTGCTGCAAACAGCATTACAACACTGAATGTCATATGAAAACAGTATGACAACTACTTACAAATCCGTCTCTACAGGAAGGATTTAAAGTTCTGATGTTGAGGAAATGTTTTGTTTAGTATATCTAAACCCAGATTTTCTCAATTTAGCGTTATCCAGGTTGAACTTAATAAAGCATCGTATTTACCACAATTCTAAAAGGAAATTGTTTTTTAAAAGTTAGCCAAATCCATAAAGCCTTGTGAAGTAATCCTAATATACTGTATTTTGGCACAACTGCAATTCTGTTTAAAAAGTATAACATCAATACAAGAGTTACATGTGTCTTGTTTGTACGTTCTAGTCTGTGTCAGGAAGAAAGCAATAATATTTAATGAATAAAGTGATATAGTAGTAAACAAAACTGAATGACTTATGCTATATGAATATAGTTGATAAGTATGGTAATCAGTGAAAAAGTGAATATGTTTTAAAGTGCAATTAGAAGGTGTGGGATTAAAACACTGAGAGCTGAGCAGAATTATCATATCATTGTGTGATTAGTTTGCTAAATTGTGATGTCATCTAGTAAGGCACTGCCTATTGTTTCTAGCTTATACCTGCAAACTGCAAGAATGTCATTTATAAAAACATTTGACTTGTTAGAGTGGCAACTGACTCACTGCATCCACTGCATACTTTTCCAATCTCATTTACAAGTATTTAGTTTGGTATAAACACTTACTATTTAAATATTAAGTGCTTGTAAATAGGAATGTTTTTTTTTCTAATACATCTTTTTCTTGTCTAAAGAGTAATCATTAATGATCGAGCTTTGAAATTTCTAATTATATTATGTGGGGAACTGATCAACTCAGTCTTACAGCTACATTATATGTAAGTGCTCAAAATCCTGCAGGATTGAGACCATTCATACATTTGTTGACTCAAAACGGCACTGCATTCACTATGACTAATACTGAAAACAATACATCTCAAATAAACCAAAGATGTCTGGAAATGAAAGAACCTGCACTTAAAATGTACTGAGCCCTTTAGCAAGAAATGATACGTCCTGAAGCTTTCATGTGAGCACCAAAGTTGTTTGTGTCTGCACAAGCAACTTTAGCACAGCCACCAATTGTTGCACATGCATAAATCTTTCATGTGTCCATGGAACAATCTTTTGAGTGTAGATCGAGAAACTGCAACTGAGGTACATGCAAACATTTAATGTGAGAATGCAAACTTATCTAGTGTGCATCCAAGTTTCTAGCGCTCAGATGAAAGCTTCTAGAAGCAGAGGTCACCCAACTTACTCTTGGAGAGCTACCTTCCTGCAAGTTTCATTTCCAATTCAAATCTATCATTCCAATTTAAGCTTGAGTAAAAGTATTAGTACTATTAATCCTCAGGTCCAATGGTCAAGTACAATCCTTTTACCTCTTTCCATTAGTTCTGGAGTTAAACAGAAGCACAGAAAGGTAGATTTCCAGGAGAAGGGTAGGTGACTTGTTTCAGGGGCTCAACAAATGTACTGACTGCAGCTTTATTTAATCATGAACTCTGGTCCTGTCAACGGCAAGCAGACTTGAACATTTAGTGCATAACTCTTGTAAGAACTTTCCTGTTGCATTTAACAATGCGCATCAACTGTTCTTTGTAAAGAAAATCCATCCTCTTCTTTCAAGTCAAAACATGATTGCAGTATCTTGATGAACACCAGCATGTTTCCTGACTTTAGACCTCTGAGCATCTCCATCTTTCTTTTAGATGGGTAGGTCAGGTGGTGCATGGGTGAACGCATTCACTTCCATGTAGAAGGTGTTTGTAAGACTTGCTGGGCCCAGATATTGTGCAATCATATGAGATATGAATGTGGTTTGTTGTGATGAGGCTGATGGATTGCACACATTCACACCCCACTCACACAAATAGGGTGAAGTGAAGGAGGGCGCAATTGTGTGCGTTTTGTGTTGGGTTTACAATCTGGCATGTACATTGGCTATAATCTCAGCAGGTAGATCTTTAATAGGAAAGTCCCCATTTTCCCCTCCACTGTCTCCTGCTCCCTGGTCTGTGCTTTCACAGCTGCTCTGAGGAGACTGCGGAGGAGGCTGGTACAACAAACTCGCCAGCAGGAAGAACATAGTGCCTAGAACCTGAGAAACAGGCAAAAAGAGAGATAAATTAAGAACTGAATAATAAAATGCCTTGAATAATGCAAAACACAGATAAAGGTATAGCCTCAATTATGTTTAGCATCAATACTACTAATACAAATAATAATAGTGAACATGAAACATTGTCTGCGATGGGCTGTCCAGGGTGCGTCCCCCGTCCTCACCCTGTGTGCGCTGGGTTGGACACCAGCACTCCCCCGCGACCCCGTTTGGGACAAGCGGCAGATAATGGATGGATGAAACATTGTCTTTGTGAGCACACACATCACAACACAGCAAAGCACACAGCAAACCACAATGAAATACTTCTATGCATTTAAACCATATGCAGTACAGCAGGGGAACCCATTCATCCAGTGCCTGGGGAGCAGTGATGAGGAAAGTACCTTGTTCAAGGGTACCTAGAGAAACCTACTTGTTTGGATCTTGACCATGACCTTCTGATTCTGGGGTCTAGTCTCTAATCATTACACTATCACCAGTATAGATATGGACACAAGAAATGTAGTTAAAGCTTCAATTATCTTCAGCATCAATAATAATAATTCTAAAAATTTTTGTTTAATTAACTTTATAGACATGTACTGATACAATTGTAATATGTTTCCTGCTGTTTTCAGAAATTCACTGAACATGCTCAGGTAAAGCAGGTAAACTCTCAAAGCTTTAGCCTTTTATATCAATTGTGGTGTTTTGTTAAAGCTAAGTTTTAGATTAATTATGCTGTTTTACATCTTTAATAGGAAAGTCCCCAGTTTCCCCTCCACTGTCTCCTGCTCCCTGGTCCAGTGGCCTAGTGGTTAGGGAGTTGCCCCCACATTGGAAGATTGTGGGTTCCCTCACAAGTAGGTTGCCCTGAGGTACTGTTGAGCAAGGTACCGTCCCCGTCACTGCTCCCCGGGCGCTTTCAATAGCTGCCTACTGCTGCATGGTGTTTGTGTGCATGGGTTAAATGCAGAGGTCCAATTTAGTTGTGGTTCACATGTGCTGTGACCTCGCAATGACAAGGGTTTTCACTTTTTTTATTAAAAGAAAACAATTACAGTAACTTTTATTTCAAGTTACTATATTTTATTGCTTTATTGTGCATTTGATGGGGACAGTTTTGATGGTCTGCTCATTTTCTTTTAAATTTCCTCTTCTTTAAATAGTTTATCTTCATCTCATCTCCTTAGGGATTGCCTTTTAAGGCTTTTAAGGTGTTTTTAAAATGTGTGAGGCCGCTGAGGTGTGTTTGGGCTTAAATAAATTAAAATGGTATTCTCTGACTTTTATTGTACAGATCACTGGTGTAAATACTGAGGCCCCATAAACTGTAGGTTGTGGGTTCAAGTGAGACCAAGACCAGTAGGCTGCCCTGAGGTACCACTGAGTGAGGTACTGTCCATATCACTGTCCCCTGGGTGCTAGTATAGCTGCCTATGGTCTGTGTACAGAATAATTGCAGAGAATGCATTTTCTTGTGGTTCACTGTGTGCAGTGCTGTCTTCACAGTGACAAGTAATCACTTTCATTTTATTATTTCCTTTCATTTTGTAAAAGCCTGTTTTACAGTACATGAGAGACAGATTGAAAGGGGAACAGGGAAACCTATTTGTTATTAAGTATCACTGAGTGTTACCTTGTAGATGATGCCAGCAATCAGTGTGTATTGGCTCATGGCAGAGTTCTGGTAGAGGTAACATGACCCATGTTCCCCACACTGCTCCTGCCACAGCAGACATGAGATGTCTATAACTGAGCCAAATGCTATCGGACCGGGGATGCCACCTGCAGGACAAATTGGGTATTACAGACAAATTTAATTGTTAGATTACTTTTGTTGACAACAGGAGCAACAACAATTGGCATAATAAAGTCCTATAATAGAATAAAATGCTATGATACCTAGTGTCCGCACCACAATCCACTGAATACCCAATCCGAAAGACCTCTGGCTGTCAGGAACACACCTGTGAAGGCAGGGAGCTTTAGTGTAAAATAGACTGGAGATAGCGCCCACTTAAGTTTAATATAAACTTGAATGCTGCAACAGCTTCTGAGTTGCATCTGAAAAAGAGCTAGTTAGCTTACCTGAGAGTGGCTGTAAGAGCAGGGATGCTGCACAGGAATGTGAAGGAAATGATGACGAACAGGAAAGTGAGGAAAGCTGGCATGTGATTACAGGAGGAGCTACATTTTCCTGCTACAGCCACACCCTCCTCACCCTGTGACATATTCCCAAATACACAACTGCAGCCTGTAAACATCTACACACAAACATACAAAACAAACATTTACTCAAAGCATACATTTGTAACCAATGCTTCAATTAGGAAGTAATTCAGCACATCATGAATGCTAAAACCAAAAGGAAATTGAGGGTCCCTCAGATGAATCATACATTGTAATGAATCGTAAAATTCTTTTTAAAAATGAAATTGCAGTGCTATACATCCTGCTCATGCTGCCTATAAACATCAGAATCAAATAGTGTGGATGTTTAAATTAAAATTCTGAGGCGATTCTCTATAGTTAGAATAGGTGAATTTCACAAAATCATGATAAACCATTTTATGCTTACATATATACATTTCCACTTTTGTATACATTATATGTTATGTGTAGCTACAACTTACTAAACAACAATAGTATGAATATTTTAATAACAGTCTACAGGTTGATAAAGCTGGGTGTAATTAGTACCTGTCTACCACCAACGCTGTGGTTGTGGTGTATTGAGCTGCAGCCAGCATGGCAGGGAGAGTAGTACATCACTCCATCAGCTCCACACACAGGATTATAGTGCTCCTTCAGACAGTGACAGTCAGCATTACAGCCCACCGTTAGGTTTCCTCCTACAAAAGAACTGAGTTTGTGTGTGTGTGTGTGGGGGGGGGGTGAAAGAGAGGTATTTTGATCATCTTGATTTTATTCCTTTAATGCATGTATGCACACAAACACAAAGTCTCTCTACTGTCTTGTTGGATGCCAGGTTGGACATTCATGAACTTGTCTGTGTGAAGAATCCAATCCTCAAATGAACCCAAAAATCAGCAGCAAGGTCTATCTAATTAGTTAAGAATTATTTTGTATTATTTTTCATCACCAACAACCTTTTGCTTTTGTTTTTAGAATCAACCCCCCATGTACTATATTATATTAAGTAGCTGCTTAAATATGAAATGTTCAGTAATGATTACTCTAATTTTAACTAGTGATGCTGAATGGCAGCAAGCGCCATCAAAGCACCTTTATATTCAATCTGGACCCAAGTGCTTGAGTGAACATAGCACTGAAAAAATCAGGAGTGGTGAGTGTGACATAGCGGAAGACTATGAACTCAAAATGCGAACAAAGGAGCAACTGGCCAAATCTTAACCTGAGCAAAACAAAATGGCTTCATCAGCAAAACAAAGGCAGGGAAAGAAGGAGAGTCTGGTGATTGGCTGAAGAGGCTGTATTCAAGTAAGAAAACCGTGTTGCTTCTTTTGTTTTATATGTCCATTTATTAATAACTATTTCTTTAACGCAAACCTGAGATGGGAGATCGAGTACCTCTGCCTCCCAGTCAACTAGAATTCAAAATTCAACACTAAAATTACCAGCCATCAGCTCATCATCACACAAGACTCCACAACCAGCACTGGTTTGCTATGGCTTTATAGTGCTGCTGCTGGTTGCTGATTGTTGTCAGCTGTGGCTCTGCACCTCTCCCCTCCTGCCTGGAGGGTGACTGTGCTGGCCTCTGCTGGCTGGTGTGGGTACTGTCACCTTAATGAGTTTCAAATGTGCACTACGTTCATAAACTTTTTCATAATTTGATCATTTGTCAGCTGAAATTAACAATAAAATTATGGGATTTCAATATGGGTTATTATTATCGTCTGGCCAATACGTGGGCCAGGCTTTAACAGCAGTGCTACTTGCTATATTGTTTCTTCAGTATTGCAGGTGTACATACCTGTTGCTGTCTGGTTGCAGGTAGAAGGTGTTTGAGCTGTTTGAATGGCTCTGCAGGGAGTTGCTGTGGTAGGGCACGGTCACTCCAGCCATGGGGACATTAGGGCAGTGAAGAAGGAAGATGAAAATGGCCAGCAGGCTGATCACAGCACACAGCATGCAGAAGCGAATAATGCCTCTACAGCGCAGATTCAGTTTCTTCACTATGTAGCCACCCAAGAACGTGCCACCCCCACCAGCAGGCACTACCATATAGCCTTGAAAGAATATAAGAGTGTGTTATTTTCTTTATTTGGACATTGTTACATTTGTATATGTGGAGAGTAGTACATTTTATGTATATGAGCAGAAAATTTATTCTCTTTGCCTGAACTCCCCAAACTTCACAGATGTGCAAAGATGTCAGAATACAAGACCTTGATTGGTAAAATGCTGTATGTTGTGAGACCTTGGGCTATCTGCCTATAAATAACAAAGCCTTCTTCATACCAAACCTTAGATCTAGGGCTGAGGCAAAAGAAGTGTAAAACAAACTAATGTGGGATGCTTAAAATATCATGGAAAATAAAAATAAAATAAAAAATAAAAAATATTTACATTTTGCTAAAATATTCAAAAGAAATTGTCCTGTACAGGTACAGGTAAATTCCAATGTCAGTCAATCACATTTTATTTTTAAATTAAATAATATCAGATCACATAACTTGTATGCATGCGAAATATACAACAAGTAGCTGGAAAAAAGTGCAAGTGGCAAAAAATGCTAATGAGCCGATAACCTGTAAGCAAATTATTGTTTATTTTATTTTTTAAAATAAAAACACAAATGTTTGTATTAGGCATGCTAACGTTGCCTGGCTTATGACGGTAAGTTAGCTTACATCAGTTTGCAAGCTTCAAAGCTGAAGTGAAACGTGCAGGACTTGATTATTAACTTGAAAAGTTTTACATGCTACAGATTGAAGCGTTACCTTCCAATCAGATTTAGGATTAGAGTTTGGGTTAGATATATGTAACATGTAGCTATATGTAGAGGTTGTGCAACACATTAGCCTAACTGAATACGTTAAAAAGAGTAAACATTTTGAAAATAATGACTAAAAGCTGACTAAAATGTGGCTAATTAATCAAGACAAAAATAAAAGGACTAAAATGTGCCTAAAACTAATAAACGCTTTTGGAACTAGCTAGTAAGTAGCTGGCAAAACACTGAATCATCTGTTGTTAAGAAAAGTTTTCTAGTATGTGAGTCAGGATATCCTAATATATGTAATTATATTGCAAGGCTCACGCAGCATTAAACATATGCAACATCACAGATGAGTGGGGCTGCCTTACCGAACCAGGTGGCTGCCTCTGAGGCACTCAGACTGAACTGAGACTCCAAAAATTTGGGTCCAAACGTGGACATCCCAGCTATGAGCGTAGCTTCTGTAGCACCAGCCAGACACAGAAAAATAAAAGTAGGGTTTTTTAACAATAGCAGCACTGACCTAAAGAAAAAAAACAAAAAGAGAGGCAGAGATGAAGAAAAAACAATATATGGAACAATCCAAACGGTTTCATTAACAGACATTCAAGGTTGCACAGCCGTGGCCAAAAGTTTTGAGAATGACACACGTATTGGTTTTCACAAGGTTTGCTGCTTCAGTGTTTTTAGATCTTACATAAGTATAATTACAATCATTTCATGAGTTTCAAATTGACAATTACATTAAGTTTATGCAAGAAGTCAATATTTGCAGTGTTGGCTCTTCTTTTCCAAGATCTGCAATTCACCCTAGCATGCTGTCAATCAACTGCTGGGCCAAATCCTGACTGCAGGTAACCATGGTTAATAGAACTGAAATGCAGCAGAAATGTTTTTTTTGGGGGGGGATTAAGTTAATTTTCATGGCAAAGAGAGACTTTGCAAATAATTGCAATTCATCTGATGACTCTTCATAATATTCTGGGGTTTATGCAAATTACCATCACAAAAACTGAGGCAGCAAAAAGTGAAAATGAATATTTGTGTCATTCTCAAAACATTTGATCACAAATGTTGTATAATCACTCTCTTCTGATACTGTAACAGTTAAAGAATGAGAGTCCATTAGATCTGTGAGTTATATAACCTGTTGTAAAAGCTGCTGCTTTTGCTTTTTTAAGTACTTCCTGTTACCATAGTAACTCAGTCCATGCTCCATGGAGTACACTTAACTAAAACCTATTAAACCTTAACCTTATACAGACCCACTAAACAACCTAGGACTTGTGTAGTGACTGTCTTTGTCTATCCCACTGTTTTAACAACCAGTAACGTTTGTCCTGTACTAAAGCTTTAAAGTGAAAAAAAAAAACAAACAAAACCTTGAACGCATTTCAGAACACAGCAGTGTGTCAACCACAGTGAAGTGGAACTCTGTCTTTGCCAAAATCTCCTTCTGAGCATGAATAAATGAGCCTGTTTCTAAATGGCCTTATTGTGCTTCACAATCTGGCCTGTGTGCGGTCCTATCCTCTACTGTCCTTTCTGTTTTCTTTTGAACATGACATTTGAATAATGTTTTACTCAGTTTGTCCTTTACATCTCCCCTTGAATGTTATTCACTCTTCCTGTGAGGTTTCCCTCTGGTGTGAGTCAAAACAGAATGCTCATACCTGGGCATGTCCTTCACAGTTTTGCCAAACTGAGGGTCAGCAGCTGTAACTTGACTCCCATCTTTCAGCTGATGAGCCTCAGACACTCGCATGGCCACATAGCGCTGAGAACCTGTGCGCATTCATATTTCATTTGTTAGACAGATTTTATATGATGTAATATTACAGCAACTTGTTTTTGAAAACGTGTTTAGACATAAACTTATTCAGAGCGATGTTCATTGGTTAATTACAGGGACCGTTTCCCTGGAGCTCCTATAGCTTGCTCAAGGACTCCCATGGTTCTAGTGCTGGATATACACTGTTTGCACAATTATTATGTAAGTGAGTGTTGCAAGGATTAATTTTAATATGGAACAAATACAGTGCTAGCAGTAAACTCAAATGCTAAAAAGCCTGAATCCTGAATGTTTTATAAAGGAAATTAACATTCTCAGGGGAATACATATGTGCACAAATATTAGGCAACTATTAGTGTGCAGAATTATTATACAACAAAATTAAAAAAAGAAAAAAATCCCCTCACTTGTTTCTGTTTATCTGTAAAAGTGAGAATAGACAAACTCAAATAAACATTTCTAACATAAAAAAATAAAAAAAAAAAATCTGTGACCAGTTTCTTTTCAATAACATCATAGGCCTTCCGTTCATGGAGTCTATCTTTTGATCTGTTGACAACGTTTTGTGCTGCAACAACCACAGCTTCCCAGACACTGTTAGAGAGGAGGACTGTTTCCCTTCCCTGTAAATCTCCCATTAAACAGGGCCCACAAGTTCTTTCATCTTTGAGGCTTTTACTAGCCACGCAGTGGAGAGCTTCCATATTTGCGATGGAGCATTGTCCTGCATAAAAATCATGGTCTTCTTGAAAGATACAGTCTTTTTCTGAACCACTGCTTGAAGAAAGCATCTTCTAAAAACTGGCAGTAGGTTTGGGAGTTGATTGAGTCCATCTTTAATTCAAAAAGGTCCATCTAGCTCATCTTTAATAATATCAGTCCATACCAGTACCCCACCTCCTTGCTATTAAAATGAAAGTAAAACTAAAAAAATCTAATTTAAAGTTTCCATAAAAAGCAATTACCAAGCTTCTTGAGTTTTGAAGAGAAAAATAAGCATTAGAGCCATGGCCAAAAGTTTTGAGAAATTACACTAGTATTGTTTTTTTACAAAGTTTGCTCCATTCTTGCATAATCAAGGCTTGGAGTTTGTCAGAATTTGTGCAGATTTGAGTGTTAATTACACTCCTAGCGAGCTTAGAATAAACCTTTATAAATGTATATGGATGTTTATATGAATTGTCATAACATATTTATGTATATCTGATGGAGACTTTGTTTATTTTCAAGGATGGGTGTATTTTTCAATTGACCAATTGTTGTTTTCTTTTCCAAAATACTTTCTAAAGCTTATATGGAAATTCATCTGTCCCAATCATGTTTGAGTGCAGATAAGTGCTGAAATCTCAACAAGAGGGTCTTTTATTTATCCTGTGACACTGGTTTTCAATGTCCAGTGGGCAGTGCAGTGTGGCATACTAGTTCATTTTGTTAGCAAGAAAAATCTAATTTATGTTGACTCTTAGTAGGGCTGGGTATTAAAAATGTTCAGATACCATTATAGATACCTTGACTTCAGTCTCAACTCCTGAGCAGTACACATTTCCTTGCCTTCAGGCGTTAAGGTCCACAGATTTTTTAATGACATGTTTATGGCATGTAATTTGGACAGTCAGCCAGCAGTTTTGGAACAATCGTAATTACTGCCTTTGATAATGGTGAGACTGGAACTTTGTATTAAATAACACAAATATAGTTCAGCAGCATAGAAGTAATGACTATACTAGTAGTAGTAACTTTGATATGCAGAGCTACTTCTTTGTATTGAATGACAGACATATGGACTGTACCTGGCAGCTGGCGAGGGTAGCCTAGAATAGGCAAAGCAGTGATGAGAGCAGCGGCCCCTCCAACCAGGAAACCAATCCACCAGGCACCCACCCACAGCGGATTCTCTGGAGTCAACTCACTCCTGGATGAATGAGGAGTAAGATAGTGCAACAGAGTGTTTTTCAAACAGTTCAACAAATGAATCGAAAGTGGAAGTATTAAGAAAGAATTGAACTTCAACTGAACTATTGCATCTCTGATGGTCAAAAAAAAAAAGTGGTCAAAACTGAAGCATAAAGTGATTATGAGTATTTTTTTCAGCCTTTTTTAAAACCAGATGTAAAATTAAGCTCTTTAACCTCATGAATTTTAGTTCTGTTATTCAGTTCTTCAATGTGAGAAATGTAGGCAAAGTAGCCAATAAGCCCAAATCAAGTCAAGTCAAGTGGATTTTTATTGTCAATTCAACCATATACACAATGCACAGGGAAGCCAGACATATACTCTAAACCAGGGGTCACCAACATGGTGCCCGCGGACCATGTGAGTCGCCCACTGACCTTTCCTAAAAATAGCACAACTCACCAGTGAGCAGTGTCTAAAATTTTATTTGATCCTGTTGCTATTCTTCTTTAATCACATTTGCATTTACATAGACTTGAAAATGACAACATCTAAAAAAAAAGCTTTAAAAACATGTTTATTAAACATGAGGTTTAGATGAGTTTAGGTAACTGGTAGCCCTTCGTATAGCTCACTACCCATGAAGTAGCTCTCAGCTTCAAAAAGGTTGGTGACCCCTGGTCTAAACCCATATTTAAACTGAAATATTTTAAACATTTCACCTGTTTTCCACCTGAATTTCTTTTAGTAAACACAAGTCTGACACTTAATATCCATTTTGAGCCAAAACTATTTAGCATATATTTGTGTAATTGGGGAGGGTCGTTGTTTGAATATGAATTATAAATTAAATTGGCTTGGGTTACATATATTCTGTTATGCATGCTGTGGAATTGTCTAAATCAGGGGTCACCAACCTTTTTGAAACAGAGAGCTACTTCACCGGTACTGAGCCATACGAAGGGCTACCAGTTTGATAAAAAAAAACCTAAACTTAACTAAACGTCTTGTATAATAAACATGTTTCAATATATATTTTTTCACATACTGTCATTTTCAAATGTAAATGCAGAAATGCATATGTAAATGCAAATGTGATTAAAGAAGAATAGCAACAGGATAAAATTACATTTTAGATCCTGCTCACTGGTGAGTTGTGCTAATTTTAGAACAGGTCCGCGGGCGACTCATGTGGTCCTTGGGGGCATCCTGATGCCCTCGGGCACCATGTTGGTGACCCCTGGTCTAAATGATACTTCTGAAGCATGACCTGCAACAATTCAGCAATAAAATGTCTCATGCACTTATCTTCTCAGAATCATCATTATACTTATCATTATTTCGAAAAGCTCCCTCACATCAGGGTATGTGTGACATTAACTGATAATAGTCTTCATAAGTCTACATCATTTCTTATGACAACTCAGTACCCAGTGAAGAACATGAACAGGATTTTTATTATTTATTTATTTTTTTAAAACAGATTTTCCATTTGCAAAAATATATCTGGATTTGTACAAATAAATTAATTAATAATATCATAAGAATACCTGTCACACTGTCGTGGTCATAAAGCTGACAGTGCCACCCAGGTATCTTAGAGCAATAGATTTACTGGTAAGCCAATAAATGATTAATATTAATGTTTTAAATTAATAATTTTAAAATCCTGCTCGGTTGTTTACATAAATATGTTTATTTTGGTTAAGAAAGGCTTGTCTGAGACCTATTCCCCAATGTGGTGAGGGACTTTATATATATTGAATAAATCAATGAATTACAAAACGCATTGGTAACTGATAGGGAATTTGTGTGAACAATATAATATGTGGGTCTTGATGTTAATGGAGAAACTCCGTTGTTGATCTTCACCCCACCATGACTTTGATACACTCCTACTGAGAACTCGATGAACCCTCCACCAATGGACAAGAGGAAGCATATTGCGGGACTCACGTTTGGCTGATCTCTGTATACATATTGAGGAAGAAGCCGCCCAGCAGGTATCCAGCCGCTGGGCCCACAATGGCCGCTGTGTAGAAGATACCTGGGAAAAGGGGAGGCACTTTAGCTTAGCATGCTAGCGTGTGAGGACCAGGGTTTCTCCAGCTCACCCTGAGTCTTAGGAAAAAAAGTCTCCATTGTTAAACTGCTTCCAATTCGCCCTCATCTGCGTTGTTATGTTTTTGATCGGTAGTGTGGTGGGCGAGGGCCGGACCACTTTTACAGGCAGCTTTGTCTGAGATAGAGAGGCGACCGGGGCTGCGATTGTCCTCGATTGTCTTTGAAATGGTGGGAAGACTGGAAGGCAGTACAATTGAAGGAGGCTTTATTGATGTCTGAAGTGGAAGCTAGCGGATAAAGGCGATAAAGCTGGGCAGCAATGTGGCTCAATTACAAGGCCTATTTCTGCTCGTCCATGCAAGTGTGTTTCCAGTATAAATCAAACCTACACACGAGATACATTACCCTCCGCTTCTGTAATTGTACAGCTTGAGGGGCACTTTTGGATTTGTTTTATACACACCCACAAACACACACACACACAGATACAGACACACACACACAAACACAAAATACACACAAAGCCAATGTTACACATGAACAGGTGTCACACTGTTACCTATGTGTGTACAACAGTAAGCTGCCTGTAATCGTCCTATACATGACCTTTTGAAGGCCTTCAAATACCATTTAGAAGAAACAACTTAGTTCAACTGACAAAAGCCCTTGTAATCTTGTTCAGGTCCCCTGATCCACACACACACTCATATGCTTCCACATCACAGCCTACACTCTTTTCTCTGGTTACAGAGCCCACACAGACCTCTAATTAGTAAGTTCTACATATCCTTTCGCAGGAATGGAAAACAGTCAGCAGTAACATTTGAGCTAGCCATCAGTATACAAACATACCGATAACCAGCCTTCTATCACTGTCACAGAGTGAAATGTTGCCTCTGGTCTTGGAGGTTCTCTTATGCTGTGTATACAAGGCAAAACACTAGTTAGTGGATCATACTTCAGTATGATGGATCTGAGGTGGTCTGTTTATTTCTAAGTAGGGCTGTAAATGAAGTAACTTGACTTCTAGTACCTCCTACAAATAAGTATTTCAGTTTGAGTAAAGATGCTATAAATAATTACGAAACCCAGATTGTAAATATTAAGTACGCTACACTGTTTTCATATATGGGCCATTAATAAGCAGACTGCCCAATAGAGCTTTTCTTGCTTTTTTTTTATATTTCCCTAAACTGCTGTTTAATTTCCCTTGTTCCCTTTGAATAAGTAATAGGACATACCTGCAAAGGTTTGTTAGTCAAAACCGCTATTTACTGCTACTAAGGGTTTATTTAGAGCTGCTCAGCTTCATCTTCATCAAAGTGGCTTCCTCCATATGAGTTACACTTCCCAGAGGCCTGTCTCACAAAGTAAATTTTAAAAGTTAGTTAAAACTAACTTTTACTAAGTTTTAGTCTCACAAAACAAATAAATGCAGATATTTTGAACTTGTTAACTTTCTGTTAAACCAGTTTAAGGTACTCAAGCTATGACTAATTATTGTGGGCTTGCGTATAATAGCTTGATGTTTATGATGAAAAGCTTGTTATGCAAAACAGCTTTTAAAAGCAGCTTTTATTCCTAAAAAGGAAGAAGATCTCCAGTTTTTGTCGACTGGAGTATATTGGCTTTATGCTATCCCTGTTTATGTAGCAGGATGTGCATCAACCATAAAAAAGTGAGATTCTCCACTGATTGCACCATCGTGAATGGAAAAAAAGGGACAAGAAGGGTCCAACTCTGTCAGTCCTTGGTTAGTCAGGAGCTCAGTCCTGCCTGACCGAAGATCTGCAATGGAGCAAGTTAGTCATAAAGACTAAATTAAGCCTAATATACCAGGCTAAGGAAGACATTCTTTGTAAAACATGTCATGACCTTAATCATTTTGCAAGGTTTTGTGTAATTAATGACTTGAGTAACTATTGTCAAAAGCATTTTGGCCCAAATAAATGCTTAGAACCACTGAAGAAGCTGAAACAGTTCTTTTTTTCTCTTCAATATTTCAATACCAATTCTCACTTGCTAGCAAGACCACCCCCTATCACTTAAGCTAAGACAAATGTAGCCAGACATCCTATATTTATCTGGGCTGCCATCAACACAACGTCTTTTGACAGATAAACATGCTCAGGAAAAAACACTTAACACCCCTTTCTGGCAAGCCTTATACTGAGATATGTGAAAATTGTAAATAAAGGGGTTTGTTTAAATCTCAAGTTGCTTCAAGTGAAAGAGACTATTCTTGTCCTTGTGAGTACACAGCACAGGACACAGTGAACCACAACAAAACTGCCATGAAAGAGGTCAAGCTATGAAAGTGCCCAGGGAGCAGTGACGGGGACAGTACCTTGCTCAATTGTACCTCAGGGCAACATACTGGTAAGGGGTTTGAACCCACAACCTTCCAGTCCTGTGGCCAACTCCCTAACCACTAGGCAACTGCTTCAAACCAACACCAATAACAAAAACAAGCTGCACAAACTATTGGCTGATCATGGATATGCGTTTATAAATGATTTATCATATGTAGTTCATCACATGCGGCACTCTCTTACCTATGTATACTGGTGCATAGCTTGACTTTACATTCTCATCCAGGTAAGTGACCCCAAGGGTGTAGAGAGGCGTGGCTCCAATGCCATGCAGGAACTGTCCGAGCATGAAGACGAAGCGATATGCTGAAAGGGCACTTCCCTCACTTTCCCCACACGCCTCTGTGTGATTGGCTGAGCACACTCCTCTGTGCTCCTGGATTTTCACCTGATAGGGCGGCGTAGTGAAGTGTGGCAGTGCAAATACCAGCGACCCCATGGCCATGATGAGAACCCCCCAACCTAGCCAGCGAGGCTTATGCCCAGTCCCACCAAAGTAGCTCACGAAGGTCAGGCACACACAGGCAGCAATGTCATAGGAGCTAGCAATGAGTCCAGCCTGCAAAAAGAAATGTAAAAAAGCAATAATAAAACTGTATTTATAAAAACCTTTTTTAAACATTTGCATCTGGGTTGACTTGCTAACATGATATATTTTGTCAATATAATTTTAGTTTTGTAACTGAGGGCTGGACAATATGTCCAGAAATCTTATCATGATATTATTATCAATATTTATTATATTTTATCTGTTTCCTAATGATTATTTTTTATTGCCTAATGCTAATTTAAGCCTAGTGTTGAAAAAAAGGTTAATATTATAGATGTTATCATTTGCAGAACCATACAGAACCAAAACAATTCACACTCCACCTAATGTTCAGAATTCCCTAAAATTTACCATCTTATCTTTGCTCTCCGGAGTGGTTAGCTTCTTAACTCAACAGTTTTGTGTATTTCTCATAATTCTAATAATTCTCATAATCTCATTTCTCCTCATTTTTGTTGTGTCATTTCATTCTAATGAAACACCAACTGTTCAATCTTCAAAGCTTTTGCTACTGATCCTAGATTGAGCAAGAGAATGATTCAGTAATCATTTTACTGAAAACCCACCAAACCCATAACCAGTGTTTTATTTGTGTTTTATAGAGTGTTTTATTTATGTTTTTGACTTATTTTAATCAGCCATGACATAAATCACTTGATCCCACATGCATTTCATTTGAATACATTTTCAGTACTTTACATTAACATAAACAGTTTTACATTTTGGCATCTAAAACTCCCAAAATATCAGGTGGTTCAACCATCTGCACAATTTTCACACAGACTAAGAAATAAATGTATGTTTAATGATATGATAAAATATGGAGGCATGGTTATACACTTCTCAAACTGAATTCTTCTGAATTACCAGTTGGTGTGTTCATGTTCAATATTAACTGAAATCAACATATAATAGGCTTAAGTTAACAAAAACTTAACCTAAGCCTTGAAAACTATGTGCACAGCAACATACATAGCTACTGACCCATTATCTGCATAAAAACACTGATAATAACTGTTCTAATGAGTGAATGATAAATCTTTCAGTACCTCACTAATCCATTAAAAAACAAACCTGATAGCTGCGCAGGTCGAAGCGTCTCTCAATGGAGGTGATGACGGTGTTGATGAAGCCATTGATGATCATGCCTTGGAGGAAGGAGGCTATGCACAGGAAGAAGAGCACCCAACGAGGGGTGTTGAATGTCTGGATGAAGCTGGGTGTTAAAGCTCCCCACCCACACAAATTCTTAGAGTCTGAGGGCATAAACTTAATCCCTACTGGGGGCTCTGAGGACTCAGCACCCTTCTTGCCAGTCCAGACATCTTTGATTGGACTACCTGGGGTGGAGCCCAAAGGTGTATCATCCTGTGACCCAACTGGGCTAGAAGCGTCCACGGTGGGAGCCAGAGGGCCATCTTGCAGGTCCAAGAGCTCCTGCTTGGAGCTAAAGGAAGTGTCATTGTTCAGCAGATGGGGCATGGCCCCTACAGGGGCTGTCAGAGAGTAGTGCTGAGACAGGAACCACTAGAATGCTGTTGCAGTTGAGTTTTTGTTAGTTCCAGCTGTCCAACAGTTGTCGTAGAGAGTGGTTGACAGAAGCAGTATATTCTCTAAAAAGAAGTCCAAGTGCTAGGGATGTGAGGAGTGTTCATTCTGAAACATTTAAGAGGAGACCGCATTACAAAAATAAAGTGACACCCACATAAAGCCCACACATTTTGCTTAGTCAGCCTTGTTTCTTCATTAATTCTTCAAGAGATAGATTACAATGTCCAACTTCCTTCCTTCCAAATATTTGGATAATTTAATGATATAAATGTTTTTAAAGCAAATACCCAAATCAGATTTAGAAGCTCTTGAAGGCTTTAATAAAGTCTACATTTTCCAGATCTAAATTTCCCAGATGGCATGTTAATAGTACACTTTACACAAAACCAATGGAATATTTTGAAAGAACATAAATATTAAACATCATATGTTAAAAATATTTGATTGAAAATTCGAAATGTTCTTAGGTTCTTTCAGGTGCTCCTGTCCCAGTCAGGCATGCCAGCAGCCCACAGATCAAGGGAACAGGCCCAGGAGTGAGGATTAGTTCTGCGTGCCAACAACAGTGCCAAAGCAGCCGCCCTGAACCTTTTCACTGACTAAGGGTAAACAGTTGCTGTATGGAAGCTTTATTCTGTTAATTCATTATTTTGTGCCAAAAAAGGAATATACATAAAAAAACAGCAATTTATCTTCTGGAAATTACTTTAGCAATGTTTGGTAGAAAACTACGCAAATTAACAGCTTGGAAAGGGAACTGGGAAAGGTCCGGGACTAGTCAAATGAGCAGCCTTGGAACCAGTGTATCAAGTTGTAGGAGTAAATTGTGAGGCCAGCACATGTGACTAGATGAGAGATGATAATGGGTCATTATAAGTGTGATTCAGCAGGTTCACACACAAACACTCCCTGCTATACAGATATATGTCTGCAGTGAACACAAAGAAATATGTTTCATGAACTTCCTCAAAGTTGAGAGGAAGCTGTTGCACCATGTGTTACTATAATGAAATGAAATATTTTCCTGAATAAGTAACACTACAGTGAGAAGTCACAAGGAGGCCAGTTACAACAGATTACAATGGAAAAACTGAACATCAGAATTACTTAAGAATTCGCCAGAATCACAAACAATTACAACACAAAATGTTACAGCTGGTCCATACCAGCTACAATTGGAGGTTTGTCATTCTTGCAAAACCCTTGAAATTTCAAGAGTTTTAAATTCGCTTTAATTGCCATATCAAGAACAATGATATAATAACATTTTTAATTGCATGGTGAGTTATACTTTCTCTGAATTACACTTAATTTCAGTTTACATACTCAGCAGCTTTCAGTCTGACTCATTTCAAGATCAAGAAAAATAAGCACAACATAACTGATCAATGTTCAAAATCTCTTCAACTTTTAATACAAATGTGATCAGCTAGGAATTTTGCCTATTTTCTGAAAATTCCTTAGCTTGTCTCAACCGGTTGTTATAGACCACCAGACAAAAAGAGCCAATTAGGGAGCATTCTAAAACAACTATCTCCGAACATCTTCCACAGTGGGAAACTGGACCACTTCTGTAATTTGGTCTTATTTCTTTCTTTCGCCAGATATAAAGGCCTTTGTATTGATTGCTGAACATCTGAACAAAGTCATCTGGTTAATATTGGCTCACCTGTAAATGGTTGCCATGCCCACTCTTTATAACAGTTTATCGTTTGGAATAGGCCGGCCAGCTCTGCACTCCAGCTGGCCAACACAACGCTGAGTGTGAAGAAACAGTATGAACGCCCCTAAATCCTGTGTCATATTTACATGCACAATTGCATCTGCTTTGTTCTCAGCACAAGAGCTGGAGTCTTTCATCTTCTTTAATTTTTAATATTTAACCAGTGGTCTGTATGACCGAGACGACATCAGCCCTTAAGCCATTCAGCCCTGCTGTTTTCTCAGAACCAGCAAAGCATGGATTAATTAAGGCCTACTGAAATTGTTCTGTCCAGCACATTTTAATTAAGCCCCAAATGAGGGCCAACTGACATATCTGATCTCTAGCCAAAAAAAATCACACATATTTCAAAACATGGCAACATGGCATCATCATGTCCTTCTGTATCACTGATTTTCACCTCAGGTAATTAAACTGATTACATTAGCTTGAATGGACCACAAAAATAAAACTTCATTAGAAAACGTTATATCCCTTTGTTGGATGCAACAATTTGATTACTGCCAAATTAAAGACTTTACATGTCTTAAAGATAAAGTTGCATTCATGTGATAGTTGAAGGCTGCGCAACAGTGTTTTTTTTTTAAATATTATCTTTTAATACACATCAACATAGAACATGTGAGCAGAAGTGGGTAAAATATCCTCATTAATCTTCCAACTACTATGATAACCAGTTTCACGACAAAGACAAAACATATAACGATCCACAAATGTTTAACAATACAGTAGAATATAAAATTAATCTTTTATTCCTTACCTTTTTTTCCTTCACAGAGTGTGTGTATGTGCATGTGTGTGTGTGTGTGTGTGTGTGTGTGTGTGTGAGAGAGAGAGAGGGAGAGAGGGAGAGAGAGAGAGAGAGAGAGAGAGAGAGAGAGAGAGAGAGAGAGAGAGCTTGGGTCACTCCATAAAGCTTCTCTTAGCCTATTGCTGAGGCAACACTATCTCAGTCTCACATCTCTGAAATCCTGCTGACCCACAGGGAGCTAATCCAGCTGGTTAAAGATAGTGATCCTGTTCTCTTCACACACGTCTGCTCACCTGTCTATCAGATACGCTCATGTAGTGGGCATGTGGATGAGTGTGAGGATGTGTGACGAATGACTACGTTTGTGTGTGTGATGGGCTGCCGCTTGTGTTCTTTCGCCTGTGGCAATGAGGAAGAGCAGGATCAGTGCTTCGCCTCTTGAAATTCCTTTGAATAAAAGTCCCTAGTGGCTTGAAACCAAAGAGGATATAATGCCTTCCTGTCAGACTGAAGTCCAGTGTTATTACTTTTTAAAAGTGTTTTTAATAAAATTTGTTACATCAACAAAAAAAGGTTTGAAAACTGAAACACAAGAGTGTGTACATTTGTGTCTACATCTATGTGCAAACGATGCATGTAGCTGAAGCTGGTCTTGTATCACTTTAAGCTGTGAAACAGCAAAAACTAATGTTAAAAGATTCCTAGTACTGGGTTTTTCGTTTAACAAAAATGATATTAAAGATATCATTGGCTCTTTGTACCTCATAACCTGTGCATTTCTCAAATTGAAAAGCATGTGGTGGTAGTGAAGTGACAACTTGACATTGTGAAACACAACACAGCACACAGTGAAACAAAATGAAATGCAGCCTCTGCATTTAACCCATACACACATGCAGCAGGGGGTAGCTACTGAAAGCGCCCGGGAAGCAGCGATGGGGATAGTACCTTGCTCAAGGGTACCTCAAGGCAACCTGCTGGTCTGGGATTCAAACCCACAACCTTTTGGTCCTGGGGGTCACTCCCTAACCAGTAAGCCACCACTGCCCCAGAATGTGCAGCTTTGCAATAACAGAGCTTTCCAAAAACAGAGAACTCATCAATGTTCCCCTCCACAGAAATCTTTAGTAAAAGGCGAAAGATTTGTAGGTGAATGAAGAGAAACCCGAGCTAAGTATGTGTTTTGCATAGTGCATGCACAAAATGTGAAAATGCAGTACTGTGCAGAAAATTTAGGTAAACATTTACATTTCAGTTTTCTTTAGTGCCTTTAAAAGTCTTTTGCATTTTTGAGTTGTAACGCCACACAAAGGGAAGAAAATGAAATCTCACTGACGGGTTCATAAATGAATATGCGCAGTTCTAATATCTTTGGGAACATACATACATAATTACATATGCAAGATAGAGTTTCCTTTTGAATAATAGCAATAAAACTGAATAATAAGAATTCAGAGCTAGGATTTGGACATTACATTTAGTACTCAAGCCTGGATAAAACAGATTAATTTAAAGAAACTAACTGCATATAAATATAACCACAATTAAATAGTTTGCCCTGTTTAAAGCAGGCCCGCAAACGACGTTAGCTGGTTTGATTGTACTGAGAGTGTTGAAAGAGTCAGTACTTTGTATATATGAGGGCGATACGTTCCCCACCCCTGTCTATCCTCTTTCATTTGGGGAGCAGAAACATCTAAGCCTTGGATATTTATAGAGATCCTGCCAGAGATGAATAATAATGAGGTGGCATGATCATCATTTCATAAATGGGGGAGGAGCAATATTGCTATCGGACTGTTTTCAACTGTTGCTCTGGACCAACAGGTCACAAAAAATAAATAAATTCCATGCCTGATTTAGCCTTCAAAAACCTCTATTAATGTTATTGTGTTCTGCAAGACGTTTCTTTTCTCAGATTCAAAGCATGATCAAACGGAGGGAAGCCAGGATCAGCGAGGGCCGTCTGTGTGAACAGTCTCAGTGTTTGCTTTGGAGTCTTGGTTCTTTTGTCCTCTAAGAAGCACAGCTGGGTGCTAACAAATAGAGGGCATATACAACAGAGAGCAGGAAGCCAGCAGGCCAGACACTTTCACCCTGGAGTTATAGGAAGGACGTTTCGCCATGACTGCTACTATTTTCATCAACTGGGGGAGAGGGCATTGTAGGTAATGGAGGTCGTAGAAGGTGGTACGATTAGGTAACTTCAGGGTGAGCTTATATATAGTTATGCATGTAGAACCCAGTTCTTTTCAGTTCTTTAATGTTCTCATGGAAGAAAGGTGACCTAAAGGGATGCAAAACTAGAAGGCCCATTTTAACCAAGATATACATAATTTCTTACAGCCCAATTCAATTACATTTTATTCAAACTATTTTGACATTAACCCAATTTGCAGGCACATATGTACATGAAAGGAAAAGAATAAGAAAAAAAAGCAGTGCAAGATGGGGACATAGGGACATGCACAGCAGAAAATACCAAAAAACAAGAGTATCCAAATTCTGCTGAATGGGTTCATTTATACCAGATAACCGTTATTTTAAAACCAAGACAAGTTTTAATAATTTTATTAAATAAAAATAACAAGTAATACTTTTAAAAAAGCATTCATAATAAAAAATTGTTTTATTAAAATAAAAAAGTGTCACCATTGCGACGGGTCACTGAAATAGAAAAAAACTGATATTAAAATGAAATGTTCTCAGTTTTTCTGCTTCTGTTTCTGTAATCGAAAAGCAGTGGATAGCAGGGTTGCTGGCAACCGGTTCTCCCACATCAAGATGAGCACACTTATGTAAATAATTTTTTAAATATTTTAAACATTATAGAAAGTGTGAAATTGTGGCCTAAATGGATCTGAATGACATGCATGTTTTCACTAAGTTTACCAAATCAGTTGTAGACTAAACATTGATTAAACACACACAAAAGTCACTTTATTCTCTTATTTATTCTGTTATGTCTTATTTATTCTGTTTAGCTAGTTATACTTGCTGAGAGTTTCTATGAATCTACCCAGTTGTAATATTGTGTTCATTGGAAGGTCATATAATCAGCCACGCACCATTACCGACTGACAGTACCGTTATGGGAGTATCGGAAAAATTATTTTCCTGCACAGATTCTGAGACTGAATTAATCAATACTATTGTCAGCTCAAGTCCAATTAGACTATCTTTCATTAACTATATTTAACTATAGTTATATTTAACATTACTTAAAAACATGAATAAAGGGATCTATTCATTCAATCACTGTGATTACAACTGCATTTAATTTAACTGCATGAAGTCTGTTTAATGACACTGAGCTATTTTTGTCTCAATCAATGTAAATAAATGAAAGAACAAAACTGAATAAAGCTCTCAATCTGCTCATCTTTTGTTCTTACTTGTTAGACATCTTGCACCACATTTCCAACACAAATGCCAGCAAGGCGCTTCTTATTAGCATATTGAAAACATGACAAAGGAACTATGAAAAGAGGCAGCAGGTGCCATTGTTTTCAGAAAGAATACAGACATGGCTCAGCTGAGAACTGAAACTTCTAAATACTTTTCCTTTTACTTAGTCCTGTGGGGCTGGTATCCAGCATATTTTGGTGATTTTTTCCTGCTTAAAAACAACGGTCTCAACTCTCCTGTTAACGGCCAGGTTTAGTGATTGTGTTTGAGGAGTGGGCAAAGGAAACTGCTGGACATCAATCCTTCAAGGCAGAAATCAACACCTCTGTTCTAACCATTGGTATAAATTGGAGATCAGTTAGTGCTCTCCTACAAGCATGCTGAACTGTTTATCTTTATTTACTGTAGTTTGAAAGATTATTTAATTTGGACTTATATATACGTCAGAGATGTATTCTAATCTGAAATGGTTTTACAGTATATAAAATATATACACACACACACATATATATATTTTTTTTTTTTTTTTTTTTTTTTTTTTATATACTGTATATACAGTTTTCCCTTCAAAAACTGTGTGCAAGTGTACCTAGAAGAATTGATGTTGTTTTGAAGGCAAAGGGTGGTCACACCAAATATTGATTTGATTTAGATTTCTCTTTTTTTCATTCACTGCATTTTGTTGATTGTTGAAAATAAATTATTAACACTTCCATTTCTGAAAGCAGTTTGTTTACAGCATTTTCTTACACCTGCCTAAAAACTTTGCACAGTACTGTATATATATATAAATTCCAAAAAGAACAATATTACACTTAAGCCTGCCCAGTCAATCATAGTGTTTTAATGTTTTTATGTTTTAATTAAAGCACATGCAGTGAGTGACGCCAAACAGTTTGGTTTAGACTTAAAGAGCGAAAAGTTAGAAATTTTGAAACATTTCTGGACATGCAGCTGCTTGACTCCTTTGTCGTTGTTGTTTTTTTTGTTTTGTTTTTTTCTTTCATATGGGGCATCAAAATACATGACAAAAAGTAGCTGCTGTCTACACTATAGCCAAATATGGAAAGCTGAAGCCTTTAACAGACACTTAAATAACACATTTTTACTCTGTAGGCTGCAGTTAAAATATAACTCATATAACACTCTGCATGCTAGTTATAGTTATTAAGATCAAGTCCCCTAAACAGGATAGTTTCATTAAATTTGGCCTCTTCCAACTCAGTATACTCATGCATGCCTCACTACTTTGACAGTCTATGAAGATTCATAAGCAAACATGACAACATTCTGACCTCGGTTTTTCAGTTTCTGTGACAGTCAACCTTTTCAACCATCAGCATTCTTACTTGATGGCTTGATAAGCTACCACTAGGCTGTTTTTCTATTACTTCAATCATATATTTTGTCTATCTATCCTGTCCAGCAGGAAACAGCATATAAGTTTCCCGTTGTTATTATGCAGCACTATCACATATCAATCTGTGCTCATTTCCACCACAAGCACAATAAGCCTCTTCCCACAGTGGTACATAATTGCTATTAGAATAATACAGTGGTCATGTAGGGTAACAGTACCTCAGCATACAGCTATTTGTTTCAAATGAACTTCCTGTTTTGTCCCTCAGGTGTCTCAGGCAACTGGAAGAAAGGACGATGAATTGGAAATATGCTCTTTGGAACGAATGGATGATTCAAACTTTCTAGCTTCACTTCTTTTGAATGTTCTTGCTCACTGAATGTCATGCACCAAATAAAGTTTTCCTTATTCAAATTTATATTTATACTGAAAGGACCTATGAAAAAAAGAACTAAGATTAGTGTTACAACGGAAACCAGAAGCAGTATAAATATAAATGCTACAATAATGTTTCATTAAATCAAAATTGTAATACATTTGTATTGATGTATTTATTTTCCCTGAGGGATCAATGAGATTCACAACTCTTCCAAGGGAAAGCTGGCTAGAAAAGGAAAGCCTGCCATTAAAAAGTTATGAAACATCAAATTTAAAAATCCAATCCATGATCTGAACCTCACAAGCGCTGGAGCACCAAGCAGCAGGTAGGCCTGCGCAATGTTGTGTAATTTTGAATGTGCTGAAGCTTTGACTGGCTTTTTTGTGATTCCTACTTTAAAAGATTTGCTTAAAAAGGAGAAAACATGAATTTTTATCAAATGTTAGCAATCAGGGGCAGCGGTGGCCTAGTGGTTAGGGCGTTGGTCACATGGTCGGAGGATCAGGGGTTCGAACCCCTTCCCAATGGGTTGCCCTGAGGTACCCTTGAGCAAGGTGCCGTCCCCGTCCCGCTCCTCCCTGCGATGGGCTGGCGACCTGTCCAGGGTGCGTCCCCCGTCCTCGCCCTGTGTGCGCTGGATTGGACACCAGCACCCCCCCGCGACCCCGTTTGGGACAAGCGGCAGATAATGGATAATGGATGGATGTTAGCAATCGTTTTGTCCCAAATCAGTCAGAGACAAGCTATGATGATTGTTTGATTGTTACTGTACACAGACCTGATGAACAGTAGCCCAATAGCTAGAAGAGAATGTTAACACACCCAGGCTATGCTACTGTATATAGTTTGGTGTGACTGACAGTAACCCTAAAGTCTGCAATCTCCATTCACATTGCTGTATAACATCTCTGTGATTAATGTAGAAAAGTACAAAAGAAAACTTGAATGAATTAGACCCATGAGTCCTAGTCCTTAAATGTAGCGCATATGGAATAAATACAATACCAGTAATCTACTGTCACCAACACCTTTAATCAGAAAATACAGAAAATGTATAATTTGAGAAGTATTGTTATGTTACTGCTAAAAATCTTAAGAAAAACAAACAAACCTCAGATATCCACAGTTTTACGGGTGCCGCTTCTACTTCTGAGTTTTTATTTTCTTCAAGTCTAAGAGCAGTCACCTTCATCAATCCTTCGAAGCCTCCATCAAAGTACCACGACCTGCTAATCCCAAAGTGACTGTGATACCGAAGATCTGCAGAAAAGTTTTGTCAAGTTTGCCGCAGAATGTAAAAAAGTAGGGCAGGACCGGCTCAATACTTAATGACTGGCTAAGGTTTATCTGCGCTGTGTTTGAGGAAACACACTACACGTAATTAAAACGATGACAACCAAACGGACTTTACACTCAGGCTGAGATTATTTGTTTATCTTACGACTCCAGCTTCACCAGGTAAGCGAGGCATTGGGCCCTGCATTGGGAACTGATGGGACAGCAGCTGGAAGCTGAACACTTGTTAACATTTACACTGAAAAATAATAAAAAACAAGTGATGTAACGCAATACTAATGTGTCCCCCAATAAAGCAATAAACTCAGACCCCAAAAGTTCAGAGTAACTGTAATTTAGCTCTAAATTCAATAAAACAGGAGTAATTCCACTTAAATGAAAACATGCACCCGTCAGTGTTCTTTAAGTAAAACATGAACAATAAGTTCTAAATATTGCGATACTAACGATAAATGTTGCCCAGCTCTAATTGAAAGAAAATAAAAGTTATTGATAAAAGCCCTTAAATGTCAGATAAGAAGGGTAAAAAACCCTGAAGCTGCACATTTGTTGAAAATCTATTAAAATACATGGTGCATGTGACAAATGTGTCACTCAGTTGCAAATAAAATATGTTAAATCAACAGTTTTGTTCTTCTCTTCTGCTTTTTGGGGAAGAACTGTTTTGATGTAACACGCTGTATTTTCACGCACATGAGTGAATCAAGCCACACTGCTGCATTTGAGCGCAAACACATATCTATGGTTATAATATTTCCAGCTGATTCCCATTAGGTATAATATATTACCAATAATTCCCATATATTCCCATTAAATCCCCTGAAAACTTTGCAACCTTACACACAAATCATTCATGTTTAAAAATTGGGCAGTGAGTGGGAGCTGGAGTACTCATTACACTGAACAATTCCCAAAAGAAGAATAAAGACACTGTTTCTCTACCAGACTTCTTTTAATTACCTAGATTTTACAACCTTTTGCCAAACATCACTCATTTAATTTATTTCTTTCCTAATTGAAAAGAGAAGGCTTAGACTCCATGTGCTCCATGTGCCCAAGTTTAGGGAACAATATGAGTGTGTGTCTCTCTCTCTCTCTCTCTCTCTCTCTCTCTCTCTGTGTGTGTGTGTGTGTGCGCGCATGTGTGTGAATTGTTGTAAAATATAATTTCTATACAATTTCTATACGTTTCTGCACAAATCATTTGAAAAGCTGAACATTTCAATTTAAAGCCATTTTTTATGCCCATCCCTACTTGGAGTAACAAGCTAGAAAGGATTGCTTTCAATGGCACAGCATGTACATTTTAAAAATATACTAGCACTGCCTATAAAATGAAATTCTTAACAGTAATCTGAAGGTGTTTTGATGGCACATAAACAAAAACACCCTAACGTAGATGACTGAATAAGGTCAAACATCAACCCCCCTACCATGACCACTAATGATTGTACACATATGCTCATGAGTGCCAGAGCACACCCGGTGCCCTACTTCTCCAGGGGGCGTGTCTCGTCTGGCAATGGTGCAGTCTTGGGGAGAGTAGGTGAAACAGAGTGGAATGAATGACCTAGAGAAGCACCCAGCGCCCAATCCGCTCACAAAGCCTGGGTTGAAGGCAAATAATTGAAATGAGAAAAATAAAACCATGCATAGGTCAGACCTCTGATAAAAGTGGTTACAAACTAATAAAATTAACAGTGTCTGGGCTGAAATGTATAATGTAGTGTTTTATGTACAGTGGGATTTAAATGGGCAAATCTGCACATATAAACTCATGTGAGCTGATAAAATGACAAAGTGAAAATAAAAGTGACATTTCCCAACCATAACCAGCTGCAATTTTAATGACATACTGGCAGTCTGACAAGTTCTCATGCTTAAAGTAAAAAAAAAAACAAAACTTTTTGGCACATCGAGAACACATCGAGAAAATAATTTCAAAAGATAATAATAGCTTTTAACTTGTAACTGAAATACTGTTCAATTAAAAATGATTCAGCCCTTGTTGCTAGTTGGAACTGGCCACATTATGACTGGAAATACTGTTGGGCCAACCTTCAAAAAAGCAACGTGGGCTCTATTTGAAGAATTTTCATTTACAGAGATATATAAAAACAAACTGCATTTACATCACAGCACAAAAAAACTTTGCCTCTTAGCAGTGATGGAGCACCATCAAATAGCTTTAAAATAACAGGGAGTGGTCCTGAATGAATCAGCTACCCTGAGTACCTGGCCTCAACAATTTACATTTCAGCGACTTACACCAGTGCCAGTGCAATCTCCACATCTGATTTTCATTCCAATAACCTGCTAAAGATCAGCAACTGCTGATTAACTATTTTCAACCAAGTAACAAACCTATTAGCCCTGTGATTTAATGCCAGAAGGTATTTTTTATATAATAATAATAATAAGAAGCAGAAGCAGAAGAAGAAGAACGTGCAGAAACGTAAAAGAGTAAAGCTGGATAGGGCAGGTTATTCCCCTAGAAATTCTTTGAACAAATGCGTTTTCAACCGATGCTTGAAGACCACAAGGGATTCTCTTTAATAAATGCTCGCAACATTGTTCAAAATCTTTACTGAAGTGTGTACGTTTTCAGTACAGCAAGTGGGAAAAGCACCCTATTACTGCCCTTCATCTCAGAACAATCGGAAAAGCAGGAATATTTTTATATTTTACCCTTCATGTCTGACATATAATGGCTTTTATGAGTAACGCTTATTTTCATTAAATTAGAGCTGAGCAACATGAACATATAAGGTACTTTTCACAATGTCATATTGTGTGGCTTATTGCTTATGTTTGAAAGAACACTGACGGATGCATGGTTTCATTAATTAAATTGAATTATTCCTGATTCATTCAATTCAGAGCTAACTAAAAGCTACTCTAAACTTTTGGGGTCTGAGCTTATTTTTATTAACTTTAAACTTTTATTTTGGGTGCTGCTCTAATCCTATATGTCTATAAACCTGGCAGGGTACAAAATGCGAACATTTCTGCACAAGCTAGCCGAAGAGAGATAAGGTTCAGTGTGTGAAAAGATCGAGTTGCTTTCCGACGAGGTTACAGAGAAAATGGCTCTGCCTCCAGAAAGGCGCATGCCCAGCCTCGTTCCTTCTCACAGTGAAGCTGAGTCACTCTCCTAAACCTCCAACCAGCAGGGGAGAGATTAAGAAGCCAGAGAGAGACAGACTAAGCAAAAGGGATGGAAAATGAGTCTGGAAAGAATAAATGAATGCAAAGGAATAGCATGCATGTAATTTAGATGGTTTGCATGATCCACAATCAAAGAAAGGACACATTTAAATGATGCAACCACATCCATGTTTAACTCCAAAACCTGCAAGCATTAAAATGCAAACTGTAGAAATGGTAGACTTTATGGTTCCAACATATTTTCCATGCATGGCAGTAAAACTTCAACAGGATCTATAGAATATGGGAATTAATGAAAGCGCCCGGGGAGCAGTGACAGTACCTAGCCCAAGGATACCTCAGGGCAACCTACTGGTAAGGGGTTTGAACCCACAATCTTCCGAGCCTGTGGCCAACCCCCTAACAGCTAGACCACCGCTGCCTAGGAATTTCTTCCAACTGCCACAGATTCAGAGAAGCTTATTGGATAAATGTGACATCATTAGGAAAACAATTACTGCAGGAATGGTAGGTAACTTATGCTAATGGCAAGAAAGCAGGGGGCAGCTATTTAAAGCACTCAGGGAGCAGTGATGGGGCCAATACCTTGCTCAAGGGTACCACAGGCCGATTCTTGCGCATAGTCTCTAACTACTAGGCCACTGGTGCCCAAAGCAGTCTTCATATAGAGGACGTATCAGAAATGAAACTGATGAGAAAAAGATACTACACTTGATCTTAACCAAGAGGCAGAGAAGCAATAACCATCATTTGTTAACCATGATTTGTGAACTTTCCAGCACAATATTGTAGAAAACTAACTTCTTAAGGGCAGTATCTGTAAGTCTCCTTAATAACTATGTAAAGGCTTATGCCATGCATGCCTCAATGTCTTGCAGCTGCTTTGGCACTTTTTAATGTATTTTCAAGGGCTTTGCTAAATTGAATCAAATATTTTTCATAAATAAGTCTTTGTAAATGTCTGGTTTATGTTGGTTGTTATGGTGTCACATGGATGTAGCCATATAGTCACAACAGTATTCAACACTCATACCAATATCGATACCTTGAATCAAATACCTGATCCTGAACAACACTTTCTTAAATAGCAAACTGAATGTGGGTTTGGCTTCCGCAAAGGTTGAGCATAAGGAAACGACGGTGTATCAATGAACGATTCGGGGGATGCAGTGCTGAAAGAAGGAAAAGATGTTGCGTGCCAGTTGGTTCGCTGATGCTGATAAGGCTGATTACTTTGGTACTGAAACTTGGCACTGCTGACATTATTGCCAATATCCCAAAAAAGCTGACCTGGCAGGTTACAGAAATGTGAATAATTCAGCATGTCTGCACAAGTCAGCAGTAAAGAGATGAGTATTGATGAGTCTTAATCCCACAACTTCAGTGCTCCAGTTCAAAAGCCAAACTGGTACCACATTCCTTACTTACTCCAAGCAAAAAAAAAACAGAGGAGTGGCCTCTGGAACGAGAGCAAAATCACCACCAAATAACGTGTGCTCAAAGGTAGCTGAACGTACAAGTCTTTTGCGTTTGACAATCTTTCATTACTTCGACGGAAAGCAAACGACAGCTCATGAAGGTATCTCTCGCTCCAGAGTGATTAACAGTCATTTTGTGTCAGACAGTGTGTGTATTTCAAATTATCCAGCAGATTTTACTGCAATGCATAGTAGCTTTATTTACACATCTTACTAATACAATAATATCTGAGCTGCCAGGAAAGAGGAAAAGAGGAAGACCAAAGAGGAGGTTTATGGACATGGTGAGAGAGGACATGCAGATGGTCGGTTTGAAGCAGGAAGATGCAGAGGACCGTAAGAAATGGAGACAGTTGATCCGCTGTGGCGAGCTCTAAACGTGAGCAGCCGAAAGGAAAAGAAGAAGACTAATACAATAATATCTGCTTGAATGATCGTAACAATATAAACGTCAAAGAAAGTTCCATTTGCTTAACTTGAAGGTTATGTTTTGTTTTGTTTTTTTGATTAGATTTTTGTTTTATTATTAGAATTAATAAGGGGGCAGCGGTGGCCTAGTGGGTAGGGTGTTGGCCACATGATCGGCGGAGCGGGGGTTCGAGCCCCTTCCCAGTGGGTTGCCCTGAGGTACCCTTGAGCAAGGTGCCGTCCCCGTCCCGCTCCTCCCTGCGATGGGCTGGCGACCTGTCCAGCGTGCGTCCCCCGTCCTCGCCCTGTGTGCGCTGGGTTGGACACCGGCACTCCCCCGCGACCCCGTTTGGGACAAGCAGCAGATGATGGATGGATGGATATTAGAATTAATATTCACACAATGTGTAGAATATTTAGAACTGGAGTGTTTACTCTGTGAAGTGATTACATTTTCAGTGGAATTGTTACATCTGTTGAAAGTGAAAGTGACTATTCTTGTCATTGTGAGTACACGGCACAGCACACAGTGAACCACAACGAAATTGGACCTCTGCTTTTATCCCACACACTCACACACGTGCAGCAGGGGGCAGCTATTGAAAGTGCCTGGGGAGCAATGACGGGGATGGTACCTTGCTCAAGGGTAACACCCCTTTCTGTTGGCAAGCCTTATACTGAGATATGTGAAAATTGTAAATAAAGGGGTTTGTTTAAATTTCAAGTGGCTTCAAGCAAAAGTGACTATTCTTGTCATTTTGAGTACACAGCACAGCACACAGTGCACCACAATGAAACTACACCTGTGCATTTAACCCATGCACACAAACCATGCAGCAGGGGGCAGCTATGAAAGCGCCTGGGGAGCAGTGACAGGAGCGGTACCTTGCTCAAGGGTACCTCAGGGAAACCTAAAATTGAAATTGTAGAAAGAGACAGATTATGTGCAATACGTTATCAGTCTTCAGCCACTGTTAACCGACTGATTTTTTTATGGTCAGGTGTGGTCACCACAAACCCTCTTAAAGTGTCTCTTTAAAGACACAGAATCCTGCATTAATCAGAGAAATCGGCATTCCTTCACCCTCAGCTCAGAAGTTAAATCAGTCCTCATCAGCATTGCCTTTGCATTTAGAAATAGCTGATCATAAGAAACTGGAACGAAACGGGACTCTCGACTCGAGTTAACCCTGAAGACAATCCAAATGATACATTCCTTGTGTGTCAAGGCCAGAAAATTAATATTTCATTTAATTTTAACTGCTGATCTGCCACTGGGGAGAAAGGAGGGGTTGGAGAGGTTAAGAGCAGTTCACAGTGGGTAAAAGCTACATTAATTATAAATAACTCACAATGAGCCAACATACACCATCGAAAGATACATGTGCCAAGATGGAGGAGAAGGGGCAAATTTCCTATGAACTGTAACTAGGGTGCTGGTGGCCTAGTGGTAGGATGCTCACTTAAAGATCAAGAGGTTGCAGATTCGAATCCCACTTATAGCACTTCCACCACTGGGTTCCTGAGCAAGACCCTTAACCTCAAGTTGCTCCAGGGAGACTGTCCCTGTTCCCTGTCAGGAATTTTAAGTTGCTCTGGATAAGAGCGTCTGCAAAATGCTGTAAATGTAATTATTGCACTTATATTGTCCCTCTCCAATTAAACTTTTAAATTCCTAATTAAAAAACAGGTCCACCTGCAGAAAATAACCAACGTTAACAAAATCCTTTAACAAACACATACTATTAATATACTAATCTTTCACTGGAGATGAAAACCATAACCGCTGTGCCCTGCTCTAGATGCTTTGATCTAGGCTGGGCTTAATGAAAATTAAACATAAGGCGAGGTGAGCATTGGTAGTGATACTTTAACCAAGACAAATAGTAGCAGAGGGATTATAAAATGGCAAACACTTTAATTATGAATGCAAAAAAAACAAATAAAAAAAAACCTGCAGACACTACCAACACTAATTCAAACTTAACTGGGTTGTAACGCTGCGTCATGACATGACATGATATATGCAATGAAAAACACTAGAACATCTATAAATGATTGGGTCTAACTGAATTGTCTGTTTGGCACAGCAATTAACCCTTTCTCTACCGCAGCTCTAAGCTGTAGTGTTGATAATACAATGTGCAGAAACATGATAACAGTTGTCCATCATTCAGATTTTGTTCAAATGTTCGTGGAACACAGCATTGCCAAAAAAAAGAACCAATGGAGCAGCTTAAATTACAAACTGAAGCTACGAATTGAAGTTGAAGAGATGAAGCGCATTATCTTTAAATAACTGTTGTCCAAAAATGAACCAGATTAGAACAGCGTGAAAGAAAAGAACACGAAACCAAAAAAAAAAAAAAAAAAACTACTAGTGCAAAAAAGACCCAGTGAAAATATCTGGATCTGGAGGCTATTGCGCAGCTTCTTAATAACTTAATTTTAATCTTACTTAACCCTACTTTCTATTAATTTAATCTTGCTTAGAGCAAGTTGCTTTACATGGCTTGCCAACCCTTACATCAAATCTGCTGCTGGGAAGCCCTTAAGAAGATGTCCACAGATCCACTCACTGGCCCCTGTGCTACAGGGGTCCTGGAGAACAGCTTCCAGCCCAGCTTGGCGATGTCTCTGTTTAAACACACCTGCTTGAACCCACCTGTTATTTGCTGGCATGCTCGAGGATGGAAACTGCCAACTGTGCTGGACATGAAGACAGAAGCTGGGGAGCCCTGCCTTAATAAAAGCTGTAGTACATTAGAAGAGCTTTAGAGTCAGTGACAAGCAGGTGACCCCCTTACAATGAGTGCCCCAGCAGAGGTAATGATCAAGTGTCTCAGATGTAAATGGCATTTCAACGCTCCTGTTTCAAGGTTATAGTTTTTGAGAGCAGCAGGAGGATGTCTAAATGCTACCTGCACTGCTGGCCTGAGCCATGAAGGCAGCGATTAGATGGTGGGAATGGCTGTTAGGAGACTCACAGCAGAGATCTCCTTCCTGCCCACCACACCAACAGGTCTGCTGTAATAAACGGCTTATTCATAAACCAGCCTGCCTTTAAGCATGACACACCTCCTGAAAGGGAAAGCTTTAAGGCCAGATAAGCGTGTTTCACGGCAGGAGAGGCAAAGCCAGCACAAAAACACCGATCATTCCCACAGAGGACTGCAGTACTCACGTTTTTTAACGCGCACTTCTTCACACTGCTCCACCTTCGCTCACGCGCGTGTGTGCGTGCGTGTGTGTGTGTGTGCCGTGTCTTCACCCGCACTGCACGCCCTGCTGCTGCTGCTGCTGCTGCTGTCGCGGACTCTGAAGGATTAAGATGCTCATCCGTCCTAGTCCTCCAATCAGAGCCCGCCCACTACATGGCCCTACGCTCCTGGACCAATAGGTGTCCTCCAGTTGATGCTTCGGTCACGTGACCCCTTCATCTCTCCACTAATGCCAGCGACCATTGTTGGGTTTATTAAGTAAATACATAAATAATAGCTGATATCATGCCATCCGCAAAATATGCCATAAAAATATAACCATAAATCATTAGACATCCAAATATCATTTCCAAAAAACACTATAAAATACATCGTAACTGACCGCAATAAGTCATAAATATAGCATCACGTTATAAAAAAAACAAAACAATGGTGCTCATACTACAATCATGACTCCAACGAATAAATAAATAAATAAACAAATAAGCATTTATTATATATATTCTATAGATCATCTTATAAAAACAACAATAACACCAGTCCCAATACTATTAATACAAACAAACACGTAAATAAAAAAAAATCACTTTTCTCAACATGGCAGTTTTGTGTTTGATATGGTTCCATATGCCGGACTGTTGGAAATTCAGTCGTTTAAAAAGCGGCAGAGACGAAAGTTGCAGGTGCTCTGTGTTGTCTCATGTGTAGCACCAGGGTCCTGCAGGAATGCTGAATGTTGTCACTGGAAACTGTGTTTATGGTTAAAATGACAATTGAACCGAACTGACTTGACTTTCTCAACACTTCATAGATCCACCTGCATCTATCACACCTCTCTGACCGCACTGTGGTTTTTCAGATGGTACCCATTAGTCTACTCAGCTTAGCAGTCTAACCTGAATCCAGCATGTCTAATGTCTCATCTCTGCATTTTGATATGCCTGTTATAGTCTTGGCTAGTCTGCATCTTCTTAAACTTGGCCTAGTTAGCCTCCCGCCTCTGTCTGAGAGTGCCTTCCTCAGGAAGTAAGCGCTGCTATTCTCAGATGTTATCCTGCTGTTCAGAGCGAGATTCTCACAGACTGCAAAGACAAAGCAGTGAACTATATTAATATTAATAGTAATATTCTTGGGAAATTATTTTTTAATTCAAACCAGTTATGATAGCACACATTCTAATTTCCTTGCCAGTTGGTGCCTGCTGTAGGCCACAGCTAATGCTCCTAGCTTGATTAAAATGTGTTAAAATATTTGTCCCATCATTTTAGAACTAAGCTGTCTTAAAACAGTTAAAAGACTGTTAATGGTACATGCTATGTGTCCTAAAGTATTCAGACATGCCTTATAATTAGTGAATTTGGCAAAAAAACAAACAGCGGTTGTCAGCACAGCAAAATTTACATTTTACACCCCTTACATTTACAGCATTTAGCAGACGCTCTTATCCAGAGCGACTTACATGTCCTAATTACAGGGACAGTCCCCCTGGAGCAATTCAGGGTTAAGGGTCTTGCTCAGGGACCCAGTGATGGTAGTGCCAGAGGTGGGATTCAAACCTGGAACTTCTTGAGCCAAAAGTCCATAGGCAAGTACCCAACCACTAGACCACCAACGCCCATATGCACCTTTTCACACACACACACACACACGCACACACACACGCACGCACGCACGCACGCACGCACGCACGCACACACACACACACACACACACACACACACACACACACACACACCTGGTTGTAGGGATTTTCCTGGTGGGTGGAGTTAAACTGTCGAGCTGATGAATATTTAAAGGAATGTCACCCAGAGAGCACAGAAATGAAGATGATGAAGATAATCTGATGATGGCAAAAGCACCTTGTGCATGACAGTATTTGCAGAAAAATGGCTTCATCTCCCTGCTTTGGTCTTGCCATAGTAAATCAGAAGGTGGGCCTTTTTTGTGTCTCAAAATTGTTTGTGTCCCTGCTCTCGACTTTTTTCTCACCAATCATAAATAAAAAATACAACCAGTGACCACACCATTTATAGGAGGCATTTGTGTTGATTTGGCAACACAAATTGAAGTAAAAAGAAAAAGAAAGGATTAGTATGGTCCTTGTGTAAGGCTGACATGCTCATTGTGAAAACATGAATGACTGTAATCAGGGGTTTTGCAGAAACACTTTAAACAGCAGTTGTTAAACCACAGCTTAAACACTTGGCATCTTTATGCTCAGCACTGAAACAGGAATAGTAAAAGGTTTAAATGATCTGAGAACCTCTGCTAATAAGTGTTTTTTATTCTTTTACTGTTTGGTGTATGCTGCATTTGGCACAGTTCATTAGAATATACTCTTAAATCATCATAAATAATGAAAAGTTTACCTGGATCTGTTTTAAACTGGCTCACGACTCATTAGTTAGTATTTAGCTAGTATTTAACTGATTTAGGGGGTCATGAAAGGATTACTTAAAAAGACAATAGATAGATAAAAGATTGTTCAGAATGCAGCAGGGAGAGTATTATCATGCACTAGAAGGACTGATTATGATTTCATAAAATTTGTTCATTTCTATAAAGCTCAATAAATAGCATATCTTGTTCTTATGAATAAGGCCAATAGATATTGCATAGCGACCCAGTCAAGTGTGGGTCGCATTGGAGGTGGAAAGAAAACTGAAAGCCTCCTTTGTTTAGTCTGCAGCTCTGGTAATGCAGTCCTGTTCTCAGATTCCCAGAACAGCCTCCCAGGAGGTCATCATATCTGACATCTTTGTGCCATATCTCCAGTTTAAGGTGATGACCAGTGTATAAATGTCCAAATTCATACTGCTTGTTCCACCGTGGGTCATCCAGTCTGATCCAGTGTGTCTGTCTGTGTCTGTGGTAAGTTTTACCCCTCAGTTTTACCCACTGGATCACCCCTTAGACCCCACACCTTTATCACCGTCACCCACAATCTTCCTCTGTAAGCATTAAAAGGACAGCAGTTTGGAGAAAGGTTGGATTGATTCCCTCCACACTGTGGTGGTGACTGATTGTTTGGTAGCCCGTTTTCTGAAATGTTTTGGGTTATGACAGCTTGAAGGTTTTTTCACACTTTGGAGTCATTCATCAGATCATACAGAGGAAAGAGCAAATAGGATATAATGTCTGGAGTATGTCTGAGGCTGGCAAGCCAAGTGTAGAAACCTTCAGAGTTGTTTCTGGTCAAACAAATCTCTCCAAGCCATCCATTCCCTCCAGTAACCTTGGTCATGTGGTTCATAAGACCTTCACTGAAAGCCATGTCACTGCCTTGGTTTGTAAGGATGTTTCTACAGTATCCTCCCACAGCAGAGGCATCAGCTAGCCCAATCCCACATTTAAGCCAACGTTCAGACAGTCCTTCACTTGACTGGAAGAGACATTGTTGAGGGTTGCCAAAGATGTTCGAATTGAGGTTACTCTTTTAAAATTCCCAACTAAACTAACTTGACGAATGTAATGGGTTCCATAAATGTTGTTTGCATGGCTTATAAAAATATTGTTGCATGGCTTCAGCTGTGTTGCTTTTTGGTAGGGAGAGATGATGCTGGTGGAACTCTGAGTTCAGAGAGGGCAGGCTTGGGACTCGATAACTAAAAAGAGAAAAAAAATAATACTGTTTATATATCTCCCTTTATAGAAATTTTTTCTCTAATACCACAATTTGGTAGAACTCTAAAATTGTATGTTAGTGTTAATAAGATATCTTAGATATCTTATATCTTTAGATATAAAAATGTTATATATATACATAAGTATCATAGTGATCCTGATATTCTAAATTTTTTTGTTTTGCATGGAATAGATTTAGATGTATAAAAAGGCCATTATATGCCAAACTTGCACACAGTTAATATATAAATGTAGCTATTGTATTATTTAAAATGTAAGACTCCACTCCAGAACAGATAACATTGCTTTAATGTTTTCTGTTCAGGAAACCATTATGAAAACACTAAAATGTTTTAAAAATTTTATCTTTGAGTAGACTGCGATGGACGACCTGTCCAGGGTGTGTCCCCGTCCTTCGCCCTGTGTGAGCTGGGTTGGACTCCAGCACTCCCCCGTGACCCCGTTTGGGACAAGCGGCAGAAAATGACTGACTGACTGACTGATCTTTGAGTAGAATAAAGTCTAGCATGATTAATATATCCCTCCTGTTAATTTCTTCAGAATGAGGAATGAGTGTGTAAAATTTCTGAAATTATTGGTTCTGAAAGTGGACGAAAGTTAATTTTGAGGAAATTTAACTTTAAGACATTTTAGACAAATATTGTAAATAGAACACATAAAGCTGATGTTTGACAAGAGCAGACACAACTGGAAAAAACACATTGAAATCAAAACATTTCTATTGATGACATCTCCCCCATCAGTAGGTCAGACAATGTTGGGGTTTATGAAGATGCATTACCATTAGCTTTAAATGAGTTGGAGGAAGCATCTGCTAACCTTCAACCTCCCAGCATTGGTAGCATTGTCTTATTGGGGATAATACTGGGGTGACCTGACTAGTGCATTGAATTGGGCATAAATTTAAATTATATATTTATATGGATAATAAATGGATTCATTTAAATCGGGCGAGAATTTGAGCAATCAGTGAAATTTGGGTTACAGATATCATTTATTTCTAAAATGACTGATGTATGGCACCCTTCCTAAAGTTTACTTCACGCTTAATTAATGCATGAAAGCGACAATTTGTCATTGTGAAACAGCACAGCACACAGTGAACCACAATGAAATACATCCTCTGCATTTAACCTATACACACATATGCAGCAGGGGGCTGCTATTGAAAGTGCCCAGGGAGCAGCGATGGTTACCGTACCTTGCTCAAGCATACCACAGGGAAACCTAGTGGTCTGGGATTCGAACCCACAATCTTCCGATGCTGGGGCCTAGTCCCTGAACACTAGACCACCTCTGCCCCCAAAAAAGAACACCACAATTTGCTAGAACTCTACAATTATGTCTTGGGGTTAACGAGATATCTTAAAGTGTGTGCGTGTGTGTGTGTGTGTATCTGTGTGTGTGTGTGTGTGTTTGTGTGTGTGTGTGTGTGTGTGTCTGTGCTGTACTGTATTAACCTGTAGTAAATGCAGCTCAGTTGGTGAGATGAGAAGAAGGTCTTGTCCACTTTAATTCTGGAGCTTGCAACTGCAGGTTTACCACTCCTGTGAAGTCCAAGCCCACCTTCCAGTCATTCTCAGATGAAGATGAAGTGGAACTTTCCAGCAGTGTGCTGATAGAGGAGAATACCGCACTAGAGATCTGAAGGTTGCATCTGTTGATGGCTCTCCAGTCCAGCACAGACAGAAGTTCTGAAGCTTGTTACCCATGAAAGGGTTCTCACACAACGTGCAGGAGTTAGTAGATGTCAGTAATGTCTGCATGTCACTGATATAAGCTCCTTTACACTGAAGTGTCACCACATCAAAGCCCTCACCGACCAAGTTATGACCGGGACAAAACGAGCAGCAAGACTCTCCTGGAGGGTACCTGTCCCACAACCTAAACAACATTTAGATAGGACGAACACCAGGATACAAAAGCACCAGACCTTTTGGACTAAGCTCTTTTGCACTTTTTGGTCTTTGGTCATTCAAGGTGTGTTTCCTTATTGTTAGTAAAGCTTGCTCCTTCTTTTAAACCCTCTCTTTCTGAAGTGTCTAGCTACTCATTCACCCACTGATCCCACCCCTTTTAAAATGCAAAATACATTACTTCCACCTTGGTTTTTATTACTATTAAAATACACTGACATTCAAATAATAATAATAATTTTAAAAATAATATTTATTTCTATTTCATTATTGCATGTTCATGGGGCAGCGGTGGCCTAGTGGTTAGGATGTTGGCCGCATGATCAGGGGTTCAAACCCCTTCCCAATAGGTTGCCCTGAGGTACCCTTGAGCAAGGTACCATCTCTGTCCTGCTCCTCCCTGCGATTGGCTGGTGACCTGAGTGACTTCCATGTTCTAATTACAGGGACAGTCCCCCCACTGGAGCTAAGGGTCCTGCTCAGGGACCCAGTGGTGGTAGTGCCAGATTCGAACCTGGGACCTCTTAAGTCATATGTCCATAGGCAAGTACCCTACCATTAGACCACTACCACCCATTATATCAAGGTGTGCATAATTATTAGGCAGCTTCTTTTCCTCCTACAGCAAAATGGGCCAAAAAAGAGAGATAACTGACTCTGAAAATTGTAAAATGTATTTCAGAGGGTTGCAGCACTCTTGAAATTGCTAAGATTTTGGGTCGTGATCACAGAACCATCAAACGGTTTGTTGCAAATACTCAACAGGGTAGCAAGAAACATGTTGAGTAAAAAAGACACAAAATGAACTAGTCATGAATCAGTCATATTCCAGAACTGAACCTACCTAGATTGTCCAGAAGAACAATATGTTCAGTGCTTAGAGACAAGGACAAGGTAAGGAAGGCTGAAACCAGACCACCACTGAACAAGACACATGCGTTGAAACATCAAGACTGGGCCAAGAAATATCTCAAGCCTTATCAAGATTTTTCAAAGGTTTAATGGACTGATGTGATGAGAGTGACTCCTGACGGACCAGATGCATGGGCCCATGGCTGGATTAGTAAAGGGCACAGAGCTCCACTTCTACTCAGATGCCAGCAAGGTGGAGGTGGGGTACTGGTATGAGCTGGTAGCATTAAAGATGAGCTAGTTGAACCTTTTCGGGTTGAAGATGGTATGTGATGCAAAAAAAAACAAAATGCAGCTTTTCCATATTTCCTGTATTTCACTTCTGAAACACTTTTGTTTAACAATCCAGAAGCATGAATGAGAGGACTCAGCCAAGAACTCTGTTGTGCACCAAAAACCAATATCTTTTAATTTGGATACATGGCCCCCTGAGTAATAATATCTCATCTTTCATTTAAACCGGTTTAAAACAGATCCAGGAAAACTATACATTCTTATACATTCTGTGAGCTGTCGGTGGTCCTAATGTATTTCAGATGTTTCAGGGATCTCAGTCGAAATAAATCAGTTCCTAAACTCAATCCAAATGGGACTGTGTTCAAAACCACACCTTACTAAACAGCACATAATACTCCAATAAATGGACTAATAATGGAGGTTTACCTTCACAGTAATTATGCGGTTTTGAACACAGTCTTTATAAAACAGAAAACATGACTCCATCCAGATATCCATTCTAGGATTGTGGTGGAGTCGGGAAGGCTTATTAATCAAGGCATAAATACAAAATAGTAAACCAAATATCAACATTAATAATTGAAATTCAAATTCATTCAAATTTCTCAGATCAACTATTGTCTGGATAATAATTAAATTGCTCAATAATGTTGTATCATGTACTTTTAAAAGAGGCTGTTCTTTATTTAGAAGGAGCGGTCCTTAACAATCCCCTCTTAATCTCAGGCCTTCATTTTAGGATCCATAATCTTTGAAGATCACCCACAAGATCTCAGCTGAAACCTAAAAGGTCGGATTTGTGTCTGACTTTGGGGCTTAACGCTATAAGCACACTTTTTAGCAGATTTTGTACTTTGTACTTTTTGGTAGATTTTGTGATACAATCTGGATCAGATTTACTTTAGTAATGTTAAATTATCTTTAAAGATAATAATGTGAGGATAAAATGTGCGAACTGAACTGTCATGCAGAGACAAAAAAAGGCTAAACATGGCAGTAGATGCGAACAATGCTGAACGCTTTCTCAGCATATAAGAAAGATTGCTTCTGCTCAAACTCTGCAGTATCTAACCACATTCATAGGCTTATCTTACACATGGATACAGTAAACCATTTTCTGTTCTCTAGTGCTGTGGCCACATCAAAGACTGTGACGTCACAATTAATTGGATTTGTCTGCATCAGAATAGTGATGACATCAGCATCATTCTTCAGCTAAGAGGTTGAAGAATGCTTGGAGGCTGCTTAGCTGAAGAGAGGTCAGATATCTGGGTAGGGAGGAGGGAATTCCTGCCTGATTTAATCAAAAAAAGTAGGACAATATAATTACTGATGTAATGTACACACTAATGTAGTGTACATTAAAGCTCCATAACATAAAAAATAGCCAAGTGATAAGCAGGTAGAAAATGTTCTTTCCATCTTTTTAAGCTCCCTTTGTACAAAACATTTTTATGAAATGTACTGAGCTGAAGGCCAAGTACATTTCTGAATGTAAACCTTGGTAAATGACTCCCCCTACAGGTACAATCGCACCTGTAGGGGGTACATTTGTTCAGCATTTGTTTAAAAAGTGTTTCATGGGCCTCATTGAGAGTAGCCATCGTACCCAGGTAATAGAAGAAAAAAAAACATGCATGAAGAAAATGGGTCACTTCTGCTTGCCTACTGCTTGCCTAGCTCTGCTCAGGGTAAACAAACAAAGAAAAAAAAATCTCTTTTAACAATGATTCTGTTAATATTTTCAGCTTCTCATGCAAAATCATAATTTTCAAGAAGCAAGGCTGCTTTGGTTTGAACATGTTGAACATATCCAGAGAAGAGATGAGTTTTATATTGGAAGGAGGATGTTGAAGATGGAGCTGCCAGGAAAGAGGAAAAGAGGAAGACCAAAGAAGAGGTTTTTGGACGTGTTGAGAGAGGACATGCAGGTGGTTGGTTTGAAGCAGGAAGATGCAGAGGACCGGAAGAAATGGAGACGGTTGATCCGCTGTGGCAACAATTTAAAATTTTTTTTTAATTTTTACTTTTACTTGTTTTTTTCTTTTTCTTTTTTAAATCATAATCCCACGGCTCCCACTTGTATACAGCCGAGTAGTTGATTGGTCATTGTCAGAGAACTGGTCATTTATTTATTTATTTATTTATTTATTTTTACACAGGTGGACCATGGAAACACAGTTTTAAACATTTAAAAAATATTTGCATCATACTCATGAGGATCCTGCTTGCATACAGCTACCCATTCAAATAGACTGGATACCACACACATCTCAGCCAGTGATTTAGTTTTTTTTTCTTTCGCTTTCTTTAAGCTTTTGTTTTATCAAGTCAAGTCAAGTAGGATTTTATTGTCATTTCAGCCATATACACAGTACATAATGAAACAAAATAACGTTCCTCCAGGACCCTGGAGGAACGTTATTTTTAATGCATTTATTTTTAATGCATTTATTTTAAGTATATGCATTTAAAATATGTTTTATGCATTTAAAGTCTGTTATTGATCATTAAAAATATTTAAATAGTTTTTATGACTAGCTTCCATTATTTGTAAACTACACAAGCAGGGTTACACACACTCAGTTCTGACATCATTCTTGTCTAACCTGATCAACTTAATTGGAGAACTATTGCTTTAAAAAATGAACATTGCTCAATTCTGCCCTCTAGTGGCTAATGGTATATTCACAGAGTTCACAGAAGCTAGTCCTCTGCTTATGGCAGAACAGTGCTGTATAATTTATTAACAACAACACCAACACCAACAAAACTTCTTTTTCTTCTTCTTCTTCTTCTTCTTCTTCTTCTTCTTCTTCTTCTTCTTCTTATGTAATGTTTTGATTGTATTCAGAAGTGGTATATATGATTTGATATTTTTTATTTAATACACATTTAACATTGCTCATAATTTTACTTTATATTTACATATAAAAAAAAAGACATTTAAATAGCTGTCGCACTTGAATAATTCTTATAGCCATGTTTGAGGATTTGTAAAACTGTCTAAAATGTATTCATAAAATTTACGCGTATTATTAACATAAAAATTCAGCATTCCATGAATACACTGCTTACAATGATGAGTAACAATAATCCTTTGCTCATGTTGGATGCCTGTATTACACAGTTTCATAGTAGGTTTCATATATGCAGTAGGATTAAGTGAAGAGCCAGTTCAACAATACAGGAGTGAACATATCATCACTGTAGGACAACGACCCTTTTATCATGTATAGTTTCTTTAAAGATAAAGTTCATTGTTTAAGTGAACCTGGACAGTTTGCGTTGGCCAGTTACTTTTAGCATATTTTAAAGGGCACCAGCAAAGCAAAAACTGTGAAATAACTGTGATAGGAAGCTGTGAAAATTTTGACTAAAGAAGTTAACAAGGTCTCCAATGTGCCTTTACGGGAGATTGGCCAGAAAGGTGCCACAAAGTGGTGAAGCCCCATTCTGACAAGATATAAAGACAAATGTGTGCGGATTGCACATTGATAATGATTAAATGTGGGTCCAATTTTCATAACTCATGAAACGTTAAACAAGAATCAATAGTTTTGATGTGTGTGTGGACAGAGAAAGAAAGACAGACAGTTAAGGCCTGTTCACTCACATATACAGGTGTAGAGGACAGTTTGCCTGTTGCCGCCACTCCTTCCTCTCCTTTGCGTCAAACTGTTTGACTGATGCTCTTGTGCGCTGATGAGACAGCTGGAACATGTGTGTTTGTGTGTGTGTGTGTTTGTGTGTGCGGGTGTGTGTTTGTTTGTTTCTCTACTATAAGCAGCTTTGACATCAGCGCCTGGTCTCGGTGGCCCACTCCCTCTGTCCTTCTTTTAATGTCCTTGCTAAATGTTTTGTGTGTGTGTGCGTGGGTGTGATTGCATTGCTAAGCTCCTGAAGTGCAAACTCTCTTGTTCTTTCTATTTATCATCCACAGACATAGCTCCACTTTCAGAAGTAGTAGCAACTTTTCAACTTTGCAGTCACTGGGACGTCCCCGAGGAAAGCAATGCTGACCTAATGCCACTTCAAGCATTTTTTCTTTCATGTAGAGGTGAGAGGCCTTAATGTCGGACTTACATCCTGATCAGCATAAACCTTCAAGGTGCCCATGACATGTTCACTTTTCTACCACAAACAGGCCTCAAAGCCATCGGACACAGTTAGACTAGACATGTCATGTAGCTGAGTCTCAAAAACTGGTAAAACTTTAGTATAGTGTGGGCATTTAAATGTACCTGTGATGCTCTCCTTCAGCCTTATTTATGTTGGTAATAGCAGTATTTCACTGTCTGCCTTTGCTACTTTAGTGAACTATAACTATGGTGAGTTAAGCCCCAGAAGAGTTACACATAAATAATACATTTCATTGTTATTATTATTATAGTTTTATTTGAATTAATTTTACCATAGCATTATAGGAATGAATCTGAAATACAGGCATCATGTCTGCAGAATTATTCCATTATAAACAAGATAAACTCCAGCAACTGTATTACAGCAATATAAAACCTTGTACTTGTACATGCACTTTACATACAAACACACACATGCACACACACACACATTCAGAATGAGAAGCATACACTACATGTATTAAGCAATGAGCCACCAATGTGGCATGTAGCCACATATATATATTTCATTGCTTAGATACATATACAGAGGTTTTCCTGCAGTATACATTCTGGGATATTCTGGGATTTATTTTTTTTGAGCAGGTCTTTTGTTTCATGCATTTTAGTGGCCATCATTGCTGCTTTCCACTTGTTCAGAACCTTAATTTCTGTGTGGCTGGTTACCATAACGATGCCTAAATTGGCGGAATTTTTTTGATGTACCAGGGAAGCACTGACCTACTGCTCTCTCTCTTCTCGCTCTTAATCTGTGTCGGCTCTGCTCTGTCACTGCGTCTTTTACTCACCTCGTTTGTTACTGCATGGATGCAGAGAGACATCCAGCAAGCACTCCTGTCTGCAACAATACCTTAACAGCTCCCTGTGCGTTTCCCTCGACCTCACTTTTTGCTCTGCTCTGCTTTACTGATGTCTTTCTCTGTCAAATACTCTTCGCTCTGTCTGATGCGTCAGGGTCCCGGCCTCCAGCTTGCAGCTGTGATGTGCTTGCACAGTGAGGTGACTGAGACTATGAATAGCTCTGCTCCTCATAGACTCCTTCACACAACTGCGACGGAGACGTTGCTCGATCCTTTACACTAAAGTAACTTTTCTTCTGTCTCCTGGTATTCTTGACTTAAGTGTAAATTCTCTTGGTTTATCTGATAAGGGAATAGTGTCACACATGGGGTTGCATACATTCCAAATATATGTCTTATATTGGGATACATTAAAGATTTCTCTTTTCCCCCAATTTTGTTACCATATCAAAGAAGCAGTTTTATTATGGCATTTATTAAAACCCCTGATCAAATGACCCAGTCTGTTGATTTATGAAGAGAAAAGAAGTTAATACAACATCTATATGGAGCAAAGTTAAACATTAAACATATTTAATACCTACAATTTTGAATGTGCATTCACTATTTATTTGCTCGCTACGTTAATGTAGTGGCAAAAATAAAATGTTCTATGTTACTAAGTGGCAGCGGTGGCCTAGCAGTTAGGGTGTTGGCCGCATGATCAGCGGTCCAGGGGTTCGAACCCCTTCCCAATAGGTTGCCCGGAGGTACCATTGATCAAGGTGCCGTCCCCGTAACGCTCCTCCCTACGATGGGTTGACGACCTGTCCAGGGTGTGTCCCCGTCCTTCACCCTATGTGAGCTGGGATGGACTCCAGCACTCCCCTGCGACCCTGCTTGGGACAAGTGGCAGAAAATGAATGAAATTACTAAATTGAGGTGATATTAGCTTAAGTTACTGGCTCCAAAAATGCCCTATAACTTTCTTTCTCTCCTTGTCTTAGAATTTTTTTCACACTTTACATGACTTGCATCTAGGTAAACTGGCCAACCATGTCATTAAAAGCTCATAACTCGTCCCATAAAAACAAGTCTTTCCAGCACATCACATGGATGCTTGATTAGACTGTGATGCCTTGAAAATGTATTGTTTTTTCTTAAACCATTCATGACAGGGTGCATTAACCTCAGCGAGCTCATTGCCACTGTTGTGAAAGATGTACGTATGTCTAAAATAATATTAATGTTGTGCCCATGAGCATCAACATGAAGGCCTGGGCCCAAAGTGTCCCAGCAGAACGTTGCACAGAGCATCATCCTATCTTCTCCAGCTTGCTTTGTTCCTGTAGTGCATGCTGGTTAGTTAGTTTCACCTATCTGAGCCTTTAGTTCTCAAGTAAAGGATATTACCCTTAAGTGTTTAAAGGGTTCTGTAATTTTAAGTGCTCTACATCTGACTTGGATTAAGGTCTAATGATTCATTTATGCAGAATTTATCTAGCGTAAGTTCCATGCAGATGTTACATTAATGTCATTTCACTTAGGAAATCAACAAAATGTAATGGGAACTGGTGTATTCAAATATTTGCATAATACTGTTTATATTATGTCCATTACCAGTCAGCATATACATGCTATAATCTGTAAAAAATTCCCATTCGTGGGATAATAAAAGATTACTTTACTCTACTCTACTCTACTCTACTCTAATGTAGTGCTTATTTATTTTAGCATTTACCTTTGTGACAAAATAGTTTTACACTTTCAGTATTAACAATAAATCTGTAAAGCTCTACATATTTCAAAGACTGTTACAAAGTAATTTATCTTAATCTGGTTTTTTGTTGTCAGGAGATTTTTGGCCTGAAAATATTAACACACACACAAACACATGCACAACCCGTTTTGTTTCAAGGTGTACAGAATTATGCTTCTTCAGATAAATGAAGTGTACTCTGTTGAAAACAGACCAAAAAGTGTGTGTGGGGGTGTGTTGCATGCCCTTAGTAGCAAAAAGCAGTTGGTGTGTGAAGGAGGACTGAGGCAAAGGCTTGGGGGGAGTGGGGTGGAGGAATTTAGCGCTTGGTTACTCTTTCTCAGAGAGAGGGAGAAAGCAAGAGAGAAAGAGAGAGAGAGAGAGAGAGAGAGAGAGAGAGAGAGAGAGAGAGATTAAAAATGAGATTAAGAGTGAGAATCGTTGCTGATCCAGCATTCCACATTGAGCGTATTGCATGATGCAGACAGGGGGGCTGTGATGGCGTATATTAAGTTTGCTTATCCATGAACGTGCTGCTCTCCCGAAGGACAGTCACAGTCATTTACATAACAATCAGGAAAGTGTATGGGTGTTGAATGCACTGTGCAGTGGATCTGACCACAGTAACCCTTAGTACGCAGTAAGCCGCATGCTGCAATTTTTTAAAAATAGAAGGGTGAAAAAGCAAATTTATACTTTCATTTCCCCCCCCTACCCCAAGAAAGATATGTCTGGTGGCTGAAGTCTGTTTTTTTGGTTAGTGCACTTGAGCTATGAGGCTAAAGTAGCCAAGGAATTTCTATACAAATTTCTATACAAAAAAACAAAATTCTTTAAAAAAATGTCTACAAGAAGGCTGTTCTTAACATGCATACATTTATCTTTTTGCAGAGACAAATGTATGTATGCATGTTACAGTGCTAGAAACCACAAGTAAAAATATTTGTGATGGCCTTAGTCACATTTTGAAAGTTCACTTTAGATTATATACAGAAACTGTGAATATTGAAGTTTTCATTTTAAGTTAAAAGTTAAAGTAAAAAAAGTGAATTTGACATGCATATACACCTGAAAATATATTCATTATAATACACCCTTACAACACTGACTATTTCTGAGACAGTACGTCAATGGCATTCTAGTAGTAAGTTATTGCTAAGCTAAAACACAACATACATGAACATTTTTGGCAGTTTAAAGCCAAACATTCATTTTCACAAACAATCAGACAATGTGCAGAAAACTGGATTACTATTTGTTTACTAATACTGACTTACTAACAGTAACAGTAACAGTAACATTTTAAATGTAAAGGAGCAATCTCTGGAAACCAAACTGGCTGGCTGACTAAATCGGAGATTTGGAGACTTTGTGTAAATTCGTTTTTTTCACTGAACCACTTTGACAAGTTTGTTAATGTTGTACTAAAACTGTGGGCTGTTTTATAGAGTACAGTTAGTTTATAAGAGACATACAGATTATATATGATCCAAACAGAATAGCTTAAAAAGACAAACTGATTTCCAGTTAAATTTTATCCATGATCATGCGTACCATTTTTATAAAGCTAGACAAGTACATAGGTCTATATTTATTTAGTCCAATTGGTATAGAAAGTTACTGTTGCCTTGTCATTAGTGTTTTTACCTTTTAAGGGCAAGACAACACACACACAATCACACAATCTGGTCTATATAGAACAAAGAAAAACATTAACCAGTAAATAATGGAAATGAATACTTTTATTTCAAAATACTAAAGTTAAGACTAAAGTAACAAGAAACAGGGCAGTGGAGGGACAGAAATCTCAGCCGTCAGTGAGAGCAAATGATGCTTCAGTGCAGCCTCCATGTGGTCAGGTCACTTTTTACATATTAGACAAATAAAGCAATTGAAAAAGTACATTTTCACCCCATAAATGTTTAAATTACTTTTTTCCTGCATTTTCCTTTTTTAAAATTTTCTATTAATAACCCATTTAACTTATTATGCATATAATTCATTATCTGAGCTGCTTTTCCTAGCCAGGTGCTGGAGACTGACTCAGGGCTCACAGGGCGAAAGGTGGAGAAACATCCTGGACAGGTTGCTAGTGCTTTGCAGAGCACACACACACACACACCTAGGGAGCAATTTAGTGTCTCCAATCCACCTGATTACATGTCTTTGCACTGTGGGAGGAAACCAAACCACAGAAAGGATCTAGGCCAAACCAGCTGAGTATCAAACCCAGAACCTTCTTGCTGTGATGCAGCAGCGGTAACTACAGTGGAATCCACAGAATGTTACAAATGCAAGAAAAAAAAACAAAATGCACACATATTAGTACAGTAACCCAGTGTTATCTAAATGTTCTATGTTCTGCTTTGAACTTTTGTCATACTCTATGACATTTTTTTTACAATTACTTACAGATTATGATTCTGCTAGCATTGAAAATACTTTATTGACATTACTTCCAATTCTAGTCACAGTTCAAATTTAAATGTTAGAAAATGGCAACTACTGAAAAAAAGAGTGAAAAAGTTCTAAAAGTTTGGGATTACACTTTGCTTTCCGCTCATCATAAACAATAGACATATAAAATCACAAGGGATTGCATTTAATGCAGTACAGACATCACAGTCCTGCTGCTCATACATGGCTCAGCTTCCTAGAGTAGCAGTGGATGGGTTTATATTAGTTTGTGGCAGTGGATGGCTGATATCTGCCAGCCGTCAATCGCTGCAGGCTCATGCAGCGGAAGGCTGTGTGTTTGTGTGTGTGTGTGTGTGTGTGTGTGTGTGTCTCTGCGGGCGATTCCAACACTCAGAGCCCTTTAGCTCTCACCCTCACGTTTTCTACCCATCTATTACTCTGTCCTCTCTCTTTATCTCAGCCAGGCTGTGTATGGTGCAGTGGGTTGGATGCTGCACAGTTCACGCTGTAGCCTCCTTCCTCTTTTCCCATCCTCATTTTTTTTATACCTTCCCTTCTTTTTCCATTTCAGCCACTCTCTCTGTGTCAGCCTGTCAGTCAGTCTCTCTCTCTCTCTCTCTCTCTCTCTCTCTCTCTCTCTCTCTCTCTTTCTTTCTCTCTCTCTCTTTCTCTCTCCCTCTCGCTCCTTCTCTCAAAAAATCTTGGTCTTTTTCCATCCATTATCTCTCTTCTCATGGGTCTCAAGGGAGGCTGTGAGTCCGCAGCGGTCAGCTGAAGGACATGATGAGGTGCTTTGCTCTTTCTAGAGTCTGAAGGTGCTTTCTCTCTCTCCCTCTCTCTCTCTCACTCTCTCTCTCTCTCTTTTATCTTTTTCTTCCTCTCTTTCCCTCCCCTCTCACAGTCTTACTGTGTGTTTGTGAGAAAGAGAGAGAAGAATAGAGGATGAGAGAAATAGAGAGAGAGAGAGAGAGAGAGAGAGAGAGAGAGAGAGAGAGAGAGAGAGAGACAGAGAGAGAGAGAGAGACTTAGAGCTCTTATCGCTGTCAGGCGAATCTGTGAAGGAGCTTTATCATTGCTTAAAGTGCAACTGAACCACAGGCTGCTTTGTTACACCTTGAAAGAGGCACTTCAAGCAGTGGAAGTCTGCAGGTAGCCTCTTTGCTTGTTCAGAGGTTGAGAATGAACAGTACTTGGCCCATGTCAAGTTCTGACCAAAGCTTGCTTTCCTCGCTGCAGTCACCTGCTGCTATAGGAAGTACTGTTTAGAAGTTCCTTCTTCTTGACATATGATAGGTATGATAAGGTTTATGGATGAGGTGTAAAACTCAAATTGTGCTTGTTCATTTTTTTAAAGTTGTTATGCAAAAAACGGACAAGTCAACAGACCTCAAATGTGTTTCACAGAATTTACCTGACTAAAATTGTACATAGTACCATATGTACAAAGTCAAATATAGAAAAAAGCTAGACAGCTTTCAGCCAAGGCTGTAATAAACAGTAGGACACAAGTATAAGAGTTGTTTATTTGAGCCCAAGAACAATTTCGAAGAAAACATTTTGCAAAAACACAGGGAAATGTTTCAAATAAAAATATACAACTATTGAAGTGTAAACTGGCGGTGGGGTGGTCTAGTAGTAGGGTACTTGCCTACGGACAAGAGGTCCCAGGTTCAAATCCCACCTCTAGCACCACCACCACTGGGTCCCTGAGCAAGACCCTTAACCCTGAGTTGCTCCAGGGGGACTGTCCCTGTAATAAGGCCATGGACATCGCTCTGGATAAGAGCATCTGCTAAATGCTGCAAATGTAAAATAATTATTAAAGATAATTTTGAGTTTATGCCAAAGAAAGGAAGGGCAATCAATAGATAACAATATATATACTTATTGCTTTTTGTACATAGTAGCATCTGACTAAGTAATTTAAACAGTAAAGTATGCAGCCATGATGCGCGACTTGGACTATTATACACATTTTTTCAGGCGAATGAAAGGTTTTACCATTGATAATCTCCAAAAAGTTAAATAACGCTCAAACCATGCTGTCCGGTTTCCCCATTTACTGCTCATTCACTCCTTTACTCCTGATCATTTCCTTCCCTTTATGATCTTCTAGGGTGGGAGATGAGTAGCAGCAAGGAGAAAGGGTTAGGACAGGAGCCAATAGCAAATGTTTTCGAACACGGCCTGAGGCAGAAATTAGAGAAAGTAGAGCCAAGACACAGAAATAAAGGCTTACTGGCAGATATATTAACACAGAGCTAAATAAAGGCTTGTCACAGAGTCAAGTGTCTTATAATACAATGAAAGGGTTAAAACTTCACATATTATATTCACAAAGCAAAACGTGCAATACATCATGAACAGGAAGTGTTAGTTATAAACATCTTGTCATATGTATCAGCAGATTAATGATTCATTAAAGTGAAGAGATAAGAGGGAATATTACATAGTCTGTGTCATGTCTTATATTGCTATTTGTGTGTGTAAGGATGGGAACTGCTGAATACTGTACAGTCCTCTCTCGTATAGCTGACGCTCATTATCTGTGTCTCCGCTGGGAGTTTAAGGCTGTCTCTAACAGAGGGCACAGGGACATCCTATATATAACATGTCCCAAGTGCCATGCCAGATTCTTGGCATAGTAGTTTTGTCTTATAGGCTTGAAATTGGATCGATTTTTATTTGGAGCATCTTGTACTTAGACAATATCACTAACATGCATAAAATATACAGTATACGTTTGTGCATCTTTGCCAAAGACTGAATCAAGAACTGTGCACACTTATACAAGCAGTTAAACAATATTAATGGAACACTGGAGAAAACACCTGAAGATTGTAAGTTTTTGAGATCAGTACTACAAACATTTGATGAGATATACTGATACATATTTCAGCATTGACTTCAAAAATATTAAAACACTCTGGTTTAACACTGTTAAACCTCTAATAACATGATTAAGCCTTAAACTAAAGTAATTTGTCCCATGCTTGACCATAAAAGCCCTGGAATATCTGAAGCACATGCACACAAAAGACATTTCTGGGTTTTCATTAGCATATTGCAAAAGTCAGTTTTACTTCATGTTGTGCTTGTAAAGTACAAAAGTAAAGTACATGCTTGTAAAGTAAAGAAAATGAACCTATTTAAACATCCATCCATCCATCCATTTTCTGCCGCTTGTCCCAAACGGCTGCGATGGGCTGGCGACCTGTCCAGGGTGTGTCCCCCGTCCTTCGCCCTGTGTGAGCTGGGATGGACTCCAGCACTCCCCCGCGACCCCGCTTGGGACAAGCGGCGGAAAATGACTGACTGACTGTCCCAAACGGGGTCGTGGGGGAGTGCTGGAGTCCAACCCAGCGCACACAGGGCGAAGGATGGGGGACGCACCCTGGACAGGTCGCCAGCCCATCGCAGGGATTTAAACACAACATGACAAATGTCCTTAAAGTGAAGATCAAATTTGATCTTAAAAACCATGTCGCATTTCCTCCTTGTTCATTTTCACTTTAAGCTAAGACCTAATTAATTCATATGGACTCCAATTAACATCCAGTTATGGCACACGCACACACAAAAAAGCCTAATAAATTTCCCTCACAACTATCCAGTTCCACATTCCCAGGCTAAGTGAGGTTAATTATAGTAATAAAACCAGCAAGTTAAAGGAAACACACCACCGACAGTGATTAAAGCCAAGACAAATTCAAAACTGTCCTGCTGTTTACTCCTGTGTGCTTCCAACACAGCATTCCCTTTGAGGTTCATGTCACAGCTCAACCTTTTCCTTGTTTTTTGTTAAACTTTTATTATAATGCCATTTGATGTGCTCTTCCTCACTAGATTTCTCAGTGACACACTTGGATCCATGTTTTTATTTTGCTTATGTCACAAACTGCAATTTTGTTCTTGCCAATACATGTATAGTAATATCCATACTGCTTCATTTTTTCCATCATTCTTCACATACAGTACTGCACAGAACAACTGCCCCTTTTAAAGTTTACCAAAGGATACTTATAGAATGTTTGGAACAGGGACTCCTAAATGGCATCTCTTGTAAGGATGTCTTTTTTAATTAATTTCTCAACTGAAAGTGACAACCCTTGTCATTGTGAAACGCAGCACAGCACAACACAACAAAATTCAACCTCTGGGTTTCACCCATACACACATGTGCAGCAGGGGGTAGCTATTGAAAACACCCAGGGAGCAGTGACGGGGATGGTACCTTGCTCAAGGGTACCTCCGGGCAACCTGCTGGTGAGAGAATCGAACCCACAATCTTCCGATCCAGCGCAACTCCCTAGCCTATGCTAATGCTTATAGCTTAGGGCTCGTCAGGGATTGTAGACAGATATCCTGTGACCCTGTGACATTTTGATAAAGAGCTGTGGAATTTCAAGTGAAAGCAAGTGCAGCAAGTGAAAAACAGCAACTACATTTACCTGCTTTTTTTCTTATGTTAGGCTTTTTGACTCGAACGTAAGCCCAGGCATCTCCACTTGGTAATCACCCAAGTAATAACCCAGAACCTTTATGCAGTGATATCACAGAGAAATGTGATTTTTTTTCAATCAATATCAATTTTTTGATTGAGTGGTTCTAAAACTGTGTAAAACAACAACGAAAAACTAACTTTTCTGTTTTAAATCCCATAAAAAAACACACAAGCAGGCCCAGTTTTTCATAAAGATTTCATCAGACTTTTGAAACCAGAGGCGCTGCTCTCTGCTGGGACAGTAATAAAAAGCACTGCATTAGCTTCACTCAGAACAGACACTAAGTCTAGTTTTTCTTCTGCTGTCTCTGGTCATAAAACTAACAGTTTGAATTAAGTACAAAAAGTACAAAGTAAAGCACAGAGGAGAAGTTTGTCAAGCAGTCATCTCTTGTTCTCAGATATGGCTTGAGGCAAGTCCCAGGACAATGCAAGTTCATTAACTGTCTGCATTATTTTGCATGAAAATTCCACCGTAGCATGCAGCTAATATTGAACTTTAGAATGAAGACTGCACATATACATTGGATACAAAAAACAGGGATGTGATCATTTACAGATAGCTTTTAATTTTTATCATACATTTTATCAAACATTTAAAATGTATGATGATTTTTTGGTTGCTTCAAAGGTGTTCATGTTAATGAAACCCTAACTGAAAATTTTGATTTAATCAGCATTTCTTCTAGCAATTTTCTAGCAATCAGCATTTTAAATGACATTATTTTAAATGACAAGTGATATGATTTGATTTCTGTTTATAGTGTTTTGTATGTTTAGCTCTACCTTAAAAATCCTGTTGATGCCAAAATAAACATTTTCAATTTCAGTTGCATTACTATACTAAATTTAATTTATCATTTAATTTTTATAAATATCATTTTATAGCAAAAAATTGCTTCATATCACACCACACCAAAGCACACCATACCATCAATCCCATACCACACTATACCATACCATACCATATTGTGCAGCAAAAATAAGTCACCTAAATTCAAGTGCATTTGTCTAAATACCTGAAAATAAAAACAGAAAACAATATGAAGAAACCTGGTTTCCTTAGCAAAAAGTGTTTTAAACCAATTGTACATGGTTATTGTGATGCCTTACATACCATGAAATGTATAGTTTTTCCTGCAGCTGAATATCTGTTTGGGATTACAACTGGGGACTAAAATCACATTTTTATCCTCAAGACAAAAGATGGAACGAGTGTTCTGTGGACGGACCAGGGTTTTACCTTTATTTGATCTTTCTTCCTTGTATGTTTGGGCCAAAAATTCTTGAAACCCATTGAAAATTCAAGTGATAAGCTAAAATCAGTGAATGAGAGCAGCTACATCATTTGGGAGGGTGCACATTTGTCTAAATATACATATTTTAAATATGCAAATCAAATACGTATCAGATATTTATAATTTCACAACATATACAGTACTGTGCAAATGTTTTGGGCAGGTGTGGAAAAAATGCTTTCAAAAATGGAAGTGTTCATCATTTATTTTCATCAATCCACAAAATGCAGTGAATGAACAAAAGAGAAATCTAAATCAAATCAATATTTGGTGTGACCACCCTTTGCCTTCAAAACAGCATCAATTCTTCTAGGTACACTTGCACACAGTTTTTGAAGGAACTCGGCTGGTAGGTTATTCCAAACATCTTGGAGAACTAACCACAGATCTTCTGTGCATGTAAGCTTCCTCACATCCTTCTGTCTCTTCATGTAATCCCAGACACACTGGATGATGTTGAGATCAGGGCTCTGTGGGGGCCAGAAGAACTGATGCTGGTTTGAAGGCAAAAGGTAGTAACACCAAATACTGATTTGATTTTGATTTTTCTTTTGTTCGCTCACTTTGCATTTTGTAAATGGATAAATATAAACAATCATTATTTATATTTCTGAAAGCATTCTTTGTTTACAGCATTTTTTCACACCTGCCTAAAACTTTTGCACAGTACTGTATCTCTATTTTTCTGCACTTAATCTATATTTAGGATCACATATAAGAATTTTACTGTCCACTTGGTGTCGGGGTGTTGTGGAACCTTATGGTGAAGGTACGTTTCCATGATAATTGCCTCCACTGCTGCACAAAATGGAATCAATAACTGCGTTTTGCTCATATATTTTAGCTAAAATTTTCAAGCATCATCCTGAACTGATCTGTAAACAGTCTCCCACTGGAAGAAATCATGAGTAGTAAGTACAAGGTTAAAATAGCTAAGCTGTCGATATGCTAGGAATGTTGAGGCACAGAAAAAAAATTAAAATAGAAATAACAAATAAAAAAATAACAATGTTGGTTATTACAGAATTTTTTTTTTTTACATTTTAAGCAGGTAAGGACATGTATACATAGGGCCTGTTTTTGTGAATACCTTCAAGGTTTTTGAATCATCTAGTAGCATATTTTGCTAGATCTCTTTTTTGAAATTCCACTTAATTCACTTTATTTTAAATTGGATTAGTTTTAATTGGTTTCGGTCAGCCTTGCGCTAGTTATCTCTAGGCTGATGTGCTTTATGCTGGAATGATGCACTGGCCAGCTATTTGTTTTCATCATTGGCACCATTCTGTTTGCTGCTTTTTTTGATATTTTTTAAGCATTGTGCATATATTTCAATTATTTCGTGTAATAGATATGATGGCCAATGAAAACAGGGAAAGCCTATAAAGACAATTATCTATAAAATATGAATTTGGATATTCATTGTCAACACACCTTCATGAGTGTGTTTGTGTGGGTGTAGCTGCACAATTTTCTTGGTGAGAAAAAAGGACAATAAAAAACTCTTATGTTTACTAAGAAAAATAAATGTGCTGACACATCAGTTCAATAAAATATCACTGCCATCGACACTTCCATCTATGGCAATATTGCTGTAATCTTTCCGCTGAATTATATGAAGATTAGAAAATATTCTGAAACGCTCCCCTCCATCGCTGATTGTTAGAGGGGCAGAGTTATAAGGTTGCCATGGTGAAACGGCAATTCGAAAAGGCCTAATTTAATCCTATTGTATAATAACTGCTGCTGTGCTGGTGGCTAAAAAACTTGACCGCGTCCCAAAGAGCTCATTCAGCACATTCTCCTTAGCACGCTGGTTGACCAAACAATAACCGTCCTTTGACTTTTTTTTGACCGTGGTCATCTATTGTTATTAATTCAATTGAAGTGATTTCATCACGGTTTTTGGCTGACTAGATATGACTGCAGGCTCATTGAAAAAGTGGCCTTTATTAAACTCTTGCTTTTGAGTTTCATCGGAGCAGTCATGAAAGTATTGAAGAATATAGGACATGAATTATTTGGATAAAAAAAAAACAAACACTGTCAGAAACTAGACAAACTCGAGCTGGCTGTAAAGGCTACAGCTGAAAAGATTGAGTTTTATTTTGTTTTTATAACCCAAAAATGTTTTCTCATGCCTAATGCTGGGTTAGGCAAAATCATGCTAATTCATTTGTCTAATCACTTCAGGGCTTTGTGAGAGCAACTATGCAGAGTATTTTTTTTGCATAAAACTCTTTTGTACACTTGCAAATAATAAACTGCGTAAATGCTATCAATGTAGCCACTCCTGTGCTCAAAGTTATTTATTTTATAGTTCATAGCATGCAGTTGCCTGATTTTTTTAAATTTTTTTTTTTATTTTAAGACTGCTGTGCCATAATTCTCACTTTCTCCCACCTTTAAACAGCAATTAATGTAGCAGAGAGTAGGCAGATACAGCTGTACCATAAACAGTGACGATCCTAGACTCTGAGTAAGTCCTGCATGTCCCTATTAACACCCATTACTACGGGGGAAATCTAAATTACATGCTGTTGGGTAAAACTCTCATATGTCCATATTTGGTCTTGTCTATTTTTCAAAGCCAAAGCTTTTGATGACCCTTTACATTTGACTGTGAGTTTTACAAATATTTCAATAATGAAAAGTATTGAAAAGAGACATGTGGGAGCAGATAAAATGGGCATGCACAATAAACTTTGTAATAATGTGATGCACTTAATGCCTCAGATGCGCAAAAGGTAAAATAGGCAGCGACAACAGAATGGGTCAGATTTTCTTCCAAAATAATCAAAGCACAGTGCAGCACATTTAACTGAATTCTTACAATCCTCCCAGTTCAGTCCTCTGAACTTTCTTATTCAGTGTAATGTCTGAAGTGTTTGGATGATGGATTTGCTAGGTGGGAAAAGTAAGTAGGGCGTGATTGTTTTGTATCTTATCAGTTCATGAATATGCTGTTAGCCTAAATAACTGGCATGATAACACGTATCCTTTAGCACAATCATCATTCAAACCTCTCTTCTCCTCCTCCTGCCTGACAGTCCTGTGACTGTTACAGTGATGCAGCTATGCCACAACTGGAGAGAGTTCAAACAAAACTCTAAAATTCTTTAGAAAAGCAGGATTATAGGCAGCAGTGACCTAGTGGTTAGGGACTTGGTCCCATAATCGGAAGGTTGTTGAGTCCCAGAGAAGTAGGTTGCCCTGAGGTACCCTTGAGCAAACTACCGTCTCCAGCACTGGATCTGGCTGTCGCTGCTGCACTGTGTGTTGCAGTTCACTGGGTGATGTGCTGTGTGCTCACAATGACAAATAAGCACTTTCACTTCATGTGTCCTGCTTCTGAGGTGCACCTTATAGCTGGCCCTCCTGTTCATTAAGCTAATCATGTCAGTTGTGTGTTTTTGGAATACAAAACTGTTTTAAACAGTCTTGGACTTGTGTGCCCTATAGTGTCTTTAGAAATGTACCTTTTTTTTCAACTACTTTAACAGAGAGAATGTATCTGAGACTTTTATTCTCAGATTCATTCTCAATAGAAAATACTCAATGGAGGCAGTTTCCATTTTTTACTACCAGATCTTGTTGATTTTTTTTTCCTTACGCAGATATAAACTTTACCCAGTAGTGTTTAAGCAAGCTGTATTTTTAGTTTGTGCTGAAAAGTGGAATCTGCCCTCAGTACCAATAGCCTAGAGCTGTTGAACCATCAGTTTCAGTTTTAATGAGAAAAGCCATATTGGATCAGCACTAATGCAGTCTTAGATTAAAGGCTCAATAATGTATAATTAGCCAAAAAAAATCGGATTTCACTAATTCACTTACATCTGTTTTGCAAATATTTGAAAAAGTAGGCTACAAACATTGTGGTGCAACATGTTTGTTATCACTGAATGTTCTCATGATGAAAACGCATATTTTGACACATATTGTACCTAAGAGTAAGTTAAGTTACATATTGTAACTAAGAGATTCTAAGTGTTAATTGTGTGTGTGTGTGTGTGTGTGTGTGTGAAGACTCTGTGGGAGACCCTTTGACTGTTTGTCCATTGACTTTCACTTTGCTCGCAACAGCATGTCAGTGAACACAGTCGATTAGAAATGAAACACTTTATTTATGACACAGTGGAAGAAGTGTCACTGTATTTTTCTCTTCTTTTGAGGAATGACTTATTGAGGAAGAGAGAGTGAGGGGGGTCAAGCATAAATCAATATGTGTTTACAGAGCAGTCCAGTGTCACCACTGCCCCACCCCCCCTTGCTCTCTCTCTCTCTCTCTCTCTCTCTCTCTCTCTATATATATATATATATATATATATATATATATATATATATATATATCTTCTTTTTCTTTCGGCTGCTCCCGTTTAGGGGTCGCCACAGCGGATCAACTGTCTCCATTTCTTCCTGTCTTTTGCATCTTCCTGCTTCAACCCGACCACCTGCATGTCCTCTCTCACCACGTCCATAAACCTCCTCTTTGGTCTTCCTCTTCTCCTCTTTCCTGGCAGCTCCATCCTCAACATCCTCCTTCCAATATAATCATCNCTTCTTTTGAGGAATGACTTATTGAGGAAGAGAGAGTGAGGGGGGTCAAGCATAAATCAATATGTGTTTACAGAGCAGTCCAGTGTCACCACTGCCCCACCCCCCCTTGCTCTCTCTCTCTCTCTCTCTCTCTCTCTCTCTCTATATATATATATATATATATATATATATATATATATATATATATCTTCTTCTTCTTTTTCTTTCGGCTGCTCCCGTTTAGGGGTCACCACAGCGGATCAACTGTCTCCATTTCTTCCTGTCTTTTGCATCTTCCTGCTTCAAACCGACCACCTGCATGTCCTCTCTCACCACATCCATAAACCTCCTCTTTGGTCTTCCTCTTCTCCTCTTTCCTGGCAGCTCCATCTTCAACATCCTCCTCCCAATATAATCCTCGTCTCTCCGCTGCACATGTCCAAACCAACGCAACCTTGCTTCTCTAACTTTGTCTCCAAGTCGTCTAACCTGAGCTGTCCCTCTAATATACTCATTTCTAATCCTGTCCATCCTCGTCACACCCAACGAAAATCTCAGCATCTTTAACTCTGACACCTCCAGCTCCGCCTCCTGCCTTTTCGTCAGTGCCACCGTCTTCAACCCATACAACATAGCTGGTCTCACTACTGTCCTGTAAACCTTCCCTTTTACTCTAGCTGGTACGCGTCTGCACTCTCTTCTTCACCTCTCTTCCACACTCGCCATTACACTGAACTGTTGATCCCAAGTATTTAAACTCCTCCACCTTTGTTACCTCCACTCCCTGCATCCTAACCACACCACTTTCCTCCCTTTCATTCACACTCATGTATTCTGTCTTTGCCTTACTCACTTTCATTCCTCTCCTCTCAAGAGCATATCTCCATTTCTCCAGGTTCTCCTCAAGCTGCTCCCTACTCTCACTACAGATCACAATATCATCAGCAAACATCATCGTCCACGGAGACTCCTGTCTAACCTCGTCCGTCAACCTGTCCATTACTATTGCAAACAAGAATGGGCTCAGTGCTGATCCTTGATGTAATCCAACATCTACCTTAAATGCATCCGTCACTCCCACTGCAGATCTCACCACTGTTACACTGTCCTCATACATATCCTGAACTACTCTCACATACTTCTCTGTAACACCAGACTTCCTCATACAAAACCACAACTCCTCTCTAGGCACCCTGTCATATGCTTTCTCCAAATCCACAAAGGCACAATGCAGCTCCTTCTGACCTTCTCTGTACTTCTCCATCAACACCCTCAGAGCAAACATTGCATCTGTGGTGCACTTTCTCGGCATAAAACCATACTGCTGTTCACTGATCCTCACCTCTTTTCTTAACCGAGCTTCCACTACTCTTTCCCATAACTTCATGGTGTGGCTGATCAACTTTATCCCTCTATAGTTACTACAGCTCTGTGCATCACCCTTATTCTTGAAGATCGGTACCAGTACACTTCGTCTCCACTCCTCAGGCATCTTCTCACTTGCCAAGATTGTGTTAAACAATCTGGTCAGAAACTCAACTGCCATCTCCCCTAAACATCTCCATGCTTCCACTGGTATGTCATCCGGTCCAACAGCCTTTCCATTCTTCATCCTCTTCATCGCTGCCCTTACTTCCATCTTGTTTATTTGCTGCACTTCCTGGTTAACTCTTCTCACATCATCCAGTCTTCTCTCTCTCTCATTTTCTTCATTCATCAGCTCCTCAAAGTATTCCTTCCATCTGCTCAACACGCTCTGTTCACCTGTGAGTACGTTACCATTTCTATCTTTAATCGCCCTGACCTGTAGCACATCTTTCCCAGATCTGTCTCTCTGTCTAGCCAATCGGTAAAGGTCCTTTTCTCCCTCTTTACTGTCCAACCTCTCATACAATTCACCAAACACCTTATCTTTGGCCTTCACCACTGCTTTCTTCGCCCTGCGGTTCATCTCCTTGTACACCTGTCTACTTTCTTCATCTCTCTGACTGTCCCATGTCTTCTTTGCCTCCCTCTTCTTTTGAATACACTCCTGGACTTCTTGGTTCCACCACCAGGTTTCCTTATCCTCTTTCTTCCTTCCAGATGTCACACCAAGTACATTTCTAGCCGTCTGCCTTAACACTTCTGCAGTAGTTTCCCAGAAATCCGGAAACACCTCCCAGTGCCCGTGTCAACTCCTGCCTGAAATCCACCTTGCAGTCCTCCTTCTTCAGCTTCCACCACTTGATCCTCAACTCTGTCATCACTTCTCTCCTCTTCTTGACCTCAAAGGTCATCCTACAGACCACCATCCTATACTGTTTAGCTACACTCTCCCCTGTCACTACTTTGCAGTCTCCAATCTCCATCAGATTGACCCTCCTGCAAAGGATATATTCAACCTGTGAGCATCTTCCTCCACTCTTGTACGTCACCCTGTGCTTCTCCCTCTTCTTAAAATAAGTATTAACTACAGCCATTTCCATCCTTTTAGCAAAATCTACAACCATCTGACCTTCAGCATTCCTTTCCTTGACACTATATCTACCCATCACCTCTTCATCACCTCTGTTCCATTCACCAACAATACCATTAAAATCTGCACCAATCATCACTCTCTCTCCCCTGGGTACACTCTCTATCACTTCATCTAACTCACTTCAGAATTCTTCTTTCTTCTCCATCTCACAACCAACTTGTGGAGCATAAGCACTAACAACATTTATTATCACACCTTCAACTTCCAGCTTCAAACTCACCACCCTCCCTGACACCCTCTTCACTTCCAAAACACTCTCCACATACTCTTCCTTCAGGATAACACCTACTCCATTCCTCCTTCTATCCACACCATGGTAGAACAGTTTAAACCCCCCTCCAGTACACCTGGCCTTACTACCCTTCCATCTAGTCTCTTGCACACACAAAATGTCAACCTTCCTTCTCTCCATCATATCAGCTAATTCTCTACCTTTACCAGTCATGCTGCCAACATTCAAAGTCCCTACCCTCACTTCCACTCTCCTCTCCTTCTTTCTCTCCTTCTCCCTCTGGACATGCCTTCCTCCTCTTCTTCTTCTTCTTTGGCCAACAGTAGTCCAATTTCCACCAGCACCCTGTAGGCTAACAGCACTGATGGCGGTCGTTGTTAACCCGGGCCTCGACCGATCCGGTATGGAATTCTGTATCGTTGTCCGCATATTGATTTGGCAAAGTTTTACACCGGATGCCCTTCCTGACGTAACCCTCCCCATTTACCCGGGCTTGGGACCGGCACGAAGAAATACACTGGCTTGTGCATCCCTAGTGGCTGGGTTTCTCTCTCTATATATATATTTCTCCCTTGTCATGTTCATGCCTCTCATTTATCCAATATGGGGAAAAGCATAAAAATTTACCTTGATAAAACATGTAGTCTTTCTCTTCTCTTCTCTTCTACTTTACTCTATATATATGGAAATGTTGTTTCAGCATTTTGTTGACTTAACATTCTGCAAGCCTGAAACTAATAGTACTACACCAAAAATTTGCAGTGGTTTGAAATATAAGCTGAAGTGACTTGATGATGGATGTTAAACATTGCTTTAATGGCCTAAACTTTAAACTTTAGAAGTGTACCTGGCTCTCTCAGTGATAATGTTCTGAGCTGAAGTAAATGAGGTTATAAATAAAATACACACTGACTAAAGTTAAAACACACGTTTAGGTGTCTGTTGACAGATCATTAACAAAAATTGCCATACAAGCATTCAAGTATCCTAACAATAATGATTATTAAATAATTGTTGTTAAATGACATAATAAAAGCTCCTATCCAAGCGGTAAACTTTTATTTATGTACACTGTGTGCAAAATTATTAGGCAAGTATTTTGAGAATTTGTTTTAATAAGTAACAAATAAACTGCTATCAGTCAATGTCTTCTTCTTCTTCTTTTGGCTGCTCTTGTTTAGGGATCACCGCAGCGTATCATCTGTTTCCATTTCTTACTGTCCTCTGTGTCTTCCACCTTCAAACCAACACTTGCCTCTCTCTCATCCTCTCTCACAACATTCATAAATCTCCTCTTTTCCTCTTTCCTGGTGGCTCCATCTTCCTTTTCCCAATATAATCCTTGTATTGCCTCTGCAAACAACCAAACCAGCACAAGCTTCCTTTTCTAACTTTTTCTCCAAAACATGCAACCTGAGATGTACCTCTAATATACTAATTTCTAATCCTGTTCATCCTCGTCACACCCAACATAATGCTCAGACTACTACTGTGCAGAAGTTTTATATAACTAAATAAAAAATGAAAATTTTCCTTTCTTTTCAGACATAAGCCTTCCATTCATGGAGTCTGTCAGTTTCTTAATCAGTTGATGATCAACCTTTTGTGCAGCATGGCCCTGCAGCCGCCCAGACACTGTTCAGAGAGGTGGACTGTTTTCCTTTCCTGTAAATCTCCCTAATCCTAACCATAACCTTCAACCTGAAAAGGTCCAACTAGCTCATCTTTAATAAAACCAGCCCATACCAGTACCCCATCTCCACCTTGCTGGTGTCTGAGTGGAAGTAGAGTTCTGTGCCCGTTACTGATCCAGCCATGGGCCCATCCATCTGATCCATCAAGAGTCACTCTCATCTTATCAGTTCATCAAACCTTTGAAAAATCTGTCTTGCTATATTTCTTGGCCCAGTCTTGATGTTTCAACTTATGTGACTTGTTCAGTTGTGCTCAAGTATCAGCCTTCTTTATCTTGGCTATGTCTCTGAGCACTGAACACCTAGTACTTCTGGACACTCCAGGTAGGTTCAGTGCTGGAATATGACAGCACTGGAGGATAATGGGTTCCTGGTAGCTTCACATTAGATTCTTCTCAAATATTTGGCAGTTCATTTGCATCTTTTTTCTCACTTGTTGACTATTTGCAAAAAACTGTTTGATGGTTCTGTGATCATGCTTCAATATCTTAGCAATTTCAAGAGTGCTGCATCCCTTTGAAATCTCTTTTTAGGCCCATTTTGCCTGAGGAGGAAAAGAAACTCCCTAATTATACACATCATGATATAGGGTTTTGATCTCCTTAGGCCACACTATACACTTTACCCTCATTACACAAATACACTTCACCTGATCTGCTTAAATCCAATTAGCATTTCAGTTTATATAGCTTGGAGTTGGAAGATGTGCATGGAAATCATTATATGGTCAAAATACACACTTGCCAAAAATAAGAAATAACAGCTCAAGTAGAAGTAGAAGATATTAGGTTGCATGACAGTAATGGTGTTAGATTATGAGATTAAGTCTTTCAGTGGATGTATGTGGGTGTATGTATCCTCACAAGGTTATTGGCTCAAACATCATGCAGTGTGTGCAACAAGGCTGGACTCTATTTAGTTTTTTTTTTTTTTTTCTTGTGACAGGACACCACGGCAGCCTGCCTCTCTCTCAATCTCAATATTAAAATGTCCACCTTTGTTTTATGTGGTTTGGCACACTGCTTCCCTTTCCCCCAATGTCACCTGCAACATAAATCCGTGTTCAGCAAAGGACAGCCTTATCATATTATATTATGGCTGAGTTGCAGCAGAGTGTGTGCAGGCGTGCATGCTTGTGTGTGTACTCTGGGGTTAACGTGTGCAATATGTCTTGTCTATTGAGCTCTTCTAGCAGAACTTCACCCATATTTTTTAAAAAGCTGACTCAGTGAATAGCAGACAGACAGAATGAATGATTTACAAATATCCAGCTTAAAAGCACCAGTTTAAAGCTTATAGCTACAGCCAGAAATTTCAAAAGAGGCCCTGAATATGCCTGGAACTGAAACAGCACAACGAATGAGGAAACAGCCCCATGTTCATGTTAGGTGCTTGTGGAATTTGGAAAAACATTATATATACATTATATTTGTATGTATGTATGTATGTATATATATATATATATATATATATATATATATATATATATATATATATATATTCTTTTTCTTTACACATCCTTCACATACATTCTTCAGATACTCCTCCTTCAGGAATAACACCTGCCCCTTCCTCCTTCTATCCACACTGTGGTAAAACAAACCCTCCTTTAGTACACCTGGCCTTACTACCCTTCCGTCTAGTCTCTTGCACACACAAAATGTCAGCCTTCCTTCTCTCCATCATATCAGCTAATTCTCTACCTTTACCAGTCAAGCTGCCAACATTCAAAGTCCCTACCCTCACTTCCACTCTCCTCTCCTTCTTTCTCTCCTCCTCTATCTGGACATGCCTTCCTCCTCTTTTACTTCTTCTCCTTTGGCCAACAGTAGTCCAATTTCCACCAGCACCCTGTAGGCTAGCAGTACTGGTGGCGGTCGTTGTTAACTGGGCCTCGACTGATCTGGTATGGAATTCTGTATCATTGTCCGCATATTGACTTGGCAGTTTTACACCGTGTGCCCTTCCTGATGTAACCCTCCCCATTTATCTGGGCTTGCTGCATGGTGTTTGAGTGTGCATGGGTTAAAAGCAGAGGTCCAAGTTCATTGTCTGCTGTGCTTTGACCTTGCAATGACAAGGACTTTCACTTTCAAAGAGCCTTACACTGGTAAATAATGTTTTACATTGGTAATAATTCATTGTTAAAAGGTTCTTTACCCTCCATATAATTCACAAAAATGTTTCTTTAAGCTGTTAACATTCTTCTGATGCACTGCTCAAAGAAACCTTAAGAGTGTTAAAGAACTGGTTCAGGTTTTTTCTTTGAAGGTCATATCCTTTAAATGTATTCAGTATTTTTTGTTGATATTTCTGTAGATGTTTGTAACTAAGTATAATTTGAGCAAGCAAATGACTATTTTGATATTTTGTGTAGCACAGTCTGTGTATTCTAAAAGAATGGATGCTGGAATCTCCATTATAAGGTGCCTGTGCATTGCGTATTTGACAGTGAGTTGACCAGGTAGCTCCTATAAGTGGCCATTCTTTGTGTGTGTGTGTGTGTGTGTGTGTGTGTGTGTGTGTGTGTGTGTGAATTTGTGAGTACACACTGGTTGTCAGATCAGTGGAAAAGCTAGATCATCTAAGGTCAAGGCCACATGTCCCCTGCATTATTTGTCACTGTGAGCACACAGTGAACCACAACAAAATGCATATCTACATTTAATCCATACACACCATGCAGCAGGGGGCAGCTATAACTGTAAGGCTTGGGAGGTGTGGGCTGGACATATGCTTATAGCCAGGAGTCTCATACTCAACTTTATTGCACTAGCACAGGTCGGTCAGACTAGAGCGCCGCCTTCCATTACAGAAGCCCCCTCCACCACTCAAAGGCACCACTCTTGGTGTTTCCTGACCCTTTTTTACCCAGAAGCCAAACAAATCAAAACTTAAGCACAAACAAAAGTCTACAACCCCCTTAATGGGGCACATGATTGGATCCATCCCATGGCTGACATCCAGCTGCAAGAGATCCTTCGCCCTGCTACGGCCACATCCAGGGCTGCAGACGGCAGTGAGGGGTACTCCAATATACCTGTCCATGAAGTCCTACTCTCCGAGGCTGGCACAGAAGCTCCACCTTCCTTGGCAGCTGCAGCCGTAGATTCAGAAGCTCCACTCTCCATGGCAGGCACACATGCAGAAGCCCTGCCTGCCGTGGCAGGCACAGATGCAGAAACCCTGCCTTCCATGGCAGGCGCAGACGCAGTCTCAGAAGCCCTTCTCTCTGTAGTGGGTGCAGGCGCAGAAGCCCCACCCTCCGTAGCAGGCAAAGACACAGAAACCTTGCCTTCAGCCAGCATAGAAGTGCCTGGAAATGGCGACAAAGTTCTGTCTCCTGGTGCTAGGGCAGGAGGAATGGAAACAGCCTCGACCTGGCTCAGGAGGGAACCTGGGGCTGTGGTGGAGAAGGAGTGGGCAAGGCCAAGGATGCCAGCAGGTCTAGGTACTGCCTCACCTCCACATCTATGGAAACCAGTGCCTGGAGAATCCGGCCATACTCATCAAGGCACACCTCGGGCCCCAGGGGAGAAGCGGAATCGCCAGTGCCAGCAGGTTCAGATGCCACGCAAACTCCTTGGCTGTGGCTACCAGCACCAGTCAGAACCCCCCACCCCCCAGATGTTTACTCAGCACAAGTTTACTCAGTCAAAGCAGAGCACCACCTTCCATGACAATAACCAATGTGGGAGAAGTAATGGGGACCTGAAACCATGACCTTCTGATTATGGGGCCTAGTCCCTAACCACTAGGCCACAGCTACCCCAATAAAGAAAATGTATGTTTCATTCATAGCTGCTTCTACAAAGGATTCTCACCCTGAGACAATGTCTGTGCATTCACCTAAAAGTAAGAAAAGGTGAGAAAGCTTTTGATCTCCTTGAGACCATTATTTTTTAATGGTGTCTTTTGCCATGCTGTAAAAGACAGATTTCAACATTAACTCTTTTATGCAGACCAAACACTCCAATGGCAATTGTGAAGACAATCATTAAGTCCCATATATCACTGAGCAAACAGCTAGTGGGCCACCTAAAGTTTGTGTGTGTGTGTGTGTGTGTGTGTGTGTGTGTGTGTGTGTGTGTGTGTGCGTGTGTTTGTGTGTGTGACAAGACATTTCATTTGTACTGCAAGATCTGTCACTGTCACCACACTGCATGCTAAGAAAAGGCTAAGGAAAGGAAGAGGAAGCCAGTGAGGAGGTAATGTCACTCTTTGTTGAACCTCTATTCTTGGTATTACATTCAAAGACTTTGCCTTTCTCCTTCCATAAGTCAATCAACTCTGACCCCATATCAGTCGCAGTATCCAGATAAATTTGAATGTATTTTTCAGAGGTTTTCAACTGTTTTTTCTTTAAAGATTTAAAAATTCAGTGCAGTGTATAATGGTCTTTTTTCTCATTACATGTGCTGAGGCAGTAAGCAGTAAAAATAAGAAATAGGAATAGGCCTTAATGTGTTTAACATGGAATTTTCCTGTTCATTATTGCTATACCAATTAAAGTACTAAAGTACTAGTTTCATATACATACTGCGTCTGTTTTTTGTTGGGTGCATGTTTCTTATAATTGTTTTTGCACTCTTTATCGTCTTATGTGGACTTGTCTAGGTGTGTTCTGTCATGTTAAATTATTACATGTACAACTGGTTAGACTGGGGACTTGCCAAAGGATGTATGTAACAATTGTAGGATCAGTATTAGTTTTGATGGCTTTTGCACAGTAAATGTTAAAGTTAGCAACATACTGTTAAAACATTGCAGTGATTAAACATAGTCATGTTACTAAGCTTACCCAATAAAACACTGCTCATTTTTGATTCCTGATGCTGCTGTCACATTAAACTGTATATATTGAATAATCTGTTGAACTATAATGTTATCGTTGGAATTCAGTTTGCTAAGAGATTTTTATATAGATGTTTCATGAGAGAAACAAAAACAAAACCTTAAGATTCCATTGATTGCTTTGCATCTCAGTGCAACAAACTATATATGATCATAGTTTTCTACTATGAAATATATACTTCAAGTAAAGTTCTTCCAAGCAATTTGTCTTTTTTTTCCTTTTGGCTGCTCCTGCTGCTCCATTTCTTTCAGTCCACTGCATCTTTTTACTTCAAACTAACTGCCTGCATGTCCTCTCTCACCACAAACATAAACCTCTTCTTTGGTCTTTCTCTTCTCCTTTTGCCTTGCAGCTCCATCCTCAACATCCTTCTCCCAATATAATCCTCGTCTCTCCTCCGTATATGTCCAAACCAAGCAATCTTGCATCTCTGACATTGCTATACATCATTCAATGTAAGCTGTAACTCTAATACTCATTTCTAATCCTGTTTATTTTGTCACTCCCAACACTACCTCTGATACCTACAGCTCTTTAACCTGTATAACAAAGCTGGTCTCACTACCATCCTGTAAACCTTTCCTTTCACTCTTGCTACTATCTGTCTGTCACAGATCTCTCCTGCCACTCTTCTTCATCCATTTCAACCTGCCATTCCAGACTCCCTGCTGCTCTGAACTGTTGACCCCAAGTATTCAAATTCCTCCACCTTTGCCAACTCTATTTCCTGCATCTTAACCATTCCAATGTCCTCACTTTCTTCCACACTCATGTATTCTATCTTAAACCTATTGACTTTCATTCCACTCCTCTCTGGAGGAGTACTTTCATTCCTCACCACCTCTCCGGGGCCTCCTCAAGCTGCTCCTTACTCTTGCTATGGATCACAATGTCACAAGTCCATGGGTGATCCTCTTTAATCTCACCTGTCAACCTGTCTGTTACCTTTGCAAATGAAAAAGGACTCAGGGCTGATCTTTGTATTAATGTAAAAATGTATTCTCATGCCTACTTAAAATGCATTCATTGCTCCTAGTGCAGAACTCACCACTGTCACACTGCCCTCATACATATCCTGTACCCTGTTATATGTTTATACCTAATATATTAATCCTGTACATCTACTAAACATTAAGGTTTTTGACTTTGTTTCACACTTTTAGAGTAAAGACCTTCGAGAGAGACTTGCAGCATTGAAAAGATTGGTTAGACTATGTTGTTTAACAGATAAGGAGGCATTAAGTCTGACAAGATTTCTGCTTACCTTGACAGCTGTGATTATTTAGTTTTCTGAATTAAGGTTTCCCAGTAGTTTAGAAATTTATGTTCTGTGTTTTATGACTTTCCAAAAGAGTAGAATATTAAAATACACCTTGATTGAATTTTAACCCCATGTCTATTCTGCATGAAGAAACTGCCTATTGTTCTTTAAAAACTGCATTTTACAAGTGGAAACCACTATTGAATATTAGAAAAAAGATAAACCTCTCATAATTGCTGTCTTGGCTAAATTATTTTCTAGACTAAAATAAAACTTCTTGCTATTATTGCCAATATTGCTATTAAACTGCATAGATAATTATTATTTTTTCCAGCTTAAAGTACTTGTACAACCTAGGAAAGTAGCCAAAAAAAGTAAAAGAAAGTTGTTTTTAATGTGTTTTATTGAAGGAAAACAATGACAGTTTTTTCAGTATATATATTAAAAATATGTATTTGATTTACAATAAGGATTTCACCTACGACATACTAGTCTTACTAGTTGCATTTTTTTCATTGCCCCCACTCACAGGGTGTACAAACAAACAGCAAATAAAAAAGAATGAAAACGTGAAGAACATCCTTCAATCAACCATCCATCATCTAAGCCTTGTTTTGTCAGTTCACTTATTAGCAAATTGAATTTCATACTGTGTGTGTGTTTGTGCGCATATGTGTGCGTGTTTGTATTTGTGCTTTATTGTGGTGTGTATAACTGCCATCAAAAATGACCATAAGGCACTCTTTATGTCTTATACAGCTATGGTGTACACGTGAACTAGGTGGCATTAGTCTTTTTTTTCATCTGAATTTATCAAATTTAAATTTAAAAGGAAATAATGTATGTTATTTTCTGTGCTGTTAAATATTGTGTTGGAACATATTTGACCCATAAGACAGCACTTGGCATAAAATGCAGTTTTATTGTTCATTTTATCTTCAGTCTTAGTGCTGTGTAAATCAAATAAAATGGTTTGGATACTTATTTTGAACAGTGATGAATAAACCTTGCAACAAATGTAATCCATAAGGGTCTTCTATATTTCTGCTCCAAGGTTCAAAGAGTTAAAGCTTCCTTAAAATATTTGTTCACCACACATTTTTGAGTTTGTTTCCACCTTGATGGAGCCATTGACACATTTACAGTTATTAAAGAAAAGTAATATCTACTTTTATTTCAGAATTAACAGGGTGGTGGTGGTCTAGTGGTAGGATACTTGCCTATGGACCTATGGCTCAAGAGGTCCCAGGTTTGAATCCCACCTCCAGCACTACCACCACCACTGAGCAAGACCCTTAACCCTGAGTTGCTCCAGGGGAGCAATAATGTAATTAGGAACTGGAAGTCGCTCTGGATAAGAGTGTCTGCTAAATGCCGTAAATGTAGAATTAATTGTATGATTTGTATGATTTATTTCTAGTACCATGCATGGAGATTTTATCAGAACTATTAAATAACGTGGTAGATTTAAAAGAGATATGGTATGATTTTTATTTGAATACATGTGATGCAAACCATCAATGCAGAGGGAACTGAATATAAATGTAATTTATTTGATTGAAATCATCATTTTGTTAATTATGTCATTCAATTATATAGCAAAAATGAAAATAATACAGATGTGTAGGAGGCATCTCATGAAGAAAATCACACTTTTGTGCTTTCTTTAGAATGGAGCTCCTTTTAAATTCTTGCATTTTGCTAAGACTCTGTGTCCCCATGTGGACCATTTCCTTCAGCCGTGAAAAGTAGAAAGGATTTAAATTTTTTTTTATTATAGACCTGCAAGGGTTAATCATTTATGACCTGGATTAGAATGGCCTACATGTACTATTCACTCTATTAACAGCAAACTGCATCAGCATCTACTAAAGTATCCGGTTCCGGTACTGGTGCATCCTTTCTTTATTCTCTTCGCCATGCTTCCTTTCCATCAGGCCGTTCTTGTCACTCATGTTTTCCATGCATTGGTCCACCTTCTCCTCTTCCCTTACTCCCAGTCGCATTCTCTCCCCACCACCTTCCCTCAGGAAGTCCGCACTTCAAAGCAAAACCACTTCAGCACTTTATGGACCTCAGGATGAGCTTTTATTGATCAGACGCGTGCATTAAGGATTGCGACAAGCAAGTGGGGGAAGAGAAGGAAAAAAGGAACGATTGCTTTACTTATTCAACAGCCTGACATGCAGCCCTCCCTCCCTCCCACCCTCCCTTTAGCTCATCCTTCCCCATCTCCCTCTCTTTCACTGGAGAGACAAAAAATCAATGGGCACCCATAAAGCGCAGCCGGCCCATATCGTGGTGGCAGTGATTTGGGTTGAATACATAATCAGAGATTATGGCTCATAAATAGTGGAAGGCATGACATTGGTAATACTCACCCGGGTTTTAATAACCCACAGAGTGTTTAATCATGTTATTAAGGATCATAAAGAGTGGGGTGCAATGTATCAGACCACTGTTGTGGCTGGATCAGCAAATCCATACAGGTCTACTCTCAGGACAGTCAAATCCTGTCAGATAGTGTTGTGAGACAATCCTGGAGGAAGAGTATGTGTGTGTGCGTGTGTGTGTGTTTGTGTGTGTGTGTGTGTGTGTGTGTGGGCAGGGCAGATCCCAGATCTTCTCCATCTATGTCACTGTCCTTTGAGGTGATCAATGCACAGCTACAGCTGGTTGAAGGGGACCAAATCCATAGAACAGTTGATTTGGTTCCATTTTACCAGCTTTAGCAAAGCATTTGAGGATGATTGATGTGGGAGTGTGGGTTTTTTCCACAGGCCAGCAATTTCAGGACCTGCAAAGAACATCAGATGAGATCAGATAAGAAGGTTTTTGATGTTAAAACAATGTACTATTGTAAATCCTATATATATATGTATATATATAATGACTGGCAATGTATAAGGGGCATTTTGTACTGGTTAAACATGGGGGGCCTGGGGTATGAGTGTATTACAGTATATTTCAGTCAGTAGAGCCTGCTACCTAACATTGACATAACCATGCCATGAACCTGTTACAGCAGAAAAAACAAATTATGTCCATAAGTAAAACAGTGTCATGTATTCATTGCCATGTCTGTAATAATCATGATATAGCTAACATTGTGTGATTGACATATAACACAAACTATGAGGATACCAAGCATTGTAGCAACTGTCCAGACAGTTTATGTTTTATTCCAATCCCAACACCCAACAGCATATGACAACTGCCATTGCATGCTTATGATATAAACATAACAATATTATGCAGCAGGGTTCAAGTAAAGTGTTTTCTTACATTTTTGGTCCACTGAAGCAGATTTTTTAACTAATTTGACTTATTCTTTTTGCACTGTGGTTCATAAAACCCATGTTGCAGCACATAAAGATCCTTTTCAGACAAAACAAAGGTAAGAAGGATAGACGCCCAGACAGAAATATTGCAAATGAAGAGGAAAAAGGTGTTTAAAGGAAGGAAGTGCTAAAAGTGAATGCAGAGCAAATCATTGAGTGATGAAATAAAAAAGGAAAAAAATGCAATAAAGGCAATTCTTGATTAGACATTAACTACTACATTCTATATGTCCTCTCTAAGCACCTCTAAAATTCACTCAGTTCTGCCCTCAGCAGCTCTGAGAGTGAGTGAACCTGAGCGGGCCGTTAAGTGTGTGCGCGCGATCAGCAGGCTGTTGAGAAACGTCTTACAGCCTCCGCAGTTCTTTAACAGTTCCCGGCAGAAAGGCCTAGAAACGATGGCTGCAGACAAAGTTGGGAAAACAATGAATTTATCACAGGCCTGTCAATAGTGCTAATGAAGCCAGAGGAAACAACCCTGGCAGAATTAACTCCCGCTGACCTCCCTCATTCTCCACCCTCCCTTCTTTTCTTTCCCTTGTCTTTTTATCTCTGCCATTTCATTTTTTTCACCTCATTTGTCTTTTCTTTCTTCCTCAGGCTGCTTTTCTTTATTTTTACAAGCGAATGTCCGCTGAGCTCATTTTATTTAGATCTACATGTTAGCCCTGCCCTTGAGGGCCCCCACTCAAATCACTTTTAAATGATCATTAGCTAATCATTTTGCCATGGGGAAGTTGGTCAGTGTTCTTCCCAGGATGCTGTGCAGGCATGTTTGTGTGTGTAGAGGCCTAGAGAGTGTGTGTTTAGCCGGATTTGATGTTGCTCTGCATAAGTGCTTGGATTGAGTTTGATATATAGTACACATTACAGACACAGTGCTGTGGATACTCTCATTACACACCCCCATACAACATACAAACACAATGTACACATGCATAACAGCATTTCAAGGGAAAACACTGGTTGCTTTAGAGTAAGAACACAAATTGAGTCCATTATAGGTTGTTTCAATTTTGTTTCAATCTCCTAGAAGGTTACATAACCCTAGATATGCCATGCACTGCCTGGAGTCTTGCAGTGCTCTTAAATATCTCAAGCGACTCTGACCTCATTGCTAACCTCCACCCAATTCAGGCACTCGTCTCACTGCTACTTTTAAAAATAAACGCGGCGACAGAATGAAAGTGAAAAGTGACTTCTATTGTCATTGTGAAACACAGCACAGCACAACACAATGAGACTCAACTTCTACATTTCCCCCTTACACACACGCAGCAGGAGGCATCTATTGAAAGTGCACAGGGATTAGTGATGGGGACAGTACCTTGCTCAAGGGTACCTTAGGGCAGCCTACTTGTGAAAGAATCAAACCTACAATTTCCCGATCCGGAGCCAACTCCCTAACCACTAGGCCATCGCTGCCCCGTTGCTGCCCTGCTGTACCCTATTGCTCCACAAGTGTGCTCATGCATGAATTTACATCTGTGTGTCTGCTCTCAGCTTTTTGCTGGGAGCCAAAAATAAATAAAAAATCCACAGTTTAACACAAATCCTTCCCTTCAGATTAAAGAGTGTCAAAGTCACACTCTAACAGTGTTTTTTTTTCTTTTTTTACACTGAAAGCATATTTCTGTATTACTTTTAAATACCTTTTTTCCATTTCAATCTCAAAAACATGACAAAAAAACAACATTAACTTTATAAAATATTTTTTGTGATTGAAAATGATGTGAGATCAGCTGTCATTTAATTTGAGGATTTGAGAAATCCACAAAAAGCATGGCATGATTGATAGAAAATGCCACCAAGTTTTTGAAGTCTAGCACATGACCAGTGTTGTGGTAAACCAACAGTAGGACCAACTAGTCATAGTGGTCAGTTGATCAGCGTACAGGGCAGTTTGCACTTAAACATGAGTAAGTGTTGCTGTGGTGTAATACAGGGGGCCAAGCACTGCAGAGAGCAGGAGATAGTACAGAGCGCTGAATCACACCCTGCTCCCCAACAGCCGCATTAAAGCCACTGTACCCTGGAGGCCTCCTTGTGTTTCTCATTATACGGATAGTCAACATCAGCATTAGGTTGCATATGCTGCTAAATCTACATAGAGATTTGCAGTTGTGCTCACAATCTTTACATTGAACATATTGCTGCACACAGATGGACAGTTAATGCATATTTGCTGAAATGAACATAATTGTTTTATTATTTATTTTGGTTAATTTATTTTACTTTATTTATTAAGTAAAAACTGCACACCACATGCTATAGGTAAGCTGTTGAGGATGCGTGTTTATTCTCTCATGCAGGAGGCCTAAGAACAAAATGCGATGTGGATTTGGTTGCATAAATATATACATATTGGCTCTGCTATTAGACCTTAAGTCATTTGATTTTGGTTTTAACACCATTGGGTAATCTGTATAAAGCTTTGAAGAAACTTCCCTGGCTGTTTTTTTTATTTTCAATTTTTGCACATTCTTGATTTAGATGCCCTTGTATGTTATGCTAACTATTTCAGAATGAAAGAAAGTGAAATCCTCATAGGTAAGCCTATATGAGATACAAAATCATTCGTTATGACAGATGACATTCTCCTGAGAACAGCAAGATCAGGTCTGCATTTAGCAATTGTGATACGGGTGAGAGAGTGTGTGTTAAAGTTCAGCATGCATGCTGGTGTTTGTTTCGTCTTCTCTGGCTGGAATTAGTGAGACGGCATGCCCTGGTCTATTCTGAGCCAGTGCATCTCTCTCTCTTGCATTCCGTTCTTTATCTCATCAGTCAGATTTCAGGACAGCTGAAGCCCTTAAACAGTGTGTGTGAGCTTACACAAGCGCATGAGTGTGTGTGAGCGCATGTCAGTTTGTCCTAGGCCTGCTTCCGCAGGTGGTATATGGGAGCAGACAGCTGAGAATGGCCTCCTCTGAATAACTACATGATTAAGTTCTAAACTATTCAGTGATGTCATTAAAAATCAAAACAGGCATTGTTCTTCTACCTACACACATTTTTTCACTTCTTCCCTTGCTCTTATTGACACTTTTC
>CM029385.1:13080890-13086640 GCA_017165825.1 Hepsetus odoe | reverse complement strand
GTGTGTGTGTGTGTGTGTGTGTGTGTGTGTGTGTGTGTGTGTAAGACATTCTTTGCAGATGTTTTTCTGTGTTTTTACACAGCATCTAAAGTGATCCAGTGATCCAGTCTAGTTAAGGATAGTGATTGACTGACTCACTATTTTTGTGTATTTTTAGACCTCTCCTTCTGTGCTTCCTTTACAAATGTTCCTTTTATTTGTATATATTATACGGTTAGTTAGTTAGTTCATTATTTAGTTTGTTCAGCAGCAAAAGGAAAATGTGTATTTGATGATTTAAGGATGAGCAGCAGCCAGTGAGAAAGAAGTAGAAAATCATGATAATGATGTAATTATTAATGTTTTTTTTTTTTTCCCTGCTGACCACAATGGTTGCGCTGTACATTCAGCTTTACGGGCACAGATGAGCTCTGTTGGATTTCTGAACTCTTTTTTTCTACAGATGTTACATCAGGTAATTTCTCTCACTCTTTCTCTTTGGCACGCTCTCTGCCCAGTCCCATTCACCACATTAATGTTTCATTCCTTAAGCAGTTGGTGTGGAGATCAGCTGGTGTGAGCACTTCACTCTCAGCTGTGATCACCCTGGAGCTTCACTACATCGTCCTGCTCCGCTGCAGACATTGATGCCACACACTGGAGCAGCTACAATGCATTTATTTGACATTTAATGATGCATTTATACTCCCATTATATTCTTTTTGTATTCTGTTCTATTCTGTGTATTCTATTATCTTTGAGCTCTTATAGCTTTCCAGAAGTCAACTAGAACCATAGTTATCATTTCTCCCTTTTGTCTCATTATTAATAAAAACTGAATTTTCAGTTTAGTAGGAGAGATATTTTATTGTAGCTTATATTTGGTATGAAGTTATTGCCTAGTCATATTTTGCAGAAGCTTGAGAATGAAACAAAAACTTCCAGTTTATTACAAGAGATATTGTATTATAGTTTGTATGTGGTGAAGGGTAATTGCATAGTCATGTTTTGCTGAAGAAGAAACTTCAAATTTTTGTCTTGTCTGTGTCATTGTTTTACATTGAAACAAACATGAAAGAGCTGAAAGTATAGCCTTGAGGCTTTGATATAGGATGTACATAAAACCCTATTGTAAACCATTTAATGTATTAATTATATAAAAGCATAATTACATACATATTTGTGATTAGATTTGCAAAGACATTGCTGCATTAATGTAGCTGATTTGTGCAATATATTTGTTGTTTAAGTTCATTTATTTTTTCCAATTAATAAATTGAATTATAACACAAAAGCTGCCTATTATTTTGTGTGAAACTTTCATGATGATCCTATAGAAATGTTACAAAATTACTTATCTTAAAAACATTTTGTACATTGGCGTAAATTAGAAATGAAGAGGGTTTTCGTCTTCTTCTGTAAACTCTCCCTTTTGGAGTATATATAGGATTAATGGACCAATCACACTACCATGTTTAATATTAGAGACTTTGGCTTATTAGTGTTCAATCCTTCTGTCCCCTTTTTGTTCTTAATTTCCATGAAGTTTCTTTCTTTCTTTCTTTCTTTCTCTTTCTTTCTTTCTTTCTTTTTAGTTGCTCATTCTCTTTTCTTCACTTTCTCTTCTTCTAATGTCCTTTACAATTACCCTGCACTCCATCTCTTGCTCTCTGCTCCTTTCATTTTCTTCTGTCCTCTTCCTTTGCCTCTCATCACCTCGCTCACGCTCTCTCTCTCTCTTTCTCTTTGTCTCGCTCTCATATGCTCTCAGCTCTTGGCTTAAACCCTGTGAGACAGTGCTGGAATGCTAACTAGACTCTGGCTGACTATGCACTACTGAAAAATATGATCACTTAAAAAAAAGTACCTGCATGTGTGTGTGTGTGTGTGTGTGTGTGTGTGTGTGTGTGTGTGTGTGTGTGTGTGTGTGTGTTTGTGTGGTTTCACCTGTACAGCTGTTCTGACACTGGTTCACACAGCTGCTGCTCCCAATTACCCTCCCCTTTACCCTCCCACCACACATAACCTGCATACATGCTCCGCACTCACACACATCTGACAAGCCCACACCTCTACACTGTACGAGAGTGTGCTCTGGCATTTCATACAAACACGCAAAAGTAACCAGCATTCACATTTCCGTGTCAGCAAAACGCACACAGACATGCTATTCATTTTCCTTTATTCTCTCCTTAATGCTTTTCATTCTCTTCTTCACTTTCATCCCCTCTGTAAACACTTCATTCCTGTAATCGCCTTGTAGAATGTGTTTAACTCGTTGGGAGAGATTCAGCTGAATGCGCATTAAACTCAGACGGAGAAGCTTCCTTTGCAGGTGCTTGGAAACACAGGCATCCAAAGAGCAGAAGGAGTTGTGATTTTCTTTCTTTGAATTAATAGCTATGAAGAGCTTTTATTAGAATACTCCTGGTTTTTCATCTTAACCTCTTTTTGCCATTTCTATAGTGCTCACAAAAAGGTTTCCCTTAAAACTCACTTATAATGGTAACAAACAGCCAGTTGCTGTTTTATTGTAAGTTTTATTTGAGTCTGTTAATGCAGTTTTAATTAACTGTATGATATACTGCAAAGGGTATATGGGTTTAGGATGATTCAGATGCCATAATATAGTAAAAATAAAGTGCCATACATAAATATTCACACCTACATGAATGCAATTACTCATCAATTGTTTAATTTTTAATGTATCAATTTCTTCAGCCTGAGTAATAACACAGTAATTAAACAATTACTATTTGATTTATGCCTACAGAAACATAAGCCTGTAAACTTAAGTAAACTTTATTGTGCCTAACAACACAATATAAAAATAAAGTGATATATTTACACCAACATGGTTTTTAATAATGCATTTATGCCTATCAGTTCTTAAAACATTGATAAAAACTAATGCCCTTAAATATACTATACCCATCATTAGGCAAATTACTAAACAAGGTGGGGTGCACTCCATTGTAATTACATTGTTATTAATATGTAATAAGCCTCTAAATAAACGCACAGCTGTCTCTGGTGCTCTATGAGTACTGATGCAGTGTGTTGGGCTGCAGCAGCATGTCCTGCTGACTGTCAGAATGGTAAAAGTGAAGCTTTTTACTTGTCATTGACAGGCGGAGGCCTCCACTGGAGTGCCCTTGTTCTTTTAATTACTTCCTTCTCGTTTACAGCTCCAGTGAATTTTAATTATCCAACATGCTAATGTCAGGCAAGCATGTGTGTTTCACAGTGGGGAAGTGTGGGGTAAGCTCAACTGGAACAGCACCACACATATACGGAAAGAACACACCCTGCTAAGACTGGACATTGAGAGGGGGGCATAAAAAGATATCTACCAAACAGCAGGAAAAGGAAAGCATGTCGTATAAAGTTATGATGTCAATAAGCGGTGGCTCACCCGTTCGGCTCAGCTAAAAAAACAAATGAGAGACAGTAATAATAAGTCCATCTGTGATGCTTTGCTATAGTTTGGTTCTGTAATTATATAGAAACCTTGCTCCTATGCTCTCTCCCTTGGCCTAAAGTGTTGGGTGGGACTGGTTGTTATTGTGGTTAAATGCTAGCAGATGTCACTTTAATTGATTGAAACAAATTAGGAATTGATCCTGAGTTTGTTTCTTGCTGATGTTGATTGGATTGTTTCAGGTCATGCACAAACTTCTGTTGTGCCTGCACCTTTACTTTAAATAAAAAATGTAAAAAAATTTAAATGCCAGAACTATGGGAAAGGGCTGAAAGCTTATTTGAAGTATCAAATGTCCTTGAGATTTTGATTAGTTGTTTTTGCTTTTTTGAACTTATTTTGCTTTGATACACTGCAATGAGAGTTTATTTGACTCGACTTCTTGAGGAACATTCTTTTGCCTGTGATAAAGGAAAGTTGTTTCCTTCTTTGCACAGGTGCATTGTCCTTTCTGCATATTCACACACTAAAAAGGTCTTTTTATGTCACTGTCACTTTTGAACAACCGCCATTACAGTTTTGAGGAGTTTGTTAATATATGCGTCTTTGCAGACCTGCTGGAGGCATCGGCTGAGCCGGTGAGCCAAAGCTTGTAACAGGGGACACTGATGCTAATGTTTGACTGACAGGTTGACAGTTTGATGGGGGAAATGGGGGTGGGGGGTGCACAAGAGCAGTACAAAATCAGGCTTTCAGCCCCAAGCAGACCTTTCCACTCACTTTGGAAATCTGACCTTTGACCTCTACCTCTCCTGATTTTTCTGAGGCCTAGAAGTGGCCAGAGATACTGAGCTGTGTATTAGCAGTGTGTAATCAGTATCTATATCAGTATATCTGATATAGTATGTCTAAACACACCTTTGGGCTGAGAAGCATTTACAGTACGCCACACGCAGCTTGATAATGCCACTCACACATTGAAATGAACAGCTTAGGATCACAGATAAGTCTTTATCATAACTTCCTGAGGCACGTCACTTTCCATGCACCAAAGCCCTGCTGTGTTAGGATGCAGCAAGCTGCTGTCTTCCAGCTTCAATATACTGCACTGAATTTATTCACCTATGAAAAATAAATTTAAAATCCTAAATTTAAAATGCTCTACAGCCATGCAGTAACATACACAATGGATAAATATACATCGCTTTTCAGTAAGCTAAACAGCTAATATTTGGCACCCTCTTTTTTAAAACCATGACAGATGGATGGCCATGATGAGGGGCACAAAAATTGAACTCCCCTCCCCTATACTTTATGTATATATATATTCTATCAAAATAAGTTTTTTTTTTTTGTTGCTAATTTTATTGTACAATCTTTTTTAGTTGTAAAACATATACTGCAAACATACACGGTAATTTCTGCACAGCCCGCAAATAGTTTTCTTAAGTATGCTAAATAAACTATGTACTTAAAAAATAGCTGCAATGTGTTCTTTCAATCTTAAATATTTAACAATGTCACATAAAACGTTGCATATGGCTGTACAGTTTCATCCTCTTTCCATCCTTTTGACTTTTTTCTTCATAGCATTTAAGCTATGAAAAATGCTGGTTTCTGTTGGAGGTCCACTTTTTTGTTTGGATGTATTTTCAAAATTAATCACATAAGTTACATGATTCAATAATACGTGTACACTTTAAACTATGTTCACGTTTGATTTTCATTTTTTACTTACAGCTTTGAGGCAGACATGGCAGCAATATTATCTATTTGTCTTTATTTCTATTTCTAGAAACTTTTCATCAAATCCAAATCACCAAATTCAACTTCATCTGCTTAGAAATAGAAGTGACAGAAAAATGTTGGCAGCTGACAAAATAAAATCATCTTTTGTTCCTCAGGCATATTTCACAATTCTATGTTGGGCCACGTTTTCAGTCTAATTTCCTGACATATGCTATTAAAACCTAAAGCTGTAACAAAACATGTGATTGATTATAGGCTTTTAAATGTTCTAGACACTGATCGCATCACTGAAACTTAAACACCATGCGCTTTGTTAAACCTTGCGTACATAAGCTCTGCAAATCAAAAAACGCCCCTGGGGCTATTAATGCACTCGGCCACTTTTCTCCCATATAATCAGCTGCTGGAAACAAAACGATTATGTATTTTAAATGTGAATTGTGCATTAAATCATTTAAATGTGCCATGCTTTAATTTTCCTAACTAGAATTGTATCACAGTCCACACATCTTACGCAGCGATCTTATTGGGATTCCAGTGCAAAGGCACTGAGTCACTTTATATTACTGCAGTCCATCATTATGCCACATTGTATTAGTCT
>CM029385.1:13068390-13075890 GCA_017165825.1 Hepsetus odoe | reverse complement strand
TCAGATCAATACCAATTTATAGGCAAATAGCACACAGCTGACTCTCCCCTTTAATGAATTAGCCCATCGCTGATGTCACTGCTCTAATGAAGCCCCTCGCTGCGGCCTTAAGTAAACCTAGCGGAAATGCATGTAGGGCGTGTGAGTGTATGTTACCTGTACATGTCACACATATACACAAGCTTCTTGTCTTGATAGATTATTACAGCAAAGGGCAGTTACTGGAGGAAAAGTTGTGCAACCTCTGTACTCAAACACTACTGCGCGTGAGGGTGTGTATGTGCATGGGGACGTGGGAGAGGGTCTAAACACTTTCCATTGGGTGTAACTACAATTTTGTCATATTGCAGTGCAGTATGTTTTCAACGAAAGCTTCAGCGAATAGCACCAGTCTAAACAAAGCAGCGAACACAGTGCGCGCTTCAAAGACACGCTACATAGATGCAGCATGCATACAGAACAGCACACTTATGCATGTGATTAGACTTCCTCCACTCATCTGTTCTTTTTTCCCACATTCTGACATCCCCTCAACTCCACCACAGCTTACCTCATACACACACGCACGCACACACACACACACACTCGCATTAACTTGCCATGCATCTTAAATGCACTGCTCATAATTTTTAAACACATTTACTTTTAATACTAAATAGCTGAATGTTTCAAGAATGACAATTTATTATATTTAGGTAAATTAAACTGAAATTAATATTTACTATTAATCCCGTTTAAATTCTTGACAGTCATGTTAAACACACAGCTCCATAATTTGATCCCCTTATTGATTGATTGATTGATTTTATTATTTAATTATTAAACCATTTAATTAATTATTTATTCATTCATTCATTCATTTCTTTACTGACTGCACTTTACATTAATAATATTGCAACATTTAATATATTGCATGAATAATGGCCAATGAACATTTTTAATGATCTAAATAGTTCATTTAATATCTAAAATAACAAAAAAATTGGTCAGTTGAAATACATTTAGATAGCACTTCTATAAGCATATATGTTCTTCAAGAGAGCCAAAGCTACTCATATATTGTCTTTTGAGATGTCATTTCTAACAGTGATACAATATCTTGCTATTACATACAGGAAATGGAAGTTGCTGTGTAAACATGCACATGTGTTTCAGCCTCTATTTACTCTCTATATGCACCTTACAGACTCTAACAGTAGTCTCTGGTCAATGGCTAGCAACTTAACACAGGCCAGTAGCCCTGTCTCTCTCTGTTGCAGCCTCCGTGTAATTAAACTGAAAGTCCTCATCGTAAATCACCACTCCTCTCCGCCCTCTCTTTTCGCTCTCCTATATTTTTAATCCCTCCATTCCTGATGAGACTAGAGTGTGGTTTGTGTAAACTGAATCCCCCCCCACCCCCCAGCCCACCTCACTATCTACTCTTTCTTCACCTTGCATGACCACTCAGCCAACATTTAATATGAGCTTGCCATCCCAGCACCATACATGGAGCTTTTAGTTGGAAATATGCTTATGTCACCACACGCACGCACACACACACACTCATACTTTAGGAGCAGGTGTACCATTCCCATCCCAAACTGGACAACCTTCAGCAGCTGCTCCATCCCAGATACATTCAACTGTCACCTGATCCTTCCAGCTCCGGGTGAGTCTACTTTTAAACATGGCTTGGGTCGCCAGGCCTAACTCCTGCCATCGTGCCATCGGTGTAAAATTAGCAGGTACAGAGCTGACTGGCCTTTCTGAAACTTCCAGGAGGTCATATGGCCGAACCCCCTGCACCCCTCCTCATTGAACCTCTTTCAAAGTACCTCTCCGGGGCTAAAGAATGAGTAAAAGCACATTCTTCTCAAATCTGATTCACTTATATGAATTAGTCTCAACATATATTTTTTACAATTGCTGTTATAAAAATCTAACTTTAAAAATTGGAAAACAATAATTGCATATTTCTTTGTGACTTAAACAACCATTCATCAGAAATTTCACGTGCAATGCAAAGGACAGCTGACACTACTAATATAGTGCTAAAAACCTATTAAGAGAAAAAAATGATTTACAAAACCCGCGACCCTAATCAGATTAATTGGATGAGATTGACAAAAATGTTGTGTTATGACAGCGATGACAGACTCATGTTGGATTCCCCATTCCCAAAGTCAGCAAACTGCTCAAGCTCCTTGCACAGGTGTAACCTACAAGAGATCTACCCTACCCTAGACTGCTCTAGGTGTGGTGCAGTAGAGTAAGAGCTTTACTTATATATATAAGCACAGATATAAAGGACCACAGTGAAACCCTTGATCAAGCCTGCCTTTTAACTCTTAAACAATAAGGAGCTTAGCTCAATCCATAAACTGCTTCAGCTGTTTGCACTGACAGACACCAGCCCAGGCTAGCATGTGATGCACTAGTGTGATGATGTCAATAGTGTCTCCTTCAGCGCTGACACTAATATAACTTTGACAGGGCAGCAGAGCTCCGGACCGCTTCCCCTCCAACCGCACACTGATGCAGACAAGAAACACAAAGACACAGGCCAGGCAAGACGAAGAGTTTCCTCCTACTGTACATGCATTCACTCACACACTCACCCATACACACTCACTTACCGAGAGAGGCAGTCTGTGAGGATTGGAAAGGCAAGAGGAGAGAGTCCGTACACCAGCAGCTGATTCAGCGTTTGAGACTTTAAGGATGAGGATGAGTGCAGAGAGAGAGAGAGAGAGAGAGAGAGAGAGAGAGAGAGAGAGGAGGAGGAAGGAGGAGGGAAACAGAAAGGGGTAGAAAAGGAAGGAGAGTCACTGATGTTGGAGTTCTGTCGCCTCTTCGCATGATGCAGGATAAAAAGAAAGTTGCAAATGGAGAAGAACAGCTAAAGGAATGGACCACTGTAGCGAACATAAATACACATATGGGCAAGTTTGCCAGTCACAGGGCTGCCGCCCATCTCATCACTGCCTAATTGTAAACGTGTCACAATTCTGTTACACCCCGCCCCCATTCCTCCACCTGTCCTGGGAGAGAAAGCTACACCCGTTGGGATCTGAAACAGGAGTGTGAGACAGTGTGGATGGTATGCTGACACTAGACGAAAGAGAGAGAGAGAGAAAGAGGGAGAGGGGGAGAGTGAGTAACATTGACACAGAGAGAATGAGAATGGTGGGTAAAGTGTGAAAAGATTTACAGAGGGAATGAAGATATCAAAGCCACATAAAAGATAAAGACAGGGTTCGAGAGATAAAGACATAAAAGGGCGACGTGAAAGATGGAGCAGATTAAAGGTTAAGAGCGAGGTGAGCAGCAGCATTTAGAGAAAGCTCGAAGGAAAAAAAAGTGGAAAGAAAGAAGCAAAACGATGAAGCTTTAGAGCATGCAGTCTTCTCCAATGATCATCATCAAAAGCAGAAATCTCTCTTTTTCCCCAGGTTCTCATCAGATTTGCCACTAAGGTATATTCCATACTGTCACACACGCCTGTCCATTGAGGCCAATAAATAACAACAACGTCTGTGAACAACGGCCGAAAAGTTAAAGGTGCCCTCATGACAGCTACGATGGTTTGACCTCAGGAAGAAAAGGTCAAAAATCTCATACAAAACAATTAGCTGTCATATTGAGGATCTTGAAAATTTGCAAACGACGCGTAAACAATAACACACAGGGGGGGTGCTGAGGGTTAGGGGTGATCGGCAGAGCCTCCCCCTGCCCCGAAGCTTTTATACTTCTGGGGTGAAAGGCACAGTGAAGCCCCTCTGGCCCTTCACCCACTCCCCTCACTCTCTGGCCTTATTTAGTGAGGCAGGGCAAAAAATAGACCCTCAAGTGCTGATGGCTTACTCTTACTCACAAGGGGATGGGTTTCAGGTGGGAGGGGCTTACACCCAAGGGAAGAGCTACTTTTCACAGGCAGATGGCAAGCAGGGCAGTGGGCAGTCCTGATTATTTTCTCTGGAGTTTGATCTTTTTCTATGCTCATGTAACTCAGTTCTTTGCTTTTTAGATTTTTGATTTTTAATCATTTATTCTACTAAAGCAAATGATTGCAATTAGATGTACCCCATCTGTTCCATACAGGCAGTCCTTTGCCACTGGTTACACCTCTACCTTTTCAGTCCTACATCTACAATGGGGGATGTATTTTTAGCCCCGCCAAATAAAGAGGTGCGCACCTCCTGGCCCAGCCCTGATGACCCACAACAGCCTGGGCCACTCATCCTGTTCTGCTATGTATGGTCATGGCTGATGGCCTTTCAGAGGGCAGAGAATCAGACAGACATAGTCCATGTGCGTTCATACCACCACTTGGTTTGGAAGGACCATTTTCAATAATGGCACTGTCAAATAAACAAAGTAGCATTCAATTGGTAAAAACATGGAGGATTTCTAGCTTTAATATAAGTTAATGAATCATAACACAATTTCAAAATAACACAATTATTGGTTTGTTTCATGAGTAGTTTGAAAAATATAAATGGAATAATAGTATACAAAACTACAAGAGGCGTGATCAATTTATTGCCCATTGAGTCTATACCCTCTGTGTGGCTGTTTCGGTATTTTGCCGTAGCAATTAATCTAGGACCACTTAGAATATTTAATACATGCATTAACTCCATTACATCAATCCAAGGGGAAGACAGGAGCAACAATTAAAGCTTTTTTCTTTACTAACAATAGTTAGTACCTTAGTGTACCTTCAATGTGTTTATTAGGTGTTTACAGCAAAGGAGGATGATTTTGACTTTGATACTTGGTCAAGTAGTGTGAAATTTTTATTTGTTTGTTGGTTTTCAGACCATTTTGGGTATGCTAGTAATATCAGATTTTATTGTCCAAATGAACTAAACTTGTTATGCTGGTTTTAGGTGCATGAATATGCATGCGCTGTAGAAGAGTTTTTGGTTTTGGTTTTGAGCACCCAATCATAGAACTTCTCTGGCTGTCTGATGTAAATTCACCACTGATAGCATACAGCGGTCATTTCAACACACCAGTAAGTCTTTTTTAAAGAGATATAGAGGCCAGTTTGCAAAATCATATATGTATTGGATATTTTTTACTGTTTCAGGCACTGCCCTTGGATAATTGGCTGCTGCAAAATGTCAGAATAATAAAACCCAAAATGTGTCCCTTGCTTTTTAAAATCAATTGTACATTTGCACAGGGTCCCAAATATGAAACTATCGTTTCATTGTAAATGCTGTGCCTCAGGAATGTGTAGTTAGTGGGTTGGTGGGTCTATGCGCAGCCTTTTTCTATTAGTAATAGAAAGCTCAATTCAGGTGCATCAAAGCATGTTTGTGCTAGAAGTATAAGCTTAGCCCAAACCTGATTCTTTGTTTCTTTCTTTGATTCTTTGTGCATAGGGTGGTGGTGGTCTAGTGGTAGGATACTTGCCTATGGACCTTTGGCTCAAGAGGTTCCAGGTTTGAATCCTACCTCTGGCACTACCACCACTGGGTCCCTGAGCAAGACCCTTAACCCTAATTTGCTCCAGGGGGACTGTCCTATAGTCAGGACATGGAAGTCGCTCTGGATAAGAGCATCTGGTAAATGCTGCAAATGTAAATGTTTAGCTTAACTGAGGACAGATCCCAGGTTGTTAGCCAAAGGCCCATTATTTTTCTTTGATCTCTGATACAGCAATCAATTGCCAATAGGCAGCATTTAAAACGACATTAAAACTGTACACTGCTATTGTGATTTAGGGTAAAATATGTGATTTTTAGATGTTCAGTAGGCTACTCATTTGTTTTTCCTTTTTTAAACCAGGTGGGTATCTTAAGCAATAACGCAATCTTTTGCACTTCATGCATTTCTAAACGCACATGATGATATCATGATGAATGATAGTTTCTTTCTTTCTCATCTGAGTTGCATAGTGCCTCTTTGGAACATAGTATGAAAAGAGGAGAATGAAGGGGGGCTCAGAATTGAGAGGACAGCAGAAGGAGGCAAGATGGGAAAAGAAAAGATATTGATTTCCACCTTAAAAAGGCAATCTCCACAGCTCAAGTGCTCTTGGGGGGAAAAAAAGACGTGTGAATGGTGGAGAGAGGAGAGAGAGAGTGAGAGAACAAGTGAGGGAATGTATTACAAGAGCATGAGTAGTAACACACTGCCTCACAACTAAGGGCAGCTGATTACTACTTCCCTCGTCTCTCTTTTCCAACTTCTGTGTATCTGAAGGCAAGAGGATGTACTGATTTATTTTCAGCAATATACTCTGATTTCCAGTTCAAAAATCAGCTTTTCCTAGAATATTGTAATTTTAATTTTAAAACAACGTGTATATCGCTCTCTTAACCCTAATATTTATTTTTATATAATTATAGATATGAATAGATAGATATAATTTCCAGGTGTAAGATAAATAAAGCTTTTAACGAAAGACATACTATCAACAATTGAAAAAATTATTAGCAACCAATACCGTTCAACATATAGTTGGTATTGTGCCTTAAAGGTATTTTGGTATATTGGTATATTGGTAGGATACTTGCCTATGGACCTATGGCTCAAGAGGTCCCAGGTTCGAATCCCACCTCTAGCACTACCACCACTGGGTCCCTGAGCAAGACCCTTAACCCTGAGTTGCTCCAGGGGGAATGTCCCTGTAATTAGGACATGGACATCGCTCTAGATAAGAGCGTCTGCTAAATGCCGCAAATGTAAATGTATTGGCTTTGTTTCAAAAGCGTGGTTTAATTGTGCTATAAAGACATATTCGATCAGAACTTTTAATAATAAATATTAATCTAAAACATCTGACACATCTATATATGTTCATGAATCCAGTACAACTTAGTGCAAAATATTTTGCTTAAAGTTTTTACATTAAGCTCCCAAATGGATTTAAAATAGTGTAGCTGGTTTTTGTCTCCTCAGCAGAAAGGTGGCATGTTTTTCCTCATTATAGGTCATGGAAATTCAGCTTTTAACTCAGTGACAGTCCAGGAAAAGTCAAGAAATTTGACATGTGGCTGAGAGTGGGAACCCTGAGAGTTGTCGTTGCTGCTGCTGTTTTTGTTGTTTATACTGTTGCTGTTTTGTGTCAAAAGTGCCACATCATTATATTGTGCCAAGTGTTTCTTTGAGCAGAATGTCATAGCCAAAGGTCTGTAAATCATTTGACATGATTCGTTGAAGTTTCAATCCATTACACAGAACACAAATCTGAACATTTTAGCTCAGTACAATGCAATAATTTTATGTAAGGGATGCCTTTAAACTGCCCAATATGAGTCAAAGATTTCACCTTAAGAGCATCCCTTACTTGGTCATTCTGCAGTTTTTGCCTTTTTGTAAATAAAGTGGAAATTCTTTTGTAGAAAGAACAAGTATATTCACAGAAATGTTGCTAGCAATGTTGAAGTTGAAGACAGGGAAAGAACCTGGACATTGCAGGGCAGATTAAGAATCTCCAATCAACCTGAACAGCATTTCTGTGGACGGAGGGAGGAAACTGGAGAAGCCAAAAGAAACCCACGC